>CM057341.1:742334455-743534455 GCA_030015575.1 Agapanthus africanus
ATACCTTTCTACTTGCACAGATCTCGAAAGATGTACTTGCTCCTAATAGGTTTTACCCCTTCAGGAGTACCCAGCAAAGTTCAAAATCCATAATTTGCTGAAGTGCATAGAGTCCAACTTGGATATAAAATATCTAGTCACCTTGAAGTTTCCACTTCCTATGGACTGCAGATAACTAGTAGAGCCATCATCACCATGATGCTGACCTCCCTGTCACCGTCTGTGAGAAAACCGAAGTATCTCTCGGGTGGCTGAGGTCACATACTAAATCTACGAAGTGGCTAATCGTTTATCAAGTCTGATTGAATCTCCAGGTTCTACTAAATTTTCAGTAATCGTTTGTGGTTCTGGAATCACTTTCAGTTCTATTATACTCCCACTAGTTTCTTTTACAAAATGATTCCTTTTATAAAAAGGTGGCGAGTCAAGAACAATATAACTATTGATCTTGAAAATGGTAGAATCAAAAGCCTAGCAATTGCTTAGGATAATCCACAAACTGCCATTACCGAAACGTGTCTTGAATTTGTCTGGATTCTGCTTTTAAACAGAAACCGGATAACTCCATATCTTAACAATCTCAAGATATGCAACCAATCTATATCCATATAGAATCAAAGGTACTGATTTAGATGGAACCGGATTCAAATATCATGCAGCTGTTTCCAGTGCATATCACCAAAATGGAAAAAAAGCCAATACAACATTACTCATCAAGGAGCGCACCCATGGATGAGTAACCTGTGAGAGAATCAAGTTCTAAATATTACCATGATGGAATACCTATCATAAGTATATATATTTTCGATCATTTCGAAGAATCCTGATACTTCCAACGTATGGTTCTCTACTTTATTCTTATACCTAGAAACTTTTCAAAATCTTTGGACCTTATATTACAACGAATGCATGTCTAAAAACAGAGAACTTATAGGTAAAATGAATGAAGTAAGATTACCAACCCTTGTCTCGAAGGACACTGGACAACATACATTTTTATGTATAAGTCCCAAAAGTATATTAACTCAAATTCCATGTGTAGTAAGTTGAAAACTGTATTCTGATTAATAATGTCTATACCGTTATTCAATACACTTTACCTTATCCTCAACTGATAAAGGTAAATGTTTGGAATACAATTTTCAAAATTTATATCTCACTTTATAAAATAAAAATACAGATATTTCATTTTAAAAATTGGTGCATAACAACGGTTATTCAAAACCAAATATTTGTCGTTACGCAAAACCAAGCGATTTAATCCAATATCACAAATTGCTACGAATTCCAATATTGAGGATCAAATCGCCCATTTCCTAATATTCTGCTCCTACTCATCATCTGTAACGTCATACAGATATGAGAACCAAATCCGGTTCATACATACCCTGGAGTCAGAATTAATTAGGAAAGCAGTTCTCAATAGCAATCACACAGAAAAACTAAAACATAAACGTTTCAAGGGGTGGCCAGGTATTCCCAGTAATACCTCTTCCATTATCCAGATTCATGACAGTAGTCGCAATTTTCTTTGCTCTCACTTCAATCATTTATATGTCTCTACATCTTACCTTCTGTACACCGCACTTAGGTAAATTAGTTTTCTTCCTTCCCTACCTTTCGGCACCAGCCTATGGTTTGGAAGAAGACTATCCAATAAGTGTAATAGGTGTAATCTCCTAATACAAGGAGCTCTCGCAACCCGAGAGAAGGTAAATGGAAAAGACAACCGAATAGTCCTATTCAATATCTCCAAAACTAGTGGCCATCCTCGACTGAAATAATTTCTTCGAGTTCGTATGTAACTATACGATGATTTTTCTAAGCAATATAGGCTATTGTAGTGATACAGAGTGTTCTGGAGAAATGCAAAGGGAAAGTAGGAGTAGCAGGGAAATATGCGACTTTGTTGTGAATTATGACAATCGAAAGCCAAAGTGTGTAAGAAGGTTCGGTTAACTTGGTTAATGAGTTTTAGTTTAAGGAAAGTCATGGGTCACTGCCAAAGAGAGAAAAGAAACACTCAGCGTGCACTCTATCTAAATTAGATTGGTTAATCACTTTATCTAATCAGGATGTCTCCTACAGTTTCCTCAAATTCTCCTTCAAACCCTAAAAGGAGAACTAGTTAGGATCATATACACCTTACAAGTTCGCTAACCGTTCAGCCAGGACATCGTTAGTACTCCAAAGGAAAACCCTATGCTTTCGTAAGGACCCAATTAAATAACTCCGTTTCCGCAGAGGCATAACCTCGTCAACAACTTCTAGACACCTAATAGCTTAGCTAATTATGAAGTGAAAATCTCCCGAGGAGTAATACGTGCTCATCAATGGGAATCGGGACCCAACTATCATTGTGTGGCAATCTTGACGGAAGTCGACCAAAATTACCATACTCCAGAAGGTATGCGCAAACTTGGCAAGTTTCCTGTCATGCCCCGCTTCTTAGTAGATGGAAACGGTGACGTGGCAAGCCCGCAACATATTTATTATGAGAAGATCGTTTCTCAAAATAAACATGCTAAGCGTCTATAAGCAACATAAAATAACAAGAATAAACAAAAGAATGAAATCCGACTCTAATTTATTATATTCATGATTCACAGTTGACAAAATATATGAATACAAGATACACTAACATGATAAGCCTTAATAAAGAGGCATACATAAATAAGCTGAAATGAAATAAAAAGCGGAATGGAACTAGACGTTCAGTTGTGATGCGAACTGGTTGTACTCCTTTTCGACCACTTCTATCTTTTCTGCCTCAATGTCACCTGACGAACATTCTAAGAATAGAAAGAAGTGGGTGGAATGCCCGTCAGCGTACTAGCGCTCGGTAAATCCCCAAAAAACATGATTATGAAATATAAACATATAGTGACAAGTTGAAAAAGGATATCATGAAACAATGGACTAAGTGTAATATGGTGATTAAACAGTTCATTTAATATAAGTATGGCAAATCTATATGACATAGTAATTCCATATAACATGGTAAATTATGGCAACTATGTAAGCATGACAATGGAATATGAGCATAGCAAGCAAGTATAGAAATGGCTGGGTGGTATAGGTATAGTGAACATGAAGTGAATGTTAATGTGTAAGTATGGTTATTCTAACGTGGTTATTTATAATTTGATAAAAAAAGGTATTCATGTACATGAGAGGAGTCCATCTTACCCCATGGACTATGGTATCATGTAGTATAAGGCTCCATCATAACCCATGGGACAACGGTTCGCGTATTCATATAGGTGTCTTTTAAAGCGACTTCTCGTGCTACGATATACGTTCCGTATCAATCTATCCCTTTTCCCCGCGTATTGTATTGTATAGTTCAAGTTTACAGGTCTTGGCTGAATCCATGAATATAAAAAATATACTGGTTCATGTTCAATATATAATCATGTATTCAGGTATTCATGCAAAGTTCATGTCAAGTTATATTCATGGTTCGGTCAAGTCAAGTCAAGTGTTCAAATTCAAATTTGGATATTCGAGTATTAAGTTCAAGTGTTCAGATTCAAAGTTAAGTCAAGTATATCATGTAATAGGTTCAAGTCAAATATATAATATCTAACTACACATTCATGTACATGCGACAATTCAGAGCAGAAAAAAGAAGGTATAAATGTTCGAATAGCATGAAATGAAGCAAATATGTTATTCAAGTAACGACCATAAACAATATTGTAAAGAAGTGTTATGTATGAGTAATTAATCAAGTCAAATAAATACGGAATATAATAAAAAAATATAGCTTGTTGTGCATGTGTGAGTTCCAGTTTCATCTAAATACGACTGTCGGTTTGGGAACTATACTCATTTTCGTATCGTCGCGCAAAACATATCAGAATCCGTTTAGCACCGTCATACATTTTTAAAATATAGTTTGGGTCAATTTCCATTAGGTTTCAGGTTATGAAGATTATTAGAAAATTGTAGGTCTTTCGATATAGTTATCTAAAACACTAAAATTTGCGCGATTTGGATTTTTGATGCTTTAGTTATGATCATTTTAATATCAGCGTTTAAAACAGAAATTCAGATTTCTAGACAGCAACTATATGTTATATTGCAAAACCTATATTGGGTTGTTTCATGAATCTCTAAGTAATCTAGTATACAGAAAATTATAGTTCTATCAATTGGGTATCTACACATTTAAATTTTGTCACGAACGGATATCGAGAGTTCGAGTTATGTCTTATTTAAAAACAGTGTGCGAATCAGGACAGATTCTGTCCAGATCCGTCACTAAATATTATAACGTAGTTTTCTATATTCTATATCAGTTTTCAGTAAAAACTTAAAACTAATAAAATATACATATTTCGATGTAGATGTACAAAACACCTAATTTTTCTTAATTTGGATAACGGTATACTAAGTTATGTATCCTAGAACTTGACCGATAAATGCAGTTTTCTGTTTTTACGAACAGTGAATAAAAACGATGTAATTTCTAAACCGTTATGCGGATAGATCTAAAATTTTTTACAGTAGATTTGGAATTCTATCTATTATTTATCTTAATATTCCAAGAATTTCCATAAGTGTAAATTAATTTATAAAAATTATTTTAAAGATAAAGGTTTTGTAAGATCGTATTTGAAAATGATAAATCTATGGTATTTATTTATAACTTTATTTTCTTGTATGCAAAAGTAATATAAATAATTAAAATTTCAGCGATAAATAATATGAATTAACATATTTGAAGCAAACATATGATCCGGTCATGATTAACCGTCTAAAACAATAATATATACACAAGATTAATGCTATGGAGTTATAATATGCAATTACAGAAACCAAAGTGAATTCTAAGCAACAAAGCCCCATTTTCAATAACTTAATTCAAGATAAATTATATTCCATACATGAAGTAACGGTGCTTACTAATAAATATGATAAAAATTATATTAAGAAAAACAATTTCATTGGGAATTTTACAATATCGCAAGTTGACATGGTGAGACATGATAGGAGGTCAAGATTCAAATAGTGAGATTGAGGAGAGGGGAAAGGATGAGACTTACATACACAAGCCGGTATTATTACCGGGCTTGTCTATCTGCCAATAGTCTCGCGTTACTAGCGAGACCTTGAGAACTTCTTTATGTTCTTTTTTGAGGAATTTAGATGAAGTGGGAGATGGAAAATGATAGAAATGTGTGATGACGAATAGAAAGAGGGGTGACATATAAAAAAGGTTTATGACCACCATAATTCTAATTAATTTTAGCTCATAACCATTCTAATTATTTTGTGAGTTAAAAGGAAGATGAAATGAAAGATCTCATTTGTAGGTTATGAGAAGGATAAAAATTGATAAAAAATAATTGTAAGAATGGAGATTTGAACATGTGGCCTAAGGAATAACAATACAAGGACTTAACCAATGAGCTACAAGATTGTTCATGAACATATTTAATAAGAATTAAATATATGCTGTTGTTTGGAAAGAAAGTGGGCTTTTCGACTCATAATTTTATAAAAGAAAATGAAAATGAGATTGGATTTAGGTTATGGGCTAGGTTAGGTCTTGCATTTAATTTGAAATAGGTTAAAATTTAGTTTAAATAAATGGGCTTAGGAAAAATATATGGAATAATAAAATAATATATTTAATAGAAAACAAAATATACGGAAAATACTAAGAATAAGTAAATACAATATTTTACTAAAGAAAGAAAACACGAAGTATAGTAATATTGGGGTCGTTACATCCCACCCTCAAAAGAATTTTGTCTCCAAAATTCCCATAAGAAGCACGTCGCAATAAGGTACCAGAAAGCTCAGGATGATGTCGTCTTCGAGTTTCGTCGATCGACACTCTAACCAATTGAGCTAATAGGCCTACGAGATATAACTAGAAAGGGTGAACAAGAGTCAAGCATTCAAAAGTCAAGAGATGGTCTTCAAGAAAGCCGAAAGTGGAGTTCAAGATGGATTCAAGGAATATGGTAGGATTCAAAAGAAAAGTCGAATGTAATAATTGGATTTCATAATTCTTGTATTATATTCTTTACGATGTTTATGCAGAACTGACCTGCATGGGCCGGCAACAAAACCTGTCATGCCCCTCTTCTCAGTAGATGGAAACGGTGGCGTGGTAAGCCTGCAACGTATTTATTATGAGAAGGTCGTTTCTCGAAATAAATATGCTAAGCGTCTATAAACAATATAAAGTAACAAGAATAAACAAAAGAATGAAATTCGACACTGATTTATTACATTTATGATTCACAACTAACAAAATATCTAAATACAAGATACAATAACATGATAAGCTTTAATAAGGAGGCATACATAAATAAACTGAAATGAAATAAAAAGCGGAATGGAACTAGACGTTCAGTTGTGATGCGAACCGGTTGTACTCCTTTTCGACCACTTCTATCTTCTCTGCCTCAATGTCACCTGACGAACATTCTAAGAATAGAAAGAAGTGGGTGGAATGCCCGTCAGCGAACTAGCACTCAGTAAGTCCCAAAAAAACATGAATGTGAAATATAAAGATATAGTGACATGTTGGAAAAGGATATCATGAAACAATGGACTAAGTGTGATATGGTGATTAAACAGGTCATTTAATATAAGCATGGCAAATCTATGTAACATAGTAATTCCATATAACATGGTAAATAATGACAACTATGTAAGAATGACAATGGAACATGAGCATAGCAAGCAAGTATAGAAATGGCTGGGTAGTATAGGTATAGTGAACATGAAGTGAATGTTAATGTGTAAGTATGGTTATTCTAACGTGGTTGTTTGTAGTTTGATAAAGAAGGTATTCATACCCTGTGGACTATGGTAATATGTAGTACAAGGCCTCATTATAACCCACGGGACAACGGTACATGAATTCATGTAAGTGTCTTTTAAAGTGACTACCCCTTATCCCCGCATATTGTATTGTATAGTTCAAGTTTACAGGTCTTGGCTGAATCCATGAGTATAAAAAAATGTACAGGTTCATGTTCAAGATGTCATCAAGTATTCAGGTATTCATGTCAAATTCATGTCAAGTTATATTCATAGTTCGGTCAAGTTAAGTCAAGTGTTTAAGTTTTGATATTCGAGTATTAAGTTCAAGTGTTTAGGTTCAAAGTCAAGTCAAGTATATCATATAATAGGTTCAAATTAAACATATAATATGTAATTATATATTCATGTACATGCCACTATTCAAAGATCAGAAAATACAAGGTATACATGTTCGAATAACATGAAATGAGGCAAGTATGTTATTCAAGTATCGACCATAAATAATGCTCTAAAGAAGTGTTATATACGAGTAATTAATCAAGTCAAACGAATGCAGAATATAATAAAAAATATAGCTTTATGTGTTGTGCATGCGTGAGTTCCAGTTTTACCAAAATACTACTGCCGGTTTGGGAAACATACCCGTTATCGTATCGTCACGCAAAACAGATCAGAATTCGTTCAGCACCGTCACACATTTTTAAAATACAATTTGTGTTAATTTCCATCAGATTTCAGGTTACGAAGATTATTAGAAAATTGTAGGTCTTTTGGTATAGTTATCCAAAATACTAATATTCATGCGATTTTGATTTCTGAAGTTTTAGTTATGATCATTTTAATATCAGCGTTTAAAATAGAAATTCAGATTTCTAGACAGCAACTATATGTTATATTGCAAAGCCAATATCGGGTAGTTTCATGCATTTCTAAGTAATCTAATATACAGAAAATTATAGTTTTATCAATTGGACATCTACATATCTAATGTTTGTTACGAACGGACATCGGGAGTTCGAGTTATATCCTATTTTAAAACAGTGTGCGAATCAGGACTGATTCTATCCAGATCCGTCACTAAATATTGTAACGTAGTTTTCTATATTTTATGTCAGTTTTCTGTAAAAACTTAAAAATAAGAAAATATACATCTTTTGATGTATATGTACAAAAAACCTGAGTTTTCTCAATTTGGATATCGGTAAACCAATTTATATGTCCTATAAATTGACCGATAAATGCAGTTTTCTGTTTTTACGAATAGTGAATAAAAACGATATAATTCCTAAACCGTTATGCGGTTAGATCTGAAATTTTTACTGTAGATTTTGAATTCTATCTTTTATTTATCTTAATAGTCCAAGAATTTCTAGAAGTGGAAATTAATTTATAAAAATTATTTTAAAGATAAAGGTTTTGTAGGATCATATTTTAAAATGATAAATCTATGGTATTTATTTATAATTTTGTTTTCGTGTATGCAAAAGCAAATATAAATAATTAAAATTTCAGCGATAAATAATATGAATTAACATATGTGAAGCAAATTTATGATCCGGTCATGATTAACCGTCTAAAACAACAATATATATACCAGATTAACGTTATGGAGTTATAATATGCAATTACAGAAATCAAAGCACATTCTAAGCAACAAAGTTCCATTTGCAATAACTTAATTAAAGATAAATTACATTCCATACATGAAATAACAATGCTTACTAATAAATATGATAAAAAATTATGTTAAGAAAAACAATTTTATAGGGAATTTTACGATATCGCAAGTTGACATAGTGAAACATGATAGGAGGTCAAGATATAAATAGTGAGATTGAGGAGAGGGGAAAGGATAAGACTTATATACACATGCCGGTATTGTCACCGGGCTTGTCTATCCGTCGATAGCCTCGCGTTACTAGCGAGACCTTTTTGAGAACTTCTTCATGTTTTTTTTCGAGAAATCTAGATGAAAAGGGAGATGGTAAATGATAGTAATGTATGATGAAGAAAAAAAAGAGGAGTGACATATAAAAAAGATTTATGGCTACCATAATTCTAATTAATTGTAGTTCATAACCATTCTAATTATTTTGCGAGTTAAAAAGAAGATGAAATGAAAAGTCTCATTTGTCGGTTATGAGAAAGATAAAAATTGATAAAAAATAATTGCAAGAATAGGGATTTGAACATATGACCTATAGAATAACAATGCAAGGACTTAACCAATGAGCTATATGGTTGTTCATGCACATATTCAATAAGAATTAAATATATGTTGTTGCTTGAAAAGAAAGTGGGCTTTTGGGCTAATAGTTTTATAAAAGAAAATGAAAATTAGATTGGATTTGGGTTATGGGCTGGATTAGGTCTTGCGTTTAATTTGAAATAGCTTAAGATTTAGTTTAAATAAATGGGTTTGGGAAAAATAGATGGAATAATAAAATAATATATTAAATAGAAAACAAAATATATGTAAAATACTAAGAATAAATAAATACAATATTAAACTAAAGAAAGAAAACACAAATGTATAGTAATATTGGGGTCGTTACATTTCCCTTATATTTAAAACTCCTGATATAATTTTTGCCCATAGTGTTGGTTCCTAGTGCCCTCGCCGCTAACCCGCGGCCAATACGGATTTCGAAAACAAAAATTTTGATGGCAATAAAAACTAAACCCTAAGAATCTAACCAAACACCTAAATTAGAATCATAACAAGATAAAAATCACAACCTTTGTAGTGTCTTCATTTGCTCCAATTGGGTTGGACTCTATCATGCACTCATGCGCTCCGAGTCGCGTTTGCAATCCAGTCCTTCTTCGCCGAAGATAATCCACCCGAGAGAACCAATCCAAGCTTCGGCTTCACCTAATGAAGCAACCGATGCTCCAAGTTTGCTAAGAATGGAGAGTGGGGATGTAGATCCGTTATGTTTTTCTCTCAAATCTAAGCTCAAGAGAGCAAATGTAGAAGAAGAAGGTGTTGGTGAGTTGTGCTCACTCTATATCGAAGTAGAGAGGTGGAATGCACAAAAATTAAATTTTTAAGTAAGCACAACCAGCTTAACCCAAGTGATCAAACCATAACCCTAAACTAGCAACTATTAGGAGTTTTATCTATTATGAAAGAAAGTTATATCAGAAGATCCGTGTCCTTCAGGTCTTTACTCCTCTTCATAAGCTCTTAGGGATCTCCTAGATCAACCTTGATGGACGGCCTCCTCGGTCCTAAATGATCCACCCGAGAATTTGTATTCCAAATTTAGCTTCACTAATGAAGCAACTTAACAACCTAGTTTGCAAATCTAGATTGCCAAGATGATGTAGTGAGTTTTCTAGTGTATTTCTATCTCTCTTCCTTCCTTGATTCTCAACTCATGAAATGGTAGGGAGGAAGATGAAGAAGAAGGTGGAGGAACTCAAGAAAGGCTAGAGAGGAGAGAGAAGCTCATGTTGAAAATGAAAAAATCATCACTTGAAACAATAATGCAATCATGGATTTATAAAACATATTTTGCAATATAAATATATCGACCATACTTGAATAGTTTTGCAAAAATAAATTATAAATTCATTTTTCATGACTATTCAAGCATGGTTCTTACCATATCTCTCCTTACTACCCTTACACCTCATTTCCATTTAAAAGAATAAATGGATAAATCAAAAATGAGGTGTCCACCTTCTAGAATGTTTTCCGTATAAATACGGAATACATTCTACCGTATATACATACGCATATTCGTACCAAAATACGAATACCCAAGAGATAGAATAATACCACTAATATAATAATAGCATTAAATTAATATCTCATTTAACAAACCGACTTAATTCTAAGCCCGCTAGTATTATCAACCATCCGATCAAAAACCTGGATAACACTAGAATATATATATCGAAATATGTATATGTAAATTATTAAATCTATACCCGATTTAATAATCCGGCTTAATCGTAAGACGACTAGTATTATCATTCGATCGGAACCCCGCTCGATCGAAAACTTGGATGGCACTAGAATATACATAGCGAAATGTGTATACATAAATTATTAAATCAATAATTGATTTAATAATCCGGCTTAATTCTAAGCCGGCTAGTATTATCATTCTATCGAAACCCTGTACATATAAACATATGGCCACCAAATCATTTCGCCTGAACCAGAGAAACTCTCTGTGTGGGATTCTAAAGACTCGATAGTACGCTGGCAGTGGATTTAACCACAAACACATCAGCGGCACTAGCTGTATGTAACAGCTACCTATGTACCTATCGAAAAGGAAGGCCGACAGCAAGCTCATCCAAACCCCTGCTGAGTCTATCCGTGACAATCTCCGTACAGTCCGGTCTCTTCGTCTAAGAGTATCGCATACCGGGTCTAGGGTATGGTAAACGTGAGACCCCTACTGACCCGATAAGTCGTGTCAATTTGACTCGAGACCAATCCGAGAAACTACTGATCTAACCATCAGTAAATCTCAACTGCCTTGGCCAAGGTCTTATGGTTCTGGCCAACCAGACACAGTGCGATATCGACTCCCAATACCGGGAGAGACGTATCCCTGACAATCACTCATTGCCTCCATGTGGTTCAGGACTGTACCCAACCAAAACTTGTTTGCACGACTCAGTAGAGCCGTGGTAGGGTAGTGATAAATTACAGTGGGAGCTCATACGAGAAAAATAATGATCTCGGGTCTAAAAACTAACCTGTACTCATGTCACCTGAGAACCACTATCTGACGATAGGTATAATACTATCTAAAAGTTCTCGGCGAGTCCATCCAGTATACTCACCCCCAGTGAGCACCTGTATACAATTTTAGGTGATCACACCAATGGCTGTGGGACTAACCACCGCCCCTCATCGGGGTTTAGAAACGTATACACAAGTCTACTCTGAAATATCGATGCCCGGTCTTGATATTCCAGCGACATGGAACCTTTAAGGATGTGCTTATGGACTACCCAGCTCCCATAAGTATGGTCACCATCATAACGTTGGCAGTCAAGCAAAATCCTACGGGCTTTATCAACATGTATCCACCAATTGTGATATCGAGTATAACATATGAACATGTTAAGATAAAAACAAACCAAAATAGTATACTACTGTATTGAGTTTTTATCAATATGTGTAAACAATATAAAGCAACAAAAGAAAGAAATACACAAATTAAGATAAAGATAACTCAGATAATATACTATATACAAATGAGTAAGATTATCCTGTACATATATATCCCTAGCATCCTATACAATACAGGCCTCTAGGGCATACATATCCAACAATCTTCCACTTGCACTAAGGCATGTAATTGGTGTACCGAATACCTAACGTCTGCTCTAGGACCAGTTGTTGGTATATCGCATACCCAACATCTCAAAAATTCGCTCGAATTGCGTTTGAGGGAGGGCCTTGGTAAATGGATCCACCGTGTTGTCTTTCGTATCTACTCTTTGAACCTCGATCTCCCGGCGATCTACGATCTCCTTGATCAGGTGATACCGCTTCAAGATGTGTTTGGATTTCTGATGGGACCGGTTCTTTCGCTAAAACTATAGCCCTATTGTTATTACAATACAAAGGTATTGGATTAACAATAGAATGGAACCACCTCAAGTTCAGTAATGAACTTGTTCATCAAGACCACTTCTTTTGCGGCATCGTTGGCAGCAATATATCCAGCCTCTATTGTCGAGTCTGCAACGGTGTCCTATTTAGAGCTCTTCCAACAGACTGTGTCACGCCCCGTTTCCCAATGTATGGGTAAGAAGGCGTGGCAGGGACACGGCGTATTTACTCAAAAGTAAACACGTTAAGCGTAAATAAGCAATATAAAAGTAAAGCACAAGAATGACTAGTGATGTAATGAAACAACAACTTTTTACTTATATTCATTCTTTACATACACTGGAAAGTAAAATAAAATAATGGAAAGCGATGCTTAAACAATAGCATATGAACTGAAAGTAAGATAAGTACAAGTGAACTAAAACTCCGAATCCTCAGTAAAGTGCTCCAAATCATCCTGGCTGGGCTCGATCTCCTTAGAGTCGGGTCCTCCTGACAACATTCCAAAGAAAGAAGAAATAGGAATGTAGTCAATGAACAATCGCTCGGTAAGTCCCAAGTGAGAGATAAGAATCGATCAAGTAATGAAATATATCTGGTAATTTATCTATTTTTTGTTATACTAACGCAGTTGTTTGTAGCTTCGTACAGAATGCATCAGTGTATACGAGAGGAGTCTAACTATTCCATATACTAAGGTATATGGAGCACAAGGACTCGTCAATCCACGGGACAACGGCACGGATATTCAGGTTAGGTGTATTATAGTGACCGTCTCGTGCCACTTCTAATACATTCCGTACCAATCTACCCCGTTAAAACCCCGTAATGAATATTGTATTGATTGTAATGATTTGTTGTATAAGACTTGCTAAAACCATGGTATAAGTTGTTCATGTAAACGGATCGGATGTAAACGGATAGTCACGTAGTCAAGTTCAAAATATATCTATGGTTCGGTCTAATCGAGTCATGTTGTATGTTCATGTTCATGTTCAAGTGTTTATGTTGATACATTGGGTTCATGTTGAAGTGGAATTATAGTTGAATTCATGTTTGGATTGTATTCCGATTAGACTGAGACTCAGATTGAGTCAGACACTTTAATCAGATTTGAGTCTTGAATTAGGTTTAGGAGTTATCGGTAACTGCTGCACATGGACGGTAGGATTTGTGACTTTTTCCAAGCCAATTACCATTGATAACCCCGTTTTAGTTTTCTACCTTAAATAGGCAAGCACCCTGATTGATTGTCAAAAACTGTAATTACCGCAATCAAGAAACGGCGTCGCTTCGCAGCTAGCCGGTGAGTGCGGGTCGATCTACAGAGACGGGTAAATTCCTTTAGTGTGTCTTAACGAGTTGATTCTATTTGTCGTTTTGGTTTTATAAAAATCTAGATCTAAAACTTAATTAATCTAATTTAAATTCTTGCTAGGGTTAGGCTTAGAGGAAGTTTTGGAGATTGATGTTTCCTTCACCGCTTTCAATGCCGTATTTTAGATCCATTAGGTGTTATAGTAATTATCGATAAAGTGGATACGACTCTTTTGGGAAGATGTTTTCTTCCTCTAGATTCGTATCCTTCCTTTATCGTTAATTACCCTAACCCCCATGGAAAACGTGCGCAACCGGCCCTTTATACTGCGGTTCACCGTTACCTCGAAGGATAGGGTGCCGCAGGGAGCGGTTGTGCGTGCATGCATGGAGTTCTTAATGGGTTAGGCATTGAAAGGGGTGAGAGATCTCATCTCTCAACCCTTTCCCTAAGGCTAACCCTAACAAGCGAGGAGACTACTCGTTCATTAGGGGATGAAAAGACATTATAATTAAAGAATAAAATACTTACTAATGGTGATGGCTCCCTCCAAGCGATAAAGAACAGATCTGAATGTCACGTCCAGAATTTCTGAATTTTATTTATTGAAAAGAGGCATACAATTTTTTAGATCTAAGATTACAATTTATAGGAAAATAGAAAACCTAGGGCTACAGACTCTCGCACATGCAAAATTACAGATTTGACCCCTGAGAATCCCAACACCAGAACAGTCGCAGCAACAGAAGAAATCTCCACCGACACGTGTATTAGACGGCCGCGGATCCGCGGCTCCAGCATGGGTTTGGCCGCGGATCCGCGGCCAAACTGTAGACTTGGGCTGTGTGCTTTTTGGGCTTGGTTCAGTGGCTCTTTGGGCTTCTGTTTCCATATGTAGTTTCTCTGTTGGCTTCTTATTCTCTTCCAGATATTTCAGTGAATACTTGTAGCGATCTTTTAACCGTTCACATGACATTTTGGACCTTGTACTGTTCTTCGTCTAGGCTTGACTAGGATCCGTCTAATAGTTGGTAAAAAATCCCTTTTCTGTTGTTTTGTGTCTTTTTCACTGTATTTGCTCCAGAAACCTGTATCCTGTAATATGCAACAAACGTGCGTCAAGAGTACCTGTTTATTTATAAAAATGATAAGAATAGGGGAATGATAAATGCAATATTATGGTCTGAACAAATACCCCCAAACTTACCTTTTGCTCGTCCTCGAGCAAACTTATTATTTTATTCTCTAAAATCCTAACCGCACTTTCGCAGGGAAACGCGATTGCACTGAGCACGTGCAACAAGCCGTTAAACCTCTAGGTGTCCCTAGTAGGAGGAGTGTTGTCTCCTGAGGGTTTTCAGCGGATTACACCCACAAAATCCTATCAACTTGGCCCATTGACTTTTGTTCTCCAATTAGGTCTTCTAACAAGGAATTCTATTATCTTTGACTCGTAAATTGTCCACCCATATTCTTCACGCTTCCTCATTATTTAACTTAAGATTATATATGTTATGTAGACTTACTTAGCTTTCGGCATTTCTTAAGTTTTCCTTCTAGGGTTACATCTCCACTCAGGAATTTCTATCAACTCTATTAAAGATACAAATTTTATCTTTCATTCCCCTCTCTTATCTAAATTCCAATCACGTACCCCTACGTGTGTGTATAGATCACCCCTACACTTGGAAATTCAATTCAAGCAATCATGCCCTTGTCCATTGTCCAAAGTACTAATTAGTTGGTGAATGAAATTTGCTTACACATCCTTCATGCGACCGTTAATACTTCTTGAGGTACCAACGACCGATTACAAAATGCGTTTGCACTTTAAAGCGTACTTCCTAGTCCTTGCAACACCCAAGGCTTTAGCAGTGACTCCCAAACCAGTTGGTCTAAGGCACTAGGTGATGAAGCACCCTCGCTAAATATTTTTCTATTTTTACAGCCTTAAGTAATCACAAAAACCAGTGTCCATTTTTTTTTTATTTTCTTCGTACTAAGGACTTTAGACAAGAGTACTTCAAGGTCTCTTCTACTATTCCAAGTTTCAAGGTGCGTGATTGTGCAATTTTGTAGGGTATACATTTTCAGAATCTAGACTTAAGCTAGGAACTATCTTTCAAACTTATACTTTAATTAGAACATCAATACTCTTCCCTTGTTTCGACTTAGCCCAAGAAGTGAACCCAAAATTTGCCTATTTCTAAATAAACTACAAGGCATATATTTTCTACCGTTAAACTTTAAGAAATGTTATTTTTAGGGTTTTTAATTCACTAAGTCTAAGATCGAGTTGTTCCTAACCAGTTAACCTATTAGTCAAACTCAAGTCAATTAGCCAAAATTGAATACAATTATTTTTATAATTTTTGAAATTTTTCAAATTTTTATGGGTTTTCAAATAGGTATGCAAATGCAAAAATATGTACAAATGAATGCGAAGGAAGAAGACGTACCGAGCATACCCCCAAACTTGAACTTGACAGTGTCCTCACTGTCATGCTAAACCAAGAGGGTCAAAATACCGATACTCCCCTGTTCATTTATTTATAAATTTTTTATTGTTAAGAAAAACAAACATATATACAAAAAGACCCTCCCCCAAACTTCATTTAAACTATGTTAGAGATTACTGCCAAACCTTGCATCGGCCAAAAGTCAACACCAACCATTTGAAAAATTTATCAGTAAAGAATATTGGTTGGTGGAAAATTAAGTTGTGGTGGTCCGCAAAGAATTAGGGAAGATAGAAGTTGTGGAATGGGAGGTGTGGAGGTGAATATACAGGTGATGGTGATGCATCGAAACGAGAATGTAAATGATCAGCAATCAGTGGAGTGTTAGCATTCTCGTACCTTATTAAAAGAAATGGGGGTATTTCAACTTCTGAGGGAGGAAGTTGACTCACCATAATACCCCCAAGATGTTCCTGTGGGTCCTCTATTGACATGGCATCATCCATCAATTGTGTATGATATTCACTTATGAGGGAACTTATCTCCTCGATGTCCGCCATAGTCCACCTGAAAACTTGCCGCCTATCTTGTAAGACTTTTAAAATAGCGTTCTCTTGCTCGAAGGCTAGAGAGGCTGATATGATAATGGGAAAAGTCTCATTCTCACATATGTAAGCATATCTATGGTGAGACGGCAAGGGCGTGAGTTCGAGTTTCGGAGGCGAAAGAATCATTACGGAATCTACCTCGAACTCAAAGGACTCCAACACAGGTTCGAAATCACTGCAAACAACCGATTCGGATGGTTCGACTGACTCATCCAAAAATTCAAACGACTCATATTCGGGCTGTGAGTCATCATCATCCAAAAAAGTGAAGCATTCATAATCAACATCGGTTGTATCAACGGTAGTAGGCTCAAGGAGGGACGCACTAGTGGCGTCAAAACTGTTTTCATCAAATAGAAATCCTTCAAGCTCGCAGTCCTCCTGCGTGATTTCGTGAATAGAGCAAACTTCTCGTGTACTAGTTTTTGGCACGGGGGGCAGACTTCCCATCTTATAAA
The DNA here is from genome assembly GCA_030015575.1 of Agapanthus africanus. Taxonomy (NCBI): domain Eukaryota; kingdom Viridiplantae; phylum Streptophyta; class Magnoliopsida; order Asparagales; family Amaryllidaceae; genus Agapanthus; species Agapanthus africanus. Next base: position 742,351,675 of record CM057341.1, read on the forward strand.
TATTGAACTCACTAGACCTCTTTCCGAAGGATAGGGTCATGGAGCCATTGCGACAATTTATTACGGCATTGGAAGTGGCCAAAAATGGTCGACCAAGAATCACCGGAATTTGGTTTATTGGGTTAGCAACAGGTTGTGTATCCATAACGATAAAATCAACGGGGAATATGAACTCCCCAACTTTGATCAACACATCCTCTAGTTGACCCCTTGGATAGGTGATTGATCGATCAGCCATTTGGAGAGTGCAACGAGTGGGTTTCAACTCTCTAACCCCTAATTGTTCGTACACGGAGTAGGGAATCAGGTTAACACTAGCCCCAAGATCTAAAAGTGCTTGATTAATTTTCTTATCCCCAATTGTAATTGAAATCGTAGGACAGCCGGGGTCCTTTCGTTTTTGAGGTAAGGTTTGATGGTGGTTAATAGCATTGCTCACTGCACTAGCCACTAGCACTTTCTTGGGTACTTGAGATGCTTTTCTCTTTGAAGTGCATAATCCCTTTAAGATTTTCGCGTATGAAGGGACTTGTTGGATAGCATCCAAGAGGGGTATATTTATGCTAACCTGCTTAAATATCTCCACAATCTTCTCCACTTGTGTATTTGGTTTATTAGGACTCAACCTGTTTGGAAATGGTGCATTCTGAAAATTTGTTGAGTCAAAAGTCTGTGGAGTAGAATGTGGAATAGGAACGGATCCCAGTGTGGATGTGTTCGTGTTGTTAGAAATGGGTCCATTCGAGTCAGAAGAAGTAGAGCCGTGTGAAGGGTGGAGAATAGGCTCTAAAGAAAAAGGTAAAGAAGGAAGTGAAGAAAATGAAGAAGGGGAAGAAGAACCACCGGCGGGGATGTCATCACTAGTTTCCACATTATTTTGCAACTCTCTTCCGGATCTCAACGTGGTCACCGCATCTACATTGTGATTGTGATATGCGTTTTGTGGGTGGCCGGGATTGGGCAATGGTTGAGATGGAAGCTTTCCCTTTTCTCTCTCGCTCAACGCAGCAGTTAATTGTGCAATTTGTGCCTCAATAGATTTGATACTTTGATCGTGTGAGGCATTGTTATTCATTAAAAATTGCACATAACTTTCAAATCTTGCTGCGGATTCTGTAGTTTGCTTGAGAAATGCTTCAAGACTTTTCTCGAGCGAGCCAACCTTATCATCATTAGGTTGAACCAAATTGTTCGTTTGATTTGTATAAGGTTGTTGTTGGAAAGGTTGCTGGTTTTGAGTTTGTGAGGGTGCTTGTTGTTGTGGAGGAGGTCTTTGAACATTATTGTTCCCTTGGACTTGTTGATTTTGGTTCCAAGCGAAATTCGGGTGACTCCTCCACCCCTGATTGTATGTCGAAGAGTAAGGATCATTTCTTTGTCGTTGCTGAAATGCAGCATTGACTTGATCGTGTCCTTGAATAGGTGCATTATAAGGACACTCTTCGGTTAAATGCGATGGGTTCGAACAACAAGCACAAACAGTTCGTGTGGGTAGAGTAGGGGCAGGAGAAGACGATGAGATTTTGGTCTCAATGGCTTCTAGCTTTTTCATAAGTGAGGCCATCTCGGCCTTCATAGCTATCGACATATCTATTTGATGTATGCCTGCCCTAGATTGACCTCTAGAAGAAGATGATGTGGTCTTGGTACTCTCCCATTGAATTGTTTGCTCACTTAGGTCCTCAAGAAACTGCCAAGCTTCGTCGCTAGACTTGGAGAGAAAATGACCTTGACATATTGTTTCTAGCAACTGCTTCGTTGCTGCGTTCAATCCCTCATATAATGTTTGGCAAAGTTGCCAATTTTCTATCCCATGATGAGGACATTGAACGAGTAGGTCCTTAAATCTCTTGAAGCACTTCCAAAATGGTTCGGAAGGAAGCTGTGAAAATTGTATAATCTCGTTTCGGATTCTAGCAGTTTTGTGATGAGGATAGAACTTTTTCAGAAAAGCTCTCACAAACTCGTCCCAATTTCTAATGGAATGTGATGCGGTGCTGTATAGCCATTTCTCGGCTAGGTCACATAAGGTGAAAGGAATGACCCTTAGCCTTATTGTGTCATCACTTAATTGGGTTGTCTTCATCATGCTGCAAACGTTTTGGAATTTATTAATGAAAATATATGCATCTTCGGATTCCAAACCATGAAACTTAGGCAGCATATTGATGAAGTGTGGTTTTATTTCAAAATTATCCCCATTTGCCGGTGGGGGTGAAAGACATGTGGGTAAAGAAGTGCGGACGGGGTAGAAGAGGTCCTGGAGCGCAACTCGTGCGGGCGCTACAACAGGCGGTAGATTCGGGTTATTCGCACCTGGCGGAGGTGGAATCATTCCCGTCGGCAAGGTATTGTTGGGGTTGAATCCCGACATACCTTCGAAAGAAGAATTTAAAGGTGAGGGTAAGGAAATGGACGGAAGATCGACGAAGGGTTCGTCGAAGGGTTTGTCGGTCGGTACCAACGAAACACGGACTAATCGGGCGTTAGTATCCCTAGTCCAAAATGACATACACTAAAGGGTAGTGCAGTCAGAAAAAAAAGAAAAACAGAATGTGGGGGTAAGATAACGTCAGTGAGAAGAAGTGGTGGAAGTGAGTTTCAAATTTCTTCGCGACAAGTTGCAAGTTTTGAAAAGATTTTTTTTATTTTTTTTTATTTTTGTGTGAGTTTTGCAAAGAAGTTTTTAGAAAACGGACTCGTGACACAAAAGTATCAACCACACATGCACAATCAGGCCTAGATCTAGGGTCGCCTAGGTCTACTAGACAGCTCCTAACTAGGGCTAGAAATAGACCTCAAACCGCCTCTTCACGGACAAATACGGCCAGGTAAGTGGGAAGGAACCACCACTACAGTGGGCCTAATTAAAAACCACTAGCCTAGACACCGCAATGTCAGTTAGGATAAACGGCTGATGCCTACCCTAGTCCTTTTTCTATTGAGCTCGCTGTCCTTAGGTCTGAGTCTAATCTTTTTTTAATTAAAGGTGGTTGATGCAAAATGCTTAAGTGTTTTCTGGGGTCCTGGGAAAGGTGATGAAATCCCCACCCAATCTGGATTTGGTCAATATAGCCCCTTAGAATCCGGTTAAATTACGCAAAACAACAAAATCACTTGCAATCAATTTTTTTAGCGCGGCGCAAAGAAACCTGCAGAGATCTGTTATTTAGAAGGGGGAAAAAGATTTTTACGCAAAGAACCCTGCAGAAAACTTTTTACAGAGAGATATATTTTAGGTTACAGAGGGGAGAATGAGGATCAAACCCACAAAATTTAATGCGGTGACGTGGCACGAAGAGCGCGGAAGCGCGGCGGGAACCCACTGTGTGCGGCGGAAGCGCGGTGCAACAGAGGGGTTGGGCTCTGGAAAAAATTCTGCTGCTCCTTTGTTCCACTCCTCCTCTGTTGTTACGTTCACCTTTCTGATTTGACCTCTGTAAAATTCTAGATCTTCGCTATTCCTGCAAGATTCAAAAATAAACCCTTCAAACAGATCAAATTTGATAATTTTTTGTATTTTTTTATTTTTTCAGATTTTTATGATTTTTAAAATTTATATCAACCCGAAAATTCACAAAAAGAAAGATTACGCCGTCCCCGGCAACGGCGCCATTTGATTGATTGTCAAAAACTGTAATTACCGCAATCAAGAAACGGCGTCGCTTCGCAGCTAGCCGGTGAGTGCGGGTCGATCCACAGAGACGGGTAAATTCCTTTAGTGTGTCTTAACGAGTTGATTCTATTTGTCGTTTTGGTTTTATAAAAATCTAGATCTAAAACTTAATTAATCTAATTTAAATTCTTGCTAGGGTTAGGCTTAGAGGAAGTTTTGGAGATTGATGTTTCCTTCACCGCTTTCAATGCCGTATTTTAGATCCATTAGGTGTTATAGTAATTATCGATAAAGTGGATACAACTCTTTTGGGAAGATGTTTTCTTCCTCTAGATTCGTATCCTTCCTTTATCGTTAATTACCCTAACCCCCATGGAAAACGCGCGCAACCGGCCCTTTATACTGCGGTTCACCGTTACCTCGAAGGGTAGGGTGCCGCAGGGAGCGGTTGTGCGCGCATGCATGGAGTTCTTAATGGGTTAGGCATTGAAAGGGGTGAGAGATCTCATCTCTCAACCCTTTCCCTAAGGCTAACCCTAACAAGCGAGGAGACTACTCGCTCATTATGGGATGAAAAGACATTATAATTAAAGAATAAAATACTTACTAATGGTGATGGCTCCCTCCAAGCGATAAAGAACAGATCTGAATGTCACGTCCAGAATTTCTGAATTTTATTTATTGAAAAGAGGCATACAATTTTTTAGATCTAAGATTACAATTTATAGGAAAATAGAAAACCTAGGGCTACAGACTCTCGCACATGCAAAATTACAGATTTGACCCCTGAGAATCCCAACACCAGAACAGTCGCAGCAACAGAAGAAATCTCCACCGACACGTGTATTAGACGGCCGCGGATCCGCAGCTCCAGCATGGGTTTGGCCGCGGATCCGCGGCCAAACTGTAGACTTGGGCTGTGTGCTTTTTGGGCTTGGTTCAGTGGCTCTTTGGGCTTCTGTTTCCATATGTAGTTTCTCTGTTGGCTTCTTATTCTCTTCCAGATATTTCAGTGAATACTTGTAGCGATCTTTTAACCGTTCACATGACATTTTGGACCTTGTACTGTTCTTCGTCTAGGCTTGACTAGGATCCGTCTAATAGTTGGTAAAAAATCCCTTTTCTGTTGTTTTGTGTCTTTTTCACTGTATTTGCTCCAGAAACCTGTATCCTGTAATATGCAACAAACGTGCGTCAAGAGTACCTGTTTATTTATAAAAATGATAAGAATAGGGGAATGATAAATGCAATATTATGGTCTGAACACACCCACTTTCTCCGGCTCTCTGAGGCTCAAGAGAATTGGTCCCGCTTAAACCTATGTTTACTAGGGTCCTTATTATAATTTAATATAACTTGAGGGGTTTTACGAAAAATATTTTTAGTATAATTTCAAAATAATCCTTAAGTATTTATTTATCGTATGTATGGTTTTCATAGATGTAAATTTTAAAAGTGAGGTATTCTAGTGAATAAATACCTTGTTGAATAGTTCATGGTATTTTTGTGTAAATTTGACTTATATGGATTCTTGATGGTATTTTCTTGAAACTTGTGATTCTTTTCTTTTGTTTAGAAAAAAAACATGGAATTTACTATATATTTAAAATAGATGGTTTGATAATATTTATATACAATTATTAAAAATAAAAATTATTTATAAAATAGAAAATCACGTTTTTCTTAAGAATTGCATTAAAAATTCCATCGAGATTGGATGCTCCGTGAGGAGGTCTGCATCTCGCTCTACTAGTCCCGAGGATGTGCGATAACTCGCACCATCCCGATCAGGTTCCCCAAAATGGGTTTTAAAGGCTTAATCGCAAGGAATGTAAATAACACAATTCAAAGAATATGGTTTTTAATAGTTTATGGTATTTTGATGTAAAAGTCGTATTTGTCCCGAAAATATTGTTAAAAGGAAATCGTGCTATGTCATGATGCGTGTTGTGAGAGGTAGGTCATTACCTCATGAGATTTTCCTAAAGGTAGTATAAGCAGAGGTATTAAAATATGTCATATGTAAGTTTGTGGTATTAAAACGATAATTTCAAATAGATGGTACGTAATATAGAATTTTGAGGTGAAACTTGTTCTCAAAGGTTGTTTCATGATTACTAAGCAAGTTGTAATAACATGGATGAATGGTTATTAAGAAAAGTTGTGTTTTTAACGAGTTTAGAAACGGATGTCGGAATAACTCCACTTCCGACGATTTTTGAAAAGAGGACTTTTTAATTTAGGAAGAGAGGAGAAGAGAAGGGACTTACAACTTTAGAGAATAGAGGGGAGGTTGAGGGAACGTTTGATGGCTTCGTGGAATCGCGGGATAGCCAGAATCGTCTCTAATCATCGCCGGAACTTGACATAGTGCTAACTCCACTTGTACATTTCTTTGCCTTGGAGAATTTTGAGGATTTTGGCCAATAGATTTCATAATGAAGAGGGCTAGGGTGTGGGGTTGTATTTATAGAATAGAATTAGGGTTTTGAGAATTTGAAAGAGAATTAAAAATGACTTAAAATAGGATTAAAGAGGTGAATTTAATCTCTCTGTTAATTTACAAAGAAATCAAACAGAAGAGGAGTAGTGGGGGTAGGCCAAACGACTAGGGTGGAAAATGGGGAGCATTCCTTACGGGAGGACTGTCGGCGCCGGGTATATTCCTGATCTCGCCGGCTACATGTGGGAGATTAGGGCTTGGATTTGTTCCACGTGTCCTAGTCGTAGTTAATAGCATTTTGCACATGTTTGATTTTATCAGACTTTTTATTTTATGTCTAATGCACGTGTAAACTTTTGGGCTTCCAAAAAGTTTAAAAGAAAAATAAGTAAAAATATATGTGGCTAATGGGATTCGAACACAGGGGCTACGTCGCATCAGTGCAAGGTTTTACCAATGAGCTACAAGTTGTTTCTTGCCGTTCTTAAATAATTTTAATTTATAACTTGTGCTCAGGCTTGAAATTCTATTCTGTACATTAACTTGAAAATTTTTGTATAATGAAATTAGAGTCGTTACATTCTACCCTGCTTACAAAAAATTTCGTCCTCGAAATTTACAAATATATAAGGACTAATTTACAAATAAGAAAAGGTATCTTGCAGGCATATCGTCCTCACGTTCCCATATTGATACTCCTGGTGAATCCTTTCTCTACATCACTCGGACCAAATTTACTTCCTTGTTCCTAAGTGATTTTACTTTTCTGTCCAGCATTTCAACGGGTTGCTGCTCACAAGATAAGTATGTCTGTACAGTGAGCTCGGAGTGATCAAGGATGTTGCTGGGGTCGCTCACATATCTTCAAAGCTGGGATATGTGGAATACGTTGTGCACTCCTTTCAATGAGGGTGGAAGTGCCAAACGATATGCCACTTCTCCGACTCGTTCGAGTATGTCGAACGGTCTAATAAATCTCGGACTGAGCTTACCACCTTGACAAAGAGAATTACTCCATGATTTGGAGAGATCTTTAAGAACACATGATCTCCCGGCTGGAACTCCTGGTGTCGGCGATTTGCATCAGCCCAGTGCTTCTGTCTGTCTTGGGCTATGCGCATTCTTTCCCTGATCGTGCAAACCACATCCACAGTTGCTATGATCATCTCTGGTCTAAAGAGTTCCCTATCTCCGATGTCGTCCCAAGTTAATGGTGAACGACACTTCCTTCTATAAAGAGCTGCAAAGGGTGCCATTCCAATAGTCACTTGGTAGCTGTTGTTGTATGAAAACTCCACAAGATGTAGGTGATCTTCCCACGATCCTATGAAGTCTAACATACACATTCTTATCATATCTTCAAGGATATGAATCGTTCGCTCAGACTAACAATCTGTTTGTGGATGATAAGCTGTGTTAAAGTTCAGACTCGTTCCCAAGCTAGCTTGCAGACTCTGCCAAAACTGCGATCGGAATCTGGTGTCACGATCGGAGACAATGCAAACCGGCACTCTATGTAATCTCACGATCTCCTGCATGAGTTCATGGGTATCATAAATAGTACACTATGAAGAGTTAAATCTTACTTAGATTCAGACTTACTTCCATGTACTTCATTGCTAGTATCTCAGTAGATTGACCAACTCGAAATGGATGAAGTGAGCCGATTTTGTGAGTCGATCCACAATAACCCATACCACATCGTTACCTTTCGTGCTGCGAGGAATTGCAGTCACGAAGTCCATGGTGATGTGTTGCCACTTCTATTCTGGAATAGGTAATGGTTGAAGTAAACCAGCAGTCCTGTGATATTCAGCTTTTACTTGCCGACATACCAAGAATTTGGCTACGCTTCTGGCTACTTCACGCTTCATTCCATGCAACCAGTAATGTTGCCGAAGATCTTTGTACATGTTTGTACCACTAGGGTGAACTGAGTATGGAGAGCTGTGAGTTTCTTTCATTAACTCTTCCCGAACAGGACCTTGTGGTACGTACAATCTGCTTCTGTATCTCAAAGATCCGTCTTCGTGGATGATGAAGTCTGTTCTAAGTCCACTTTCTACTTGTTCACTGATCTTTTGCAACTAGGCATCACTTGCTTGAGCTGCTTTAATCTGATTGACAATAGTAGATTGAACTTGTAAATTCATCAACTCTGAAGTATTACCTGGCATAACCACTTCAATCTCCATCTTGTGCAAATCTTGCAGTAGCTTCCACTGTGCGGTGAGATTCATTGATAACGGCTGGTGAATAAGTGCATCGGGAACTGCATTCACCTTCCCTGGATGATATTGTAGGTTGATGTCAAAGTCCGCCATAAGTTCTAGCCATCTTCTCTGCCGCATATTCAGCTCTTTCTGAGTAAACACATACTTCAGACTTTTATGGTCTGTGTATATATCTACCCATTCTCCATGAAAGTAATGACGTCAAATCTTCAGTGCAAATATAACGGCCTCCAACTCCAGATCATGCGTTGGATAATTGCGCTCATGAATCTTCAACTGTCTTGATGCATAAGCTACAAGTTTACCGTGCTGGTGTAGAACACATCCTAATCCCTTACTGGATGCATCGCAATGCACAATAAATTCTCCTGATTGGTCCGGTATTACGAGAATAAGCGCTGATGTCAATCTTGACTTGAGTTCTACGAAAGCCTATTCGCATGTTTCTGACCACATGAATGCTTCATCTTTACGTGTGAGCTTGGTCAGGAGTATTGCAATCTTCGAAAAGCCTTCTATGAATCTTCGGTAGTATCCCACTAATCCCAAGAACTTCGAATGTCCTTCACTATCTTTGGTGTCGGCCATTCGCTTATTACTGATACTTTAGCTGGATCCATAGAGATTCCTTCGCCTGAAACGATATGTCCGAGAAATCCGACTTGATCTAGCCAAAATTTGCACTTGCTGTACTTGGCATAGAGTTGATGCTGTCGTAAAGTCTCTAGGACAATCCTCAAATTTTCAACGTGCTCTTTCTGATTCTTTGAATATACCAGGATGTCGTCGATGAAAATGACAATGAACATGTCTAGGTACTCTCAGAAAACTTGGTTCAATAGATTCATGAATATGGCTGGTGTATTGGTCGCTCCAAATGGTATCACGAGAAACTCATAATGACCATAGCGAGTCCTGAATGCCATATTCAGAATATCAGACTCTTTGACTTTCACCTGATGATAACCCGAACGAAGATCTAACTTTAAGAAAATGCAAGACCCACTTAGCTGATCGAACAGATTGTCGATTCGCGGTAGTGGATACTTGTTCTTTATCGTGACTTCGTTCAGAGCTCGGTAGTCAATACACATTCTGTATGAACCTTCCTTCTTTTTCACAAGCAAAACTGGAGATCCCTAACTTGAAGTACTGGGACGAATCCATCCTTTCCGCAGAAGTTCGTCCAATTGAGTATGGATCTCCTTCAATCCTTCTGGACTTAACCGGTACGGTGCTTTTATCACTGGTTGTGCACCAGGTACTAAGTCAATACTGAATTCAAGAGCTCGAACGGGAGGCAAACCTGAGATGTCTTCAGGATATACGTCTTCGAACTCTCGAACTCTTGAACTACCTCTAGCTTGTCTTCTTCATCCTGTATTGTTGCAATCACCGCCTTCCTTAGTTTAGCCTTATAGTTGCTAGGTTCCAGGATTCGGTCTCTACTTTTGAAACAAAATACCGGATGATCTGGTATCTCGAACACTACCCTCCTTTGACGACAGTCGATGGTAGCATAGAAAGTTCCTAGCCAATCCATACCCAAGACTACGTCGAAGTTCGGTATGTCCTGCACTTTGAAGTCAGCATAAAATTCTCTGCTGCAGACGACCACTGGACACAGGTCGTATCCTAAAGTTTCCTTTAGAACTCCGTTCTCTGAACTGACATTCCAACTGGATACGAGCGGTTTGACTGGAATCGCATGAGTTCGGACGAACCATTGCGACATAAAGAAATGAGATGCTCCAGTATCGAAGAGTACTAGTGCAGGAAGTGGGACTATTAAAATTGTACCTAAGTTGTGTGGAATATGTTTTGGTATAGGAAAAGATATATAGATGTAAACAAGTATTGAACAGATTTAAAAGACGGAAAGTTACCAGTAATGACTTGGCTAGTGGCTTCAGCTTCTTCCACAGTCATTGTGAAATCCTGACGCCTAGGTATGTTCCTCCTTACTTGGGGAGCATTCCTTTGTCCGTTCTTCCGTCCTTGAGGTAGGTTCCTTTGTGCATGATGGAATTGACGAGGAGGAGGTGCAGTAGGTCCACAAGGAGGTGGAGCTGGGAGAGCAAGTCGAGGAGCAGGTGCCTGAATAGATGGCCGCTGCGGATAAGTGATGGCTGGTCTGGAGGCTAGATTCGGATTAAGTTTATAGGGACATGCACCAATGTCGTGAGTGGATGAGCCGCAGACTAAGCACAGGTCGTTTGCACGCCTGCAGTCTTTCAGAAAGTGTTCATTCCTCCTGCTGGACTGGGCCGGTTAAAAGTTGCTCCTGGTCTTCTTGGTACAAACGGTGGTCTGGAAGAGGCTCCTCCTGCCATCTGAGTAGCAGGGCGCTTCATACCGGCAGATTGAGGTCTGCCCTTCTTCTTCACCACTGCCTCATATCTTCGGGCAACCTTCAAAGCAAGGTCGTGGGTTGGGAAATCCTATGTAGCTAAAGCAGCTTAGATCTCCGGGTCCAACCCCTGCTGAAATTGTCGTGCTCTGATCTCAGCAGTCTGTATGAGATAGACCGTAAATCTGTTACGGTCTTGTGTTAGCTGTGTAGTATGTGATATTAGAAAATCGAATATTTGAGACATATCTTATCTTCTCAACATGGTGAAATCAGCGTCATACTCATCTACAGATTTGGTCCACATCGAACCCTGTTGCAGGTGGATGAATTGCTGCTCAATATCAAATCGGGCAGTCTCGGGAAAATATTTCGCGTCGAACTTATCGCGAAAAATCCTCCATTCGATCGGCTGGGCAAGACGGCTTTCTTCCGCCTTCTACCATACCCTAGCATTGTCAGTTAGTTGCAGCTTCGCAACTCTTACCCAAGCGATCTCTGGTACTTGTGCTGCTGCCAGATCGTCCTCAATCAACTGAGCCCATTCCTCTGCTTCCAAAGGGCTCTCTTTCCTAGAAAAGTTCTTAGGGTGCAATGCCCGGAATTGCTTTACTCCAGGTGCCTCGAATTCTGGACGGTGCAAGAGAATAGCAGTCTACTACTGCTGTCCCTCTAAGAGGCTCTTGATTGCCTCAACCAAAACCTTCTGCTCGTTGATCGGAGCAGCTACGGTAGGTGTAAGTAGTAGAGGTGGTGGTGGGCTGTTACCATTGACGTTCGTGCTCGTATTGTTTGATGAATCCATACACCTTGAAAGAAAAATAGGGTTAGGATAGATTCAAGGAATATGAAATGTAAAGAATATTTAGTTGCTGATTTTTATAATTATTGTGATATATTGCTTAGGATTCCATGCAGAATTGAACCTGCATGGTTATGTAGGTTTCCACGCAGAACTGACCCTACATGGTTATGTAGGTTTCCATGCAAAATTGACCTGCATGGGCCACCAACAAAACCTGTCACGCCCCGCTTCCCAATGTACGGGAAAGAAGACGTGAAAGGGACGCGACATATTTACTCAGAAATAAACATGTTAAGCGTAAATATGCAATATAAAAGTAAAGCACAAGAATGACAAGTGATATAATGAAACAACAACTTTTTATTTATATTCATACTTTACATACACTGGAAAGTAAAATACAATAATGGAAAGTGATGCCTAAAAAATGGCATATGATCTGAAAGTAAGATAAGTACAAGGGAACTAAAACTCTGAATCCTCAGTAAAGTGCTCCAAATCGTCCTGACTGGGCTCGATCTCCTTAGAGTCGGGTCCTCCTGAAAATATTCTAAAGAAAGAAGAAATATGAATGTCGTTAGCGAACAATCGCTCGGTAAGTCCTAAGTGAGAGATAAGAATAAATCAAGTAATGAAATATATCTGGTAATTTATCTGTTTTTTGTTATACTAACGCAGCTGTTTATAGCTTGGTATAGAATGCATCAGTGTATACGAGAGGAGTCCAACTATTCCATGGACTAAGGTATATGGAGCATAAGGACCTGTCAAGCCACGGGACAACGACACGAATATTCATATTAGGTGTATTATAGTGACAGTCTCGTGCCACTTCTAATACATTCCGTACCAATCTACCCCGTTAAAACCCCGTAATTCATATTGTATTGATTGTAATGATTTGTTGTATAAGACTTGTCGAAACCATGGTATAAGTTATTCATGTAAATGGATCGGACGTAAACGGATAATCATGTAGTCAAGTTCAAAATATATCCATGGTTCGGTCGAGTCGAGTCATGTTGTATGTTCATGTTCAAGTGTTTATGTTGATACATTGGGTTCATGTTGAAATGGAATTATAGTTGGATTCATATTTGGATTGTATTCCGATTAGATTGAGACTCAGATTGAGTTAGACACTTTAAACAGATTTGAGTCCTGAATTAGGTTTAGGAGTTATCGGTAACTGTTGCACATGGATGGAAGGATTTGTGACTTTTTCCAAGCCAATTACCATTGATAACCCCGTTTTAGTTTTCTACCTTAAATAGACAAGCACCCACTTTCTCCGGCTCCCTAAGCCTCAAGACAATTGGTCCCTCTTAAACCTATGTTTACTAGGGTCCTTATTATAATTTAATATAACTTGAGGGGGTTTTATGAAAAATATTTTTAGTATAATTTCAAAATAATTCTCAAGTATTTATTTATCGTATGTATGGTTTTCGTGGATGTAAATTTTAAAAGTAAGGTATTCTAGTGAATAAATACATAGTTGAATAGTTCATGGTATTTTTGTGTAAATTTGACTTGTATGGATTCTTGATGATATTTTCTTGAAACTTGTGATTCTTTTCTTTTGTTTAGAAAAAAACATGGAATTTATTATATATTTAAAATATATGGTTTGATAATATTTATATATAGTTATTAAAAATAAAATTATTTATTAAATAGAAAATCACGTTTTTCTTAAGAATTGCATTAAAAATTCCATCAAGATCGGATGCTCCGTGAGGAGGTCTGTATCTCACTCTAATAGTCCCAAGGATGTGCGATAACCCGCACCATCTCGATCGGGTTCCCCAAAATGGGTTGTAGAGGCCTAATCATAAGGAATGTAAATAACACAATTCAAAGAATACGGTTTTTAATAGTTTATGGTATTTTGATGTAAAAATCGTATTTGTCCCGAAAATATTGTTAAAAGGAAATCGTGCTATGTCATGATGCGTGTTGTGAGAGGTAGGTCATTACCTTGTGAGATTTTCTTAAAGGTAGTATAAGAAAAGGTATTAAAATATGTCATATGTAAGTTTGTGGTATTAAAACGAAAAATTCAAATAGATGGTACGTAACATAGAATTTTGAGGTGAAACTTGTTCTTAAAGGTTGTTTCATGATTACTAAGCAAGTTATAATAACATGGATGAATGGTTATTAAGAAAAGTTGTGTTTTTAACGAGTTTAGAAACGGATGTCGGAATAACTCCACTTCCGACGATTTTTGAAAAGAGGACTTTTTAATTTAGGAAAAAAGGAGAAAAGAGAGGACTTACAAGTTTACAGAATAGAGGGGAGGTTGAGGGAACGTTTGATGGTTTCATGGAGTCGCGGGGTCGCCGGAATCGTCTCTAATCATCGCCGGAACTTGACCTAGTGCTAACTCCACTTGTACTCTTCTTTGCCTTGGAGAATTTTGAGAATTTTTGCCAATAGATTTCAGAATGAAGAGGGCTAGGGTGTGGGGTTATATTTATAAGATAGATTTAGGGTTTTGAGAATTGAAAAGAGAATTAAAAATGCCTTAAAATAGGATTAAAGAGGTGAATTTAATCTCTCTGTTAATTTACAGAGAAATCAAACAGAAGAGGAGTAGTGGGGGTAGGCCAAATGACTAGGGTGTAGAAAATGGTGGGCATTCTCTACGGGGGGACCATCGGCGCCGGGTATATTCCCGATCTCGCCGGCCACGTGTGTGAGATGAGGGCTTGGATTTGTGCCATGTGTCCTAGTCGCAGTTAATAGCATTTTGCACATGTTTGATTTTATCAGACTTTTCATTTTACGTGTATTGCACGTGTAAACTTTTGGGCTTCCAAAAAGTTTAAAAGAAAAATCAGTAAAAATATATGTGGCTGATGGAATTCGAACATAGGGGCTACGTCACAGCAGTGCAAGGCTTTACCAATGTGCTACAAGTTGTTTCTTGCTGTTCTTAAATATTTTTAATTTATAACTTGTGCTCAGGCTTAAAACTCTATTCTGTACATTAACTTGAAATTTTTTGTATAATGAAATTAGAGTCGTTACAGACTGCCCCTCTGTTGAGAGAAAACACATAACCCGAGACAGACTTGCTGTCATCCTTGTCACATTCGAAGCTTGAATCGGTAAAGGACTCCACTTGAAGGTCTCCATTACCGTACAATAAGAATATCTTCTTAGTCCTTCTCAGGTACTTGAGAATGTTCTTCATAGCTGTCCAACGATTTTCACCCGGGTTTGACTGATACCGGCTCACCTTACTAAGCGCGTATGCTACATCTAGTCTGGTACACAGCATCACATATATTATAGATCCTACCACCTAATCGTAGAGTATAGTACTCATGTGAACCCTCTCCTCATCAATCTTGGGAGACATCTCTTTCGAGAGGGTGATTCCGTGCAATACGGGTATGTTACCGCGCTTGGAATCTTCCATGCTAAATCTCTTTAGTATGGTCTCTATATACCTAGACTGTGAAAGTCTTAACAGTCTCTTGGATCTATCTCTGTAGATCGTAATCCCCAGAATGTAGGAGGTATCACCCAGGTCCTTCATGGAGAACTTTTATGACAAGAACAACTTAACCGATTGCAGCATAGGAATGCCATTTCCTCTTAAGAGAATATCATCCATGTACAAGACGAGAAATATAACAGTTCTCCCTATAGTCTTCTTGAAGATACATGGCTCATCTTCATTTTTGATGAAATCAAATTCCTTGACTATCTCATCAAAACAAATGTTCCAGCTCCGCGATGCCTGCTTTAATCCATAAATGGATTTAAGTAACTTACACACCTTCCCGCTGCTCCCACTGTCTACGAATCCCTTCGGCTGATCCATATAAATGTAATCTTCTAAACTTCCATTTAGAAAAGCTGTTGTAATATCCGTCTGCCAGATATCATAGTCATGGTAGGAAGCAATGGCAAGTAGGAACCGAATGGATTTCAGCATAGCCACTGGAGAAATGGTT
The DNA here is from genome assembly GCA_030015575.1 of Agapanthus africanus. NCBI lineage: Eukaryota > Viridiplantae > Streptophyta > Magnoliopsida > Asparagales > Amaryllidaceae > Agapanthus > Agapanthus africanus. The sequence continues at coordinate 742,367,094 of CM057341.1, forward strand.
TCATCATAGTCCACTCTTGGTCTTTGACGAAAACCTTTTGCAATAAGTCTAGCCTTATTGGTTTCCACCTGTCCATCTTCACTAATCTTGTTTTTCAAGATCCACTTGCATCTAATGGGTTTTACCCCAGGAGGAGTGTTTGTTGATAAAACTGCGCTTTTGATATGACATTTTCCTTACTATTTATATATAATAAAAGATGTTTATTATAAATATAACACATATAAGGGTTTATCCGTAAATATACTATTTTCATGTATTTATATATTATAATTAACATTATGAAGGAAAAATGTAAGCATATAATATTCATATAATATTTGGACTATTTTAATATGCTTACTTTATTAAATATCTTTGACCAATTCTCTTAAAACTAAAATATCATGACAAATGGTTAAGATAATATCTCAATAAAAACAAATTCTACTAATATCATTTATTGAGATAATTGTGCAGGAATTATTTCATGACTGAAATCAAGGAAATCTGAGTTGGCGAGATCAAATCTGCCGAAATAGTAAAGTAAATTGAAGAAATCAATTCTGGCAGAGATGTAGAAAAGATTTTTAGATTCTAGATATCAAAATAATTTACATGTGTCACCAGAAGAGGCCACAAGAATTTAGAAGCAAAGAACCCTCTATTCCACCGCGGATCCGCGACCAAACCTACCTAATAGCCGTGGTTCCACTGCAAGTTGAGGGAGTTGGGATTTTGGATTTTTTGGGTAGGATCTTAACAGCTAGTTTCCTTATTAAGAAACTAGATATTCTGGCTCTGTGACTATAAATAAGGACCGAGAGCCTCCTGGAAAAATCATCAAACCGACGCGATCACGAAGTCCACGACTGCTCAAGAATCCTGGTTTATCATCGACGGTTCATCTACCTCCTTAGAAGAGATCGAGAAGCAAACCAGGGTTTTGTAACCATTTTCTAAAGGAACAAAGTGTACTTGATCTTGTTGATTAATAAAGGTAGTTATTTTCTTATATCATTTAATTTTCTGTAGTTTTCAATATGATTTCCCTTTCTATCTTTTCTTTTCCCAACATGCGCGAGTAATTCTCCGCTTGTTAGGGTTCGTAGGATTAGGGTAGATTAATAGATGATGAAGATTCTTAAACTCTTTTTATGTCCTAAAAAGTTTATAAATTTTAGCAAAAGAATCATTAACATCCTAATCGGGCGCACTACCAATTCATTGATAGTCACGACCGCGATTTGAGATTAGATTAACGATTGCTTTGGTAAAGGCTAGACATGAACGGAGATCCATGTCAAGATAGGGGTTAAAAGTGGGAACCATTTTCCCTCCAGAAACCATAATCTACATGCATCACTGTCGATCTAGTTTTAAATCTATTAAAGGATAAAAGGAGTAATCTTTAATTAATCATCCATGACTACTAAATCTTAACGAACCCTACAAGCCCCCTTCTAATATAAAACCTACATCCGTAAGTTAATCTAGATCTATATTCTGCATCCGTGTTTGACGTGGATCTAGAATCTACAACCATTCTTCACCATTCTTTATTCTTCCTCTCTCTTTTTCAACACGCCTAAAGTAAAATTAAAAGATTCAACGTTTCCCTGAGGACGACCCGTACTCATCTCGGTCTAGCTACACGCGACACCGTTATTGATTGCGGTTACTACAAACACAAACTTCTTTAAAACAGAATAATTAAATGGCGCCGTTGCCGGGGATACGTGCGTAATTTATTTTTCTTACTATTCGTATTGAATTCTTATTCGATCCATATCATAAACAAAACAAAACTGCAAATTGTATATTTAACGATTATTGTGTGAATTTTGCAAGGGGGTCTGGAGTTACAGAATTGAGGAAACAGAGATCCAGAGACATTCATCAAGATCCAGAGGAGCACAGGAGGCCACGTAGCAAAAATCATCACGAGATCCCTCCACTTCGCGGCGGAACCACGGCAAATAAGCAAAAGGGCGGCGGATTTGAAGGATTAGGGTTCCAAACTTCTCTAGTAAATTTCTCATATCTTTCTCTTTCCTCTGAAATCCAATAAAATATCTTTCCTGCATGGCCGCTCAAAAATCATTTTGCAAAGTTTTGTACTTTGTTTGTTTATTCATATTTTAATACGTATTTCTAGGGGTAAGACCAAAATTCAGATTAGGTGGGGATTTTATCACCCTTCCTAAGCCCCACAAATCACAAAACGAGCATCCGCATCATTCCTACATTAATTAAAAAAATATCTAGACAAGACTCTAAGGACTGTCGTGCTCAATAAGGACAGAGGAAGGTCGTGGGTAATCTATCGCTTATTCGCATTACTTTTGTGGTGTCTAGGCAAGTGCGTCTAAGGCAAGTAGTTACTTAATTAGGCCCGCTATTTTCGGTGATTCGTATAGCGGATACCTCCCACTTACCTGGCACTTACCTGGCCGCAAGGGTAGTAAAGAGGTGATAGAGGATTGATCCTGCGGCTTGTCCTTTGGAAGTCTAGGAGCGGTCTAGAGACTTGACCTAGGTAACCTTAGTTCTAGGGTTGTTTGTACATTTTTGTGTGATTTGTCTAAAGTCCCAATTTTTCAAAACAAACCAATTTTAAATAACACACACGTTGCCACTTGCGCTAAACCCGCTTAGTGCATGGTCGGCTAGACACGGGATTTTAGTGCCCGTCTTGTCCGCGTTCCTGCTATCGACTCTGAAGTCGGTACTTCTTCATCTTCTTTTCCCCCACCATCCACCACATCGACTGAGATGGACGGTACTCTATCAAATTATAAAACCATGTTGCCACCGCCCGTAGGTAAGCAAAATCCATCGCGCATCTCTCTCCAAGAGAGATGCTATCCTATACGTGGTCTCCTTCCTACTTATCTAACAATTCCACCAGCCAACGGGGATAATTTTGAAATTAAACCCCACTACATCAATCTGTTGTCCAAATTTCACAGGCTCGAGTCTGAAGACGCATATGTTTTTATCACCAAATTCGAAAACGTATGCGCAATGATAGGTACTTTACAACTGTCTGTGGATGCTATGCGCTTGCGTCTTCTCCCATTCACTTTGTGCGACTTGGTAGAAAAATGGCTTTATAATACTTCCACACACTCTATTACCAATTGGGATGAATTCGTGATAGCATTCCTTAAGAAATTTTACCCAAATCATAAGACCGCCCATGTTCGAAGCGAAATCAACCAGTTTACCCAGCTTCCCAATGAACCATTTTGGAAGTGCTTTGAACGTTTCAAGGATCTGCTTGTCCAATGTCCTCATCATGGAATACATAGATGGGATCTGTGCCGAATTATATATGAAGGCATTAATCCAGCGACAAAGCAGATGCTTGAAACCATGTGTCAATGCAATTTCATGTCCAAAGACAATGGTGAAGCCTGGAAATATTTGGAAGATCTCGCTGAAAACACTTTGCGGTGGGAAAGCGTTAGACCACCTTCATCTAGGGGAGGTATTCATCAGCTCGATGTTTCCATCACAGTAAAAGCCAAAATGGCAGCGATGCAAAAGAAACTCGACGTTATTGAGAACAAATTCTCATCAGTCTCCCTAAACCAGGTAACGCTCCCCAAGACTGTGTGTGGTTGCTATTTCGATCCATCACACCTGACGGAAGAATGTCCTATGAATGCACCGTTTCAAGGTCACGAGCAAACTAATGCTACTTTTCAGCAGCGACCTAGAAACGATCCTTATTTTTCCACGTACAATCAGGGATGGAGGAATCATCCTAACTTTGCTTGGAACAAAAACCAACCCCAAAATCAAAACCAGTTCCAAAGCAATTACCAAAGACCTCCTCCACAACAATAGCAACCACCACCACAGAGTCAGTACCCCTTTCAATCGCAACCTGTTCAAAACCCGGCCAATAATTCTTTCCAAACGACCGGTACCGATAACTCCTCTTCACACGCACAAACTTTGGATTTGTTTATGAAACATTCCATCCAAATGTCAGCTGATATGAGGTCTTCTATTGATTCCATAAAGAAAGACTCCGCCTTCCACGGTGAGAGTATTAAATCAATAGAAGCCCAAATTGCACAGTTGAATGCCGCGATGAGTGCGAGAGAAAAAGGGAAACTCCCATCTCAACCCTTACTGAATCCTGGCCACTCACAACAGCATAATGTGAGTGCCGTTACTACGTTGAGATCGGGAAGAGTGCTGGATAACCGAGTGGGTGAACAAGTTGATGACGTTAGTGATATCAATGATACCCCGGCTTCTACTTCTTCCCCTAATTCGTCTAGTCTCCCACCTACTTCCGAGCCTATTCTACGCTTCCCACAAGGCTTGAACCCTCAGCCCACTTCCTCGAATCTATCTAAAGAGATCCCCACTCCAATTTTGGGATCTATTCCATCCTCACAATCTTCTCCAATATTGGACCCAACCCTTATTGATAAAGCTCCGTTTCTAAACAGATTAAGGGCCAACAAACCTAACCCACAAATGGAGAAGATTGTGGAAATGTTTAAGAAAGCTAACGTCAATATTCCTCTCCTAGATGCTATTCAACAAATCCCATCTTATGCAAGAATTCTTAAAGACTTGTGCACTAGGAAGAGAAAAACTCAAGTGCTGAAAACAGTTTTCATGACGAGTAATGTTAGCACAGCTTTTACCCAGCAATTACCAAAGAAACGTAAGGACCCTGGCTGTCCTACCATCTCTATTTCTATTGGGGGTAAAAATATTAATCGTGCTTTACTGGACCTTGGCGCTAGCGTTAACTTGCTTCCATATTCCGTATATAAGCAGTTAGGGATTGGAGAGTTGAAACCTGCTCATTGTACTCTCCAGATGGAAGACCGATCAATCACCAGAGCTAGGGGTGAACTAGAAGATGTGTTAATTAAAGTCGGGGAATTCATATTCCCTATGGACTTTATTATTTTAGATACACAACCTGTAGCGAACCCACGCAACCAAATCCCGGTGATACTCGGTCGACCTTTCCTAGCAACTTCCAACGCTGTAATTAATTGTCATAACGGTTCTGTGAACTTATCCTTCGGGAAGATGACAATTGAGCTTAATATTTATAAGCTAGAAAGTAAACCATCTGAACCTTCTGCTCATTTTCTTGATGTCTGTTCCATCCACGAGATAGCTCCTGAAAGCGAAATGGATGAGGAACTTTGCTTTGATGATATCGACAACACTAATGCGACATTGTTTGATTTGGAAAACTCTTATAGTGAGGATATCTTCGATGAGTCCATCCCCGAGTTTGAATCTGTTGACTCATCGGAAAAGTCAGTAGCACTTTCCAAGTCAATATCCTATGCAAGTTATGAACCTCTTCGGGAGTCCGAACATCATTCCCTTACCCCACCTTCTATTGTCTCTCCGCCAATACTAGATCTCAAACCGCTACATTCTCATCTTAAATATGCGTATATAGGTGAGAATAAGTCTTTGCCCATGATCATATCTGCTTCTCTAGCTTTAGAGCAAGAGAACGCACTTTTGGCGGTGTTGAGATCAAATCGGCAAGCATTTGGTTGGACAATGGCTGACATCAAAGGGATTAGTCTCTTAATTGTTGAACATTATATACATCTGATGGATGAAGCCAAGCCAACCCGAGAACCACAAAGACGGTTAAATCCAGTTATGAAGGAGGCGGTAAAGAAAGAAATTGTCAAGTGCCTTGATAGTGGTATAATTTACCCGATATCTGATAGCCAATGGGTAAGTCCTATTCATGTGGTCCCTAAAAAGTCTGGCATCACGGCCATAACTAATGAGACTAATGAGTTAATCCAAACATGCACCCAAACTGGGTGGCGTGTATGTATTGATTATAGGAAACTCAATGTCGCAACGAGGAAAGATCACTCCTTTCTACCTTTCATTGACCAGATGTTAGAAGATTAGCTAGAAACGAATACTATTGTTTCTTAGACGGATACTCTAGCTATAACCAGGTCTCCATCGCCGAAAAGGATCAAGATAAAACCACATTTACTTGTCCTTTCGGCACTTTTGCTTATAGACGCATGCCCTTTGGGTTATGCAACGCTCCCGTTACATTTCAACGGTGTATGATAGGGATATTCTCAGACATGGTTGAGAATTTTCTGGAAATATTTATGGACGATTTCTCCATATTTAGGGACTCCTTTGAGGACTGTCTTCGTAATCTTGACGCGGTTCTTACCCGCTGTAAGGATAAGAACTTAACTTTGAATTGGGAAAAATGCCATTTTTTGGTCCAAGAAGGTATTTTCCTTGGACATATAATTTCACGAAAAGGCAATGAGCTTGACAGAGCTAAAATAGATGTCATCCATAACCTCCCTCGTCCCAAATGCATCAAAGATATACGATCCTTCCTTGGTCATGCAGGATTTTATAGGAAATTTATTAAGGACTTTAACAAAATTGCTAGACCCTTAACTCTTCTCTTGGCCAAGGACACAACATTTCACTTCGATTCGGATTGTGAGGCTGCTTTTGAGTCGCTTAAAAGAACTCTCACGACAGCCTCCATTCTATCATCTCTGGATTGGAACCACCCGTTCGAGCTTATGTGTGATGCATCCGATTTTGCTATTGGTGCGGTTTTAGGACAGCACATTGATAAGATGCCACATGTAATTTACTATACAAGTAGGACCTTGAACGATGCACATATTAATTACACAACTACCGAGAAAGAGCTCTTGGCAGTTGTATTTGCCTTAGAAAAATTCAAGCCCTACTTGATTGGCTCGCCAATAGTGGTTTACACTGATCACTCGCTCTACGACACCTTTTATCGAAGAAGGATGCTAAGGGCAGGCTAATATGTTGGATCCTGTTGTTACAAGAATTTGATCTTGTCATACGAGACAAGAGTGGATGTGAAAACACAGTAACTGACCATCTTTCACGCATCTCTTCTTCACCAACGTTGACTGCGCCGATAAATGACTCATTTCCTGACGAATAGCTCTTGACCGTATCCAACGAACCTTGGTTCGTGAATATTGTGAATCTAGCGACGGGACTTATTCCTAGCAATTGGTTGAAACAAGACAAACTTTGATTTCTATCCCAAGTAAAATACTTTTACGGGGATGAACCTTATTTGTTTAAGTATTGTTCCGATCAAGTCATTCGCAGGTGTGTCCCTAACGATGAATTCAAGATTGTGTTATCATTTTGTCATGATCAGGCATGCGGCGGTCACTTTGGACCTCGAAAAACGGCAGAGAAAGTTTTGCAATGCGGTTTTTATTGGCCAATACTATTTAAAGATGCATATGATCATTGCAAAACTTGCCCGCGGTGTCAGCAACTGGGTCGGATTTCACGAAGAAATGAGATGCCGCTCCAACCTATCTTGGTTGTGAAAATATTCGATGTTTGGGGTATTGATTTTATGGGCCCTTTTCCCAACTCTTTTGGGAATTTATATATCTTGTTAGCGGTTGATTACATATCGAAATGGGTAGAAGCAATACCTTGTCGCACTAATGACAACAAGGTTGTCATTAAGTTCCTTAAAGAAAATATCTTTTCGCGATTCGGAGACTCTCGCGCTATAATTAGTGACAACGGGACACATTTCTGTAATCAATCTTTTGAGGCTTTGATGCGGAAATATGCTATCAACCAAAAACTTTCTATGCTCTATCATCCCCAAGCAAGCGGGCAAGTTGAGATCTCAAATAGGCAAATCAAACAAATTTTGGAGAAGACGGTTTCTAAAAACCGTAAAAATTGGTCAACCAAATTGACGGATGCTCTTTGGGCATTTCGCACCGCTTATAAGACCGATCATGGTATGTCTCCATACCGTCTTGTGTTTAGGAAGGCATGCCACCTTCTTGTCGAGATCGAACATAAGGCAATGTGGGCTATTAAAGAGCTAAACTTCGATTTTGATCAAGCTAGCAGTTATCGGAAGCTGCAATTGAATGAGCTAAGTGAACTCCGCGATGAAGCTTACGATAATGCAGTGATAGTAAAGAACCGGACTAAAGTGTTCCACGATAAAAACCTTTTTAGAAAAACTTTCACACCGGGACAACGGGTCCTTCTTTATGACTCACGACTCCATCTTCATCCGGGTAAGCTTAAATCTCGTTGGAAAGGACCTTTTGTGGTGCGGTATATACACCTGCACGGGGCTGTAGAAGTTGAAAATATAAAAAACGGTTCAATTTTTAAAGTAAATGGGCATAGATTAAAACTGTATTTCTCTGCTGACCCAGCGGAGGAGTTCCTGTTTTTATAGGAGCCACTTTATCATAACTAAATTCCTCAGCCTTACCTCCATGTTTCGGTAACATTGTATCATCTTAAAGAATGGAGGTGAGTGAAAAAGGACTTAACTGAATATCTGTGCATGCCAAAGAACAAGTTTGGGGGTAGTCGTCATTTAACTATTATTTTACACCTATTATTGTCTCTCCTCAAGTCTACAGGTCTATGCTCTCAAAGGACAACATCAGTGAGGACACTGCTGAAAACAGGTTTGGGGGGAGGTTTGTATTCACTGAATTATCTTTGGCACTGAGCATAATTTTTTTTATTTTAATAAAAGAGTAGAAAGTGAAAATTTATATGTGAAAGATATGAATAGTTTGAGAAAAACAAGAAAGTTAGAGGGTTTCTTAAACGAAACTAGTAATAAGTAGTTATGAGCTGTTGTCCCAAGGGTTATTAAGATGAAGGAAATTGCTAATCTGAGGATAAAAATAAGTCTGAAAAATAGTCTCTATTCTTGAGTCCAAACATTTGAACGTTGATACCCTACTATACGCACTTACACACATCTTGAAACTTGGGATAGTAGAGAATACCTTGAAGTGCTCTTGTCTAAAAGCCTTAGTATATAAAAAAAGAAGAAGAAGAAGTATAAGTGGTGGTGAAGAAAAAAAATAAACACTGGTTTTGTAATTACCAAGGCAGCATAAAAAAAATATTGCGAAGGTGCTTTATCACCTAGTGCCTTAGTCCAACTGGTTTTGGATCCACTGCTAAGCCTTAGGTGTTGCGAAATGAGGAACTACGCCTAAATGCGCGAGCACATTTTGTAATTGGTCGGTTAGTACCTCAAAAAGTATTAACGGTCGCATGAAGAATGTGTAAGTAATTCCATCTAAAATATTCACCAACTATAAAGTACTTTGGAAGATATATAAGAGTATGATAGCTTGAATTGAATTCTCTAAGTGTAGGGATGTCTTTTACACACACGTAGGGGTATATGATCAATGTTTGGATAAAAGATAGGGAGGAAAACTAAAGGCGATGTTTTATTGAGAGATGATGTGATTTCTAACATTTTTTCATGACCATTAAGATAGGGCTCATAGAAACTGAAAAGCTGGTATAGTTGGAAACTCTTATTTTCAAGTACTTTCTTTATAGTTCTTATCTTTATATGTAACTTTCACCATATCTACTTTATTATAGGATTTTATGGGTGTAATCCGCTGAAAACCTTCAAGAGACAACACTCCTCCTATTAGGAACACCTAAAGGTTTAACGGCTTGTTGCACGTGCTCAGTGCAATCGTGTTGCCTACGAAAGTGTGCTACTTAGTTTTTTCTTTTTCCATTTTTCCTTCTCTTAAAAAACTAGTTTGCTCGGGACGATCAAAGATAAGTTTGGGGGTATTTGTTCGGTTGATAAAACCGCGCTTTTGATATGACATTTTCCTTACTATTTATATATAATAAAAGATGTTTATTATAAATATAACACATATAAGGTTTTATCCGTAAATATACTATTTTAATGTGTTTATATATTATAATTCACATTATGAAGGAAAAATGTAAGCATATAATATTCATATAATATTTGGACTATTTTAATATGCTTACTTTATTAAATATCTTTGATCAATTCTCTTAAAACTAAAATATCATGACAAATGCTTAAGATAATATCTCAATAAAAACAAATTCTACTAATATCATTTATTGAGATAATTGTGCAGGAATTATATCATGACTGAAATCAAGGAAATCCGAGTTGGCGAGATCAAATTTGCCGAAATAGTAAAGTAAATTGAAGAAATCAATTCTGGCAGAGACGTAGAAAAGATTTTTAGATTCCAGATATCAAAATAATCTACATGTGTCACCAGAAGAGGCCGCAAGAATTTAGAAGCAAAGAACCCTCTATTCTACCGCGGATCCGCGGCCAAACCTACCTAATGGCCGCGGTTCTGCCGCAAGTTGATGAACTTGGGATTTTGGATTTTTTGGGTAGGATCTTAATAGCTAGTTTCCTTATTAGGAAACTAGAGATTCTGGCTCTGTGACTATAAATAAGGACCGAGAGCCTCTTGGAAAAATCATCAAACCGATGCGATCACGAAGTCCACGATGGCTCAAGAATCCTGGTTGATCATCGATGGTTCATCTATCTCCTTAGAAGAGATCGAGAAGCAAACTAGGGTTTTGTAATCATTTTCTAAAGGAACAAAGTGTACTTGATCTTGTTGATTAATAAAGGTACTTGTTTTCTTATATCATTTTATTTTCTGTAGTTTTCAATATGACTTCCCTTTCTATCTTTTCTTTTCCCAACATGCGCGAGTAATTCTCCGCTTGTTAGGATTCGTAGGATTAGAGTAGATTAATGGATGATGAATATCCTTAAACTCTTTTTACGTCCTATAAAGTTTATAAACTTTACCAAAAGAATCATTAACATCCTAATCGGGCGCGCTACCAATTCATTGATAGTCACGACCGCAATTTGAGATTAGATTAACTATTGCTTCGGTAAAGGCTAGACATGAACGGAGATCCATGTCAAGATAGGGGTTAAGAGTGGGAACCCTTTTCCCTCCAGAAACCCTAATCTACATGCATCACTGTCGATCTAGTTTTAAATCTATTAAAGGATAAAATGAGTAATCTTTAATTAATCATCCATGACTACTAAATCTTAACGAACCCTACAAGCCCCTTTCTAATATAAAACCTACATCCGTATGTTAATCTAGATCTATATCCTGCATCCGTTTTTGACTTTGATCTAGAATCTACAACCATTCTTCACCATTCTTTCTTCTTCTTCTCTCTTTTTCAACACGTCTAAAGTAAAATTAAAAGATTCAACGTTTCCCTAAGGATGACCCGTACTCATCTCGGTCTAGCTACACGCGACACCGTTATTGATTGCGGTTACTACAAACACAAACTTCTTTAAAACAGAACAATCAAGGAGCAACATCCAAAGTCCAAACTTTTTGGTGTACATGGACTCCATTTCGGATTTCATAACATCAAGCCATTTTACAGAGTCCCTACTATTAATGGCCTGCTTATAAATAATAGGATCATCTTCTTCCAAGATACAATCCTCTCGATCCCCATCTATGAGAAAACCGTAGTATCTCTCGGGTAGACGAGAAATCCTATTAGATCTGTGGAGTGGCTGAGGTTCATCCGGGATTTTTGAATCCTATGGTTCTATCAAATTTTCAGTTATAATTTGTGTTTCTAGAACTTCATCCAGTTCTACCGCGCTCCCACTAATTTCTTTTTCAAGAAATATCCTTTCAAGAAATGTAGCGTGTCGAGAAACAAATACCTTTTGTTCTTCGATATGGTAGAATAGATATCCACTCGATTGTCTGGGATATCCCACAAACTTACATAAAACTGATCGTGCCTGAAGTTTTCCCGGATTCTTTTTTTTGTTGGATATAGTGCCCTCAAAGTCAATTATTGGATCGCATGCACGTGATTGCAATGATTGAGGGATGAACTATACCGGTAGAACAGTCTTACTCGAGATGATAGTATTCTATCTGGTTTATCTTTATCATCGTGTACATGCTTTAGATGACATTACAAATCACTATTACATGTTGATAAAGCCCATAGGATTCTTGCTTGACTGCCAGCAGTATGATGGTGATCATATATATGGGAGCAGGGGTCTATAAGCATATCCTTAAAGTGTCCCTAGTCGTGGGAGTTTCGAGACTGGGTATCGATACTCAGAGAGTAGACTAGTGTATACGGATCGAGACCCCGACGAGGGGTGGTGGCTGGTCTCATAAGCCATTGGTGTCAGTTGGTTCACCTAAGACGTATACGGGTGCTCATTGGGTTATGAGTACACCAGACAGACTCGCCGGGAACATGCTAGTTGGTATTATACCTGTCGTCAGATAGCAGTTCTATGGTGACATGTGTACAGGTTAGTCTATCGACCTGAGATCATCATTTGTCTAGTGTGAATTCCCACTGTGCTTTGATTACTACCCTACCACGATTCAAAGGAGTCGTGCAAACAGGTTTTAGTTGGGTACAGTCCTGAGCCACATGGAGGCAGTGAGCGGATAGGTAGGGGATTTTTCTTTCCCGGTATTGGGGGTGATATCGCGCTGTGTCTGGAGAGTCATTACACGAAATCCCTGGCCAGGGTAAGTGAGATTTACTGGTAGGTATTCCAGTAGTTTCTCATGATGTTCTAGGCTACACTCCGACACAACTTATACCGTTATTAGGGGTCTGACATTACCATCCCCCTAGGCCCGATATGCGAAACTCATAGACGAACGGATCGTACTGTACGAATATTGTCACTGACAGGCTCAGTAGGGTTTCAGGATGAGTTCGCTCATCGGCCTCCCTTTTGCTCAATACCCGGGCAGCCGTTACGTACATCTAGTGCCACTGACGTGCTTGTGGTTAAACCCACTGCCAGCGTATTGACGAGTCTTTAGAGTCCCCCACAGAAAGTTTCCCAAGTTCGGGCGAAACGTTGTAGAGGCCGTATGGTTTTATGGCATGGTTCGATCATATACGTGTACTTGTGCACGGATCATGATCGGACAGATGATACAAGTGGGCTTTGGTATAATCCGGATCCTAGTATTAGATTGCTGGATTATTTTCGTCTCGTTGTATTCGTATTCAATCGGAATGCGGATGCAGGTATGTATATACAGATGAGTGGTATTCTTGTGATCCGTCACGAGTTTACTTTAGAAGATGCCATTCTATTTATTGTTTTAAACATTTGGATTAATGTTTATTATGTGGAAATTGTGAGTGCAAGTTTTGTTCAAGTGCATTAAATATGGCATGTGCAACTTTGGTGACTCATGGTGTGATTTTTTGTGCCAAGACCATTTTATTTATTGTTTTTGGGTGTGGGATATTTTTTGTAGAGAGAGAGGGCAGCCATATATGGCTATGGTTTTGATCTTGAGAAAGATATAGAGCTCACACAAAAGATCTCACACAAAAAGAGAAATGCCATTATTCATCACTGGCTTTTCTTGTGCTCACAACTCTTCACTCATGGCTTCATCTTTAACCTCCACTCTATCCCTTTCATGTGTTGAGAATCTTAGAGTGTATTGAGACAATATAATCACACACTATCTCTACTTCATCTTGGTCATCTCTTTTGGCAAATTTGATGTCCGAGTTGCTTCGGTTTGAAGCGGGAGCCCGTATAAAGAATCTTCGACGTGGAGCCACTTCGACGAGCGAGATCGGAGAACGAACTTCATCGGCGCAGCAGCGAGGAGCTTGGTATAGAGATTGAAGACCGAAGGACATGGATCGATCGGTATAATCTCTCCAAACTCTTTTACAGTTTATTATTTTACGGTTAATGGAACGATCCCGGTTTTAGGGTTACGATAGCGCTAGTTTAAAATGTTTTTGATCCGCATTTGGCCTCGGATAGACGTCCAGGGCGCTGTCGTAGCCTTACATGGTATCAGTGCCAAACTATTAACCGTATTCTAGTTGGTTTAGACAATGTTAAAGTATCGAAATCGAAACAAACCCAATACACTGCACTGAACATTCAAGGTTCTGTCGATTTTAAAAGTATCTTCAAAAATTATTTAAACAATTGCAGAAGACTACTGACATGACCACTTGACTGCACCCCAAACACGAATCATTTTCACCTGTTTTTGGCCGAGCACAATGCTCCCAAAATTGAGGAGGCCGGCCTAGTTAGGGCTTCTGGGTTTGTAATTTTGGGTGCAGCCAGGTCTCTGTAATGTTGGTGCAGTGATATTGTTTGTTTAGCCCAGTTTGGATATGTTTTATCTACTTGTTTGGGGCTCTTCGGGGGTTATTTTGAAGTCGTTATTTTCTAATATTGTTTAAAGTTTGTAGTACATACATTTCTCTCTGCGACCGTGAATGTCATTCGAGCGGTAAATCTTGTCTAATTGCTATAACTCTTTTAGACGGGTTTGCGAACGTGACATTCACGTTGATGTTCTGTATTGTGCTGCGTTGTTGCAAATTTGTCGTGGTGGATAGCTTGCGTGCAATGGTAGTGCAGTTTTGATATATTTATACATTTGATATCGCGGGGCGAGCGTCCGACATGTGGACTGCCGTCACTGCCTGTTTGTATATTATTCTTTTGGGGCACGACCGGGTTGAGGTCGATGTATCCGTTTTACATATTTTCTTTTTTGTACTAGGATTACTCCACAGTGGAGTGCACGGATAGCCGGATTCTAGAGGGAAACGGGCCCACATCTCATGGCTTTGAGACGGAAAGGGCTTCACTCTATAATTGGCAGGCTATTCCCCGCACTCGTAGGAGGTACAGGTTAAGGTGGGGTGCTCAAATTACCGGATTCCGTGAAGTGATTGGTGGTCCATTCACTTTGCTGAAGGGGGTTGCCTCGCTTCTGGTTTTGGCAGATAACTTGCCGCACTCGTAGGGGTCCAGGTTTCATTGCACAGGCTATCCACACGACCAGGGGAACGTCGGGTTTCACTTGCGGCTCAAAGGAAACCCGGGGCTCCCAGATTATCTGTATTGTTCTGTGATGCTTATTACTTTTCTGTGATGTTGCATTTATCATGCCTGGAGCGATTTATATATATTGATATATATACTAGTAGATGTTGTATATGTTTTACACCCGCGCTAGTCCATTCCCCGCTCTGTCGTTAGTTAAGTAACCTAACGGGTGATGACGGGACCCAGTGGTGAATGCGGATGGCAAATACGTAAATTATATTTTCGTTATTTTGTGGTGTGATTAACTGATGGGACTACGTTGATTCAGATCAATACAAGGAAAACAGACCTATTCGATACTGTTGGAACAATTTTCAAAAAGCTGTTATTGCAAGGTCGTTCTCTTTTGTTTTGCACAGAGGTATTCGGTTATGAATATCCAGCATCTCATTCGACGAGGCAAGGGCCGAGATCCCTTCATCGGGAGTGACCCTTTGGGCAGAAGTTTGCGTCAGGGTAATAACTTCATTATAGTCAATTACTTTTTGCTTTGCATCGCGATATTCAGTTAGAATATCCTACACCTCATTCTACGAGGAAAGATCTGAGATCCCTTCACCGGGAGTGGTCTCTTTAGCAAAGGTTTTCGCTACTATATATTTATAAAAAGCTATCCGGTTCCTTCAAGGATATCAAGTTCATTACGTTAAAGGTTTTTCTCCAAAAACCATTTGTAGCCTTCCGTCATTTTAGACGGGTAACACTTAGTATTCATGCTATGTATGTTGGCCTTCGTCAAGGTATAGTGTATTGTAGCTATTTGTTACTTTTCTGTTGCATAGATAGATGCATTGGTTTGGGACAGTCGTACTACTATTTTGGCCTTCGTCAAGGGTATGTACGGTCGGGTTCAAATTAACCTGGATAATGACGGGTAGAACTTGACATGCGACTTATGATATGTTGGCCTTCGTCAAGGTCATAAGAGCATGGGGTAAAAATCACATCGGGAGTTTCTAAAGAAACTGAAACTTGCAATGCATGTGCATACCTTCTGGAGTGTGATAACGCGAGTGGATTCCATCACGTTATCATGCAATGATAGTTGGATCCCAATTCCCACTGATGAGTTGGTTTACTCCTCGGGTGATCCCGACTAATTCTTCTTTCAAGTTTGGAGGAGAATTTGAGGATACAGTGGGAGACATCCTGATTAGATAAAGTGATTAACCATTCTGATTTAGGTTAGAGTGCATGCAGAGTGTTTCTTTTCTCTCTATCCTTGGCAGCGACCATGGCCTGACCCTAGACTACAACTCAGTAACCAAGTTAGCCAAACTTTCTTAAAACACTGGCTTTTGGATTGTCTGAGTTGCATTTATCATTGCCACTCCTTCTTTTACCCTTTGCATTTCTCCAGAACACCCCGTATCACTACGAACATCCACTTCTATTGGATAAATCCATCGTATAGTTACATACGAACTCGAAGGAACTTGTTCCAGATTCGAGGATGGATTCTGGTTCTGAAGAGATTGAATATGACTATTCAATTGTCTTTTCCTTTTACCTTCTCTCAAGTTATGAGGGCTCCTAGGATTAGGAGAGGGTACACCTATTATGCTTATTTGATATTCTTCTTCCAAATCATAGGCAGGTGCCAAAAGGTAGGGAATGAAGAAAACCAATTAGCCTAAGTGTGGTGTACAGAAAGTAATAAGTAAAGACAAATAAAGGGATTAGAAAGAGGGCAAAGTAAATTGCGACTGCTATCATTCACGACCAAACCACATATTTCATCGCCACTCCTACTTCATCTTTGTATTTCTCCAGAACACCCCGTATCACTACGAACATCCACTTCCATTGGATAAATCCATCGTATGGTTATATACGAACTCGAAGGAACTTGTTCCAGTTCGAGGATGGATTCTGGTTCAGGAGAAATAGGAATAAGATTTATTCAGTTGTCTTTTATCTTTACCTTCTCTCAGGCTGTGAGTGCTCCTAGGATTAAGATAGTACACCTATTACGCTTATTGGATAGTCTTCTTCCAAACCATAGGCTGGTACCGAACGGTAGGGAAGGAAGAAAACCATTTAGCCTAACGATGGTGTACAGAAGGTAATGAGTAAAGACAAATAAAGGGATTTAGAAAGATGACAAAGAAATATATGGTTAGTGAATCTGATAATGGAAGAGGAATTACTAGGAATACTCGGATACCCATTCGAAACATTTTCATGTTTCGGTTTCACTGTGTATTGATAATATAAAACTGATTTCCCAATTAGCCCTTGCTCCAGAGTATGTATTTATCAGGTTTGATTCTCACATCTGTATGGTTTTAAAGATGATGAGTGGGAGTAAGTTATTGGGAATTAGGTGATCATCCTCATTATATCGGGATTCGTTGTAATTGGTGATATTTAAGGAAATCACCTGGGTTTTTTGCCGGACGACAAATATTTGGTTTTGAATATCCGTTGTTATGCACCAATTTCAAATTGATATATCTGTACGTTTATTTTATAAAGTGAGATATAACATTTTGAAATTATGTCTGTGATATTTACCTATATCAGTTGATAGTTAGGTAAGGAGCATTCAACAGCGGTGTAATTCTTCATAACCATAGTACAGTTTTCAACCTACGACGCACAGGGTTTGAGTTATTGACTCAGGGACTTATACAAAGTATTGTATGTTGTCCAGTGTCCATTAGGACAGAGGGGTTGGTTCTCGTACTATATTCTGTTTACTTGTGACTTCTCAAGTTTTAGACACGTGTTTCATAGAAATACAAGGTCTAAGTTTTGATAAGTTATAGGTATAAGAGTAAAGTAGAGAACCACGTGTTGCAAGTATCAGGGTTCTTCAAGGTGATCAAAGATGTAGATACTTGTGTTTGGTATTCTGTTGATAGTAATGGTTTTGAGAACTTGCTTCTCTTTCAGGTTACTCGTATCTGGATGCACTCCTAAGTTGAGTAATGCTGATCAGCCTCCCTCCATTTAGTTGACATGCATTGGAAACAGCTGCATGATTTGAATCTGGTTCCAATTAAATTAGTGTCTCTGTTTCTATATTGTATATAGAATGGATCATATCTTAACGATGTTATGGTATATAGAGTTGTCCGGCTTATGCTTAAAACCAGACTCTGGATAACTCAAGGCACGTTTCAGTAATGGCAGTTTGTGGGTTAACCAGGCTATGAGGAAGGGTAACTTTCTACCATCTGGAAGATCAATAGTGATATTGTTCTTGACTCGCCACAGTTTTAGTAAAATGGATTTTTTCAGAAAACAGTAGTGGGAATATGTTAGAAATGGAAGTGATTCCAGAACCACAGACGATTACTGAAAATTTAATAGGACTTAAAGATTCAATCAAGATTGACATTCCATTAGCCACTCCGCAGATATGGTGGGTAACCTCAGGCACCCGAGAGGTACTTCGGTATTCTCAAAGACGGTGACAGGAAGGTTCTTGTTTACCCATACTTGCCATTACTATTGTTCTAAACTATGAGACTCGGCAGGAGGATGAGTATAGCGCCGTTCTGAACTAGCTTTAGAAGAGAACGTGTATATGACTCTGCCAGAGGGTTGTTGTGGTCAATGGGAGCAGTGGAAGCGTAGTAGACAAGCAGCTTATGTCTATTTATAGACTAAAGCAGATATAGCGGAGATAGATCATCTATTTTTGATGTGACAGTCATGGGCTTTGACTTCATCAGAATAAAGGATGGATCTGTTGAGAAGGTAGTAGGGTGTAATGTCCTGGTATTCGGAAGACATGCACATTGTAGGAAGTGAAATTCCTATACTACGATCGGTTATACTGTGGTTGTCACACAGTGGTTTCTCCACATAGGATATGGATATAATAGCAGGCATTCTGGTTACCAGATGTATGGTTTTAGATCTAGATTTGGGAAGTGTCCCAATCTAGGTACTTATACAGCATTCTAAAGGTGTTTTAGAATGGACGACTTCTGGCATGGTGGTGTACCTGCAGGTGATGGAGTCACCCTCTTTAAAGGTGTCTTACAGACTAAAGTGGAGAGGGATGTGCATGATTGGCATATCACTTGCTTAGGCAATTGAGTCAATCATGAGATGTCAAGTACCACGTCAGATGTTGTGTTTTGCACGAGATGTAATAAGTTTATATATATTAATCCAATCCTGGAGAAACGTTCGGAAGCAGTTTTAGAACATAAGTGGATGTTCTAGGGATTTGAAAACGACAGCCTCCTTCGGGAGACGGTTATCATTCCAGGCTTCCAAGGTGACCTGGATGACAGAGTGACTGTCAGAGTTATAGGTTTCCCTCTTGACGAGGGGAAGTAGTTTGGATAGGTGGTCTAAGTGGGTACTGAGGGAGGCATGACGCAGGATACTGATTAAATTTAGTTGACGATACAGTCTAAGAAGTTTATTGGATTTGGAGTTCATTTGTGAACCGGGTCCCATCCGATATCCAAACATATTCTAAGACAGGTATTGCTCAATTCGGGAGATGGCTTTCTCCACGAACTTGAGATAAAGAGAGACATAAAAAGAAACATCAGGGCGGATCCATTCACTGAGGCTATTTCTCGGACATAATAGTTTTACAAACGAGCTTTGTGAAACTGATTAGTAGAGGAGTTGGATGTTTTGTATCATACGGGCTGTGAGTATGCGGTATCGCAATAATTAGCCTTAAGTGCAAGTGGGAGATTGTTGGATATAGTGCCCTCAAAGTCAATTATTGGATCGCACGCACGTGATTGCAATGATTGAGGGAGGACATATATCGGTGGAACAGTCTTACTCGAGATGATAGTATTCTATCTGGTTTGTCTTTATCTTCGTGTACAGGCTTTAGGTGATATTACAGATTACTATTACATGTTGATATAGCCCATAGGATTCTTGCTTGACTGCCAGAAGTATGATGCCGATCATATACGTGGGAGCTGGGGTCTATAAGCACATCCTTAAAGTGTCCATAGTCGTGAGAGTTTCGAGACTGGGCATCGATACTCCGAGAGTAGACTAGTGTATACGGATCGAGACCCCGACGAGGGACGGTGGCTGGTCTCACAATCTATTGGTGTCAGTTGGTTCACCTAAGACGTATATAGGTGCTCATTGGGTTATGAGTACACCGGACAGACTCGCCGGGAATATGCTAGTTGGTATTATACCTGTCGTCAGATAGCAGTTCCCTGGTGACATGTGTACAGGTTAGTCTATCGACCTGATATTGTTATTTGTCTCGTGTGAGTTCCCACTGTGCTTTGATTACTACCCTACCATAGCTCAAAGGAGTCATGCAAACAGGTTTTAGTTAGGTACCGTCCCGAGTCACATGGAGGCAATGAGTGGATCGGCAGAAGATTCGTCTCTCCCGGTATTGGGGGTTATATCGCGCTGTGTCTGGAGAGCCATTACACGAAATCCCTGGCAAGGGTAAGTGAGATTTACTGGTATTTATTCTAGTAGTTTCTCAGGGTGTTCTGGGCTACACTCCGACATGACTTATAACGCTATTAGGAGTCTGACATTACCATCCCTCTAGGCCCGATATGCGATACTCATAGACGAACGGACCGGACTGTACATATATTGTCACTGACAGGCTCAGTAGGGTTTCAGGATGAGTTCGCTCTTCGGCCTCCCATTTGCTCAATACCTGGGCAGCCGTTATGTACAGCTAGTGCCACTGACGTGCTTGTGGTTAAACCCACTGCCAGCGTATTGACGGGTCTTTAGAGTCCCCCATAGAAAGTTTCCTGAGTTCGGGAGAAACGTTGTAGAGGCCGTATGGTTTTATGGCAGGGTTCGATCATATACGTGCACTTTTGCACGGATCATGATCGGACAGATCATACTAGTGGGCTTTGGTTTAAGCCGGATCCTAGTATTAGATTGTTGGATTATTTTCGTCTCGTTGTATTCGTATTTAGTCGGAATGCGGATGCAGGTATGTATATACAGATGATGGGTATTCTTGTGATCTGTCACGAGTTTACTTTAGAAGATGCCATTCTATTTATTGTTTTAAACATTTGGATTAATGTTTATTATGTGGAAATTGTGAGTGCAAGTTTTGTTCAAGCGCATTAAATATAGAATGTGCAACTTTGGTGACTCATGGTGTGATTTTTTGTGCTATGACCATTTTATTTATTGTTTTTGGGTGTAGGATATTTTGTGTAGAGAGATAGGGCAGCCATATATGGCTATGGTTTTGATCTTCAGAAAGATATATAGCTCACACAAAAGATCTCACACAAAAAGAGCAATGCCATTTTTCTTCACTAGCTTTTCTTGTGCTCACAACTCTTCACTTATGGCTTCATCTTTAACCTCCACTCTATCCCTCTCATGTGTTGAGAATCTTAGAGTGTATTGAGACAATATAATCACATACTATCTCTACTTCAACTTGGTCATCTCTTTTGGCAAACTTGATGACCGAGTTGCTTCGGTTTGAAGCGGGGGCCCGTATAAAGAATCCTCGACATGGAGCCACTTCGACGAGCGAGATCGGAGAGCGAACTTCATCGGCGCAGCAGCGAGGAGCTTGGCGTAGAGATTGAAGACCGAAGGACACGGATCGATCGGTGTAATCTTTCCAAACTCTTTTACAGTTTACTAGTTTACGGTTAATGGAACGATCCGGGTTTTAGGGTTACGATAGCGCCAGTTTAAAAAGTTTTTGTTCCGCATTTGGTCTCGGATAGACGGCCGGGGCGCTGCCGTAGCCTTACATTTTTAACATAGGCCGGACAACCTTATATCTTAACCCGTTTAAGACATGGTTTTTTACCATTCCATATTTCATATAGAGTCTTAGGTATGGGTTTAGACGGAACCTGATTCAATAGGTACGCTGCTTTTTCAAGCGCAAGTCCCTAGAACAAAAGAGGCAATTTGACATTACTCATCATGGAGCGAACCATATCCAATAGAGTACGGTTCCTCCACTCCGATACACCGTTGTGTTGTGGTGTATATGGAGGAGCAAGCTGAGAAAGAATACCATTCTCTTTTAGAAAGTCCCGGAATTCCGTACTTAAGTACTCCTCTCCTTGATCAGATCGAAAGATCTTGATACTTTTTCCTGTCTAGTTCTCTACTTCTCTTTTAAATTCTTTGAACTTCTCAAAATTTTCAGATTTATGTTTCATGAGAAACACATATCCGAACCTAGAGAGATCATCAGTGAATGTAATGAGAAACACATACATCACTGTGTATGAGTCCCAACAGCTCTGTAGCTCTTTCTTAGTGTCCGGTGAATGGAGATTTGGTCATCTTTCCTTTGAGACAGGACTGGCAAGTTTCATAAGATGAAAATTCGAAAGAAT
This sequence comes from Agapanthus africanus, assembly GCA_030015575.1. NCBI lineage: Eukaryota > Viridiplantae > Streptophyta > Magnoliopsida > Asparagales > Amaryllidaceae > Agapanthus > Agapanthus africanus. The sequence continues at coordinate 742,389,189 of CM057341.1, forward strand.
TCAGATATCCATTCTTATGCAACTTACCTAATCTTTTCTTACCGATATGACCAAGTCTACAATGCCACATGTAGGTTTCGTTCGTATCTGAACTCTTCCTCTTGCATGTGTTTTGTATATTGAAGACTGTATTTTGATTTAGAATATAGATACCATTACATGGTGTACCTTCTGCAACCAATACTTGATTAAGGTAAATGTTCATGATATTTCTATCTAGAATAAAATTATATCCATCTTTATCAAGTAAAAAAACTGATATGATGTTGCAGAGCATGGAAGGTACATAGTAGCAATTGTTCAAAATCATAGTATTGCCACTTGGTAACACTAAGTGATATTCACCGACGGCAACAGTATCAACTTGTGTTACGTTCCCTACTCTGAGGGTGATATCACCCGGTCCAACCATTCTACTTTTTCTCAGTCCTTGTAATAAATTACAGATATGAGATCCTGACCTGGTATGTAGTACCTAGAAGGTAGGGTTGACCGAAAAACCATTTTCAATAACAAGTACACCTGAAGAAGATGCATTAGAATGCTTCTCCTTCAATAGGTTCATCTGGATATCCTTACAGTCCTCTTTCCCTTGCCTATACTCGTGACAATTATCACAAGTTAGAGCCGAACCGACGTTCCCCAGCCCAGTGTAATACGCTGGTTCGGTCAAGTCAAATATTTTATTATCTTGATTAGGACGTGACATGGTTGCTACCTGGAGAGAGAGAATAGAAACACTCAGCGGGCACTCTTACAAGATTAGATTGGTTATTAATTTATCTAATCAGGATGACTTCCGCTATTTCCTCGAATTTTCCTTCAAACCTTAAAAGGAAAACTAGTCGGGATCATTCACACCTTACAAGTTCACTAACCATTCAGCCAGGTAAGTGTTGGTACTCCGAGGGAGGTTCCCCGTGCTCTTGCACGAACCTAATTAAAATAAACATCGTTTCCGCAGAGGCGTAGCCCCGTTAACACTTTTCTAGACACCTAATAGGTTAGCTAATTGTGAAGTGAAAAATATCTCCAAAGAGTAATCCTACTCATCAGTAGGATCGGGATCCAACTATCGTCGCGTGATAACCTAGATGGAATCCACTCTAGTTACCACACTTCAGAAGGTATGCAACACTAGCAAGTTTCCTGTATATTTGAAACTCCCGATGTGGTTTTTGCCCCAAGCGATATATGGTCTTTGATAGAGACCAACGTACCATAAGTCGCAAGTCAAGTTCAACCCGTCATTGTCCTGGATTAACTTAGACCCACCCGCATAAGCCATTGATAGAGACCAACGTGGCTATGCGACTGTCTTAACTAATCGCATCAAAATGCAACAGATAAGCAACATTTAGCTACTGTAAACTATGCCTTGATAGAGACCAACATACATAGCACGAATACTAACTGCTACTTATCTGAAATGACGAAGGGCTACGGCTGGGTTTTTGGCGAAAAACCCTTCAACGTAATGAACTTGATATTGTTGAAGGAACCGATCAGTTTTGAAAAGGAGTGGCTTAGGCTCCGCTTTTGAAAACTAGTGGTTTTGAAGAAAACCGAGTAGTCTACTGTAACGTAAACTTTTGCTCAAGAGGACACTCCCCGTGAAGGGATCCAGGCTCTTACCTCCTCGAATGTGGTGCAGGATATTCCTAACCGAATACCACTATGCAAAGCGAAAGAATATGACTATAGCTTTTCGAAATTTGTTCCAACAACATCTTTTAGGTTTCTTTTTCTTGCATTAATTAAAATTAACATGGTCCCATCAATTAAATCCTATCACACCAGAAAAGAATGAAAATAAAATGTACGTATATACCATCCGGATTCGCTACAGGGCCCCGTCATGCACCGTTCGGTTACTTAACTAACGGCAGAGCAGGGGAAGGACTAGCGCGGATGCAAATCATATACAACATCTACTAGTGTGTGTGTGTGTGTATATATATATAACCATTCGTCTCAGGCATGATATAAGCAACATCACAGAATATCAATAAGCAACATGGAATAATGGATAATCTAGGAGCCCCGGGTTTCATTTGAGCCGCAAATGAAACTCGACATTCCTCGGTCATATGGATATCCCGTGCAATGAAAAACCTAGGCCCCTATGAGCACGGCAAGTCACCTGCCAATCCCGGAAATGAGGAAACCCCAATCAACAAAGTAAATGAGCCACCCAGAACTTCACGGAATGCGGTAACTTGAGCACCCCTCCATGGGTCATCCTATACCCCCTACGAATGGGGCGAATAGCCCGCCGATTCTAGAGTAAGGCTCTCTCTATCTCAACACCATAAGATGCGGGCCCATTGCCCTCTAGAACCCGGCTATTCGAGCACTCCTCCGCGGGATAATCCTAGTACAGAAAGGAAAAATATATATACAAACGGTGACATCGACCTCAACCCGGTCGTGCCCCAATAAAAGAATATACAAACTGGCAGAAACGACAGTCCACATGTCGGACGCTCTTCCCGCAATAATGAATATACAAATGAATCAACACTGTACATCTACCATTGCATTATAGGCTATCCACCATGACAATCCATCCATAACATCAGTGAAACACAGAACATCAACGCGAATATCATGTTCATAAACCCGTCTGATTGTTCATATAGCAACCAGTCGGATTATACCGCGCTATGATATTAACGGTCGTAGAAAAAAATGCTCAGAAAGACACAAATTTAAAATTTCGATCGATTAAAACTTTCCGCATTGGCCCTAAGTACAATCCAGTACACAAGCACATCTGGAACAAAACCAAATATTCCAAAAATCATATTTCTATGTATTAGAGCTCCAGAAAAAATTTAGGGCACTGTAGCCAAAATAGGACCGCGGTTCAGCGGCCAAATGGTGCATTTTGTTTCTGTTCCACGGTCGAATTTTGGGTTTAGGTGTCCAAATTATTTTCTTGGCTCTAATTTTTCCTACACATAATTTTAGTGCAACCATAAATATTTTTTGAACAACTTTAAAATTCGAACAACAATCAAATATATGCAAATGCGATTCGGAAAATTCCGTCGATCTAAACTTTAAATTAGTGCAAACTAGTCTAGTTAAGGTTTATGGAGTGGCTCTGATACCATGTTGGTGAGTTGTACTCGCTCTATATCGAAGTAAAGAGGCGGAATGCACAAAAATTAAATTTTTAAGCAAGCACAACCAATTTAACCCAAGTGATCAACCATAACCCTAAACTAGCAACTACCAGGAGTTTTATCTACGATGAGAGAAAGTTATACCAAAAGATTCATGTCCTTCGGGTCTTCACTCCTCTTCTTAAACTCATAGGGATCTCCTAGATCAACCTTTATGGCTGGCCTCCTCGGTCCTAGATGATCTACCCGAGAGTTTGTAATCCAAACTTAGGTTCACTAATGAAGCAACTTAACAATCCAGTTTGCTAATCCAGGTTGCCAAGGTGATGTAGTGAGTTTTCTAGTGTATTTCTATCTCTCTTCCTCCCTTGATTCTCAACTCGTGAGATGGTAGGGAGGAAGATGAAGAAGAAGGTGGAGGAACTCAAGAAAGGTTAGAAAGGAGAGAGAAGCTCATGGTGAGAATGAAAAAATCATCACTTGAAACAATAATGCTATCATGGTTTTATAAAACATATTTTTCAATATAAATATATCAACCATACTTGAATAGTTTGCACAAATGAATTATAAATTCATTTTTCAAGACAATTCAAGCATGGTTCTCACCATATCTCTCCTTACTACCCTTACACATCATTTCCATTTAAAAGAATAAATGGATATATCAAAAATGAGGTATCCACCTTCTAGAATGTTTTTCATATAAATACGGAATATATTCTACCGTATATACATACCCGTATTCATACCAAAATACGAATACCCAAGAGATAGAATAATACCACTGATATAATACTAATCAATATCTGATTTAACAAACCGGCTTAATCCTAAGCCCGTAAGTATTATCAACCGTCCGATCGAAAACCTAGATAACACTAGAATATACATATCGAAATATATATATGCAAATTATTAAATCTATACCCGATTTAATAATCCAGCTTAATCCTAAGCCGACTAATATTATCATTCGATCGGAACCCTACTCGATCGAAAACCTGGATGACACTAGAATATACATATCGAAATGTGTATATGTAAATTATTAAATTAATACTTGATTTAATAATCCATCTTAATCCTAAGCCGGCTAGTATTATCATTTGATCGAAACCCTATACATATAAACATACGGCCACCACATCGTTTCGCCTGAACCAGAGAAACCCTATGTGTGTGACTCTAAAGAATCGATATTATGCTGGTAGTGGGTTTAACTACAAACACAATAGCGGCACTAGCTGTACGTAATGGCTATCCAAGTACCTGTCGAAAAGGAAGGCCGACGAGCAAGCTCATCCGGACCCCTACTGAGCCTATCCGTGACAATCTCCGTACAGTCCGGTCTCTTCGTCTAAGAATATCGCATACCGGGTCTAGGGGATGGTAAACGTCAGACCCCTACTGAGCCGATAAGTCGTGTCGATTTGACTCGGGACTAATCCGAGAAACTACCGATCTAACTATCAGTAAATCTCAACTGCCTTGGCCAAGGTCTTATGGTTCTTGCCAACCGGACACAGTGCAATATCGACTCCCAATACCGGGAGAGACGAATCCCTGACAATCACTCATTGCCTCCATATGTATCAGGACTGTACCCAACCAAAATCTGTTTGCATGACTCAGTAGAGTCGTGGTAGGGTAGTGATCAAAGCACAGTGGGAACTCACACAAGACAAATGATGATCTCAGGTTTAAAGACTAACCTGTACTTATGTCACCTGAGAACCGCTATCTGACGATAGGTATAATACCATCTAGAGGTTCTCGGCGAGTCCGTCCAGTGTACTCACCCCCAGTGAGCACCTGTATACAATCTTAGGTGATCATACCAATGGCTGTGGGACCAACCACCGCCCCTCGTTAGGGTCTAGAAACGTTTGTACGAGTCTACTCTGGAATATCGATACCCGGTCTCGATATTCCTGCGACTTGGGACCTTTAAGGATGTCCTTATGGACTACCCATCTCCCACAAATATGATCGCCATCATAACGCTGGTAGTCAAGAAAAATCCTACGGGCTTTATCAACATGTATCCGCCATATGTGATATCGAGTATAACATATGCACATGTTAAGATAAAGACAAACCAAAATAGTATACTACTGTATCGAGTCTTTATCAATATGTGTAAACAATATAAAGCAGCAAGAGAAAGAAATACACATATTAAGACAAAGATAACTCAGACAATATACTATATACAACTGAGCAAGATTATCCTGTACATACATATCCCTAACATCTTATACAATATAGGCCTCTAGGGCATACATATCCAACAAAAGGAGGAGGTGAGGAAAAATAGCCATGAGCAAGTGTTGAAGCAATGAGAGAAAGAAATGAATCAAGTGTAGAATGAAGAATGGCTTTATATTGTTTTTACAACCATACAAATAAAAAACTCATAACAATTTGCAATAAAATAATGAAGCCCATCCTCTCTACATGTCTTCAACCATGCTCAATGTCACCTCACCCTCCATCTCATTTCTTGAATATTCATAAATGAATATTCATAAATGAGGTGTATATCTTCTAGAACAGATTCCGTATAAATACGGAATACAACCCGCTATACGTATCGAAATACATATACGCGTACTCGTATAAAAATATGAATAGCCAAGAGAGAAAATGAATAGTGAACAATAATACTAGAATACATATATTAAAAATATATATAAAAATTATTAAATCAAAACTTGATTTAATAATCCGGCTTAATTCTAATCCGCTAATATTATCAACCGTCCGATTAAAGTCCGTGTAGCCTGTACACATATTTAATCGGACACACGTATGTACCAACATACGTCATCTACATCATATCGCCTAAACTGGGAAAACCCTCTGTGTGGCACACTAAAGACTCGTCAATATTGTAACAACTCTGATTTTACGGTACGAAAATTTTTAAGTTATTGTACAGAATAGAGTTTGCAAGCCTGAGTACACTTTATAAGTTATTTTTGTTTAAGAACTGCAAGAAACAACTTGTAGCTCACTGGTAAAGCCTTGCGCTGCTATGACGTAGCCCTTGTGTTCGAATCCTCTCAGACACATTATATTTTTCAGAATTTCTCTTTTAAACATTTTGGATGCCCAAAAGTTTACACGTGCATTGCACATAGAAATGAAAAGTCTGGAAAATTAAACATGTGTAAAATGTTGAATACAGCGAGTAGGACACATGGTTTCAATCCGACGACTCCCTCCTCACACTTGGCCGGCAAGATGGGGATTAGGGCCGGCGCCGACGGTCCAACCATGGGTAATAGTGCCCGTGCTTTGCACGCATGACCTTTCCCCTACCTACATTACCCCTGCATTGTTTGTTTACTCTGAATTTAAACAGAGAATTCAATTTCCCTAATTAATCCATTTTTAATGCATTTTAATTCATTCTTTCAATTCCAAAATCCTAATTCCCCACTATAAATACAACCCCATAACCTAGCCCTTCCTCATTCTGAAATCTCTAGCCAAAACTATCAAATTTTTCTCAGTACAAGTGGAGTAGAAGTGGAGTTAGCCCAAGACCAACTTCCGGCGAGGAATCAAGCAAGTTATGACGACTCTACGATATCATGAAGGATACCACATCTTCTTTTACCTTTTTCCTACCCGTCTAGCTAGTAAGTCCCTTCTAATTCTCCCCCTTCTTCTCTAAAAATCTCTTTTCATAAAACACGTCGGTAAGTGGAGTTATACCGACATTTTATTCTAAAATCCTTGAAACTACACTTTTTTAATAAGCCTTGCTCATTCATATTCAATACCTTGCTTGCTAATCATGAAACTAATAATTAGAAACAACTTTCACCCTAAATCATCATGCTAAATAACCTTAAATTGAGTTTTACGTTTAATAAATACCATTAACTTTGTATCTACCGTATTTAGTTGTTTTGCTTAATTATACATTTAGAAAACTTCACGGGGTAATGCCTACCCCTCACATACACACATGTTTACATAGCACGATACTCTTAGAAATATATTTTTGTGGCAAACACAATATTTCATTAAAATACCATCGACTATAAAAACCCGGTTTTCTTTTTAATTGTATTATTAAATTCTTTGCGATTATGCCTCTACAACCCATTTTGGGGAACCCGCTATTGGATGGTGCAGATTATCGTACATCCTCTGGCTAGTAGAGCGAGATGCAGACCTCCTCACGGAGCATTCGGTCTCGAAAGTTTTTTCATATGATTTTTAAGAAAAACGAGATTTTCTAATTAATAATAAAATTAATTTTTAATATTATATAAATATTATCAAACCACATATTTTCAAATTATAATAAAATTCCATGTTTTCTAAAAATAAAAGAATGACAAGTTTCATCAAAATACCTTCAAGTTATCCAAAAGACAAGTTTTACACTTAAATACCATGAACTATTCAAGCTAAGTTAATATTCACTAAAATACCTCAAATCTTAAAAGTTACATCCATGAAAACCCTAAATAATATAAATAAATACTCGAGGTTTATTTTGAAATTATATAAAATATTTTTCATAAACCCCCTCGAGTTATATAAAATTACAATTAAGGACTTTAGTAAATATGGGTTTAAGCGGGATCAATTCTCTTGAGCCTCAGGGAGCCGTAGAAAGTGAGTGCTTGCCTATTTAAGGTAGAAAAACTCAATGAAATTATCAATGGTAATTGTCTTGGAAAAAGATACAAATCCTGCCGTCCATATGCAGCAGTTACTGATAACTCCCAAACCTAATTCAGGATCCAAATCAGTTCTAAGTGTCTGACTCAACTCTGAGTCCAAATCAATCTGAATCCAATCCAAACATGAATCCAATTCAATATGAATCCAATATACTAAAACAGGAATATTAGAACCTGAACCTAAATACCAGAACAAGATCAACCTACAAATATGACTTGACTTGACCGAACCATGACTATAACTTGACTTGATTACATGCCTACTCATTTACATCCTGCACCTGATTACATGAACAACTTTTATCTATGGTATCGGCAAGTCTGATAACTATAATTCAATACAATACATTACGGGGTTTTAAAGGGGTAGATTGGTACGGAATGTGTTAAAAGTGGCACGGTGATTGACACTAAAAGACACCTACATGAACTCTCGTGCCGTTGTCCCGTGTGTTTTGACGGGGCCTTGTACTTACATATTACCATAGTTCACGGGATAGTTGGACTCCTCTTGTATACACTGATACATTATGTACCAAGCTACAAACAACTACGTTAGTTTAACAGACATATACCTGTATAAATTACCAGTTCTTTCTTTTTGCTTGTTCTATTCCACTATTATCTTTGAGATTTACCAAGCGCTAGTTCGCTGACGACATAGTAGTCTCTTCTTTTTTTGGAATGTTCATCAGGAGGACCCGACTCTTAGGAGACTGGGCCTAGCTAGGAGGAATTGGATCATTTCACAAAGAAGCCAGACTTCTAGTCTTGTACTTATACTTACATTTTCATTTGTATACTATTGTTTAGGCATTACTTTTATCACTGTATATTTTCCTTTTCAAATCAGTTGTAATATAAAAAATGTACATTAATAAAAGTTGCCGTTTATATTACATCTTTTGTTATTCTTGTGCATTTATTTTTATTGCTTATTTACGCTTAACGTGTTTACTTCTAAGTAAATACGTTGCGGCCTAGCCACGTCCCTTTCTCCGTATGCCGCGAAGCGGGGCGTGACAGGTTTTGTTGGTGGCCCATGCAAGTCAGTTCTGCATGGAATCTTAAGAAATATATAACAAGAAGTATAAGAATCAGCAACTGTACATTCTTTACATTTCAAATTCCTTGAATCTATCCTAACCTTTCTTTTTCTATCAAGGTCATGTATTCTCCCAAAAAACACAAGCACAAACGTCAATGACAATACCCCACCGCCTACTCTACCACCACCTCCTACCGTTACAGCTCCCATCAACGAGTAGATGGTACTGCTTGAGGCAATAAAGAGCCTCTTGGAGGGTCAGCAGCAGCAGATTACTATCCTCTTGCACCGCCCAGAAGTTGAGGCGCACGGAGTCAAGCAATTCCGGGCACTGCACCCTAAACATTTCTCTGGGAAAGAGATCCCACTAGAGACATAGGAATGGGCTCAGTCCATAGAAGATGACCTGGCAGAGACACAAGTGCCAGAGGTTGCTTGGGTGAAAGTTGCAAAGCTGCAACTAACTGACAATGCCAGAGTTTGGTGGAAGATTGAAGAAAGCTGACTCGCCCAACCGATTGAATGGAGGAAATTTCGCGATATGTTCGACGCGAAATATTTCCCCGAGACTGCGCGTTTCGACATAGAACAGCAATTCATCCACAGTAAGGTTCAAAATGGAACAAATCTGAGGATGAATACGATGCTGAGTTTACCATGCTTAGCAGGTAAGATACGTCTCAATATTCAATTTCTTGATATCACAAAATACACTGCTAACATAAGACCGTAACAGGTTCGCGACACACCTGATCCCGACCGCTGAGATCCGGGCACGAAGATTCCAGCAAGGGTTGGACCGGAAGATCCAAGATGCACTAGCTATAAGGGATTTCCCAACCCATGATCTTATGTTGAAGGCTGCCCGACGATATGAGGCAGTAGTGAAGAAGAAGGGCAGATCTCAGACTGCCGGTGTGAAACGCCCTGCCACTCAGATGGCAGGAGGAGTCTCTTCCAGGCCACCTTTTATACCCAGAAGATCGGGAGTAACTTTTAACCGGCCCAGACCAGATTTTTGCTTCTACTGCAAGAGGAATGGATACCTGGCGAAGGACTGCAGGCGTGCGAATGGCCTGTGTTTGATTTGTGGCGCATCCACTCATGCCATCAGAGTTTGCCCACATCGTCTCAACCCAACTCCTGCACCACGACCAGCGATCACTTTTCCGCAGCGGCCATCTATCCAGGCTCCTGCACCTCATCAAGCTCTCCCTGCTCCACCTCCACGTGGACCTCCTGCATAGCCTCCTCGTCAATTCTATCAGGCATAAAGGAACATGCCTCAAGGACAGAGGAATATGCCCTAAGGATAGAGGAATGTGCCTCTAGCAAAGAGGAATGTATCCCGGCGTCAGGCTTTCATAATGACTATTGAGGAAGCTGAAGCCACTAGCCAAGTCATTACTGGTAACTCCCAATCTTTCAAATCTTTTCAATCTTTGTATACCTCAATATATTTTTCCTATACCTAAACATACCCCACACAACTTAGGTACAATCTTAGTAGCCTCCCTACCTGTCTTAGCACTCTTCGATACTGGAGCATCATATTGCTTTATGTCGCAACGGTTCGTCCGATCTCATGCGATTCTAGTTAAACAGCTCGTATCCAGCTGGAATGTCAGTTCAGGGAACGGCGTTCTAAAGGCAACTATAGGATATGATCTGTGTCCAGTGGTCATCTGCAGCAGAGAATTTTGTACGGACTTCAAGGTGCTGGACATACCGAACTTCGACGTTGTCTTGGGAATGGACTGGCTAGAAACTTTCTTCGCTACCATCGACTGTCATCAAAGGAAGGTAATGTTTGAGATACCAGATCATCCGGTCTTTTATTTCTAGAGTGGAGACCGTATCCTGGAAATTAGCACCTACAAGGCTAAACCAAAGAAGGCAGTGGTTAAAACATTACAGGCGGAAGAAGACAAGCCAGAGGTAGTTCAAGAGTTCGAAGACGTATTTCCTGAAGATATAATAGGTTTGCCTCCCGATCGAGCTCTTGAATTCAGCATTGACTTTGTACTTGCTGTGCAACCGGTGATCAAAGCTCCATACCGGTTAAGCCCTGACGGATTGAAGGAGATTCGTACTCAGTTGGACGAACTTCTGAAGAATGGTTGGATTCTTCCCAGTACTTCAAGTTGGGGATCTCCAGTTTTGCTTGTGAAGAAGAAAGAAGGTTCATACAGAATGTGTATAGATTACCGAGCTCTGAACGAAGTGATGATAAAGAACAAGTATCCACTACCGCGCATCGACGATCTGTTCGATCAGCTAAGTGGGTCTTGTGTATTCTTAAAGTTAGATCTTCGTTCGGGTTATCATCAGGTGAAGGTAAAATAGTCTGATATTCCGAAGACGGCATTCAGGACACGCTATGGTCATTATGAGTTTCTCGTGATGCCATTTGGAGTGACCAATGCACCTGCTATATTTATGAATCTGATGAACCAGGTTTTCCGAGAGTACCTAGATAGGATTGTTGTTATTTTCATCGACGACATCCTGGTGCATTCAATAAATTGGAAAGAATACGCTGAGCATTTGCGGATTGTCCTGGAGATATTGCGACAACATCAACTCTATGCCAAGTATAACAAGTGCGAATTTTGGCTAGATCAAGTCAGATTTCTCGGACACATTGTTTCGGGCGAAGGAATCTCAATAGATCCAGCTAAAGTGGTAGCTGTCAGCGAATGGACGCCACCAAAGATGGTGAAGGATATTCGAAGCTTCTTGGGTTTAGTAGGATACTACCGAAGATTCGTCGAAGGTTTCTCAAAGATTGCAACATCCCTGACCAAGCTCACATGTAAAGATGAAGCATTTATATGGTCAGAAGCATGTGCATAAGCTTTTGTATAACTCAAGTCAAGATTGACATCAGATCCTATTCTCGTAATACCGGATCAATCTGGAGATTTCGTTGTACATTGCGATACGTCCAGTAAGGGATTAGGATGTGTTCTACACCAGCATGGAAAGGTTGTAGTTTTTGCATCAAGACAGCTGAAGGTTCATGAGCACAACTATCCAACACATGACTTAAAGTTTGCAGCTATTATCTTTGCACTTAAGATTTGGTGCTACTATCTTCTTGGAGAATGAGTGGATATATACACGGACCGTAAAATTCTGAAGTATGTATTTACTCAGAAGGAGTTAAACATGCGGCAGAGAAGATGGCTAGAACTTATGGCGGACTTCGACATCAACTTACAGTATCATCCAGGGAAGGCGAATGTAGTTCCTGATGCACTTAGCCGTCAGCCGTTATCAATGAATCTCACCGCCTAGTGGAAGCTGCAGCAAGAATTGCACGGGATGGAGATCGAGGTAGTTATGCCAGGTAATGCTTCCTAGTTAATGAACTTACAAGTTCAGTCTACTATTGTCAATCAGATCAAAGCAGCTCAAGCAAATGATGCCAAGCTGTAAAGGATCCGAGAACAGGTAGAAAGTTGGCTTCGAACAGACTTCATCATCCACGAAGATGGATCCTTAAGATATGGAAGAAGATTGTGTGTACCGAAAGGTTCTGTTCGGGAAAAGTTGATGAAAGAAGCTCACAGCTCTCCGTACTCAGTAAACCTCGGTGGTACAAAGATGTACAAAGATCTACGGCAACACTACTGGTGGCATGGAATGAAGCGTGAAGTAGTTAGAAGCGTAGCTAAGTGCTTGGTGTGTCAGCAAGTAAAGGCTGAACATCACAGAACTGCTGGTTTACTTCAACCGTTACCTATCCCAGAATGGAAATGGCAGCACATTACCATGGACTTCGTGACTGCCCTTCCTCGCAGCACGAAGGGTAACGATGTAGTATGGGTTATTATGGATCGACTCACCAAGTCGGCTCACTTCATCCCTTTTCGGGTTGGCTAATCTAACGAGTCGTTAGCAAAGAAGTACATGGAGGAGATTGTGAGATTACATGGCGTACCGGTTTGCATCGTCTCCGATCGTGACACCAGATTTTGATCACAGTTTTGGCAGAGTCTGCAAGCTAGCCTGGGAAACTTCAGCACAGCTTACCATCCACAAACAGATGGACAGTCTGAGCAAATAATTCAGATCCTGGAGGACATGCTAAGAGCTTGTATGTTAGACTTCGGAGGTTCATGGGAAGATCACCTACACCTTGTAGAGTTTTCATACAACAACAGCTATCAGGCAAGCATTGGAATGTCACTATTTGCAGCTCTCTATGGAAGGAAGTGTCGTTCACCACTAAGTTGGAACGAGATCGGAGATCATGAACTCCTAGGACTAAAGATGATTGTGGCAACTGTGGATGTAGTTCGCATGATCAGGGAAAGAATGCGCATAGCTTAAGACCGACAAAAGAATTGGGCTGATGCAAAGCACCGACACCTGGAGTTCCAATCTGGAGATCATGTTTTCTTAAAGATCTCTCCATATCGAGGAGTAATTCATTTTTTCAAGAGGGGTAAGCTCAATTTGAGATATATAGGACCGTTCGACATTCTCGAACGAGTCGGAGAAGTGGCATACCGGTTGGCACTACCACCCTCATTGGAAGGAGTGCACAACGTGTTCCACATATCCCAGCTTTGAAGATATGTGAGCGACCACAGCCACATCCTTGATCAATCCGAGCTCACTGTACAGACGGACCTAACTTGTGAGCAACAACCCGTTGAAATCCTGGACAGAAAAGTAAAGACACTGTGGAACAAGGAAGTATATTTGGTTCGAGTGATACGGAGAAAAAATTCACCAGGAGAATCAACGTGTAAATGAGAAGACGACATGCGTGCAAGATATCCTTTCTTATTTGTAAACCGGTCCTTATGTAATTGTAAATTTCGAGGACGAAATTTTTATAAGGAGGGTAGAATGTAACAACTCTGATTTTACTGTACGAAATTTTTTAAGTTAATGTACAGAATGGAGTTTACAAGCCTGAGTACACTTTATAAGTTATTTTTGTTTAAGAAGAGCAAGAAACAATTTGTAGCTTACTGGTAAAGTCTTGCACTGCTGTGACTTAGCCCCTGTGTTCGAATCCTCTCAGACACATTATATTTTTCAGAATTTTTCTTTTAAACATTTTGGAAGCTCGAAAGTTTACACGTGCACTGCCCATAGAAATGAAAAGTCTGGAAAATTAAACATGTGTAAAATGCTGTATACAGCGAGTAGGACACGTGGTTTCAATCCGACGACCCCCTCTTCACACTTAGCCGGCGAGATGGGGCTTGGGGCTAGAGCCGACGGTCCAATCGTGGGCAATGGTACCCGTGCTTTGCACACATGACCTTTCCCCTAGCCCCGTTACCCATGCACTGTTTGTTTACTCTGAATTTAAACAGAGAATTCAATTTCCCCAATTAATCCATTTTTAATGCATTTTAATTCATTCTTTCAATTCCAAAACCCTAATTCCCTTCCATAAATACAACCCCATATCGTAGCCCCTTCTCATTCTGAAATCCTTAGCCAAAACAATCAAATTTTTCTAAGTTCAAGTGGAGTAGAAGTGGGGTTAGCCCAAGACCAACTTCCGGCGATGAATTGAGCAAGTTCCGGCGACTTCACGATACCATATCTTCTTCTACCTTTTTCTTACACGTCTAGCTAGTAAGTCCCTTCTAATTCTCCCCATTCTTCTCTAAAAATCTCTTTTCATAAAACATGTCGGTAAGTGGAGTTATACCGACGTCTTATTCTAAAATTCTTGAAACTACACTTTTTAATAAGCCTTGCTCATTCGTATTCTATACCTTGCTTGCTAATCATGAAACTAATAATTAGAAAAACTTTTCACCCTAAATTATCATGTTAAATAACCATAAATTGAATTTTACGTTTAAATACCATTAACTTTGTATCTACCGTATTTAGTTGTTTTGCTTAATTATACCTTTAGAAAACTTCACGAGGTAATGACCTACCCCTCACATACATACATAATTGTTGTTTTCGCCGGTGCCCTGGCTAGCTACCGTGGCCGATGCGAAACAAAAACTGGTGTTTAAAAATTTTGACGCAAACAAAACCCGCTCAAGATCTAAACCATAAACCTATACTAGCAACTAATAAAGAGTCTAGCTTACAAGATTAGAACGATTATACCGAAAGAACCAAGTCCTTCAGTCTTCCATTATCCTCCTTAGCTCCTTGAGGGATGCTCGAGTGAATTTGGTCGCCGGTCTTCCTCCGTCGAAGAAGATCCACCCGAGGGATGTAGCTCATGGCTCTAGCTCCACATCGAAAGCAAGTGAAGCAACTAAGGATTCTAGGATGCTAGTCTAGAATGCTTAGGATGTAGTGAGTGCTCTAAATGTCTATCTATCTCATCTCACCTCCTCTCATGATTCTCAACACATGAGAGGGTTGAGAGGAGGTGGAAGATGAAGGTAGAGGAACTCAAGAAACTCAATGGGAGAGTGAAGCTAAATGGTGAGGGGAAGAGGGCTATCTCAAAAATCATGAACCCTCCATAAGAGAGAAAATCTCATGGCTTGGTTTTGTAAAACCTTTCTTTTCTTTTTAAAATGTGTCCATACTTGAATAGTATGCACAAATGAATTAAGAATTCATTTGTGCACACTATCCAAGCATGGTCCTCACCATACTCCCATCAAGTAATATCCACCTCATTATCCATTTAATATAAATGGTTAAATCCTAAAATGAGGTGTCCACCTTCTAGAATGTTTTCCGGATAAAATACGGATTACATTCTACTGTATATACATACCTGTATTCGTACCGAAATACGAATACCCAAAGAGATAAAATAACACAAAGAACATAATACTAGAATATACATATCGAAAAATATATATGTAAATTATTAAATCAATACCTGATTTAATAATCTGGCTCAAACCCGAGCCGACTAGTATTATCAACCGTCCGATCGAAAGTCTGGGAACATAGTACAATCAATCGATCGGAACCCTGCACGTATCCAATACGCTACTACATCGTTTCGTCAGAACCAGGGAAACTATCTGTGTGGGACTCTAAAGACTCGTCAATACGCCTGCAGTGGGTTTAACCACAAGCACATCAGCGATACTAGCTATACGTAATGGCTACCCAGGTATTGAGCGAAAGGAAAGCCGACGAGCAAGCTCAACCAAACCCCTTCTGAGCATGTCCGTGACAATCTCCATACAGTCCAGTCTGTTCGTCTAAGAGTATCGCAAATCGAGTTTAGGGCGTGGATAAAGTCAGACCCCTAATAACGCGACCATCATCCAATGAGAAACGACTGATCCAAATCAGTAATTCTCGTCCACCTCGGCCGAGGATTTCTGGTGATGGCTACCCGTGCACAACGCGACATCAACCCCCAATACCGGGAGTGACGAATCCCCGATGATCTGCTCACTGCCTCCTTGTGGCTCGGGATTGTACCCAACTAAAACCTGTTTGCACAACTCTTTTGAGCCATGGTAGGGTAGTAATCAAAGCACACTCGAAACTCACACGAGACAAATGACGATCTCAGGTCGACAGACTAACCTGTACTCATGTCACCTGGGAACTCCTATCTGACAATAGGTATAATACTAACTAGCATGTTCCCGGCAAGTCCGTCCAGTGTACTCATAACCCAATGAGCACCTGTATACTATATTAGGTGACTAACTGACACCAATGTCTTGTGAGACCGGCCACCGCCCCTCGTCAGGGTCTCGATAAGTATACACTAATCTACTCCGTAGTATGATGCCCAGTCTCGATACTTCCACGACTAGGGACGTTTAAGGATGTGCTTATAGACCACCCAGCTCCCACTTATATGATCGCCATCATAATGCTGGTAGTCAAGCAAGAATCCTATGGGCTTTATCATTATGTAATAGTGATCTGTAATTCTACCTAATGCATATACATGATGATAAAGACAAACCAGATAGCATACTATCATCTCGAGTAAGACTGTTCTACCTGTATAGGTCCTCCCTCAATCATCACAATCGCGTGTCTGCGATTCAATAATTGACTTGAGGGCACTATAGCCAACAATCTCCCACTTGCACTTAAGGCTAATTATTGCGGTGTCGCATACTCACAGCCCGTGTGATACCGAACACCCAACTTCTCTACTAATCAGTCACGCAAAGCCCGTTTACGAAACTATTGCGTTCGAGAAATAGTCTCAGTGAGTGGATCCGCTCTAATGTTTCTTTCTTTATCTCTCTATATCTCAACTTCGTGGAGAAAAACTATCTCCTGAAATGAGGGATATTTGTCTTAGAATTTGTCTGGATATTTGATGGGACCCAGTTCAAAAATGAACTTCAAATACAACAAACTTCTTAGACTATATCTTCTACTGAATTTAATCAGTAATCTGTGCCATGTCCTCCTCAGTATCCGCTTGGATCACCTTTCCAACATACTTTCCCTCAAAAGAGGGAAAACTATAACTCTGACAGCCACTCTGTCATCCAGGTCACCTTGGAAGCCTAAAATGATAATCGCCTCCTGAAGGAGGCTGTCATTACCATATACCAAGAACATCCACTTATGTTCATAACTGATTCCCAACGTTTCTCCAGGATTGGATTAATATATGTGCTTATTGCATCTAGTGCAGAAGCAACATCTGGTGTGGTACTTGACATTTCATAATTGACTCAATTGCCTAAGCAAGAGATATGTCAATCATGAAAAACCTTATCCTTATCAGTCTAGAAGACATCTCTTTAGAGAGGGTGACTCCATCACCTGCGGGCACACCACCACACCAGGAGTCGTCCATTCTAAAACACTTTAGAATAGTGTCAAAGTACCCAAATTGGGACACTTCCCAAATCTAGATCTAAAACCATAGATCTAGTAACCAGAATCCCTGATATTTTATCCAGATCTTGTGTGGAGAAATACCTTGTGACAACCACAGTGTAACTGATCGCAGTATAGGAATATCACTTCCTATCAAGAGCATGTCAACCAAATACCAAGACATCACTCCCCACTACCTTCTTACTAGATCCATCTGTTATTCTGATGAAGTCAAACTCTATGACTGTCACATCAAAAATAGATGATGTATCTCAGCTATATCTGCTTTAGTCTATAAATAGACATAAGCTACTTTCCCACCATACTTTTGCTACTCCCACTAACTACAACAACCCTCTGGCAGAGTCATATACACGTGCGCTTCTAAAGCTAATTTAGAACGACGTTATACTCATCCTCTTGTCAGATCTCATAGTCTAGAACAACCGTAGTGGTAAGTTTGGGTAATCAAAAACCTCCTTGTCACCGCCTTTGAGGAGACCGAAGTACCTCTCGGGTGGCTGAGGTTACCCATTAAATCTGCGGAGTGGCTAATGGATTGTCGAATCTAATTGAATGTTTAGGTTCTAATAAATTTTCAGTAATCGTTTGTAATTTTGGAATATCTTCCAGTTCTACCATACTCCCACTTGTGTTTTCTAAAAAGAATCCATTTTACTAAAACTGGTGGTGAGTCAAGAACAATATAACTATTGATCTTCCAGATGGTAAAATGTTAACCCTTTTCAAAGCCCGGGATAACCCACAAACTTCCAATACTGAAACGTGCCTAGAGTTTGTCCGGATTCTGGTTTTAAGAATCAGCCGGACTACTCTATATACCTTAACATCGTTAAGATATGAAACCAGTATATATACCATATAGAAACAAAGGCACTAATTTAATTGGAACCAGATTCAAAATACATGCAGCCGTTTCTAGTGCATATCAACAAAATGGAAGGAGGCCAAGCAGCATTACTCATCAAGGAATGCACCCACGTATGAGTAACCTGAAAGAGAAGAAAGTTCTCAAAACTATTACTTACAACGGAATACCTACCACAAGTATCTACATCTTCGATCACCTTGAAGAATCCTGATACTTTGCAATATATGGTTCTCTACTTTATTCGTATACCTATAACTTCTCAAAATTTGGACCTTGTATTTCAACGAAATACTTGTCCAAAACTAGAGAAGTCAAAAGTAAACAGAAAATAGTACGAGTACCAACCCCTTTGCCCTAATGGATACTGGACAACATACAATACTTTTTATAAGTCCTCTGAGTTTAATAACTCAAACCCTGTGCGTTGTAGGTTGAAAACGGTGCTATAGTTAAGAAGAATTACACCGCTGTTGAATGCACCTTACCTAACCATCAACTGATATAAATAAAGTTCATAGACATAATTTCAAAAAGTTATATCTCACTTTATAAAATAAACGTACAGATATATCAGTTTGAAATTGGTGCATAACAACGGATATTCAAAACCAAATATTTGCCGTCAGGCATAACCCAGGTAATTTCCTCAAATATCATCAATTACAAAGAATTCTGATATGTTGAGGATCTAATCACCCAATTCCCAACATCTTACTCCTATTCAGTATTCGTAACGCCATACAGATATGAGAATCAAATCTAGTAAATACATACCCTGGAGTCAGAATATAATTGGGAAAATAGTTTTCAATTAACACTGCACAGTGAAACTGAAACATGAAGATGTTTCGAAGGGGTATCCAGGTATTCCTAGTAATGTCTCTTCCACTATCCAGATTCATAATAGTAACCGTATATTTCCTTGCCCTCACTCCAATCCCTTTATATGTCTTTACTTATTACCTTCTGTACACCACACTTAGGCTAATTGGTTTTCTTCCTTCCCTACCCTTCGACACCAGCCTAAGGTTTGGAAGAAGATTATCCAATAAGCGTAATAGGTGTACACTCCTAATACCAGGAGCCCTCACAACCTGAGAGAAGGTAAAGAGAAAAGACAACTGAATAATTCTTATTCTATTTCTCCAGAACCAGAATCCATCCTCGATCAGAAACAAATTTCTTCGAGTTCGTATGTAACTATACGATGGCATATCCAATAAATGTGGATCTTCGTAGTGATACGGGCCATTCTGGAGAAATGCAAAGGGGAAGTAGAAGTGGCAGGGGTATACGCGGTTTCGTCGAGAATGATAGTGGTCATAATTTCCTTTGCCCTCACTCTAATCCCTTTATCTGTCT
The DNA here is from genome assembly GCA_030015575.1 of Agapanthus africanus. NCBI lineage: Eukaryota > Viridiplantae > Streptophyta > Magnoliopsida > Asparagales > Amaryllidaceae > Agapanthus > Agapanthus africanus. The sequence continues at coordinate 742,409,103 of CM057341.1, forward strand.
TTACTTATTACCTTCTGTAGACCACACTTAGGCTAATTGGTTTTCTTCATTCTCCACCCTTCGGCACCAGCCTATGGTTTGGAAGAAGACTATCCAATAAGCGCAATAGGTATACTCTCCTAATATCAGGAGCCTTCGCAACCTGAGAGAAGGTGAAGGGAAAAGATAGCTAAATAATCCTATTCAATTTCTCCAAAACCAGAATCCATCCTCGAACTGGAACAAGTTCTTTCGAGTTCATATATAACTATACGATGGAATATCCAAGAAATGTGGATGTTTATAGTGATACAGAATGTTCCGGAGAAATGCAAAAGGAAAAGTAGGAGCGGCAATGAGTTATGCGATTATGACAATCCAAAAAGCCAAAGTGTTTTAATAAGGTTCGGTTAACTTGGTTCATGAGTTTTAGTTTAGGGTCGAGTCATGGTCGCTGCCAAAGAGAGAGAGAAAAGAAATACTCAGCGTGCACTCTAACCTAGATTAGATTGGTTAATCATTTTATCTAATCAGGATGTCTCCTACTGTTTCCTCGAATTCTCCTCTAAACCCAAAAGGAGAATTAGTCGGGATCATCAAAAATCACCCGAGGAGTAGCACCTACTCATCAGTAGGAATCGGGATCCAACTATCATCGCATGATAACATGATGGAAGCAACTCAAGTCACCACACTCCAGAAGGTATGCGCATGCCTGACAAGTTTCCTGTATGTTTGAAACTCCCGATGTGGTTTTTACCCTTGGATCCAAGTGAGCTTGACAAGGTCAACAAGTCAAAGGTTGGTAGTCAAGTTCAACCCATCATTATCCTTATTGCATTAGACCCATCCGCACAGACCCTAGACAAGGTCAACAAGGTCGAACGACTATCCTAATCAATCCACATATCCATGTGACAGAAAAGTATTACAGAGCTACCGCACACTACACCTTGACAAGGTCAACAAACGTAGCACGAATACTACGCAATACTAATCTGAAATGATGGAGGGCTACGGCTGGTTTTTGGCGAAAAACCTTTAACGTAATGAACTTGATATCGTTAAAGGAACCGAGTGGTTTTTCAAATATATAGTGGCGCAAACTTTTGCTAAAGAGGTCACTCCCTATAAAGGGATCTCGGCTCTTTCCTCATCGAATGAAGTATAGGATATTCCAAACTGAATATCTCGATGCAAAGCAAAAGAATCGACTATAGTGAAGTTACTACACTGACGCAAACTTTCGCTCAAGAGGTCACTCCTTGTGCTGGATATTCTTAACTGAATACCCCTATGCAAAGCAAAAAGAAACGTCTATAATAACAGTTTTTCAAAATTTGGTTCCAACAACATCATATAGGTTTGTTTTCCTTGCATTAATCAGAATTAATGCAGTCCCATCAATTAATCCATATCACACCACAGAAAAGGAACGAAAATAAAATGTACGTATATGCCATCCGCATTCGCCACTGTGCCCCGTCATCACCCGTTAGGTTACTTAACTAACAGCATAGCGGGGGCTGGACTAGCGCGGGTGTAAAACATATACAACATCTACTAGTATATATAAATATATATATATATATATATATATATATATATGTATGTATATATATATATATGTATGTATATATATATATGTATGTATGTATGTATAACATTCGTCCCAGGCATTATATAAGCAACATCACAGAAGCATTATAGAATAACGGATAATCATGGAGCCCCGGGTTTCCTTTGAACCGCAAATGAAACCCGACGTTCCCCGGTCGTGTGGATAGCCTGTGCAATGAAAAACCTGGACCCCTACGAGCACGGCAAGTTACCTGCCAATCCCAGAAGTGAGGCAACCCTAATCAACAATGTGAATGGGCCATCCTAATCAACAAATATATATTCTCTCTTATGTATTCTCTTTTGAAATACCCACGGTTCCCAAATCCAGAAATATCATGGAAACAACATATCTCAATGCGTATAATCAAAAACATGATGTATGCGACATGTAAGAAAGGTAAGCATAATCATAAGTCATGCAACATGGAAATAGTAATGTGCACATGTCGAGGGAAACCGCTCTTTTAAAACGAATCGGTTTTGAAGAACATCATGCGGTTCCCAAATCTCTAATCAAGTCAGAATCATCTATATTTGTGTACAGGTATAAGTGTACAATATGCCATGCAAGAATCACATCATGAATGCAACAGTACTACAGTGTAGTGGCATGGCAATTATCGATGATGAAGTGTGTGGGCCGGCAAATAGTGTACGTGGAACATACGCATCATCGATAATGGTGCTGGTGTCCTAACAGCATGATAACAATATAGAAATAAACATATACAAGCAATGCGGATAGCATGAATATGCGGAAACCAAATAATCAACACAGTGCAAGTATAATGAATATGCAAGGGTGTGCGTGTAGGTGTAAATCTATTCTAGGGTTCGCGACTATGAACTACACCAGTCATTTCTAACCCTACACTATCCATAGTACACCTAATCTATCATATCCACGACACACTATAACTATCAAGCATAATATATAGTATACTAACTACGGACTGCGGGGGTGCTATACGCCATCCACCCGACTTCCCCCAGTAGATATAATCTACTCACCTTGCGTCTCCATCTTTCGATGTCACCACGCGCTTGCTTGTCGTCCCGTAGTCTTCATGGGGTACCTACACATCAAAGTGTCGTATATGCGCATTAAAACCAAACCAAAGCTAAAACGGCACACGAAACCCAAAACGATACGATAAGAGGCCTATAGGTTAGAACCTATGGCACGCCTTCAAAACCATCAATAAACCCTCTATATCGTCGTATAAACGCCAAATAGTCGAGGTAAAACACAATACACAATTGCAGAATCAAAAATACGGAATACGGAAACACGAATCCAAAACAGCAACTTAGGAAATATGTTCCAGATTTCACCCTAGGTCCAATTTGACAAATCTATAAATACCAGGGGTCTAATCTATACATGTAGGAGCTGTAGAACCAAAACGACACAAATTAGTGCTGGTCGGGCCGCAAATTGCGGCCAATTGGGATTAATTGGCGGCCGGGTAAGGGAGTTAGGGGCTAGGGTCTTGGTGGTAGCTTCCTGGGTGCCTGCACATGCCACTGTCCAATCAATTTTATTTTAGGATGTCCCGGGTGATAGCAGATCCCAATTAACCTTCACAGATTTCACAAATTTTCCGATATCGGTTTCTAAAATCCGTATTCTGGGTTTAAGCTTCAGTTTTGGGTCTCAATTCATACACTAGGGTGTTGGTGTAGCCTCTATTGAACTCAATTTCACATTACAACTCATAATTCTTCACAATCCTAACTAGGTTTTACCTCAAGTCACCAAATCACACAATATCGGTTCAATCATAACAGGGGGGTAAGGGAAATGCTAAAACTAGGTTAAGGATCCAGAAAATACCTCATTTGGCAACTCAAGAATTTTCTTAAGTTGCCCCTAGTGGCCAAAATCCTTGCTTCTTTAGTCCAAAGTATAGATCAAGAGCTTGTGCACACATTTAATGAAATGGAGATTGGGTTTTGGGGTTGTTTTAGAGGTGTTGTGAGGGGTTGAAGAGGGGAGGGAAGTGAGGGAGGAGCAACAGCAGGAGAAAGGAGGAGAGGGAGGAAAATGAGGGAAGGGAAAAATGGCTAAGTCTGTAGTCAATGAAGCCCATACCTCTCTCTCTCACCAACTACCCATTTCTTTATTCTTTTCTCTTTTCTTTTCCTTTTTAAAACCCTTCTCACTCAAATAGTAACCCCAAAACAACCATGGCAATAAAATGTAACACAAGTGTGAAAAAGTGATATGTGCATGTTTTGCACAAAAATACTAAAAACCGATTAGCGATTTTTTAATCGCGATTAGCACTAATTTAGCATATAACTAATCAATTAAACTTAGAAATGGCATAATTCTCTAATTTACCCTATTTTATAATTTTCCATAATTTTTCTAACATTGTTTTCCTATTTATTTGTATTTAAAAACACCAAAATATTAAAATATTCAATAAAATAATATTAAATTATTAAAAATTCCTAAAAATTAATATTTTATCTTTTTGAAATGTTACAATCTACCCCCCTTAAAGAAATTCGGTCCCCGAATTTAAATTTAATCCCCCAATTACAAAAACATTTCAGTAAAAATCCAATTTGTCGGGGCTCCGAAAACATCAATACATAGCGAATATCATAAAAATGTACTGCTCTACTAGAAATCAATCCCCAAAATGCATATATAAGAATATCCTGTGCGTCTGGTGCGCAAGAAAATCAAAATCCATATATGTGTCAAACAGGTGTACAAAACAACATCTAAGTGCAACTTGTGTGCACGAAACATCTGTCGTAGGCAACGTGTGTGCCTGACAGTAAAAAATCAGGTGCATGTGACATGCACGAAGAATCCCGATTTAGTGCATCTGGCGTGCACCAATATCGTATATCAAAACACTAAAGGTGCTTGAAAATTATGCTGGAAGTGTAAATCAAATCACTGTATAAGATAGGCGTGAAATCACAATCAATACCTCGAATGTAATAACTATGCGCAAAATATAAATATCTAATAGGTGCATGAAACAATATCATGAAACTCAGTCATCAAAACTAAATCATGCAATAAAACGCCCAAAACACCGAAATCCAAAATGACGGATACGTGATAATCGAATCACAAAATCACAAATCATAAATACCGTCGTCAGTAGTTCCTCCTTCAAGGTCGAGAAGGAGTCGGTGCATCCAATGCTAGCAGCGCAAGATATCTACTTGCCTCTTGCTCACGGTCTGGCGTCCTCTGACTCCGGGTCATTATCTTCTCTGCGGATTACCTATCTCGCAGTCAATCGGCTCATCGGCCCTGTCAGGTGTGCTAACGGGGACGATTCCGTTCTGGCACTTCTCTGGTCATCTCTCGGTCAATCCTCACGACCACTCGTAAGGTAGCATGTCACTGGCGTCGGCCTCTGGCTCTCTGAATGCACATCACACATCTGATCCTGGGTGCAAACATCATTGCAGCAATGTCCTGGAAGGAATCCTGCTCAAGGTCTCTTCCGATCTTACCTAAGCCGAACTGTACGGAGGCTGGTACTCTTGCATAATCTATTTTCTCTCAATGGACATCTGTGTCCTCAGCACAACATTTTCTCGGAAATTGGTCGCATCCCAACGCCTCTGTAAGCATATCAGGTCTCTAGTCTCGACGGGAAGTAATGACAGCTCGCCAGTGTCTCGCACGAACCTCTGGTTCCTCCTGTCTCTATCGTCGTCCACTATGGCGTCACGCCATGCTATCTACGCACTGCACTGTTCTCGGCCACAGTCAATCCGAAGTCTCTCGCACGGACTCGAAATCGCGTACTCTGTTGCTTCACCATTCTAAATAAGATGTCTGGCCGAACCGTTCCTCGGGAACGCGTCCCAACCATCGGAGGAATACTACTCGTCCGACCTTGATCAATTCGCAACGCATCTGGGTAAGTTCCTTTATCCGAACCTGGTCAACTACCTCGTCGACGATGCCGAACTCTGGCCTGCTGGGTGTGCGCAATATGACCACTCCTGGGTCTAGGTCTCCTCGTATCGTTTTCCAGAAAGGTCCTATCGAGGTTTCTCTCTCAAATCTCATTCCTGCCGGATTGCCCGGAAGTCATCATCCATTGCTGAAGCAAATTCTTATTCCGGAACGGCTGCATACTTATCGCGCTTCTTTCTGGAAGATATATCCATAAACAACGCCTCTGGGTGTGTATCACATCTCTGATGTCAGCGGAGTGAGACGTCATCTCGTCGAAATCTCTTGCGAACTCTTTTCTTCACTCTGCTTCAATGTCGACTGATTCGGACTCGTCTCATCGTGGCTGCATGGACTGTACTCCAACGGCTATACTCGTATCTGGAGTCTTCCAAGCAAAGCATCCCATCACATGATATCCGAATGATGTCGAAACATTCGATCGACTCGTCAGAACCTTATAATCCCCTAAGAGATCAACATCTTGAGTACAGTTTAATAGTATCGAGTACATGCCACAGCGTCGGTGGTCCAGCCGTAGAAGGGCAAACACAAGCCTCACTAATGGCGCCGCGGAACTGCCGCAAACCCTAAGGTTCAAAGGCTTTCACACGGTCATTAAGTCGAGTTAGGGTTTCATTCTTCTAGAGGGTCCATGGAATCGCCTGCATGTCTTTCCGTATACTTTAAACTTGGAGAATGGCTCCTGACATTCGATCGTCTCTATCGACTCTCAACGTCTCCGTGTGAAGTCGTCTCTAGCTGGAAACAATCTATCTGATAACCTCGCATCGGTGAACGAACCACATGTCCTAGTCATTCATCCTCAGGTGACTAGCGACCATCCATCATGTCTCTAAGTATATGCTCATGCTGCAGTAGCTCCAACCATCCGGGCGATATCTCGTCATTTGCAGCAGCAACTGGCTCATTCGTCTGTATGCTGAACAGCGCCTCAATCCTCCAGGAAAGGCGATACATTGGCGTTCATCTCTGACTCGGTCGGCTCAAGATCTGAGTAAGACTCCCCACACTGGAAATCTTCAACTCAACTGGGCCCGCTCCGGCGCATAAATCGGACGAATCACCTTCGTCTCTCAAACCGGGTAGACTAGCTATCATCTGTCTCATATCTGCCTGAAAGCTCCGGCAATCTCAGCTCGTAAGCTTCAAAAGCAACATCCTGTCAATCTCAGCAACAGCTGGTCCATCTGTCTGCACGGTAGGCGACATCATAATCTCTGAGGTATGCTGTACATCAACTGTCCTCTCTCAACTGGCAGCTCTAACAATGGCCCGATCATCCGGTGCAAAACCAAGCACTCGCCTCCACTAGAGGTCACAGTCACCAATACTAACTCGAGACGTTCCCATGTCACCAGAAAACACAATGGTCGGCCCTCGTACCAGACGAGCTCGCACCGACCGTAACCCTAGCAGCAGCCCAAACTGCGCTCAAACATGGCGACAGGAACCTCAATCGAGTATCGAAGAGAGCAGATCAATGGCAAGAAAGAGAACAACAGATCCAAAGTGGATACATGATCATAAGAAGGAACAGCATCAATGAAGGCATGATCATGAAACTAGTAGTATCGAGGATCTCAAATGGATGTATAATCATGGATATGAAGAGAATCACTGATCTCGAAAATATGAACATCCTAAGGTTCCTTAAGCGGAGTGGCGTGTCGTAAGTATGCCGCGGAACATACCCACGGTACGTCACTCTACTTTAGTCACCTATTCCATCAACCAAGGGTTATCCTACGCGACGAAAGTTCGGGTCTAATACCCCCTCGACTAAGTATAAGTTCCGTAAGGTCAAGCCTAAGTTCCGTATATATATAAACGCCCTAGGCTCCACATAGTCAAACTTAGACTCGAACCAAGGTCAACCTAGCGCACTGATACCAACTTTGTCACGACCCGAAAGAGCACGTGACTGGCCCTTGAACCATATGAAGTCTATAGGACTCCATCTGATCCAAGTAAGCCAAAAGCCCAGAAATCTAAAACCATTTTAAGAGTAAATAAAGAAAACTGGTTTTAAAGAAGTGAAGGAAAACATGTTTGAAGTCAAGGTTTTTAAATAACTAAGCCGAATGTGCATTTTTAAAATGTAAAGTCTTTTCTAAAAATTCCGGCAGAGTTTCTTTTGTAAATACTGGCCCCGAACGAGGTACAACAAGAACAATATATATATACACAATGAATAAAAGGCATCCTCAAGCGGGAGCTAGCTCTTCGTCAATCGACGGTCACAACCACACAAGCAATAATAATATACAACGCCGAAAGGCGAGGGTCAAATCAAAAGAACTCAATAAGCATGAAAACCGCAATACTACTAAGCGCGACTCTAAGGTCAAATAATACATCACTAATGTCTAAGTCTGAAACAATATACAAGTTTTGGTTGATGGAAATTCTAGATACAATAAATAATACAAGTACAATGGTGGTTCTTGATGCAAAAGAATCCACCTACCAAATGCAATTCACCCGCAGTGTGCCAGAAATGCCGCAAAGAAACCTGTACGGCAAAACCTGCAAGAACTGTGGCACAACGGGGGTGAGTTGCCAACTCGTGAATAGAGAATATCTACAAGCAGAAACCGAATGCAAGACATAATCCTAGGTCAACAATCAGTATAATATAAACCACAAGAGTACGTCTGAAGCATAATAAGATGGCAATGTAACATCTAAACATGTATGTAGTGCCAAGTACTCAGGTAATAACATGTCATCAGTATAAGGTATGTCTGCATGAAGTAAATATGAATATCAATACACATATATTAGCGTCCCATACCACTAATATTGGTGTAAGGGTATATATAACAGCGCCCTCATACCCTGTTATATATACAAATGAAGTATGATCAATGTAAATCCAGTCTGTATGTGATCAAGTCTGTATAAACGTGGAACCCGTCCACCCGTCACCCAATGACAATAAGCATCATGTATGCAAATATGAGGATATAAACAAAATCATGGAAAAACATCATGAAACCCGTGCCTAGCATCGACACGTAAATCCTCGTCCATATGGGGCTCTGTCTGCGGTATCGGTCCTCGGCCCCGGCAGTACGGGTCACCCCATGCCCTCATCCATATGGGGCTCCGTCTGCGGTATCGGCCCTCGGCCCCGGCAGTACGGGTCATCCCATGTCCATCTCTCAACTCCGGTCGGTATCCTCCAGATATCCGCCGAGCTCAAATACAATCACCGGTAGGTAGTAGTCCCTCTGCCAGGCTCACCGTCTACTACACAGCGAAACCGTTCTCGCCCCGGGGTACCATACCGGGTCCACCATGTACCCGCAATCGGCCTCATCCGCCTCCTCGAATCGGGTTTCACATGTCGCTCTCAGCACCGAGAAAACACATGGTGGACGCACTGAAATATCATATCAAGGGTAACCGGGTTTTTAACACAATTATATATTCTCTTTTGAAATACCCACGGTTCCCAAATCCAGAAATATCATGGAAACAACATATCTCAATGCGTATAATCAAAAACATGATGTATGCGACATGTAAGAAAGGTAAGCATAATCATAAGTCATGTAACATGGAAATAGTAATGTGCACATGTCGAGGGAAACCGCTCTTTTAAAACGAATCAGTTTTGAAGAACATCATGCGGTTCCCAAATCTCTAATCAAGTCACAATCATTTATATTTGTGTACAGGTATAAGTGTACAATATGCCATGCAAGAATCACATCATGAATGCAACAGTACTACAGTGTAGTGGCATGGAAATTATCGATGATGAAGTGTGTGAGCCGGCAAATAGTGTACGTGGAACATACGCATCATCGATAATGGTGCTGGTGTCCTAACAGCATGATAACAATATAGAAATAAACATATACAAGCAATGCGGATAGCATGAATATGCGGAAACCAAATAATCAACACAGTGCAAGTATAATGAATATGCAAGGGTGTGCGTGTAGGTGTAAATCTATTCTAGGGTTCGCGACTATGAACTACACCAGTCACTTCTAACTCTACACTATCCATAGTACACCTAATCTATCATATCCACGACACACTATAACTATCAAGCATAATATATAGTATACTAACTACGGACTGCGGGGGTGCTATACGCCATCCACCCGACTTCCCCAGTAGATATAATCTACTCACCTTGCGTCTCCATCTTTCGATGTCACCACGCGCTTGCTTGTTGTCCCATAGTCTTCATGGGGTACCTACACATCAAAGTGTCGTATATGCGCATTAAAACCAAACCAAAGCTAAAACGGCACACGAAACCCAAAACGATACGATAAGAGGCCTATAGGTTAGAACCTATGGCACGCCTTCAAAACCATCAATAAACCCTCTATATCGTCGTATAAACGCCAAATAGTCGAGGTAAAACACAATACACAATTGCAGAATCAAAAATACGGAATTCGGAAACACGAATCCAAAACAGCAACTTAGGAAATATGTTCCAGATTTCACCCTAGGTCCAATTTGACAAATCTATAAATATCAGGGGTCTAATCTATACATGTAGGAGCTGTAGAACCAAAACGACACAGATTGGTGCTGGTCGGGCCGCAAATTGCGGCCAATTGGGATTAATTGGCGGCCGGGTAAGGGAGTTAGGGGCTAGGGTCTTGGTGGTAGCTTCCTGGGTGCCTGCACATGCCACTGTCCAATCAATTTTATTTTAGGATGTCCCGGGTGATAGCAGATCCCAATTAACCTTCACAGATTTCACAAATTTTCCGATATCGGTTTCTAAAATCCGTATTCTGGGTTTAAGCTTCAGTTTTGGGTCTCAATTCATACACTAGGGTGTTGGTGTAGCCTCTATTGAACTCAATTTCACATTACAACTCATAATTCTTCACTACCCTAACTAGGTTTTACCTCAAGTCACCAAATCACACAATATCGGTTCAATCATAACAGGGGGGTAAGGGAAATGCTAAAACTAGGTTAAGGATCCAGAAAATACCTCATTTGGCAACTCAAGAATTTTCTTGAGTTGCCCCTAGTGGCCAAAATTCTTGCTTCTTTAGTCCAAAGTGTAGATCAAGAGCTTGTGCACACATTTAATGAAATGGAGATTGGGTTTTGGGGTTGTTTTAGAGGTGTTGTGAGGGGTTGAAGAGGGGAGGGAAGTGAGGGAGGAGCAGCAGCAGGAGAAAGGAGGAGAGGGATGAAAATGAAGGAAGGGAAAAATGGCTAAGTCTTTAGTCAATGAAGCCCATACCTCTCTCTCTCGCCAACTACCCATTTCTTTATTCTTTTCTCTTTTCTTTTCCTTTTTAAAACCCTTCTCACTCAAATAGTAACCCCAAAACAACCATGGCAATAAAATGTAACACAAGTGTGAAAAAGTGATATGTGCATGTTTTGCACAAAAATACTAAAAACCGATTAGCGATTTTTTAATCGCGATTAGCACTAATTTAGCATATAACTAATCAATTAAACTTAGAAATGGCATAATTCTCTAATTTACCCTATTTTATAATTATCCATAATTTTTCTAACATTGTTTTCCTATTTATTTGTTTTTAAAAACACCAAAATATTAAAATATTCAATAAAATAATATTAAATTATTAAAAATTCCCAAAAATTAATATTTTATCTTTTTGAAATGTTACAATGCACAAATGAATTAAGAATTCATTTGTGCACACTATGCAAGTATGGTCCTCACCATACTCCCATCAAGTAATATCCACCTCATTATCCATTTAATATAAATGGTCAAACCCTAAAATGAGGTGTCCACCTTCTAGAATGTTTTCCGGATAAAATACGGATTACATTCTACTGTATATACATATTTGTATTCGTACCGAAATACGAATACCCAAAGAGATAGAATAACACAAAAAACATAATACTAGAATATACATATCGAAATATATATATATATGTAAATTATTAAATGAATACCTGATTTAATAATCCGGCTCAAACCCGAGCCGGCTAGTATTATCAACTGTCCGATTGAAAGTCTGGATACATAGTACAATCAATTGATCGGAACCCTGCACGTATCCAATACGGCTACTTATTCGTTTCTCCCGAACTAGGGAAACCTTCTGTGTGGGACTCTAAAGACTCGTCAATACGCCGGCAGTGGGTTTAACCACAAGCACGTCAGCGGTACTAGCTGTACGTAACGGCTACTCAGGTATTGAGCGAAAAGAAGGCCGACGAGCAAGCTCATCCAAACCCCTACTGAGCCTGTCCGTGACAATCTCCATACAGTCCGGTCTATTCTTCTAAGAGTATCGCAAATCGAGTTTAGGGGGTGGATAAAGTCAGATCCCTAATAACGCGACATTTCGTGTCAGTATGAAGCCCATCACCCACTGAGAAACTACTGATCCAAATCAGTGATTCTCGTCCACCTCGGCCGAGGATTTCTGGTGATGGCCACCCGTGCATAACGCGACATCAACCCCCAATACCGGGCGAGAAGAATCCCCGATGATCTTCCCACTGCCTCCATGTGGCACGGAACTGTACCCAACTAAATCATGTTTGCACGATTCCTTTGAGCCATGGTAGGGTAGTAATGAAAGCACAGTAGGAACTCACACGAGATAAATGACGATCTCAGGTCGAAAGACTAACCTGTACTCATGTCACCTAGGAACTGCTATCTGACAATAGGTATAATACCAACTAGCATGTTCCCGGTGAGTCCGTCCAGTGTACTCATAACCTAATGTGCGCATGTATACTATATTAGGTGACTAACTGACACCAATGACTTGTGAGACCGGCCACCGCCCCTCATCAGGGTCTCGATAAGTATACACTAGTCTACTCCGGAGTATCGATGCCCAGTCTCGATAATCCCACGGCTAGGGACATTTAAGGATGTGCTTATAGACCACCCGACTCCCACTTATATGATCGCCATTATAATGCTGGTAGTCAAGAAAGAATCCTATGGGCTCTATCAACATATAATAGTGATATGTAATGCCACCTAATACATGTACATGATGATAAAGGCAAACCAGATAACATACTATCATCTCGAGTAAGACTGTTCTACCCGTATAGGTCCTCCCTCAATCAACACAATCGCGTGCCTGCGATTCAATAATTGACTTGAGGGCACTATAGCCAACAATGTTTACATAACACGATACTCTTGGAAACATATTTTTTGTGGCAAACACAATATTTCATTAAAATACCATCGACTATAAAACCCGGTTTTCTTTTTAATTGTATTATTAAATTCTTTGCGATTATGCATCTACAACCTATTTTGGGAAACCCATTATTGGATGGTGCGGATTATCGCACATCCTCGGGCTAGTAGAGCGAGATGCAGACCTCCTCACGGAGCATTCAGTTTCAAAAGATTTTTCATATGATTTTTAAGAAAAACGAGATTTTCTAATTGATAATAAAATAAATTTTTAATATTATATAAATATTATCAAACCACATATTTTCAGGTTACAATAAAATTCCATGTTTTCTAAAAATAAAAGAATGACAAGTTTCATCAAAATACCTTCAAGTTATCCAAAAAACAAGTTTTACACTTATATACCATGAACTATTCAAGCTAAGTTAATATTCATTAAAATACCTCAAATCTTAAAAGTTACATCCATGAAAACCTTAAATAATATAAATAAATACTCGAGTTTTATTTTGAAAGTATATAAAATATTTTTCATAAAACCCCCTCGAGTTATATAAAATTACAATTAAGGACTTTAGTAAATATGGGTTTAAGAGTGATCAATTCTCTTGAGCCTCAGGGAGCCGGAGAAAGTGATTGCTTGCCTATTTAAGATAGAAAAACTCAACGGAGTTATCAATGGTAATTTTCTATGAAAGAGACACAAATTCTGCCATCCATATACAGCAGTTACCGATAACTCCCAATCATAATTCAGGATCCAAATCAGTTCTAAGTGTCTGATTCAACTCTGAGTCCAAATCAATCTGAATCCAATCCAAACATGAATCCAATTCAATATGAATCCAATATACCAAACATGAATATTAGAACCTGAACCTGAATACCAGAACAAGATCAGCCTACAAACATGACTTGACTTGACCGAACCATGGATATAACTTGACTTGATTACATGCCTACTCGTTTACATCCTGCACCTGATTACTTGAATAGCTTGTATCCATGGTATCAGCAAGTCTGATAACTATAATTCAATACAATACATTGCGGGGTTTTTAAAGGGGTAGATTGGTACGGAATGTGTTAAAAGTGGCATGATGATGAACACTAAAAGATACCTACATGAACTCTCGTGTCGTTGTCCCGTGGGTTTTGACGGGGACTTGTACTTACATGTTACCATAGTCCATGGGATAGTTGGACTCCTCTCGTATACACTGATACATTCTGTACCAAGCTACAAACAACTACGTTAGTTTAACAGATATATACCTGTATAAATTACCAGTTCTTTCTTTTTGCTTGTTCTATTCCACCCTTATCTTTGGGCCTTACCGAGCGCTAGTTCGCTGGCGACATTCCTGTCTCTTCTTTCTTTGAAATATTCATAAGGAGGACCCGACTTTCAGGAGACCGAGCCCAGCCAGGAGGACTTGGATCAGTTCACAAAGGAGCCAGACTTCTAGACTTTTACTTGTACTTACCTTTTCATTTGTATGCCACTGTTTAGGCATTGCTTTTCTAATTGTACATTTTCCTTTTCAAATCAGTTGTAATGTAAAGAATGGACATTAATATAAGTTGTTTATAGTACATCTCCTTTTATTCTTGTGCATTTATTTTTACTGCTTATTTACGCTTAACATGTTTACTTCTGAGTAAATACGTCGCGACCTGGCCACGTCCCCTTCTCCGAACGCCGGGAAGTGGGGCATGACAAATACGCTGACAGTGGGTATAACCATAAGCACGTCAGCGGCACTATCTGTACGTAACAGCTAGCGAAGTATTGAGCGAAAGGAAGGCCGATGAGCAAACTCATCCGTACCTCTACTGAGCCTGTCTGTGACAATCTTTGTACAATCCGGTCTGTTCGTCTAAGAGGATCACATATTGGGTCTAGGGGGATGGATAAAGTCAGACCCCTAATAACGTGATAATTCGTGTCGGTGTGATGCCCATTACCCACTGAGAAACTACTGATCCAAATCAGTAATTCCCGTCCTCCTTGGCCAAGGATTTCTGGTGATGGTCACCTGTGCACAGCGTGCCATCTACCCCTAATACTGGGAAAGACGAATCCTCGGCGATTCACTCACTGCCTCCATATGGCTCGGGACTATACCTAACTAAAACCTGTTTGCACGACTTCTTTGAGCTATAGTAGGGTAGTAATCAAAGCACAGTGGGAACTCACACGAGACAAATGTCGATCTCAGGTCGACAGACTAACCTGTACTCATGTCACCTGAGAACTGCTATATGACAATATATACATGGGTTAAGTAGTGTAAGGTTATGCATCGCCATAGAATTGATGGCTCAGGAGATATGTTTAGATCTCTGTCGCTTAAGGCTTTGTCTATCTTCAAGAGCCATAAGATTCTCAAGAAGGTTTTCTCCCTATAAGTCGTGAGGATCTCACAGGTGTATTCTACCTAGAAATCGTGAGGATTCCTAAGTGTCCATCGCCTCCGTGAGTCGTAAGGATCTCACTCGGGTATTTTTTTCCTTATGTGTCATGAGGATCCGTAAGTAACTTCTTCATTTCATTGGCCTGTAACTTTGACGAATGTGGCCCATGGATAGTATACAATAATCGGTCTTGACCTCTTTGTAGGGCAGCGATGGCTTAGGAAACAGGTCTAGATCTGTCGCCTAAGGCTTTTCAACTTTACGAGTTGTGAGGGTCCCATAAAGATTTTCCTCCATACGAGTTGTGAGGATATCATAGGTGTATTTTCTCCTTAGAAGTTGTGAGAACTCCTAAGTGTGTTTTCTCTTGAGGGTCGTAAGGATCTCACACGAGTATTTTTCCCTTACGAGTCGAGAGGACCCGTAAGTGGCTTCTTCTCCTCATTAGATGCAACTTTAGAGAATGTGGCCGTAGATAGTATACAAGAGTCGATATCGAACTAGTTGTTGGGAAACAGTGCTTAGGAAACAGGTTGATATCCCCGTTGCCTATGGCTTTTCACCTTTATTAGCCTCGAGGGTCTCATAAAGATATTTCTCCCTACGAGTCGAGACAAGTCGAGAGGGTCTCGCAGGTGTATCCTAATGTGGAATATAGATAACCCCTTTGTTTTGATAGGGGTCCGTTGGGTTTGTGGTACTAGGTTTAAGTTCATCGTACTGTCGCATTGGCTGATGTATTTCTTGATATGCAGTCCCTTAGGTTGCTGCTCGAGTAGTCCCGCACTGTCGTGTCTCTGATCCCTTTTGGAGCTGGACAAGACATCTTCAAGTAATCTTCTTAGGTTGGAATATCCGTATTACCTTCGGAAGATCAAGCGTTAGGTAGTGTCGTGGCGCTTTTTACTTGAGGTTAATCTTAATTTGAAGCCCCGATGAGTCATAACTGCACCCTTTTAGGGTGAGGTGATCTCCAATGGTCTTTAGACTTTGTATGTATTGCCGTCAAGAACCAAAGCTAGGAATATGCTGTCACTTCATTTTTGCTTTGATGATGTCGTACCGATTCTTTGCTGAAGTTGGGTAGACATCCAAATGACCTCTATGCTGTATATATAACCATCAAGGTCTGGAGTTAGGATTTTTCCATCACTCCTTTTTTTATTTGACCCATGGGTCCTTTGTTGATGTCGCGTCTACACCCTGTCGGAATGAGAAGAACGTGGATATGATCTCTAGGCTGTAGATGTTTCCATTAAGATCTGGAGCTAGGATTTTGCCATTGCTCCACTTTTATTTGACCCTTGGGTCCTTTGTTGACTTAGAGTTTGCAACCTGTCGGAATGAGAAGAATGCCGAGCTGGAGCTAGAATTTTGCCATTACTCCACTTTTATTCGACCCTTGGGTCTTTGTTGACGTTACGTCTGCATCCTACTGGAATGAGAAGAACATTGAGTTGATTTCTAGGCTGTAAATGTTGCTATCGAGATCAGAAGCTATGATTTTTCCATTGCTCCTCTTTTATATATTTGACCCTTTGGTCCATGTTGACACCGCGTCTGTACCGAGAAAGAACGCTGAGCCGGAGCTAGGATTTGTCCATTACTCCACTTTTATTCGACCCTTAGGCCTTGTTGACGTCACGTCTGCTTCCTGGTGAAATGAGAAGAACGTCGAGTTGATCTCTAGGCTGTAGATGTTGCCATCGAGATCAGAAGCTTGGATTTTGCCATTGCTCCACTTTTATATATTTGACCCTTTGGTCCCTGTTGACGTCACGTCTGCACCGAGAAGGAACGCCGAGCTGGAGTTAGGATTTTGCCATTACTCCGTTTTGATTTGGCTCTTTGGAGCCTTATCGACATCACGTTTGTACTAGCTGGAGTAAGAGAGATGTCGAATTAGTCTCTAGGCTGTAGATGTGCCATCATGACTCGGTTCTTCTTTTGACGAAGCATGGTGGGAAAATATGGTTCCCCTTTCTTTCATTTATGCCCATGGATTGTATATAGGGGTCGGTGTGGACCTACCTACAGTGCAGAAAGATTTTTTTTTATTAATTTTTTTGTATTTCTGCGATGCTCTATCTTTTCAGCTTTTTTTAATCGTAAAAGTCGCGATTGCCCAATCATTTCGGTTATTTATCGCGGTGCCCAATCATTTTGGCTATGTCATTTTTTTTAATTTTTACTCGCTATTTTTTATTGCGAGTTGCCCAAACATTTCGGCAGTTTCATATGTATATATTTTTTGCTCGCTGATTTTTATTGTGAGTTGCCCTATTATTTCGGCTATTTCATATGCATTTTTTGCTCACTGATTTTATGGCGAGTTGCCTTATTATTTTGGCTATTTCATATGTATTTTTTTGCTCGCTGATTTTGTGGCGAGTCGGGGACTTGGGTTCTGATACCAATTTTGGCATCAGTATCGCTACAACTGGAATGTTGCCAGGAGCGAATTATTATTTGCCGTGAGAAGACTTAGAGTTTGACACCTGTTTAGGCATCATTATCGTTACAACTGGAATATTGCGAGGAGCGAATAATCATTTGCCTTTGTCTATTTAAACAAAAGTGGCTTAGCAAATAAGGTTAAGATCCTGTCGACTAAGACTTTTTGACTTTATGAGACGTAAGGGTCTCATAAAGGTATTTCTCCCTACGAGTCGTGAGGATCTCATAGGTGTGTTTTCTCCTTAGGAATCGTGGGGATTTCTTAGTGATATTTTCTCTTGTAAGTCGTAAGTTAATTACAAGAGTATTTTCTCCTTATAATTCGAGAGGACTTACAAGTGTCGTTCACCATATGTGGATATTTCTCGCCATTGGTGGAACTCGGTTAGAACATATTTTGTTCGTGCCCGTGGATTGTATACAAGAGTCGATATCGAACTATTTGTAGGGAAACTTAGGGGATATGATAGTTTAAGAACAGGTTTAGATCCTTGTAACTTAAGGCTTTTAAATCCCATGAGCCATAAGGATCTCATAGGGGGAATTCTTCTTACGAGTCGTGAGGATCTCGCGTGTGTAATTTCTCCATAGGAATCGTATGGACTCCTAAGTGTGTTGATCTTTCGTGAGTCGTAAAGATCTCACGTATGTATTTGCCCCTCACAAGGTCGAGAGGACCTTGCAAGTGTACATAATTTTTTTTTATTTTGCGAGATTGCTCCCTTTCGGGTTTTCACAAACTCGCCGGCAGTCCTGCTGATTTTACTCACGGCGCCCTTTCGGGTTCTCATCCATGCCCATTTCACTTTTGGACATACCGTTTCTCTCCTTTACCTTTTTTCTTTCTTTCTTTAACGAGATTGCGCCTTTTCGGGTTTTCACAAACTCGCCTACAGTCCTGCTGTTTATTATCACGACGCCCTTTCGGGTTTTCATCCGTGTCCATTTCGCTCGTGGACATACCGTTTTTTTATGAACGGTGAAACTCTCGAAAGTGGCTTCATCACAGGTGACCCATCTGTTTATCGGTAGGACTTTAGGGTGGCATCATCGCTGGAGTAACTATGTAGCCAATGAGACTTAAGTTGCAATCTTCACCGGTGGGACTTCGATTGCAATATAGATCTCAAGGCGCATATTAGTTTTAGGGACGTTGCGGTCCATTATCGCCGTGTTTGGGGCGAAATTCTAGTTTAGGGATGTTCCGGTCCATCATTGCCGTGTTTAGGGCGAAATGCTAGTTTAGGGACGTTTCGGTCCATTATCGCCGTGTTTGGGGCGACGTGATAGTTCAAGGACATTTCCTTCCACTATCGCCGTGTTTAGGACAATGTGGTAGTTTAAGGACATTTCGGT
Source organism: Agapanthus africanus (assembly GCA_030015575.1). NCBI lineage: Eukaryota > Viridiplantae > Streptophyta > Magnoliopsida > Asparagales > Amaryllidaceae > Agapanthus > Agapanthus africanus. Next base: position 742,428,056 of record CM057341.1, read on the forward strand.
CCAATATCGTTATGTTTTGGGCGAAATGCTAGTTTAGGAACGTTCTGGTCCAATATCGCCGTGTTTGGGGCAACGCGCTAGTTTAGGGACATTTCGGTCCATTATCACTGTATTTAGGACGACGCGCTAGTTTAGGGATATTTTGGTCCAATATCACCGTGTTTAGGGCGAAATGCTAGTTTAAGGACGTTCCGGTCCAATATTATCATTTGGTCGAGGAGTTGCATAACTCATTACTTCCAACGCTTGCTTGCTGAGACACTGCTGCCTGTCCTTTATTTGCATGGACACTTCACACCTCAAGCTATCTTCACCCTCTTGAACAGCTTCTTTTACCATCACAACAATTGGGTTGTCCTGCACGAAATACCGGACATTTTATACGGCACCTACCCCCTGTTCATCAATGTCATTTTCTGATACTAACGGAGAATCTTCTTCATATACGAAGGAACGGGATTTCAAGTCACTCCTTCTGCGTCTTCTTCTTCCTTAGAAGAATGAACTTGACTTGGGGGCTTATTCTCTCATTGTTTGATTCAGAGTAGGATATGGATTTCACATCCCTTCCATCCTTTTTTAAGCTGGATATTCCACTTGATTGGTGGACCCGCTTATAAGACCCTTAATATCCTCTCTATTATTTGAAGAAAGGACCATCTCACGTAGAGATTCTTCCGCCAGTGAGCAATATGCCCTCTGCATATATCCCAGGGGTGCGAGTATTCGCGCCCCAATTTTTCGAAGGGTAGAGCCCGTGCTGTCGCTACTTTAGCGACAGGTTGCTTCGGAGCCGCTCATTCTTTGTTGAGCATTGGCGACAAACGCCATCTTGCGTTTAATTTTCATACATCTTCATCGGAAGGGGAAGGGTTTTGACCCATCTGATCCAATTGAGCCATTTTATCTATGAGCTCTTGGAAGTTCGTTGGCTTGAAGAGGGCCATATATATGAATACTTTTGAATTTGGGTCAAGGGTGGCTATAAACTTTCCCACGGCTGGAGTTTCATCGATGCGTTGCTAACATTTTGACCAGAGATTTGGCCATCGGGTAACATATTGAACCCAGGTCTCATTCGGTCTAACCCTTTCGCTGACCAATGTCGTCACGGTAGTGTGTTTATTCGCACCAACAAATATCCGACAGAAGAGCATCTCCATCTCGTCTATGGTCTTCACGGAGTCATTTGGGAGTTCTGCATACCATTCGAACGCAGTTCCCGCCAGACTGCAAATGAACTGTCGAAGGAGCAGTATATCATTTCCTCCAGTATTACCGCACATGAATTTAAATCGCATGATGTGCTGGTGAGGATTCCCGGTTTCTTTGTACACGTGGAACGTCGGAAGTATGTATTCTGGCGGGTAATTTACTTGATCGTAGCATGCCGGATACGGTCTACCAGTCTTATTTGCTCCATCACTGTCATAGTGAGATTTGATTTGCTGAGCGATATATCCGTCCATCTTTTCTTTTGTGATCATTTCCTCCTCAGACGTTGATGAGGCTTGCAAAGGATTTGAAATGTCACCTTTGTCTTTAAGAGCGACTACCGACGGTTCATCTGCAAATAGTTCCGAATGGACCATCATTTTACCCATATTCTGGATCAAGAGGGCCATCTGGTTCATTTTAGCAGACATCGCTTCCGCTTCTTCATCTCTCTTCTTGAGAGCGCGCTTCAGGAAATCAATATCTGACTCCCGCCTTACTCTTTCTTCGAGTGCATCCTCGGGGTTTGCCTTAGACGGTGGACTAGCGAGTGTTGCCTCCTGAGCAAGCATCTCCTGCAGCTTTTCATGCCGCAGTCAAGATTTTGCCGGAGACAGAGTATGCGGTCCGTGGCTAGTGGAAACTGGAACTTCATCTTTGGAGTTCACCATATAGGCTGTATGAATTACCATGCCCCCAAGCTTGGGGCGTTTGGAGTTTTGGCCTTTGGAGTTTGCCTCGGGCGCTTAAGCTTTATCTGGTCTCTCTATTTTGTGAGAAGCTGCTTTGGGAGGAACCATCGTATCAGGAACCGTCTTGGGATGAGTCCCCTTTTATTTGGAAAGGGTGTTGTCAGAGTTTACCTGACGCTTAAGGGAAAGGCCGCGGATAACGACTGAGTCCTTCATTTGCTTCCACGCCTTATATATAAATGGGGAAAGATCTTTTAGAGAGCGAACTGGCTTCTGCTTTCCTTGGATCTCCGTGGTTTGCGAAGACTTTTTCAATACCGCGATTGGAGAATTTTACCTGACCCTTCATAGCAGTTCAAAACGGTTCCCGGTTGAAACAGCAGCATTCGCCATCAGAGTTGGAATCAGCTCGGATGGAGAACTGCCCCTAGCACGTCTTATTTGTTGCTCTTTTCGACGCCAACTTCAGTATCCCATCACCTAAGGGCAACTACAAACATATATACTGCAATTATTTGATCACGGAAAAACATGACACACGAAATGTAGAGTGAAAAGAGGAAAAAGTCCCACCGGGCATACCAGAATCTGTTTACCACTGAAGACCAGACTGAAATGTTGGGACGTCTAGCCTAAATTTGGAGGTAGATGCTATTTAGACATATCCATCCACCTCTCCGTAGATACCAAGTTGATTTATGGCACCATATATCGGAGGTTTGGATAGATGTGATCGATGTAACAGATTTTATCAGATTCCCCCTCATTTATGAGGGGCTTTGATTATGGGGAATCTCTTCCCTGCAGGCGTAAGCCCCTGCAGTTAATTACGTTATCGCGTTGCGATAACCACTTTCTCCTGCTCCAGTAGTTCACTTCGTGTTGTGTGTTGTTTTGTTTGTTAGGGTTGCCCATGGATTGTATACGGAGACTATTTTATGTCGTCGTCCGTAAGACGCGGATTAGTTCAAATCCGTATTTTTAGATTTTTGTAAGCATTTGATTGACGTGGTCCACGTTGGTATCTTGGTTTGCCAACGGGAATGAACTTATGACGCATTTCTCACATTTATGAGGTCTATCAGTTCATGAGATATTTGGGTTTGATCTAAGGATCGTTAGTCATATATGAGATTAAGATCAACTTATTGACAAATGAGTATATGTTCTCAATTGATCATTATATCATATATGAATAGCCCATGGATAGTATACGGTAGTCAATATGGAGACAGTCCGTAGGGCAAAACGTATTAGTTTAAGGGCGTCGCGGTCCATTGTCGCAATGTTTGTGACGAATATTAGTTTAAGGACATTTCGGTCCAACATTCCCGTGTTTGGGACGAATATTAGTTTAGGGACATTTCGGTTCAACTTTCCCATGTTTGGGATGAAATTTCGTTTAAGGACATTTCGGTCCAACATTCCCGTGTTTGGGGGAACGCGCTAGTTTAGGGACGTTTCGGTCTATTATCGCCGTGTTTGGGGTGACGGAGTTATTGGCTGTTGGGACCCGCCACCTCTCTTAAGATGTTGAGGAATTGCAACGATGTATGTCAAAGGTGTGGAAAGATGTACTCATGAACCAAATCCCGCCTTTGAGGGAAAAGATCATGGTGTATCTAAGAATCGTTAGTCTTATATAAGACTAAGATTAACTTAGAAGATATGAGATGAATATCATTTTGGATATCATCGATGAGAGATCATTAGTCATATATGGGACTAAGATTAACGAAGAAGATTAAACTTCACAGACTTAGCCAATTTGGGCTAAGATTGGGTTTTTATACTACCCTGCAGTGCTAAGCACTCAGATATATAGCGCTCTTGAGTGTTTCACGTGAGGCGCTGAAATAGTGCCAAGCACTAGTCTTTTCTGGCGCTCAGGTGTGTTTCACGTGAGGCGCTCAGCTTTGGGCGCTCACGTGTGTTTCACATGAGGCGTTGTCTTCTTAGAGATTTAATATCTATTAATGTTTACTGAGAGGTTAACCTCTGTTAATGGTATTTTGACCGTTAACAATCACCAAGATCGCTATTTTGAGGATCTGAGATCCGGTTCTCTAAGAACTAAGTTCTTGATTTGAAGGAACTAAGGTTTTGGAGTATTATGCACTCCATCTTCTTCATGTTCTTTTCTTCCATGTTCTTTATAACCTTGTTCTTCCCTGTGTTCTTTTCTTCCATATTCTTTTTAACCTTATTCTTCCCTGAATTTTCGATTCTCCAGAATAAGATCTTCCCGATGAGAATTAAATTCTCAAATTGTTGGAGACTTATCTTGTGGATCTCAGATCCAGATAAAAAACTAAGTTCTTGAGAAGGGTTAAACCCTTAGATAGGTAAAGGAGATGTTTTCTTTACCTAAGGTTTAGAGGAGGAAGATCTTATTCTTTTATTGATAATTAAACTCTCTATTTATTTTTTTGGAAACTTTTGGAGATCTTTCTGTATTTTTACAGAATTTTATGGGGGTCTCCTCCTCTCTCTTTTTTTCCCCTTCTCCTTATCTCTTAGATCTTATTTATGGGAGAAGTAAAAGAATCAATTTATTGAGAAAATCTCTCATTGAGAGATCATAATTGCTTTCATAATCAATCAACTTGATCTTTTAGATCAACTGGTGAATTTTATTCACCGTTGGATTTTTAATCCAAAAGCTCTCAGTTTAACAGAGAAGATTTCTTTTTTGTTTTAATAAGATAAGGAAAATATTTTCTTAAGATAGAATTTAATTCTAACGGATGAATATCTTATTAGTTTAACAAGATTAGGAAGATATTTTTCTAACTAACTGAAAATATCTTTCTTATTTTAGAAAGATCAGGGAAATACTTTCTACATAGAATTTAATTTTATTAGATAGTTTAATTGGTGATTTTATCACCATTGAATTTCAAATCAAAGATTCTCTGTTAGAGAAAGATCTTTCCATATTAGAAAAATCAGGAAAAATATTTTCCAAATAGAATTTAATTCTATCAGATGGTTTAATTGGTGATTTTATCACCATTGGATTTCAAATCCAAGATTTTCTGTTAGAGAAAATTCTTTCCAGATCAGGAAAAATATTTTCCAAATAGAATTTAATTCTATCAAATTGTTTAATTGGTGATTTAACCATTGGATTTCAAATCCAAGATTCTCTGTTAGAGAAAAATCTTTCCATATTAGAAAGATCAGAGAAAATATTTCCCAAATAGAATTTAATTCTATCACATAAAATTTAATTCTATCAGATGAGAGCATTTTAAATTAGAGCGCTCATGTGCTATCACGTGAGCATTGCCATATACATATATGGCAGCGGCGCTCACATGCTTTGCTTCTGAGCGCTGCCACAAGATACGGCAAGTGGACTCACGTGTTTAACACGTGGGGGCTATCATAGGATTTAATCCTATCTGAAACCGGTACTCGCATGCTTTGCATGTGAGTGCTCACGTGTTTAACACGTGAGCGCTGCTATAGGATTTAATCCTAACCGCTGCAGGTACTCGTATGCTTTGCACGTGGGGCGCTGCCCTCCATTTTTATAAAAGTAACAGCAAGTTTTGGCCAAAATTTTTGGCGGGACCAGACCCGGAGGCACCTAAGGGAAACAGACCTGGAGGCACCAATGCGGAATTCGAAAACAAAAATTTTGTTGGCACTACAAACTAAACCCTAAGAATCTAACCAAACATCTAAACTAGAACTATAACAAGATAGAAATCACAAGCTTTGTAGGGACTTCATTTGCTCCAATTTGGTTGAACTCTAGTATGCTCACAAGAGCTCTGGTTCGCGTTTGCAAGCCAGTCCTCCTTCGCCGAAGATGATCCATCCGAGAGAACCGATTCAAGCTCCGGCTTCAACTAGTGAAGGAACCGACGCTCCAAGCTCATTAGGAATGGAGAGTAGGGATGTAGGAATTTTCCACTATCTTTTTCTCTCAAATCTAAGCTCAAGAGAGCTAGTGTAGAAGAAAGAGGAAGCGAGGAAGAATAGCCATGAGCAAGTGTTGAAGCAATGAGAGAATGGAATGAATCTAGTGTGGAATGAAGAATGGCTTCATATTGTTTTTACAACCATACAAATAAAAAACTCATGACAATTTGCAATAAAATAATAAAGCCTATTTCTCTCTACATGTCTTCAACTATGCTCAATACCACCTCATCCTCCACCTCATTTCATGAATATTCATAAATGAATATTCACAAATGAGATGTCCTTCTTCTAGAACAAATTCCGTATAAATACGGAATACAACCCGGTCTACGTATCGAAATACATATACGCGTATCCGTATAAAAATACAAATAGCCAAGAGAGAAAATGAATAGTGAACAAATATTCTAGAATACATATATTAAAAAAATATATATAAATTATTAAATCAAAACTTGATTTAATAATCCGGCTTAATCCTAAGCCGCTAGTATTATCAACCGTCCGGTTAAAGTCCATGTAGCATGTACACATATTTAATCGGACACTTGTTTGTACCAACATACGTCATCTACATCATATCATCTGAATCGGAAAAACCCTCTGTGTGGGACTCTAAAGACTCGTCAATACGCTGGCAGTATGTTTAACCACAAGCACGTCAGCGGCACTTGCTGTAAAAAACGGCTACCCAGGTATTGAGCGAAAGGAAGGCCGACGAGCAAACCCATCCATACCCCTACTGAGCGTGTCTATGACAATCTCCATACAGTCCGGTCTGTTCGTCTAAGGGTATCGCATATCGGGTCTAGGGTTGGATAAAGTCAGACCCATAATAACGCGATAATTCGTGTCGGTGTGATTCCCATCACCCACTAAGAAAATAAAGATCTAAATCAGTAATTCTCATTCATCTTGGCCAAGGATTTCTAGTGATGGTCACCCGTTCACAACTCGACATCTACCCCCAATACTGGGAGAGACGAATCCCCGATGATCCACTCACTGCCTCCAAGAGGCTCTTGTACCAAACTAAAACCTGTTTGCACGACTCCTTTGAGCCGTGGTAGGGTAGTAATCAAAGCACAGTGGGAACTCACACGAGACAAATGACGATCTCAGGTCGACAAACTAACTTGTACTCATGTCACCTTAGAACTGTTATCTGACAATAGGTAAAATACCATCTAGTATGTTCCCGGTAAGTCCGTCCAGCGTACTCACCTCCTGTAAGCACCTGGATACTATCTTAGGTGACCAACTAACACCAATGGCTTGTGAGACCGGCCATCGCTCCTCGTCGGGGTCTCGAAAAGTATACACTAGTTTACTCCAGAGTATCGATGCTCAGTCTCGATACTCCCTCGACTAGAGACATTTAAGGATGTGCTTATGGACCATCCGGCTCCCACGTATATGATCGCCATCATAATGCTGGTAGTCAAGTAAGAATCCAATGGGTTTTATTAACATATAATTGTTCTCTGGAATACCACATAATGCATATACATGATGATAGAGATGAACCAGATAGCATACTATCATTTCGAGTAAGACTGTTTTACCCGTATAGGTCCTCCTTCAATCATCATAATCGCCGGCCTGCGATTACAATAATTGACTTGAGGGCACTATATCCAACACCTAGTGTTAGTGATATGTATTCCCTAGAGGCCATTATTGTATATTATAGTGGATGCTTGGACATATATATATATATATATAGGATTTTCTTGCTCAACATGATAGTATTCTATCTGGTTGCACTTTATCTTAACATATACACTTATATTATTCTGTCTCTCTGGTACATGTTGATAAAACCCTTAGGATGTTAGCTTGACTACCAGGACTATGATGCAGATCATACCAGTGGGGCTTGTGTAGTCCGCAAGCACATCCTTTAACCGTTCCTAGTCAAGGGAGTATTGAGACAGGGTATCGATATTTCAGAGTAGACTAATGTGTACGTTTCTTGACCGTGTATGGAGGCGATGGTTGATCCCACAACCATTGGTGTTTGACATCAAAGATTGTACACAGGTGCTCATTAGAGAATGGGTACATCGGACCCGCCGAGAACTCCTAGATAGTACCATACCTATCGTCAGATAGCAGTTTTCTGGTGACACTGGTACAGGTTAGTCTGTAGACCCGAGATCATCATAGTGTCTTGTGTGGTTCCCACTGTGCTTTGATTTCCTCCCTACCATGGCTCAAAGGAGTCGTGCAAACAGGTGGATTTTGGGTACAGTTCCGAGTTACATGGAGGCAGTGAGTGATAGGAAGGGTTTCGTATCTCCCGGTATAGAGAGTTGATGATGAGATATGCTCGATTGGCTATAACAGCAAGTCCCTGGCCAAGGCTGATGAGATTTATTAATAAGTGTTATCAGTAGTTTCTCGAACGGTTATAGGCCACACATCGGCGTAACTTATCAAGTTACTGGGGTCTGACGATTCCACTCCTAGACTTGATATGCGACATATCAGACGAAGAGACCAGAATGTACGGTAAGTTTTGCTTATAAGCTTTGCGGGAGTTTGGAAAAGCTTGCTTGTAGATCTTCTATTCACTCAATACCTGAGTAGCCGTTACGTCCAGCTAGTACCGCTGAAGGCTTGTTGGTGACTGATGTGATCATTACCTACTGCTGGCGTATTGACGAGTCTTTAGAGTCCCACACAGAGGTTTCCTAGCTCAAGCGAAACGAGGTAGAGCACATATGGTGATATGTGCGGTAGCTTGATTAAATACGAGTATGTGATACCGTATTCTAATCTCGTGATATGTGATATCGGTTAGGTTATATGTGATATATAAACGGATTATTGAATCATGTGCTGATTCAATGATATGTTATATGTATATATATATATATTTGATACTGGGCGGTTATATATGATATGACCGGATTATTGAATCAAGTGTTGATTTAATGTAGTATTGAATATTTGTCGGTTATATGTGATATGACCGGGTTATTGAATCAAGTGTTGATTTGATAATTTGATATACATATAAATGATATTAGTCGGTTACATATGATATAACCGGATTATTGAATCAAGTGTTGATTTAATAATTTAATATATATATATATTTATATATGATATATTTATATATTAACCAATATTTTGCTCACTAATTATTTTCTTCTCTTGCTATATATAATTGTATATATGTATATATGTGTATATATATGATATATATATATATATATGAAATTCTTTTGTGTCATGGTAGATGATACATTGAACATGGGTGTATGAGACTCACACCAAGGATAAAGATAATTTGGGTAATTATTTATTTAGAGTAAATTCAAAATGAAGTGAAAATGAGCATGGCTTAGGTGCTTGTAGAAGCATGTAGAAGCCATGACTCATCCCACTAATTTTTGTTTTACTCTACATATTTTTCCTACCCAACTCTTATTTTTAAACCATGGTTCACTCTCTCACTTCAACACTTGAGATTTTTCTTCATCCAAGTTCATCTTCATCCTTTCTAGATTTTCTTGAGTTGGAAGAGAAAAAGAGAAAATAATTTCTAAAGTGAGCTAAATTCCCACTTTATCAACCTAATCTCATCTAGCCCATTAGATTAGATTGTTTGCTTCACTAGTTCTTTGATTAGTAAAATGGTAGCTTGAGTTAGTGAGACTTCAAGGTGGATTATCTTCGGCCTCGAAGACGATGAAGCAAGCTCGTTCCTTTTACCAAGTGGAGCCTAAGAAGAGTTCTAGGGACTACTACTTGGAGCTATTGAAGTGAGGGACTTGGTCTACAAAGGTTGTAACCCTCTTCACTTAGTGTAAAACTTGTTTACTTGCTTATAAACCCTAATTCTCTAGTTCGATTCTAGGTTAGTATAGCTTAGCACTCTAGATTTTTTTAAATTGCATACTTGATGCTTGTCTAAACCTAGTGTTAGTGCTAAGACACACTTTCAGGGTATCAGAGCCAAGCTAGAGCATTAGGCGAGGTCCAAACGACGTTAAAGTGATCGATCGATATTTTCGAAACCCTAATGTCATAGTTTCTGTCTAATTTTTCAAAAGTTGATATTTTTCAAATTAAAAATATGCAAAAAATTATGCAGGTTATTTGATGCATCCCTAAGAAAGACGAGGCCCCATCTCTACTAAACCGTGGCCTAAACCCTAGTTTGGTTTCCGCAGTAAGATTATGTAGTTGAGGGTTCTTTTTTCTTGTGCTGATCTGTTTTGTGATTCTGGGTTTTCTGGGTATTTTTTTGTGGCTCAAGGTGTTGAGGTCTCTGCGATTTGTGGGTGTTTAAGATATCGATCGAAATGTTTAACATCGTCTAGATATAAATGATATGTGATGCAATACTTGGAATCTAAATTAATTAGTTTTGTGAAAACTAGTTCATGTTTTGTAAATCTCACGTTTTAGTCTCTTTTGATCGATTGCCACGAAGTTTCGATTCGGATCAAAACTCCGTTACAATCTCGTATTGTACGCGAATAGTCGCCGGGAAACACTACTAGATAGCCACTCCCCATTGCGTCGACCAAGTGACTATAGAAAAACACCGTAGCTAAAAGCATCTACTCGGATGCTCGCGGCCGCGGTGTTCCGCCTAAGTGCATTTCGTTGATGGCATCGGAGGTGCGACAATCTATTAAAGTTCCCGAAGAGCATTCGATCATTATATCGGGAATCTTGTTGAATTACCCAAATTGATATTGAAAAGTGTTTTCAATTCGAGATATAAATGCAAGATTTATTCGGTGAGGCATGAAATCCGAGATATGAGATCTTCCGAGTTTATGATGTTTAAGGTTTGATGCGGATTCTAATTATTGTAGTTTTTATTTCTTTTCTGCGATCGTAAGTGTAATTGTGGGGTATCCCAGATCTCGTTGCTATACGTCAACGAAATTCGGGATACGCATATTTACTTACGTTGATGACATGCGATGTTATGTGTTACTTGTGATATGTTATATTGGATCGTCGTGACTGAATAGCCGGGGTTTTTTGCGTGATATGAGAGTTTTTATATTTTCATTTATGTAATAAATTGTATGTAATATTCATTTATTGGGACACTTCCGGGTTGAGGATGATGTCACCATTGATGTATATTATTTACTTTTCCACATAAGGATAGACCCAAGGCGGGGAGCACAAGTAACCGGGTTCTAGAGTCCAGTGGGAGACCATCTCGAGGAGTCGAGACCGGGTCTCCTAACTCTATAATTGGCAGGGTCACTTGCCGCTCTTGTAGGGGTCTAGGGATGTGGGTTTGGCTATTCATCACAACCGTGGAATCCGTGTTTTTCATTACTGGCTTAATTTAAAACAAGAACCTTCTAGTATATCCTATATTTCATATGTTTGTTTCTGCTGCCTGTGTTCTATGATGTGATCATATAACTACATTTGACGAATGCTATATATATATGATATATATAATAAACGTTGCTTATGTTTTGCACCCGCGCTAGTCCTACCCCCGCTCTGCCATTAGTTAAGTAACCTAATGGTGCATGACGGGTCCCCGTGGCGAATGCGGATGTCATAAGCGTACGTTCTATTTTCGTTTCTTCTGTGATGTTTAGGAATCATAAATGATGGGACGTCATTAATGAGATTAATGAAAATAAAAGAAACCTAAAGATGTTGTGGAATCAATTTTTCAAAAAGGTAGCTCTATTTTTTGCTTTGCATAGTGGTATTCTTTTATGAATATCCAGCATCTCATTCGATGAGGAAAGAGCCTAAATCTCTTCACCGGGAGTGACCTTTTTAGCAAAACTAGAAGATGCTACATCCCACTCAGTTTGTTTAGAAAACTACTTGATTTTAAAAAGCGGAGCTCAAACCACTCCTTTTCAAATCACTGGATTTTACAACGATATCAAGTTCATTACGTTAAAGGTTTTATTCAAAACCAGTCGTAGCCCCCCGTCATTTCAGATAAGTGATATTTAGTATTCGTGCTGCGTTTGTTGACCATAACCAAGGCGTAGTGTACGGTAGCTTATTAGTGCTTATCTGCAGCATATGATGCGATTGGATTAGAGTAGTCGTACGGCTTTGTTGACCATAGCCAAGGGTCGTACGGGTGGGTTTAATTCAATCAAGAAATGATGGGTTGAACTTGGCTAGCACTTATGATTTGTTGACCATAGCCAAGGTCATAAGTTGCTAGGGGTAAAAACATATATTAGGAATTTCAAGTGTTGAAATTTGCAATGAAATTGCATACCTTCTATGAGATAGTTGGATACCGATACCCACTGCGAGTAAGAGTTACTCCTGGGAGAGTTTTATACTTTACTATTAGCTGATCTAGTAGGTGTCTAAGAAAGGTGTTAACGGGATTATACCCCTGCGGAAACGAGGTTATTTAATTAGTTCCATGTGAAAGCATGGGGAGACTCCCTCGGAGTACCAATACCTGCTAGGCGGACCAATTGGCAAACTTGTAGGGTGTAATTAATCCCGGCTAGTCTTACCTTTTAGAGTTTGAAGGAAGATTTGATAAAAACAGTGGGAGCCATCCTGGTTAGATAAGATAATAACCAATCTAATCTTGCAAGAGCGCACGCTAAAGTGTTTTCTTCTCTCTCTCCTGATAGCGACCATGACATGCCTTAATCAAGATAATAATATGGATGTAATGACCGAACCCGCTTATTATATTGATCTAGGGAACGTTGGTTCCGCTTTTTCTTATGATTGTCATAAGTCTGAGCAAGGAATAGGGGAATATCAGGATTCCCACGCAACCCAAACGAAGAAAGAACATTATGATGCATCTTCTTCGGGTGTGTTCGTTACCGAGAACTGTTTCTCAGTATGCTCTACGTCCTGAATATTTGATACCGGATCAGGATCCCACGTTTATAATATATTACATGGGTTAAGAAGAAGTAGAGAACTGGGAAAGGGTGATAAGTCTCTCGTAGTAGGGAATGGTGCAATTGTTGCGGCCAAAGTAGTTGGCGAATATCACCTTATATTACCAAATGGTAATACATTGATTTTGAACGACTGTTTTTTCGTACCAAAAATGATGTGTAATATAATATCAATTTCTATATTAGATAAAGAAGGATATAACTTTGTATTAGAGAAAAATGTTATGAACATTTTCTTAAATCAAGTGTTGATTGGGTTTGGTACGTTGTATAAAGGTATATACGTTCTAAATCAAACTACAGTTCTAAATATACAGAACACACACAAGAGGAAAAGTATAGAAATGAATGAATCTTTCTTGTGGCATTGTAGACTTGGTCATATCAATGTGACAAGACTAGCTAAGTTGCATAAAGATGGATATTTGAATCAGTTTGAATTTACATCTTATGAAACTTGCGAGTCATGTCTCAAAAGTAAGATGACCAAAACTCCGTTTACTGGACACGGAGAAAGAGCTACTGAACTCTTGGGACTGATACATAGTGATGTAAGCGGTCCTATGTCTACGCATGACAGGAATGGTTCCTCATACTTTATTACATTCACCGATGATCTCTCTATATTCGGACATGTGTTCCTGTTGAATACAAATCTAAATCATTTGAGAATTTCAAGGAATACAAGTACGAAGTTGAGAACCGGACGGGTATAAGTATTAAAGTCCTACGATCTGATCGGGGAGGAAAATACTTGAGCACGGAATTCCGTGACTATTTAAAAGAGAATAGGATTCTCTCGCAGCTTACTCCTCCGTATGCACCACAGCACAATGGAGTTTCGGAGCGGAGGAATCGCACCCTATTAGTTATGGTGCGCTCTATGATGAGTAATGTTGAGTTACCTATTTTCTTTTGGGGTTATGCACTTGAGACAGCTGCATACCTATTGAATAGGGTTCCGACCAAATCCATGCCTACCACTCCATATGAGATATGGAATGGGAAGAGACCATCTCTTAAACGAGTTAAGATATGGAGTTATCCGGCCTATGTTAAAAGGCAAAATCCGGATAAGCTCGAGACAAGATCTGTTTTGTGTAAGTTTGTGGGATATTCAAAGGATTCATATGAATATATCTTCTACCATACTGAGGAAAAAAGGTGTTTGTTTCTCAACATGCCATCTTTTTAGAAAAGGAATTTCTTATTAAAGAAATTAGTGGTAATGAGGTAAAACTGGAAGAAGTTTCAGCTACACAAACTATAACTGATGATTTAGTAGAACCGGAGGATTCAATAGTCCTCGACGAAGCTCAGCCGCTCCGTAGATCTAAGAATGTTCCTCATTCATCTGAGAGATACTACGGTTTTCTTATAGACGGTGGGAGTGGGGATTGCATCATGGAAGATGATGACCCAACTAGTTTTAAACAGGCCATCACAAGTGGGGACCCTGTGAAATGGCTGGATGCTATGCGATCTAAAGATGGAATCTATATACACCAACAAAGTATGGGCTTTGGAAGTTGCTCCTGAAGGGGTAAAACCTATTGGGAGCAAGTGGATCTTTAAGAAGAAACTTGGTGTAAATGGAAAGGTTGAGACCTTCAAAACTAGACTTGTAGCAAAAGGTTTTTGTCAACGACCAGGTGTCGACTATGATGAAACATTTTCTCCAATGGCTATGCTTAGTACATCAGGATCCTACTTGTCATTGATGCATACCATGACTATGAAATCTAGCAGATGAACGTCAAAACTGCTATCTAAATGGTGATTTAGAAGAGAGCGTGTACATGACACAGTCAGAGGGCTTCGTAGATAGTGGGAGCAGCGGAAAGGTGTGCAAGCTGCTTAAATCAATTTATGGATTAAAGCAGGCATCGCGGAGCTGGAACATCTGTTTTGATGTGGCAGTCAAAGAGTTTAACTTCATCAAAAACATAGATGAACCTTGTATATACAAGAAGGTTGTAGAAAGTAAGGTTTTCTTTCTCGTATTGTACGCGGATGACATAATCTTGATAGAAATGATGTTCCTATGCTACACTCGTTTAAGCTCTTCTTATCACAAAAGTTCTCCATGAAAGATCTGGGTGATGCCTCCTACATCCTGGGGATTAAGATCTATAGAGATAGATCTAAGCGGATGTTGGGATTGTCCCAATCCAGGTACATTGACACCATACTAAAGAGGTTTAGTATGGAAGATTGTAAGCGTGGTAATTTACCCGCTTGCTCAGGAATCACTATCTCCAAAGAGATGTCTCCTAAGACTGATTTGGGGAGGGCTCGCACGCAAGGGATACCCTATGCTTATGCAGTTGGGTCAATCATGTACGCGATGTTATGCACCAGACCGGATGTAGCTTACACACTTAGTGTGGTAAGCAGGTATCAATCAGATCCTGGAAAGAAGCACTGGACAGCTGTGAAGAACATTCTTAAGTACTTAAGAAGGACTAAAGAAATGTTCTTGGTGTATGGTAACGGTGAACTCCAAGTAGAGTCCTTTATCGATTCGAGCTTCCAGAGTGATAAGGACGATAGTAAGTCGGTCTCGGGTTTTGTCTTCACCCTCAATGGAAGGACTGTATGTTGGAAGAGTTCCAAGCAAGATACCGTGGCAGACTCGACGATGGAGGCTGAATACATCGCTGCCAACGATACAGCCAAAGAGGCTATCTGGATGAAGTTCATAATTGAACTTGGTGTGGTTTCATCCATTGAGGATCCAATACCCTTGTCTTGTGATAACAATGGAGCTGTGGCTTTGGCCAAAGAACCCCGGTCCCATCAGCGATCCAGACATATTCTTAGTGCAGGGTTGCCTAGCACGGCAACAAGGTTTCGGGAGGCATCATCCATGCCAATTTAAAAAATTGCCGTTCTAGCTAACCCAAACCCTAGAATCGATACTAGAAAATCCGACGAAACGAATGCAAACAACTTTGCAACTAAAGTGAACAAGGAATACAACCTTTGTTGACCGGTCCTTCACTTCAATAGCTCCTGTAGTAGTCCTTTCGCTGCGATCATGAACTCCCGGACTCTAGAGAGGCTCCCATGAAGAAATGAACAAGCTTGCATCGAAGTCGTCGAGGCCGAAGATGATCTACGTAGAGGAGACACTAACCCAAGCTACCCTTTTACTAATTGTGGAATTAGTGAAGCAAACACCCTATACTAAATGGCTAGTAGTAGAGGATGATGATGTAGGAATTTTGCTTATTTTAGATTTATTTTTCTCACACTAATTCTTCACTTAGAAAAAACCTAGTGAGCTTTTTCTTTGATGAAGAAGAAGAAGAAGAATGAACTCATGAGAGAGTGAGGTTAGAATTGCAACCATGAGTGAGTTAGTGTCATGCCTAACTCATGTAGAGAATAAACTATAGTCTAAGGTTAAGGGTTGGGTTAACAAATATCTTAATCTAGACAAACAAGTTGAATAAGTCAATGTATCCATAAGCTTCTACAAGCTTATCCATGACAAATTCCAAATGTTGTGAATTACTTAATGATAAATAAAACCCAAACATAAACCCTAGCATGGTATAAGTCTCATACACACTTGTTGCATATGTAACCTAGCATGACACATGAATATATATCACATATATATTTATATGTCAAAAGAAAACAATACATATATCACATATATGTAAAGTGTATCATATGTGAGAAAAGGAATTACTTAAGTGAGCTAATATTAGTTAATGTAATGTAATATATCAAATATATAATTATACATTAAATTATTAAATCAACTCTTGATTTAATAATCCGGCTATATCATATACAACCGACTAATATCATATGAATCAACTTATCGAATCAACACTTGATCCGATAACCCGGCTATATCATATATAACCGATCGATATCACATATCGCGAGAATAGAATGCGGTATCACATACACGCATTAATCTTGGTCCCGCACATATCACATATGTGCTCCTACTCCATTTCGCTTGAGCCAGGAAACCCTTATGTAGGACTCTAAAGACTCGTCAATACGCCGGCAGTAGGTGATGATCATATCAAACACCCACAAGCCGCAAGCGGTCTGCTAAACATAACGGCCACTCGGGTATTGAGCGATCAGAAAATCAACAAGCAAGCCTGCTCGTACTCCTGCGAATCCAATCAGTAACACTACCGTACAGTCCGGTCTCTTCGTCTGATATGTCGCATATCACAGCCTGGGGGTGGTATAACGTCAGACCCCAATAGCCTGATAAGTCATGCCGATACAAGGTCCATAACGATTTGAGAAACTACTGATAACACTTACCAGTATATCTCAGCAACCCTGCCCAGGGATTTCCTGTTATGGACAATCGAGCATAGCGCAACATCAACACCCAATACTGGGAGAGACGAAACCCCTCCTATCGCTCATTGCCTCCATGTGACTCGGGACTGTACCCAAAAACCACCTTTTTGCACGATCTCTTGACCGTGGTATGGTGGAAATCAAAGCACAGTAGGAATCATACAAGACTCTATGACGATCTTGGGTCTACAGACTAACCTGTACCGGTGTCACCAAAGAACTGCTATCCGACGATAGGTATAATACCATCTAGGAGTTCTCGGCGAGTCCTTTCAGTGTATCCAGTCTCCACTGAGCACCTGTATACCTTCTCTGATGTCAGACATCAATGGATATGGGATCATCCATCGCCCATCATATGGGTCGAGAAGCGCATACGCTAGTCTACTCTAGAGTATCGATGCCCTGTCTCGATACTCCCACGACTAGGAATGTTTGAACGATGTACTTACCGACTACCCTGTCCCCACTAGTATGATCTGCATCATAATCCTGGTAGTCAAGTACTTATCCTAAGGGCTTTATCAACATATAATAGAGAGACAATAAGTGTACATGTTAAGATAAAGATGTTAGTTATATGTATGCCCTAGAGGCCATTATTGTACATATGATGTATATCATATAGTTGATGCTTGGAAATACATAGGAAGGACTTTCTTGCTCGATATGATAGTACGCTATCTGGTTGCTCTTTATCTTAACATGTACACTTAATGTCTCTATGTTACATGTTGATAAAGCCCTTAAGATGTGTACTTGACTACCAGGATTATGATGCAGATCACACTAGTGGGGGCCTGGGCAGTCCATGAGTTCATCATTCAAATGTTCTTAGTCGAGGGAATATCGAGACAGGGCATCGATAATCCAGTGTAGACTAGCGTATAGCTTCTCGACCTATGCGATGGGCGATGGATGATCCCATATCCAATTGTGTTTGACATCAGAGATGGTATACGGGTGCTCAGTGGAGACTGGGTACACTGAACGGACTCGCCGAGAACTCCTAGATGGTATTATACCTCACGTCAGGTAGCAGTTCTCTGGTGACACTGGTACAGGTTAGTCTGTCGACCCGAGATCGTCATAGAGTCTTGTGTGTCTCCCACTGTGCTTTGATTTCCACCCTACCACGGCTCTACTGAGTCATGCAAACATGTGGTTTTTGGGTACATTCCCGAGTCACATGGAGGCAATGAGCGATAGGAGGGGATTCGTCTCTCCCGGTATTGGGGGTTGATGTTGCGCTATGCTCGATTGGCTGTAACTGAAATCCCTGGCCAGGGTAGATGTGATTTACTGGTAAGTGTTATCAGTAGTTTCAAATCCGTTATGGACCTTACATCGGCATGACTTATCAAGTTACTGGGGTCTGACGTTTACCACACCTAGACTAGATATGCGACATATCAGACGAAGAGACCGGACTGTACGGTAGTGTTACTGATTGGATTCGAAGGAGTGTGAGCAGGCTTGCTTGTTGATCTTCTGATCGCTCAATACCCGGGTGGCCGTTACGTTTAGCAGACCACTTGCGGCTTGTGTGTGACTGATATGATCACCACCTATTGCCGGCGTATTGACGAGTCTTTAGAGTCATGCACAGAGGTTTCCTGGCTCAAGCGAAACGGAGTAGGAGCACATATGTGATATGTGCGGGACCGAGATTAATACGATATGAGATACCATATTCTATTCTCGCAATATATGACATCGGTCGGTTATATGTGATATAGCAGGGTTATCGAATCAAGTGTTGATTCGATAAGTTGTTGCATTTGATATTAGTCGATTATATGTGATATAGCCGGATCATTAAATCAAGTGTTGATTTAATGATTTAATGTATAATTACATATTTGATATATGAATTTACATTAACTAATATTTAGCGCACTTGACCATTTCTTTTCTCACTTGTGCATGAATGATATATATGTGATATATATTATATCATGCTTGGTTATACATCAAATATGGGTGTGTGAGACTTACACCATGCTTCATATAATTAGGGTTAACATGTATTTAATGTAATTCATAAATTAGTGGAAATGTGTCATGCTAGAAGCTTGGAGAAGCTTATTATGTTCATTGACTAAGTCCACCAAATTTGTTTTACATAAGATATTTGTTAACCCAAGTATTATTTAAAACCATGGTTAAGTCTCTACAAGGGTTTGTGATGACAAATACTCACCCATGGTTGATTTTCAAACTCATTCTATTCTCTTATTCATTCTCTTGATCATGTTCTTCATCATCTCTTCAAGCTTTCTAGGGTTTCAAGAGATGTTGAATCCAAGTGAGAAAACCAAATCCAAAGTGAGCAAAATTCCTACTTCATCATCCTATACTACTTGCCATTTAGTTTAGGGTGTGTTCTTCACAAAGTTCACCACTTTGTGAATAGGTAGCTTGTGCATGAGTTTTCTCGACGTAGGTCATCTTCGGCCTCGAAGACATCTAGCATGCTTGCTCATTACGCTTTGTGGAGTTCATCTTGAGTCCGGGAGATCGATGCTTGGAGTGAAGGGACGACTACACGAAGCTTTAGAAGTGAAGGACCGGGACTACAAAGGTTGTATTCTTGTTCACTTCTTTATGTAATGTTTGATTGCGAAGTTTATGTTACCCTAATTTTTCTAGTTCGATTCCTAGGATGATTGCTTAGCACCCCCTAAAATTTTTGTTGTGGCACGCTTGATGCTTGCAAACCCTAGGCTAGGTGATGAGGAATCCCAACATGGTATCAGAGCCAAACTAGTAACTTAGATGATATTAGATTAATATGAAACCGAAACAACTCCGAAAACACGATTTCTGAAACCTGCAATTTTTGCTCTCTGTCGAGTTTTTAAAGGAATGTAAAAAAATTTCTAGCAACTGCAGAAGCTTATATATGATGCAAGAAATGCATAGAAGAAATTTGAAACCAAATGCTCGGATTTGAACCGAGCACCATACCCTCAAAACCGGACACTTTGACTCCAAATTGTCTCATTTTTATTCTGTGCATTGTACTGTAGATATTGGGGTTTCAGGTATTGTTTGTTTAGTCCAAAATTTCATGTGATGTAAATTTTGATATAGGACTAATACGGAGTGTTTCGTAGTCGTATATTTTTAACATTGTAATGGTAACCTTGATGATGTTTAACACTTCGAACGAGCTTCGAACACTGCTTCATGATCCCCTCTGATGTTTTCCAAGAGTTAGAGTTTTCTAAGTTGAGGATATTCGATGGTCGTGCAAGTAAGTCTATGGACCCTCTAGAAGAATAAAGAACCTTAACTCGATTTTATGCCCATGGAACCGTGATCGAACCCTTGGGTTTGCCGTAGTTCCGCGGTGCCATAGGTGAGGCATTGGTTGACCCTTCTACAGCTGGTCCATAGGTACTGTGGCGCGTTTTGGGTATTTCAACTTTGCTCAAGTGTTGAGTTCTTTGGGAGATGAGGGTGTTTGTTGATTTGATCGAAATGTTTAACATCGTCTTGTTGATTGTGATGGGATACAATACTTGGAATCCATAATAATTGAATTTTATAAATCTAGCAATTTAGTCTCATTTGATCGTTTGCCACGGTATTTTGGTGTGATCAAAAGTCCGTCGCAATCACGTAGTGTACGCGGATACTCGCCGGGTAACCTTACTAGATAGCCATGCCCCATAGCCCCGACCAAGTGACTGTAGGAGAACCCCATCACCAAAAGCATCCATTCGGGTGCTCGCAGCAATGGTGTTCCGCCTTAGTGCACTTCGTCGACGGCATCGAGGGTACGGCCGTCTACTAAAGTTTCCGACGAGCATTCGATCGGGATGTCGGGAATCTTGTTGAATTACCCGACTTGTTATTGGAAAGTATTTTCAATATCGAGACTAAATTGCGGGGTTTATAATTGTTAGGCATGCGATGTCTAAGGAATTCATATTGTTAAGCATGAAATCCGCAATATGAGATATTTCGGGTTATAATGTCTAAAGTGGTTGCGGATTCCAACTGTTGTAGTTTTTATTTTCTTTTCTGCGACCGTAAGTGTAATATGTGGTGTATCGCCGGTTTCGTTGCTATACGTCAACGACAATTGGGTTACACATATTTACTTACGTTGATGATATGTGATGTTATGTGTTGCTGTGATATGTTATATTGGATCGTCGTGTTTGAATAGCCGGGTTTTTTTTATGTGAGATGAGAGTTTTTCATTTTCATTCATGTAAAATTCGTTGTATGTAATATTCTTTTATTGGGGCACTTCCAAGTTGAGGAAGATGTCACCGTTGATGTATATTATTTACTTTTCCGCATTAGGATAGACCCAAGGAGGGGAGCATAAGTAACCGGGTTCTAGAGCCCAGTGGGAGACCATCTCAAGGCGTCGAGTCTGGATCTCCTTACTCTAGAATTGGTAGGGTAGCTTACTGCTCTCGTAGGGGTCTAGGGATGTGGGTATGGCTATTCATCACGAATGTGGAATCCATGTTTTTTACTGGCTTGATATAAAACCCGAAAATCCTTGTATATCCAATATTTCATATGTTATCTTCTGCTGCTGATATTCTGTGATGTGATCACTGTATATTCTGAGATGGATACTATATAATATATGTGATATATTATAGACGTTGCTTATGTTTTTCACCCGCGCTAGCGTTGCCCCGCTCTGCCGTTAGTTACCTAACCTAACGGTGCATGACGGGACTTCGTGGCGAATGCGGATGGCATAAGCGTATGCTGTATTTGTCTGTGATGTTTAGGTAATTTTAATGATGGGACATTCATTAATGAGATTAATGAAAGAAAATAAACATAAAGATGTTGTAGAATCGAATTTGAATCCTGCTCGGCTTTTTACGAAAAAGCAAAAGTTTCAAATAGCGGAGCTTAAGCCACTCCTTTTAAAACCATTTGATTCTACAATGAGATCAAGTTCAAAGCGTTGAAGGTTTTCTGAAAAACCATCCACAACCCTCCGTCATTTTAGAATGTAGAGTACTTAGTATTCGTGCTGCGTATGTCGACCATAGCCGAGGCGTAGTGTACGATAGCTAAGTGATGTCTTTCTACACCGCATATGATGCGATTAGTTAGGACAGTCACATGATTATGTAGACCATAGCCGAGGGTCATATGGGTGGGCCTAATTAATCACGAAATGACGGGTAGAACTTGACTAGAGCTTATGATATGTTGATCATAGTCAAGGTCATAAGTGCTAGGGGTAAAAACTGCTATCGGGAGTTTCAAGTGTTGAAATTTGCGATGAGATTGCATACCTTCTATGTGATAGTTGGATCCCTATACCCACTGCGAGTAATTGTTACTCCTGGGAGAGTTTTGCACTTTACAATTAGACAATCAAGTAGGTGTCTAGAAAGGTGTCAACGGGGTTACGCCCCTGGGAAAACGAGGTTTATTTAATTAGGTCCGTGCGAAAGCACGAGGAACCTCCCTCAGGCACCAGCCTAGCTGAAAGATTGGCGAATTTGTAGGGTGTAATTAATCCCGGCTAGTCTTTCCTTTCAGGGTTTGAAAGAAGATTTGATAAAAACAGTGGGAGCCATCTTGATTAAATAAATATGTATAACCAAATCTAATCTTACAAGAGCGCATGCATAGTGTTTTCTTCTCTCTCTCCTGGTAGCGACCATGTCACACCTTAATCAAGATAATAATATGGATGTATTGACCGAACCCGCTTGTTATACTGAGCTAGGGAACGTTGGTCCCGCTCCAACATATAATTGTTATAAGACCGAGCAAGTAATAGGGGATTACCTGGATCCCCGTGCCGCCTAAACGAAGAAAGTACATGTTGATGCATTTTCTTCGGGTGTGTTCATTACCGAGAACTGTTTCTCAGTATCCTCTACGTCCTGGGAATGAGATACCGGATCAGGATCCCACATATGTTATCTGTTACATGGGCTACAGATAGGTAGAGAACTGAGAGGAGGGTGATATGTCTCTAAGTATAGAAATTGGTGCAAATGTTGCAGCCAAATCAGTTGGCAGTTATCACCTTGTATTACCAAATACATTGATTCTGAACGAATGTTTTTAGATACTGAACCTGATATACAACATCATATCAGTCTCTTTATTAAGTAAAGAAGGATATAATTATGTATTGCTGGATAATGTTTTGAACATTTCCTATATCAAGTATTGATCGGTTCAGGCACGTTATCTAATAGCATATACGTTCTAAATCAAACCACAGTTCTTAAAGTACTGAACACACACAAGAGGAAGAGTTCATAAATGAGCGAACCTTCTTGAGGCATTGTAGACTAGGTCATATCAATGTGACCCGACTAGCTAAGTTACATTATGATGCATATTTAAATCAGTTTGAATTTATATCTTGTGAAACTTGCCAGCCATGTCACAAAGATAAAATGACCATAGCTCTGTTTACTGAAAACAGAGAAAGAGTTAATGAACTCTTGGATTGATACATGATGATGTATGTGGTCCCCTGTCTACACATGTCAGGACTGGTTCTTTGTACTTCATTACATTCACTGACGATCTCTCAAGATTCGGGCATATGTTCCTGTTGAAACGCGAGTCTGAAACTTTTTGAGAAACTCAATGAATATAAATACGAAGTCAAGAACCAAAACGGGTATAAGTATTTAAGTCCTTTGATGTGATAGGGGAGGAGAATACTTGAGCATGAAGATCCTGGACTATTCTAAAGGAGAATGAGATTCTCTCTCAACATTACTCCTCCCTATACAGCACAGCACAATGGTGTATCGGGGCAGAGCAATTGCACCCTATTAGATATGGTACGCTCTATGATGAGTACTACTGAGTTGCCTATTTCCTTTGGGGGTTATGCACTTGTGAAGCTGCATACCTATTGAATACAGTTCCAACCAAATCAGGTGCCTACCACTCCATATGAGATATGGAATGAGAAGAGCCCATGTCTTAAGCAAGTTAAGATTTGGGGTTGTCCGGCCTATGTCTAAAAGCAAAATCCGGACAAACTCGAGGCAATGTCAGTTCTGTGGAAGTTTATTGGATATCCCAAGCATTTGCAAGGGAATATCTTCTACCGCACCGAGAAACAGAAGGCGTTTTGTTTCTCGGCATGCCACCTTTTTACAAAAGAGATTTCTGGTGAAGAAATTAATGGTCATGTGGTAGAACTGGAAGGAGTTCCAGCTATACAAACTACAGCTGATGATTTGGTAGAACCGGAGGATTCAATAGCTCCCGACGAACCTCAGCCTCTCCGCGGATCTGGTAGGGTTCCTCATCCACTTGAGAGATACTTCGGTTTTTTCTATGACAGTGGGAGCGAGGATTGCATCATGAGATGATGACCCAACTAGTTTCGAGCAGGCCATCAAGAGTAGGGACTCTGTAGGAATGGCTGGATGCTAAGAGATCTGAGATGGAATGTTTGTACACCAACAAAGTATGGACTTTGGTTGCTATATCTGAAGGGTTAAATCCCCATCAATAGCAAGTATATCTTGAGAAGATTACTTGGTGTACATGGAAAAGTTTAGACTTTCAAAGCTAGGGTTGTTGCAAAAGGTTCTCGTCATCGACCAAGAATGGATAATGATGAACCCTTTTCTCCAGTACCTATGCTTAAGTCCATCCGAATCCTACTCACCATTGCTGCATACTATGACTACGATATCTGGCTGTTGGGTGTCATGACTGCTTTTCTAAATAGTGATTTAGAAGAAAGCGTCTATAAGTACACAGCCAGAGGGATTCGTAGACAGTGTGAGCAGCGGAAATGTGTGCAAGTTGCTTTACAGGATAAAGCAGGTATCGCGGAGTTGGAACATCTGTTTTGATGTGGTAGTCAAAGTGTTTGACTTCATCAAAATGGTAGATAAACCTTGTACATACAAAAAGGTTATAGAGAGTAATGTGGTCTTCCTTGTATTATACGTGGATGACATATTTTTGATAGGAAAGGAGTTTCCTATGCTACACTCGGTCAATCTCCTCTTATCACATTGATTCTCCATACAGGATCTAGGTGATACCTCCTAAATCCTGGGTTTTGGATCTATGAGATAGATCTAAATGGATGTTAGGACCCTCACTAGGTGTAGTGAGATGGTATCAACTGATCCTGAGGAGAATCACTGGACAACTTTGGAGAACCTTCTTAAGTACTTGAGAAGCACTAAACAAATGTTCTTGGAGTTTGGTAATGGTGAACTCCAGTGGGAGTCCTTTACCGACTCGAACTTCTAGGGTGATAAGGTCGACTATCGGACAGTCACAGGCACTGTCATTACCCTCAGTGGAGGGACGGTATGTTGGAAGAGTTCCAAGCTAGATACCGTAGCAAAATAGACGATAAAGGCTGAATACATCGCTACCAAAGATGCTACCAAAGAGGAAGTCTGGATGTATATTTGTTCATGAGATGAACAACATTCCTACCATTGTCTGACAATGGAGTTGTGGCTTTGGCCTAGGAACCCCTGTCCCGTCAGTGATCCAGACATATTCTAAGGCAGCTTCACCTGATCATGGAGATGGTTGATCTCCAGGGAGATCGAGGTTAGGAGAGTGGACTCAGAGGACAACACGGAGGATCCACTCACAAAGACCTTTTCCCAAGAGAGACAATTATGGGATGGTTGAGTATGGGATACTACAACCACTGCTGATTGTTGGGTATTGGATACTACAACATATGGCCCTAGTGCAAGTGGGAGATTGTTAGTTATATGTACGCCCTAGAGGCCATTATTGTACATATGATGTATATCATATAGTGGATGCTTGGACATACATAGGAAGGACTTTCTTGCTCGACATGATAGTACGCTATGCGGTTGCTCTTTATCTTAACATGTATACTTAATGTCTCTATGTTACATGTTGATAAAGCCCTTAGGATGTGTACTTGACTAGCGGGATTATGATGCAGATCACACTAGTAGGGGCCTGGGCAGTCCATGAGTTCATCCTTCAATTGTTCCTAGTCGAGAGAATATCGAGACAGGGCATCGATACTCCGGTGTAGACTAGCGTATAGCTTCTCGACCTATGCGATGGGCGATGGATGATCCCATATCCAATTGTGTTTGACATCAGAGATGGTATACGGGTGCTCAGTGGAGACTGAGTACACTGAACGGACTCGCCGAGAACTCCTAAATGGTATTATACCTCACGCCAGGTAGCAGCTCTCTGGTGACACTGGTACAGTTTAATCTGTCGACCCGAGATCGTTATAGAGTCTTGTGTGTCTCCCACTGTGCTTTGATTTCCATCCTACCAAGGCTCTACTGAGTCGTGCAAACAGGTGGTTTTTTGGTACAGTCCCGAGTCACATGGAGGCAATGAGCGATAGGAGGGGATTCGTTTCTCCCGGTATTGGGGGTTGATGTTGTGCTATGCTCGATTGGCCATAACTGAAATCCCTTGCCAGGATAGATGTGATTTACTGGTAAGTGTTATCAGTATTTTCAAGCCCGTTATGGACCTTACATCGGCATGACTTATCAAATTACTGGGGTCTGACGTTTACCACCCCTAGACTAGATATGCGACATATCAGACGAAGAGACCGAACTGTACGGTAGTGTTACTGATTGGATTCGAAGGAGTGTGAGCAGGATTGCTTGTTGATCTTCTGATCGCTCAATACCCGGGCGGCCGTTACGTTTAGCAGACCGCTTGCGGCTTGTGGGTGACTGATATGATCACCACCTACTGCCAGCATATTGACGAGTCTTTAGAGTCCTACACAGAGGTTTCCTGGCTCAAGCGAAATGGAGTAGGAGCACATATGTGATATGTGCGGGACCGAGATTAATACGATATGAGATACCATATTCTATTCTCGCAATATACGACATCGGTCGGTTATATATGATATAGCCGGGTTATCGAATCAAGTGTTGATTCGATAAGTTGTTGCATTTGATATTAGTCGGTTATATGTGATATAGCCGGATCATTAAATCAAGTGTTGATTTAATAATTTAATGTATAATTACATATTTGATATATGAATTTACATTAACTAATATTTATCTCACTTGACCGTTTCTTTTCCCACTTGTGCATGAATGATATATATGTGATATATATTATAGCATGCTTAGTTATACATCGAACATGGGTGTGTGAGACTTACACCATGCTTCATATAATTAGGGTTAACATGTATTTAATGTAATTCATAAATTAGTGGAAAATGTGTCATGCCAGAAGCTTGGTGAAGCTTATAATGTTCATTGACTAAGTCCACTAAATTTTTTTTACATAAGATATTTGTTAACCCAAGTATTATTTAAAACCATGGTTAAGTCTCTACAAGGGTTTGTGATGACAAATACTCACCCATGGTTGATTTTCTAAACTCATTCTATTCTCGTATTCATTCTCTTGATCATCTTCTTCTTCATCTCTTCAAGCTTTCTAGGGTTTCAAGAGATGTTGAATCCAAGTGAGAAAACCAAATCCAAAGTGAGCAAAATTCCTACTTCATCATCATCTATTACTTGCCATTTAGTTTAGGGTGTTTGCTTCACAAAGTTCATCACTTTGTGAAGAGGTAGCTTGTGCTTGAGTTTTCTCGACGTAGATCATCTTCGGCCTCGAAGACATCTAGCATGCTTGCTCACTACGCTTTGTGGAGTTCATCTTGAGTCCGGGAGATCGATGCTTGGAGCGAAGGGATGACTACACGGAGCTTTAGAAGTGAAGGACCAGGTCTACAAAGGTTGTATTCTTGTTCACTTCTTATGTAATGTTTGATTGCAAAGTTTATGTTACCCTAATTTTTCTTGTTCGATTCCTATGATGATTGCTTACCACCCCCTAAAATATTTGTTGTGGCATGCTTGATGCTTGCAAACCCTAGGCTAGGTGCTGAGGAATCCCAACAAAATAGCAACCAGATAGCATATTATCATGTCGAGCAAGAAAGTCCTCCCTATATATTTCCAAGCATCCACTACAATATACATCGCATGTACAGTAATGACCTCTAGGGCATACATATAACTAACAATCTCCCACTTGCACTAAGGTCATCTGTTGTAGTATCCAATACCTAACAATATAGCAGTGGTTGTAGTATCCCATACTCAACCATCCCATAGAAGTCTCTCTAGGGGTAAGGCCTTTGTGAGTGGATCCGCTGTGTTATCCTTCGTGTCTACTCTCCTGATCTCGATCCCTTGGAGATCAACCATCTCCCTGATCAGGTGATACTTGCCTCAGAATATATCTGGAACGCTGATGGTATTTTCATTCCTAGGCCAAAACCACAACTCCATTGTTGTGACAATAACATTTATTGGATGCTCAATGGTAGGAACCTTGTTCATCTCATGAACAAGAAATGCCCAGACAGCTACTTTGACAGCATCAATGGTAGCAATATATTCAGCCTTTATCGTCTTGTATTTCACGGTATCTAACTTGGAACTCTTCCAACATACCGTCTCTCCACTGTGGGCAAAAACAATGCCTGTGACTAACTTTCAGTCAAACTTATCACTCTGGAAGAGAGAAACCAAGAACTTTCTTTTAGTGCTTCTCAAGTACTTAAGAATGTCCTCCACAGCTTTCCAGTGATTCTCCCAAGATCCGATTGATTCCTGATCACTACACCTAGTGAGTCATCTATATTTGGTCTGGTACATAACATCACATACTCTGATAGAGCCTACTGCCGAAGCATAGGGTATCCCTTGCACGCGAGCTCTCTCCAAATCAGTCTTGGGAGACATCTTTTTGGAGAGAGTGATCCATGAATAAGTGGGCGAACCACCACGCTTAGAATCATCCATACTAAACCCCTTTAGTATGGTTTTAATGTACCTGGATTTGGGACACTCCCAACATCCACTTTAGATCTATCACCATAGATCATAATCCACAAGATATAGTAGGTATCATACAAATCTTTTATTGAGAATCCTTGTGATAAGAGGAGCTTGGCCGAGTGTAGTATAGGAAATCATTTCCTATCAAAAGTATGTCATCTAGGTACAATACATGGAAGACAACCTTACTCTCTACAACCTTCTTGTATATATAAGGTTCATCTACCATTTTGATGAAGTCAAACTCTTTGACTGTCACATCAGAACAGATGTTCCAACTCCGTGATACTTGCATTGATCCTGATGGACTTAAGCATAGCTTTGAAAGTCTCAACTTTTCCATTTACACCAAGAATCTTCTCAAGACCCATTTGCTCCCAATGGGTTTTACCCCTTCAGGCGAAACATGCAAACTCATACATTGTTGGTGTATATGGATTCCATCTTTGATCGCATAACATCCAGCCATTTTACAGAGTCCCCACTCGTGATGGCCTACCGGAACCTTTTTCGGCCATCATCAACCATGATGCAATCCTTGCTCCCACTGTCACCGAGAAGACCGTAGTTGTTCCCCGTCGAAAGGACGGGACCGGGACGTTGGGACGTCGGAGCCTGAACTTCGAGGGCAGATGCTAATTGGTACTATCCGTCCACCTCTCCGAAGATGCCAAGTTGATTTATGGCACCATATATCGAAAGTTTAAACGGATGCGGCCGATGTAGCAGACTTCGTCAGATTCCCCCTCGTTGAGGGGTTTTGATTGTGGGGACGCTCTTCCCTGCAGGCGCAAGCCCCTGCATTTAATTACGCTACCGCATCGCGGTAACCACTTTCTCCTTCTCCAGATGGTCACTTCGTGTCGTGTGTGTTTGTTTTGTTTTTGGTTGCCTGTGGATTGTATACGGAGATTTGGGTTTTGGGGTTGGGTTTAACGATACGTTAGTCTCATTTGAAACTAAGATCAACTTAAACGTTTGTTAAGGATACGTTAGTCTAATTTCAGACTAAGATCAACTTAACAGGATCGTTTAGATCCAACAAGAGAGCATTTAGGCTCTATTGTTTAGTTTAGGGACATTGCGGTCAATTAGTTTAAGGACATTACGGTCCAAGTTTAAGGACATCACGGTCCATGGGTTTAAATGACCCCACAGTCCGAGGTTAAGGACATCATAGTCCGTGGGTTTAAAGGGACCCCACAGTTCGAGATCAAAGACATCATAGTCCATGAGTTTAAGGACCCCACAGTCCATGAAATGTCTAGTTGTCGGAACCCGTCACCTTTCTGAAGACGTTGAAGGATTACAAAGGCATGTATCAGAGGAGTGAAGAGATGTACCCTTGAACAAATATTGATTGAGAGATATATAGTCCAATTTGGGACTAAGATCAAAAAGATTAATGAGCAAATAGGCTCAGTTAATCTGAATCAAGGACTTATGGCCAATCTTAGGCTAAGTCCAATCATGTTAAAATGTTTAAAATTTATTTTGGGCTGTTGAGTATTTATTTGGGCTTGGGCCCTTTCAACAATGCTGAGCATTGATTTGGATTCTGACAGTATTTCTGTCTTTTAGTGCTGAGCACTCATCATAGCTCTGGGGATTATTAAAGTACAATTTATGTTCTATTAACGCACACGTGAGGAGCACGTGGCGCGCTTGACGCTAGGTCCAGTTTATGAGCGCATTGTGCTTCTGCTGAGTAGCGCACACGTGAGAAGCACGTGGTGCGCTTGGCGCTGAGCGCCAGATTATGAGCGCATTGCGCTTCTGCTGAGTGGCGCACACGTGAGGAACACGTGGTGCGCTTAGCGCTGAGCACCAGATTAAAGAACGCAAAGCGGTAGTTTATGAGCGCAAAGCGCTATTTGTTCAATGGCGCACATGTGAAGAGCACGAGCGCCAGTCCATGAGCGCAAAGCGCTATTTATGAGCTCAAAGCGCTATCTGTTCAGTGGCGCACACATGAGGAGCACGTGGTGCGCTTGGCGCCAGTCAAAGAGCGCAGAAGCACATCTGATCAATTTTATGATCTGAGAAATAAATTCTCGTTTAGAAGAGACTTTGTCTCAAGGTTCCAAGAACAAAGTTCTTATTTTGTAGGAGATGTTTCAATCTCTTATTTTGGTGAAAGGCTTTGCCTTTATGGATCTGTGATTCTAAGAGAATTGAATTATACCCCCCCTTTATTTTATAATGAGATATTCATGATCTCCTTGTATAAAAGATCTTAGTCTTATAGATTTATGATCTGTGAGAAGAATTATGCTCTTCTTTCTATTTTATGATGAGATCCTTGAATCTCTTTGTGAAAGACCTTGGTCTTGTAGATTTATGATCTTAAAGAAAGAAGTGAATTATTCTTTCATTATATGAGACGATTTCGTCTTTCTGTTCTTTTTTACCTTGAAGAAAATCTTCTTCTTCTGAGAGCTTGGCTCTTCTTGCTGAGATTTCTCAAAATTTATGGGGGGTTCCTCTATATGAGACTTGAAGTCTAGGGGCCTTTATATAGTGCAAGTTGATTTGTTCAATCAGTTAAGAAGATCTTTTCTTCAATTGATTTGGGGATTTCCCCACCGTTGGATCTATGATCCAAGGGCTTCTGATTTACAGAAGGCAATTTTCTTGTTTTTAATAAGATTGTGAAATCTTTTCCATACAGGTTTTATTCTAAATTTTAGTGATTTTTAATCACCTTTGGATCATTGATCCAACGGTGCTCTGATTTACAGAGCACAATCTTTTTGTTTGGAAAGCTTTTTAGGAATCTCTTCTTAACAGAATTTTATTCTGGTTAATTGATGATTTATCATCTTTATTAGATCTTTGATCTGACGATGGGGAGCTTTTAGTTCCAGAGCTAGCACACCCGTGCTTTGCACGTGGTGCACTGCTTAGAATGCAGCGCACAGTGCAGCGCTCTTGGCGCTAGCGCACACGTGCTTTGCACGTGGTGCGCTGCTTAGGGCCCAGCGCACTTGGCGCTGCTATGAAGCGTTGCTTCATTTCAAAATTTGAATTTTGAGCAGAGCTTTGCTCTGATTGGGGGAAACAAATGCCCCCCCAACCGTTGCGCTCACGTGGCCCACATGTGAGTGTAGCAGTGGCAACATCTGCGCCCTTAGATCAACTTAGATGTTGAAACGGCACTCGGTGTCTATAAATAGGACCCTTGGTCCTTAGGATGATTTCTTTTCATCTTCACTTTTGTCTTCTGAGAATTTTTATTATCTTTAAGAGCATAGCTCTTCATTTTAAGAACCTTCAAGAGTCAAAACTCTGCCAAATTTTTGGTAAGATTTGAACTTTATCAATAGAGTTTTGCTCTTCCTCAAATCATAGATCTCAAAATGTTTTTAGGGTTTTACCCATTAACAGAGCTTTGCTCTTCATAGATCTTTTGATCTAAAGAAAACTTTTTTTTAGGGATTCATTAACAGAGCTTTGCTCTCTTGAAATTATAGATCTAAAGAGATCTTTCTTGGGGCTTCTTAACCCATTAACAGAGTTTTGCTTTTTTCAAATCATGTAGATTTATTAATCTCTTATGAAGAACTCTTACGAGTTTGTTCATGGATCTTGAAGATCATGGAATTTTATTCCATTAAAACTTTACTTTAAGTTCTCTGATGGGTTATTCCCTTATTTTTATAGAGCAAGGCTCTTAGAATTCCCAGAGAATTTTTAATTCCCCTCATAATTGACTTTGACAAGTGTCATTCCCGTTTGCAGAGCATTGCTCTCGAGGAGTTTAACTCCTTGGCCCGAGGAACCTTTTTATTAAATGCAAAATCCTTTTTAGGATTCCTTTCTTAATTGCACAGAGTTAAATTCATTGGGTGATTTAATTAGCACTTATTTCCTCCTTGGGGATATTAAGAGTTGTTTAAATCCCGTGTCTGTTTCAATAAACTTTTTCTTGATCGGTCTGTCCACTATCTCTCACTGATTTTCCTTTTCAGACGTTATGGATGCTCATATGTATGATCTCGACGAGATTATTTCTTATGGAGACATTCGCGCACTCGGCCGTTCCCAAAACTAAGAATTCATAAACGCCCAGTGTGCTGAAATTATGGGTCGCTTTGATGCGTACAATGGTCGACTGCTTTCTCGTCGTTCCTCTCTCTTGAAGCTTATTGTGGGAGCGATCTGGGGAGCACTTCCTCTATTCTATGCCGGCATGCCGCTTAAGGTATTGGACGACGCCAAAGATAAGGTTCACTCGGTGTATCTGATGAGCTTAATCTCAAAGAAAAGGCGAGACAACCTTGTTGATATCTTGCATCAAGCTTTTCAGCAGGCGGCGACACTCGCTGCCTATCGAAGGGTGGAGGACATCAGTAGGGATCCTGACGCTTGTGATCGTGAAAGGATGCACACGAAGATGGTCCGAGAGGCCCGGAAAATTTTGGACGGCCTCACTTTTGAATTTCTCAATCCATGTCCTGGATTTGATGTTTTACCTTTGTAAACATTCTAATTATGTTTTTGTTTACTGTTTTCCTCAATGTAGGCATTTTCTAAAGTATGAATAGCAAGCTTTTTCATTTCCTTGTGTTTATTTTATGCATCAAACTTTTTTGCACATGCATGAATGGGTATGCCTTGAACGCTTAACTGAATGTGAATCAAATGTTCTCCTTACTGTCGCTTTCTTCTCTTTGTTGTGTCTTTACCTTATTGATTTTAGCAAGTATGGCATGTAGATAATAAAGAACATTTAATCTTAGCCTCCTTGTAGGGTAGCGATGGCTTAGGAAGCAGGTTCAGGTCTGCTGCCTAAGACTTTTCAACTTTATGAGCCGTGAGGGTCTCATAAAGAATTTTCTCCCTGCGAGTCGAGAGGATCTCGTAGGTGTATTTTCTCCTTAGGAATCGTGAGGATTCCTAAGTGCGTTTTCTCTTGAGAGTCGTAAGGATCTCACAAGAGAGTTTTCTTCCTTACGAGTCAAGAGGACCCGTAAGTGATTGATGAGGTTGACATTATCCGTATTTCACGGGGTCATAGGTTGACATTACCCACATTTCACGGTGTCAGAGGTTGACTATCCGCATTTCACGGAGTCAGGGGTTTCTCTAGGCATTTCCCACGGGGTCAGGATTGACTTTAGCCGTGTTCCACCGGACCAGGATTTGCTCTAGCTGCTTCCCACGGGGTCAGGATTGACATTAGCCGTGTTCCACTAGACCAGGATTTGCTCTGGCTGCTTCTTACGGGGTCAGGATTGACATTAGCCGTGTTCCACTAGACCAGGATTTGCTCTGGACGCTTCCCACGGGGTCAGGATTGACATTAGCCGTGTTCCACTAGACCAGGATCCACTCTGGACGCTTTCCACGGGGTCAGGATTGATATTAGCCGTGTTCCACGAGACCAGAATTTGCTCTGGACGCTTCCTACGGGATCAAGATTGACATTAGCCGTGTTCCACGAGACCAGAATTGGTTGACTTTATCCGCATTTCACGGATTCAGGAGTTGACTTTATCCGCATTTCACAGAGTGGGGGGTTGACTCTCGGTTTCCTGTGCACCGCCGAGTCATGGAACTGGGAATTGCCGCAGTTCCGCTTTGCTGATGTTGTGTCTGTTGCAATGAGACGAATATCGAAGTGGTCTCTAGGTTGTGTGTAAACCGTCGAGATTCGGAAGAGGGACTTTGCCATGGCCCCGTTTTGCTTACGTCGTATATTCCTGCAGAGACACTGATTTCTCTGTGGGTTGACGTGAATCTAGATGCTCTCGTCAAGGATGCTGATTTCCCTGAATTGAGGTTTTTGCCAAGGACACTGATTTCCTCGGAGTTGAGACGAATCAAGGTATTCCTGCAAAGACGCTGATTTCTCTGCGGGTTGACGCGAATCAAGATGCTCTCTTCAAGGCCGTTGATTTCCCTGAATCGAGGTTTTTTCCAAAGACACTGATTTCCTCGGAGTTGAGACGAATCGAGGTATTCCTGCAAAGACACTGATTTCTCTGCGGGTCGACGCGAATCGAGATGCTCTCGTCAAGGACGCTGATTTCCCTGAATCGAGGTTTTTGCCAAGGACACTGATTTCCTCGAAGTTGAGACGAATCAAGGTATTCTTGTAAAGACACTGATTTCCTCGGAGTTGAGACGAATCAAGGTATTCTTGCAAAGACACTGATTTCTCTGCGGGTCGACGCGAATCGAGATGCTCTCGTCAAGGACGTTGATTTCCCTGAATCGAGGTTTTTGCCAAGGACATTGATTTCCTCGGAGTTGAGACGAATCGAGGTATTCCTGCAAAGACGCTGATTTCTCTGCGGATCGACGTGAATCGAGATGCTCTCGTTAAGGATGCTGATTTTCCTGAATCGAGGTTTTTGCCAAGGACGCTGATTTCCTCGGAGTTGAGACAAATCGAGAGATTCCTGCAAAGACATTGATTTCCTTGCGGGTCGATGCGAATCGAGATGCTCTCGTCAAGGACGTTGATTTCCCTGAATCGAGATATGTTGCCAAGGACATTGATTTCCTCGGAGTTGGTTGACTTGTTCTGCTTTTTGCGGTGTACTCCACTTTCTACGGTGTCAGGGTTGACACATTTCCGAGACGGGGTCATTGGATGACATATTTCCGAGATGGAGGTCATTGGCCGACGTATTTCCGCTTTCTATGGTGTCGGGTTGACTCTAGGTTGTCTGTGAACCGTAGAGTCTTAGAATCGGGGACTTTTCCATGGCTCCGATCGGTGATGTCGCGTTCGTATCCTACTGGAATGAGGAGGAACGCCGTTATCGGTCTCCAGGCTGTAGATGTTGCCGTTAAGATCTGACCCTCTCTTTGACAGAGTTTGTCGGAAAATGTGGTTCCCTTTCCATTTATGCCCATGGATTGCATACAGGGGTCAGTATGGACTTACCTGCAGGGCAATGATGGCTTAGGAGATAAGGTTAGGACCTGCTACCTAAGACTTCTCAACTTTACGAGCCGTGAGGGTCTCATAAAAACTTTTCTCCCTACAAGTCGAGAGGATCTCGTAGGTGTATTTTCTCCTTAGGGGTTGTGAGGACTCCTAAGTGAGTTTTCTCTTGAGGGTCGTAAGGATCTCACAAGAGAATTTTCTTTTCATGCATGGGGACACCAATTTCCCTACAGGTCGAGACGAATTGAGAGATTCTCGCAAAGACACTGATTTCCTTGCGGGTCGAAATGAATCGAGAGATTCTCGTCAAGGACACTGATTTCCCTGAATTGAGAAGTTTTGCCAAGGACACTGATTTCCCTGGGGGTCGAGACGAATCGAGGTATTCCTGCAAAGACACTGATTTCCTTGCGGGTTGACGCGAATCGAGAGGTTCTCGCCATGGACGCTGATTTCCCTGGATCGAGATATTTGCCAAGGACACTGATTTCCCTGGAGTTGGTTGATTTGTTTCCGAGATGGAGTGTTGATCCGGCGGGGAAGTCATTGGTTGACTCTAGGTTGTCTGTGGACCGTAGAGTCTTGGAACTAGGGACTTTGCCATGGCTCCGCTTGATTGTCGCGTCTGAATCCTGCTGGAATAAGGAGAACGCTGGGGTGACATTGCGTCTGCTGTATCGAGACGAACGTCGAGGTAGTCTCTAGGTTGTTGGTGAACCGTCGGGACCTAGAACTAGGGATTTTGCCATGGCTTCGTTGTTTTGTGTTGCGTCCGCATCTTGTTGGAGGGAGGAAGAACGCCGGTGTTGATCTCTAAGTTGTTGATATTGTCGTCGAGACCCTGAAGCTAGGGATCTTCCTTCACTTCGTTTGTTGACATTATGTCTGCAATATTGCGACGAATGTTGAGATTGTCTCTAGGTTGTCTATGAACCGTCGAGATTTGGCTTCGGCTCGACGAAGCCTGGTGGGACGATATGGTTCCCTTCTTTTTTTTGCCCATGGATTGTATACAGAGGTCGATGTGACCTCACCTGCAGGGCAAAAAGTTTCATTTTATATATTTTTCTCCCCGCGATGCTCTACCATTTCAGCTTTTATATCGCGAAAGTCACGATTGCCCAATTATTTCGGCTATTTTTCACGGTGCCCAATCATTTCGGCAATTTTTTCTTTTTACTCGCTGTTTTTTATTGCGGGTTGCCCAACCATTTCGGCTATTTTGTATGCATATATTTTACTTGCTGATTTGTTGCAAGTTGCCCTATCACTTCGACTATTTCATATGCATTTATGGCTCGCCGACTTTTCGCTGCGAGTTTGGAATTTGATACCGATTTAGGCATCAGCATCACTACAACTGGGATATTGCCAGGAGCGAATCATCATTTTCCTTTGTCAGTTCGAACAAAGGTGGCTTAGCAATCAGGGTTAAGATCCTGTCGACTAAGGCTTTTGACTTCATGAGCCGTAAGGGTCTCATAAAGTTATTTCTCTCTACGAATCGTGAGGATCTCGTAGGTGTGTTTTCTCCTTAAGAATCATGAAGAGTCTTAAGTGTATGGTCTCTTATAAGTCGTAAGGATCTTACAAGAGTGTTTTCTCCTTATAAGTCGAGAGGACTTACAAGTGTCGTTCCCCATATGAAGATATCCCTCGTTAATGGTGGGACTCTATTAGGGAAACGCTTATTGGTGCCCGTGGATTGTATATAAGGGTCAATATTGAGCCGCTTGTAGGGCAATCTGGGAAGTGTGATGACGGCTTAAGAACAGGTTTAGATCCCTATAGCTTAAGGCTTTTGAATCTCGTGAGCCGTAAAGGTCTCATAAGAGGGTTCTCCTTATGAGTCGTGGGGATCCCGTAAGTGTATGTTCTTCTTAGGAATCGTGTGGATTCCTAAGTGTGTTGCTTCCTTTCGTGAGTCGTAAGGATCTCATGCAGGTAGTTTTCTCCTTACAAGGTCGAGAGGACCTTGCAAGTGTCTTTTAACGAGATTGCGCCCTTTCGGGTTTTCACAAACTCGCCGGTAGCCTTGCTGTTTTTACTCACGGAGCCCTTTCGGGTTTTCATCCGTGCTCATCTTGCTTATGGACGTACCATTTTTTTAAACACGTCAGCCTGGGGACGCCGTGGGTTTGTAGTAGTTTAACGAAGTTTCGGACATTTGCAAGTTTTAGGACATTGACGTCCATCGTTGCCCTATTTGAGGCGAATTTCTAGTTTACGGAATTTTCGGTCCATTATTAATTTTAGGACATCTTGGTCCCTGGGGCTTTCTCTATGAATGAGCATGATGCCCCCGGCATGTCCATCTTTTTTGGAGCATGTGATTGTGGCGGGTTCACCTTCCAGTTTTCAGACAGCGCAAACTTGCCTTGTTGGTATTGGTCTTCAACCCAGTTTTTGAAGACGTAGCAATCATCGATTGGATGACCCATTACTCTATGGTAGGGACAATAGTTAGGATGATTGACGTCACCGAGTTGCGGTGGGTGTCTCGGATTCGGCAGAGTGATAAGCCCGTTGCGCATTGCCAGTTCGAACAGTCTCCTTGTTTTATCCTGGGGGAATGAGTAAGGACGTCTCAACTTCTCATCGAGGGATCGCGGCTTATTGTTTTGGCGAACAACCGGTCTCGGGTTACTTGGTTGTTGTTGAGTGTTGGCGACGAAGGTCGCTTTTCCTTTACCCTTTTCATTTCTAAGTTCCGTTTTTGAGGAGGACGGTCTGTGGCCCATCTGATCCATCTGGGCCAGCTTGTCGATCAGGGCCTAGAAAATGGTCGGCTTGAAAAACATCATGAATTGTGAAATGGTCTCCTGCGGATCAAGAGTACCCACGAACATGCTTACGCAGGTGCTTCTTCGATGCGCTGCTCGCACTTCGACCATAGATTCCACCACCGTATTGCATACTAAACCCATGTTTCGCCTGGTTTCACTCTGGCGTTAATTAATGCGGTGATCGGGGTGCGCTCGCTAGCGCTTGCGAATCTCTGTGTAAACAGCAGCTCCATTTCTGTAAAAGTTTTGACAGAGTCGTTGGGAAGCTCTGAGTACCATTCGAACGCCGTCTCTGCCAAGCTGCCGATGAATTGGCGAAGCAGTAGCTTATCGTCACCTCCGGTGTTGCCGCACAAGGCTCTGAATTGAGCGACGTGCTGATGCGGATTTCCCTTCCCCTTATATACGTGGAATTTGGGGATCGTGCATCCCGGCGGGTACTTTATTTGGTCGTACCAACTCGGATAAAGTCGTCCAGTTTTAACAATTTGCCCAGCCGCTTCATTCGCTTGATGAACTCATATCCGCTAAGCGATGTAATCATCCAGGGCGGCTTTTGAGATGGTTTCCTCCTTGACTGCTGACAGAGCCGGCAGAGGATTTGATGTCTCTCCACTATCATCTTCAATTATTACTGGAGGGTCTTCGGCTGGAGGGTCCGGCTGGATCATCATGCCCACCATATCTTGGAATAGAAGGGCTATTTGTTTTATGTTGGCTGCTTGTTCTGCGGCCACTTTTTCCTTCCTCTCAAGCATCCTCCGAAGGGATTTGGCATCAGTTTCTTGCTCACGGCGCTGCTCCGAGGATGTCTCCGGGCTTGCTTTCGGTCCCGTAAGTGCAGCCATAGCTGTTAGCATTTCCTGGAGCTTTTGTTGTTGCTCCTGAGCCTTAGTCATTGATCGCGTAAGCGGTCGATAACCTGTGGAGATACGGCTATCCTCTATTCCGGATGCCATATAGACGGTGTGCACTACCATGCCCCCGGACTTGGGGCATTTAAATTCAGTGTCTTTGCGATTTTCCAAAGACACTGGGATTTTCTCCAGCTTTCTCCTCTTGTGAGTGGTCGAAGTTGAGGGAGCCGTTGCAGTGGGCACCCAAGTAGCTGTCGCCTTCTGTGGCTTGACAGAATAGTCCTCTTCTCGCCGAACCTTCATATTTTTCTGTCGGCGGAGATAGTCTTGATCTACCACAGAGTCCTGGACCTGTCGCCAAACTTTATAAATTTTATAGGACAGCTGAGGGTGCTGCTCCAGCTTCGCCTTTGTGGCATTCTTTAGAGGTAGAGGAGATCTTTTCAGCACCGCAGTTGGCGAATTCCTGCGCACCCTGTTAAGTAGTTCAAAGCTGTTCCCAGTTGGAACAGCAGCATCGATTTCCACCGTTAGAGCCGGCGGAGTCAGTCCAGAAGGGGAGTTGCCCCCAGCCTTCTTTACTCGGCGCCAGTGGCGACGTCGAGCATGTAGAGCCATTGGGATTATCTCAGCTGTAGAAGTGACTTCCTCATGCCCCCTGTGTTGGTCAGAAGTTGTCGTTGTCAGCCTATTGAAGACTGATGTCCGCTGAGTGGGGATAGCCAACCTATCAAAGGCAGACTTCCGAGCAGGGGAAGCAGCCATGACGATTTCGCCTGGAACAGGAGCTGAAACAGTCCGTCTTGTGAAGACCGACCCTTTGGCAGGAGAAGACGCCTTGATGACTTCAGGAGCAGGAATGGTTATCCGCTTAGGGATAACACCTTCTGGTATTGCGGGCTTCTTCTTGGGAGTGGGGATAGCCAACCTATCGAAGGCAGACATCCGAGCAGGGGAAGCAGCCTTGACGATTTCGCCTGGAACAGGAGCTGAAACAGTCCGTCTTGTGAAGACCGACCCTTTGGCAGGAGAAGATGCCTTGATGACTTCAGGAGCAGGAATGGTTATCCGCTTAGGGATAACACCTTCTGGTATTGCGGGCTTCTTCATGGGCCCGTTGGAGCTCTGGCCCAGTCTATTGAAAACCGAGGCACTGGATTTGGGCGACCCGTTGAGAGGGGCCACAGTAGTTACAAGCCGATCAAAGACAGACTTCTTCGGAGCTTCTTGCAATGGTATAGGAGCGCTGAAGCTTGTTAACGGGAGCATGGTCCCGAAGAATAGCCCAGTGGTGGCTTAGGTCACTTGTTCCACCGGTATTGTGAACAAGGAGGCCACTTGGGGCCCATAGGTTACTCCTCCAGATGAAGCGGAACGGGAGTTGTAGTTGCAGCTGGAGCAGTTAGAGGCCATTGATGTTCTTTTTTCTGCACGGGAGCAAAACCAAATCTTAGTACCTCGAACCCAAGGGCAAACAAATCAAACCGCGATTTGTTCGCGAAACACGACACACGAAGTATGGAGTGGAAAGAGGAAAAGGTCCCACCGGGCGTGCCAGAATCTGTTCCCCGCCGAAAGGACGCGACCGGGACGTTGGGATGTCGGGATATGAACGTCGAGTGCAGATGCTAATTGGTGCTATCCGTCCACCTCTCCGAAGATGCCAAGTTGATATATGGCAACATGTATCGAAGGTTTAAATGGATGCGGCCGATGTAGCATACTTCGTCAGATTCCCCCTCGTTGAGGGGATTTTGATTGTGGGGACGCTCTTCCCTGCAGGCGCAAGCCCCTGCAGTTAATTATGCTACCGCATCGCGGTAACCACTTTCTCCTTCTCCAGATGGTCACTTCGTGTCGTGTGTGTTTGTTTTCTTTTTGGTTGCCTGTGGATTGTATACGGAGACTAATTTATGTTGTCGTCCGTAGGGCGTGGATTAGTCCAAATCCGTATCTTCTTAGATTTGGGTTTTGGGGTTGGGTTTAAGGATACGTTAGTCTCATTTGAAACTAAGATCAACTTAAACGTTTGTTAAGGATACGTTAGTCTAATTTCCGACTAAGATCAACTTAATAGGATCGTTTAGATCCAACAAGAGAGCATTTAGGCTCTATTGTTTAGTTTAGGGACATTGCGGTGAATTAGTTTAAGGACATTACGGTCCAAGGTTAAGGACATCATAGTCCATGGGTTTAAAGGACCCCACAGTCCGAGGTTAAGGACATCATAGTCCGTGGGTTTAAAAGGACCCTACAGTCTGAGGTTAAGGACATCATAGTCCATGAGTTTAAGGACCCCACAGTCCATGAAATGTCTGGTTGTCGGGACCCATCACCTCTCTGAAGACGTTGAAGGATTACAACGGCATGTATCCGAGGAGTGAAGAGATGTACCCTTGAACCAATATTGATTGAGAGATCTGTAGTCCAATTTGGGACTAAGATCAAAAAGATTAATGAGCAAATGGGCTCAGTTAATCTGAATCAAGGACTTATGGCAAATCTTGGGCTAAGTCCAATCAAGTTAAAATGTTAAACATTTATTTTAGGCTGTTGAGCATTTATTTGGGCTTGGCCCCTTTCAACAATGCTGAGCATTGATTTGGGTTCTGACAGTATTTCTGTCTTTTAGTGCTGAGCACTCATCATAGCTCTGGGGCATATTAAAGAACAATTTATGTTCTATTAGCGCACACGTGAAGAGCACGTGGCGAGCTTGACGCTAGGTCCAGTTTATGAGCGCATTGCGCTTCTGCTGAGTAGCGCACACGTGAGAAGCACGTGGTGCGCTTGGCGCTGAGCGCCAGATTATGAGCGCATTGCGATTCTGCTGAATGGCGCACACGTGAGGAACACGTGGTGCGCTTGGCACTGAGCACTGTTCATACCAGAATATTGCATTTTATACCGCCCATTCTTACGCTCGTATGTTTATAGGTAGGTGCTTTTAATCCGTGTTTGTTACATATTTACAGATTACAGGTTTCCAGTACAAATATTGCAAATCCAGACAAAATCTCCACAGTTACGCCAGAAGCAGAACATCTGTTGACAGCAGATAAAAGCCGGGTTCCGGTCATCCATATCCGTCCAGTGCCGAGTACCAGTTCCAGAGACAAGACATATGACAGTGGTCATTCGTGTCTCGGACAGGCACAGAGCACGAGGGGGGCAGCACAAGAATCAATGGGTGCGCGGAGCTCGAGGGAGATAGAAGTCAAAAGTAAAGAAAATAAAGCAATCTTGGACTAAGAAATCTGAAGATATTCTGGAAGATTTTGTGCAGTTTAAAGTTGGCAAACACGAGGAAACATGAAACCAGGGTATACGACAAAAGCTCCTGACCCAACTCCCCTATATGGCCGCGGAACCGCGGCCATGTGGACTCCTCTCTGTGTCAATTTTTGTGGGCAGTTTGGTACTTTCATTTTCAGCCATATTGTTGCCCTA
Organism: Agapanthus africanus; assembly: GCA_030015575.1. Classification (NCBI taxonomy): domain Eukaryota; kingdom Viridiplantae; phylum Streptophyta; class Magnoliopsida; order Asparagales; family Amaryllidaceae; genus Agapanthus; species Agapanthus africanus. The sequence goes on from CM057341.1 coordinate 742,470,982, forward strand.
GGTTTCCAGTTCCCCTCCTATAAATACCCCAGAATTTGCCAAGCCAAGGGTGTCCATTCTCTTAGCCACTTTAGTGTAGTTTTAGTCCCTTCTTCTTCTTCTTCTTCTTCTTCTTCTTCATTCTTCCTCCATGGAAATGTAGTGAGAGTATTGAGTGGATGTTAATGAAGATGAGGGTTTTTGTATCTTTCTTGTTAGTTTAACTTCCCCTTGAGATTCTTGCTTTCTCTTGATCTTTCAACCTCTTCATTGAGCTTGAAAGTTTAAGGGTTTGTTATTGATCTCAAGGGTTGTATCTTCTTATGGAATTAGTTCTTCACTTCACATGAGTTCTTTACCCTTCTCTTGATCTTGCAACCTCTTGATTGAGCTTGCAAGTTTAAGAGTTGGCTATTGATCCCATACTTGTCTTGAGTTCTAGTTCTAGTTCTTTTTATTGCTTATTTATTACTTGCTTTTTATTACCTTGCTTTACTTATTTGCAATTTAAATTCATGCACTTACTTACTTGTAATCTTTTCTTTTCTTTGTTCTTTTTTGTTCTCTCTTTTTTGCTCATTTTGTGAATGGTTGTAATTATTGTCGTTGTTAAGAATCAATACGATATTGTAAGTTAACGTTTCTTTGCTCATTTTCCTTTTTCCGTTATTTTCCATTGAACTCCGCCCAAACGATACGCAAGCGCTCCGTTAGGCACCCTACCCTAACAAGGTAACGGTGATTCCTAACCGCGACCGATTGCGTTCGGTTTGGCCGGAGGCGAAAGCAAGAGACAAGAACGGAAGGACAAGGGTAAATAAGCCGTATTCCACGAATACCGCGCTTAAATCCCCTAATCCATGTTGTTGCCGATTGCTCTAACTTCATTTGGTCAAGACTCGGATCAAAGGTTTTGAGTACGGATTCCTTTAGCTTACATTTTCGTATATTTTCTTAACAACTTTACACTTGCAAATAAAACACATAGGTTAGATTGAAAAAACATACACAAATTCTTTATTGACTCGTCTAAAACAAGAAAGGACATACAACCATCTCCCTGTGGATCGACCCGTGCTCAACCGGCTAGCTGCATAGCGACACCGTCTTGATTGCGGTTAACTTTAATTCTTTCAATCAAATGGCGCCGTTGCCGGGGCGACGGTAGCGTATTTTATTTCTTGTTATTCGGGTTAATATTCTTTTTGTATATATTTATAAATAAATAAAAAATAAAATCTTTTTTTTTTTTTTTTTTTGATAATTTTTGTGAGCAAGTCTGCAGATTTTTGCGGATTTGCAAACGGCGATTGTGGGGAGCAAAGTGTACGCTCAAGGCTAAGGTGATTGCAAAGTACAGTGCCAAAGATCCGGGTAGTTTGACCCGCGCAAGCGAACTTTTCAAGGTTACCGGATTTGATTCAACGGGGGTTTTCTAACCCAAAAATTTAACGGTACGTACTTTACTAACACCTTCTTCTCAAATCCGACGCATCCAATATACTATTCTTTGCAGGATTCTTTGCAAGTTCGCTAGCAAACGCTAAAAATTGACTAACCCGTATTTGTTGCAGTGCCGTGCTTAAAATAAAAAACGATTGTTTGATTTTTTATAGAATTTTTATTTAATTGTGCATTGCATACATTAATACGGACTTAAGGGCAAGCGAACCCCACAACATACGGTAAAGGATTTCATCACCTTTTCCGTGGCCCACAAATCACGAACTTGAGCATAACGTTTACCCGCACAAAATTTAAAAGAAACTAGACTTTAAGCCTTAAGGACTTCGCGCTCACTAGGAGAAGTCAACTGTGTTTAGAACCTCGCTTAACGGTATATTGTTTACGGGGTGTCTAGGAAAGTGTTAACGGCGAAACCGCCAAAAGAGAAAGGGTTATTTAATTAAGGAACTTCGCGAAAGCGTTGGAAAACCTCCCCTTATCTCTGCACTTACCTGGCCTCGTGATCAGTGTATCTTAAGCCCGTTTCTCGACACAGTTTTACTTCGACAATCAAGTTCTGGAGCAGGTCTAGTTGACCTAGGCGAACCCTAGAACGATTAGGTGTGTGGTATTTTTGTGTCATGATTGTTTTTGTCCATATTATTTTTTGTGTGTATATTTCATTCTTTTGTTAATATCTAAAAAAAAAATTAAAAAAAATCACATTTTTTCCCCTCCTTTTCTCTGCCTTTCTTTCTTTCTCTCTTCATATCATGGGTACCCCACCTCGTAAAACTCTTGCCGAACTTTGGTACCCACAACCAGACATTACTTCTTACGGTTCTTGCTTTAGCCGAACGTCGAACGATCCCTCCATGCCCAAAATCTCTTTGAAAGATCGGATAGACGCGTCTAGGACAAACACTTGCCCTCCGCAATCTACTTTGTATCAACCTTTTCAACCTCCCCCACCCTCTTATGTTGATACCCCTTTTGCAAGTCGTCCTTTGTCCATCGATGAACATATTGAACAATCTCATAGCCGATCTTTCACTCCTTTCACCACTTCAAATTCTTGGGATCAACAATTCCATTCACCTTCGTATCCAAATGTTGATTCTACCCCTGTCCAGCCATTCAATTCCTACCAGTCCTACCCGACTTTTACACCTTCTCTAGACATTGCTTCTGAACTGTCACTTGGGAGTTTCCAGTACCAAAACAACTTTGAATCTTTTACTGAAACCCCTTCCCAACCCATGTCTAGTCTGGAACAGTCATTGGAAGACTTTAGGGTAGCGTCGTACCAACAGATGATGGATTTGAATGCGTTCATGGCCGCCCTCATACAACCTAGTGACCCGGTAGCTAGTTTTCAACTAGCTCCAAATTTTCCAATGTATGAAGAGGCGGTAGGACAGGCTGTGAATTTGAGTGGTGAGAGTGAGCTGTACCTCCTTCCGAATCAAGCCTACCCATTTCAACTTGAATCCCACAACTCCAGTTTTGAATGTCTATCTAGTGTTCCCAACGATTCACCGATTGAAGATAGAATGATTAATGAGTTGTGCGACTTTGTAGTGTTTGATTTACCCGATTGTGAAGGGACCTTGCCAAGTGAAACCACACCCAATCCTTTTGACCTCTACACCTCCACTCTAGAACCTGAATTGATTGATATCCATGCTTTTGTTGAGGTGTCTGAGAATATAGATTTTCACTTGATTGAGGATATTGACGCTGGGAATATTTTGGATGATGAACCCGCAGATTTGGCTGAGTTTTCCTCTCCAATTCATCATCCCGAATCATTAACTGTTTTTCCCGAACCCAATATGCGTCTGGATATTGATGAAATATGCATGGATGAGCTTAACTTTGAGGAGAATTTTGAGGATATTTTTGAGGATGAAACAGTTCTAGATGATGAGTCGGATTTTCCAATTCATCCTGTCCCTTTCATTGACTATGTACACCCTCCCGAACCTTTAACAGATACCCTTCCTCGATCACTTCCTTCCATCCTTTCCATCGTTCCGACCTTGCAAGAACCCGTCTCACTTTCGTTTCATATGTCTGGTTTACCAAGTTCGGCGTACCCATGGTTTCTCACGAATCTTGAGGGATTTGACCCCATTTCTCGATGGGTTAATAGATTAGCACAAACGCTTCTTACACATCAGTCATCACAAATTGTGCTAATCTATTCACTCCATTTCCACCCTCAAGTTCGTATTCCACTTCCTTCTCCCGTCCACCATTCTTCTTCTCATATACCGAGACCGTATCCCACTTCTCTCTCCATACGGTCTCGCGTATTCTCCATTTCTTACCTCTCCGCGTTCTTTCACCAACCAGCACATTATAGAGATAAAATCTTTGAATGGTTGGTGCTCTCTTTTGGCCTGCGTAAGGCCTTGTATAGCTTGATACCATTCTCTTTCCCCCCTAATCCTGAACTTCAACACTTAACAGTGAAAACATTGTTTTACTTAAGTTTGGGGGGGACTCCTTTTATGTATATATTTTTTGTTTTCCTTTTTGTTTTGTATATAATTTGTTTCTAGGGAGCGCCGACATTTTTGACCCTCTTGGTGTAGCCTGACAGTAAGGGCACTGTCAAGTTTAAGTTTGGGGGTATGCTCGGTAAGCTTTCTTCCTTCGCATTCATTTGTATATTTTGCATTTGCATACCTTATTAAAAACCCACAAAAATTGAAAATTTTCCAAAAAATATAAAAACTTTGTCGTCAAGTTAGCTAATAGGGTAACTTAGATCTTTATTCCGAAAGTTTAGTTGATATGATAGAAATAACTAAATTCTAGGCTTAGGGATTGAAAACCCTAAAAATAACCCCCATTCTGTCTAATTTTGGTAAGTATACGTCCTTACAGTTTTTTTGAGAAATAGGTAATCTTGAGTTCAGTTCTTGAGTTAAGTCAAGATGAAGGGAAAGTATTGATGCTTTACTGAAGGATAAGTCTGAAAAATAGTTTCTTTTCTCGAGTTCAAATTTAGAAAGTATATACCCTACAAACTGCACTTACACGCACCTTGAAACTTGGGATAGTAGAGGATACCTTGAAATACTCTTGCCTAAAAGCCTAGTATGAAAGAAAAAACGGTATTTAAAGCTAAACACCAAAAGAGCATGTTGAAAAATATATCCGGTCTTGAAAAAGAAAAAGAAAAAAGAAAAATAAAAAGAAAAATAGAATAAAGTCAAGACCTGGAAACTGCTATTTACGCTTTAAGCTCACACATTCAGTAATCGGCCGTTAGTGCCTCAAGAAGCATTAATAGTCGCATGAAAAGTGTGTGAGCAACACCGTCCATCATTAAATGAAAAGAAGTAGTATTAGGTATTAGGGCAAAGGTATTATAGCTTGAATTGAATTCTTGAGTGTAGGGGTGCAAATATACACACACGTAGGGGTATACAATTGATGTTTGGATAAGAGATAGAAATAAAGAATAAGACTTGTGTTTTCTGTAAAGTTGATAAAAATCCCTGATTTGAGGCCGCACTTTAGAAGGAAAACTCAGGAGAACCAACATCTTTCTAAACTTTTTTGGAACGTATAGGATCTAAAGTTAAAACAGATAGGAAGTGTGAAACATAAGGGTTGGATATTTCTAACTTAGGATGATAGAATTTCTAACGTAAATACTAAATTGTGGGAGAAGAATCGATGTTAACTTATGACACTAGCTCGACGGGATTTTGTGGGTAGTATCCGCTGAAAACCCTCAGGAGACAACACTCCTCCTACTAGGGACACCTAGAGGTTTAACGGCTTGTTGCACGTGCTCAGTGCAATCGCGTTCCCTGCGAAAGTGCGGTTAGGACTTTTTTGTGAATAATTGGTTTTGCTCGGGACGAGCAAAAGTTAAGTTTGGGGGTATTTGTTCATACCAGAATATTGCATTTTATACCGCCCATTCTTACGCTCGTATGTTTATAGGTAGGTGCTTTTAATCCGTATTTGTTACATATTTACAGATTACAGGTTTCCAGTACAAATATTGCAAATCCAGACAAAATCTCCACAGTTACGCCAGAAGCAGAACATCTGTTGACAGCAGATAAAAGCCGGGTTCCGGTCATCCATATCCGTCCAGTGCCGAGTACCAGTTCCAGAGACAAGACATATGACAGTGTTCATTCGTGTCTCGGACAGGCACAGAGCACGAGGGGGGCAGCACAAGAATCAATGGGTGCGCGGAGCTCGAGGGAGATAGAAGTCAAAAGTAAAGAAAATAAAGCAATCTTGGACTAAGAAATCTGAAGATATTCTGGAAGATTTTGTGCAGTTTAAAGTTGGCAAACACGAGGAAACATGAAACCAGGGTATACGACAAAAGCTCCTGACCCAACTCCCCTATATGGCCGCGGAACCGCGGCCTAAGCAGGCTTAGGCCGCGGAACCGCGGCCATGTGGACTCCTCTCTGTGTCAATTTTTGTGGGCAGTTTGGTACTTTCATTTTTAGCCATATTGTTGCCCTAGGTTTCCAGTTCCCCTCCTATAAATACCCCAGAATTTGCCAAGCCAAGGGTATCCATTCTCTTAGCCACTTTAGTGTAGTTTTAGTCCCTTCTTCTTCTTCTTCTTCTTCATTCTTCCTCCATGGAAATGTAGTGAGAGCATTGAGTGGATGTTAATGAAGATGAGGGTTTTCGTATCTTTCTTGTTAGTTTAACTTCCCCTTGAGATTCTTGCTTTCTCTTGATCTTTCAACCTCTTCATTGAGCTTGAAAGTTTAAGGGTTTGTTATTGATCTCAAGGGTTGTATCTTCTTATGGAATTAGTTCTTCACTTCACATGAGTTCTTTACCCTTCTCTTGATCTTGCAACCTCTTGATTGAGCTTGCAAGTTTAAGGGTTGGCTATTGATCCCATACTTGTCTTGAGTTCTAGTTCTAGTTCTTTTTATTGCTTATTTATTACTTGCTTTTTATTACCTTGCTTTACTTATTTGCAATTTAAATTCATGCACTTACTTACTTGTAATCTTTTCTTTTCTTTGTTCTTTATTGTTCTCGCTTTTTTGCTCATTTTGTGAATGGTTGTAATTATTGTCGTTGTTAACAATCAATACGATATTGTAAGTTAACGTTTCTTTGCTCATTTTCCTTTTCCCGTTATTTTCCATTGAACTCCGCCCAAACGATACGCAAGCGCTCCGTTAGGCACCCTACCCTAACAAGGTAACGGTGATTCCTAACCGCGACCGATTGCGTTCGGTTTAGCCGGAGGCGAAAGCAAGAGACAAGAACGGAAGGACAAGGGTAAATAAGCCGTATTCCACGAATACCGCGCTTAAATCCCCTAATCCACGTTGTTGCCGATTGCTCTAGCTTCATTTGGTCAAGACTCGGCTCAAAGGTTTTGAGTACAGATTCCTTTATCTTACATTTTCGTATCTTTTCTTAACAATTTTACACTTGCAAATAAAACACATAGGTTAGATTGAACAAATATACACAAATTCTTTATTGACTCATCTAAAACAAGAAAGGACATACAACCATCTCCCTGTGGATCGACCCGTGCTCAACCGGCTAGCTGCATAGCGACACCGTCTTGATTGCGGTTAACTTTAATTCTTTCAATCAAGCGCCAGATTAAAGAGCGCAAAGCGCTAGTTTATGAGCGCAAAGCGCTATTTGTTCAATGGCGCATATGTGAGGAGCACGTGGTGCGCTCGGCGCTGAGCGCCAGTCCATGAGCGCAAAGCGCTATTTTATGAGCTCAAAGCGCTATCTGTTCAGTGGCGCACACGTGAGGAGCACGTGGTGCGCTTGGCGCTTTGTGCCAGTCAAAGAGCGCAGAACCACATCTTATCAATTTTATGATCTGAGAAATAAATTCTCATTTAGAAGAGACTTTGTCTCAAAGTTCCAAGAACAAAGTTCTTATTTTGTAGGAGATGTTTCAATCTCTTATTTTGGTGAAAGGCTTTGCCTTTATGGATCTGTGATTCTAAGAGAATTGAATTATTCCCCCCCTTTATTTTATAATGAGATATCATGATCTCCTTGTATAAAAGATCTTAGTCTTATAAATTTATGATCTGTGAGAAGAATTATGCTCGTCTTTCTATTTTATGATGAGATCCTTGAATCTCTTTGTGAAAGACCTTGGTCTTGTAGATCTATGATCTTAAAGAAAGAAGTGAATTCTTCTTTCTTTATATGAGACGATTTAGTCTTTTTGTTCTTTTTTACCTTGAAGAAAATCTTCTTCTTCTGAGTGCTTGGCTCTTCTTGCTGAGATTTCTCAAAGTTTATGGGGGGTTCCTCTATATGAGACTTGAAGTCTAGGGGCCTTTATATAGTGTAAGCTGATTTGTTCAATCAGTTAAGGAGATCTTTTCTCCAATTGATTTGGGGATTTCTCCACTGTTGGATCTTTGATCCAAGGGCTTCTGATTTACAGAAGGCAATTTTCTTGTTTTTAACAAGATTGGGAAATCTTTTCCATACAGGATTTATTCTGTATTTTGGTGATTTTTAATCACCTTTGGATCATTGATCCAACGGTGCTCTAATTTACAGAGCACAATCTTTTTGTTTGGAAAGATTTTGAGTAATCTCTTCCTAACAAAATTTTATTTTGGTTAATTGATGATTTAACATCTTTATTAGATCTTTGATCTGATGGTGCGGTGCTTTTAGTTCCAGCGCTAGCGCACCCGTGCTTTGCATGTGGTGCGCTGCTTAGAATGCAGTGCACTTGGCGCTAGCGCACCCGTGCTTTGCACGTGGTGCGCTGCTTATAGTACAGCGCTCTTGGCGCTAGCGCACAGGTGCTTTGCACGTGGTACGCTGCTTAGGACGCATCGCACTTGGCGCTGCTATGAAGCGTTGCTTCATTTCAAAATTTACATTTTGAACAGATCTTTGCTCTGATTGGGTGAAACAGTAGTATCTCTCAAGTGGATGATGAACCCTACCAGATTCGCGGAGAGGCTAGGGTTCGTTGGAAACTATTGAATCCTTTAGTTTAACCAAATCATCAGCTGTTAGTTTGTCTAGCTGGAACTCTTTCCAGTTCTTCCTCATGACCACTAATTTCTTTACAAGAAATTCCTTTTCTAAAAAGGTGGCATGCTGTGAAACAAAACACCTTTTGCTCCTCAGAGTGGTAGAAGATATTCCCTTGCAAATGTTCGGGATATCCTAACAAACATGTACAGAACTGACCTTGCCTCGAGCTTGTCCGGATTCTGCCTTTCAACATAGGCCGGACAACCCCATATCTGAACTCGTTTAAGACATGGTCTCTTCCCATACCATATCTCATATATAGTGGTAGGCCCTGATTTGGACGGAACCCTATTCAATAGGTATGCATCTTCTCAAGTGCATAACACCAAAAGGAAACAGGTAACTCAGTAGTACTCATCATAGAGCGCGCCATATCTCATAGGGTGCGATACCTCCACCCCGATACACCGTTGTGCTTTGGTGTACTCGAAGGAGTAAGCTGAGAGAGAATCACCTTCTCCTTTAAATAATCCAGGAACTCCATGCCGAAGTATTCTCCTCCTCGATTACATCGTAGGACTTAATACTTCTACCCGTCTGGTTCTCAAATTTAAGCTTATATTCCTTTGAATTTCTCATAAATTTCAGACTCGTGTTTCAACAGGAACACATGTCCGAATCTTTTGAGATAGTCGATGAATATAACGAAGTACAAATAACCTACCTTGGCATTTATAGACATAGGACCGTATACATCATCATGTATATGTTCCAAGAGTTCACTAACTCTTTTCCTGTTTCCAGTAAACGGAGTATAGGTCATTTTATCTTTGAAATAAGACTGGCAAGTATCATAAGATGAAAATTCGAACAGATTCTCATATTCATCCTTATGTAACTTAGCTGGTCGTGTCGCATTGATATGACCTAGTCTACAATGCCATAAGAAGGATTCGTTCATTTCTGAACTACTCCTCTTGTATGTGTTCTATATAGTTTGAACTGTGGTTTGATTTAGAACGTATATGCTATTATCTAACGTGCCTGATCGAATCAACTCTTGATTCAGGAAAATATTCACAACATTATCCTCCAATACAGAATTATATCCTTCTTTAACTCATTAAAGAAATAGATGTAATGTTGTATCAGGTTCGGTATGTAATAATATTCGTTGAGAATCAATGTATTAATACAAGGTGATATCTGCCAACTCATTTGGCTGCAACACTTGCACCATTCTCTAACACTTAGAGTCATATCACCCAATCTCAGTTCTCTACCTTTCTGTAGCCCATGTAATAGATTACATATATGGGATCCTAATCCGGTATCTCATACCTAGGACATAGAGGATACTGAGAAACGGTTCTTGGTAATGAACACACCCGAAGAAGATGCATCAACATGCACTTTCTTCGATTGGGTGGCATGGGAATCCGGATATTTCCCTATTTCCTGCTCAGACTTATAACAGTTATAAGATAGAGCGGAACCAATATTCCCTAGCACAGTATAATAGGCAGTTTCGGTCAATGCATCCATATTATTATCTTGATTAAGGCGTGACAAGGTCGCTACCAGGAAAGAGAGAGAAGAAAACACTCTGTGTGCGCTCTTGCAGGATTAGATTGGTTATTATTTTATCTAATCAGGATAGCTCCCACTGTTTTAGCCAAATCTACCTTCAAACCCTAAAAGGTAAGACTAGCCGGGATTAATTACACCCTACAAGTTCGCCAATCTTTCAGACAGGCCCGTGTCGGTACTTTGAGGGAGATTCCCCATGCTTTCGCACGGACCTAATTAAAATAAATCTCGTTTTCTCAGGTGCATAACCCCGTTAACACCTTTCTAGACACCTACTTGATCGGCTAATTGTAATGTGTAAAACTCTCCCAGGAGTAACTCTTACTCACAGTGGGTATCGAGATCCAACTATCTCATAGAAGGTATGCAATCTCATTGCAAATTTCAATACTTGAAATTCCCGATAATGGTTTTTACCCCTAGTGTCGTATGACCTTGACGGAGGCCAAACTACCCATAGTCCGCTAGTCAAGTTCAACCCGTCATTTCTTAATTGAATTAGACCCACCCGCACGACCCTTGACGGAGGCCAAACTACGCCGTATGAATATCCTAATCCAATCGCATCGTATGCTAGCAGATAAGCACTAGTTAGCTACCGTACACTACGCCTTGACGGATGCCAAACTACCGCAGCACGAATACTAAGTAGTACTTACCTGAAATGACGGAGGGCTACGCAGGCTTTTAAGAAAACCATGAGCGTAATGAACTTGATATCGTTGTAGAATCGAGTTATTTTGAAAAGGAATGTTTTTTAGGCTTTTACTAGTTTTGCTAAAGAGGTCACTTCTGGTGAAGGGATCTCGGCTCTTTCCTTATCGAATAAGGTGCAGGATATTTCACAAATACCACTATGCAAAGCAAAAACTATAAAAGCAATCAAAAGACAAACCGAGTGGGTTGTAGCATCTGCTAGTTTCGCTAAAGAGGTCACTCCCGGTGAAGGGATCCCGGCTCTTTCCCTATCGAATAAGGTGCTGGATATTCTACAAGGAATACTGCTATGCAAAGCAAGAACTAGAGCTACCAGTTTTAAAAATAAGTTTCTACAACATGTTTAGGTTTCTTTTATTTTTCTTTCATTAATCTCATTAATGAAATCCCATCTGTTATGCTTCCTAAGCATCATATAAGAAACGAAAGCAGCAATATTTATTATATCTTATATTTATAATATAGGTATTCGTCTCAGAACATATCAAGTGATCACATCACAAAATATCAGCAGCAGAAGAATCACATATGAAATATTGGATATAGTAGGAATTCTATGTTTTATTAAGCTTGTATAAAACACGGATTCCACGGTCGTGATGAATAGCCAAACTGTTCATATCATAATATTGCATTATTACATTCCCCATTCTTATTTATTTTACAAATAAACAGGTCCTTTTGACCCATGTCTGCTACATAGTTGCAGGTTACAGGATCTTGGAAAAAAACAGTGAAAACAATGAAAATACGATGCAAAAGTGAGATTTCGACCAACAAACAAAGAATCTTTATCTTGCCTACAGTTTGAAGACTAAACGAAGATCAATGGACAATTTCACAAAGGCAGAGCAAGGTTTAAGACTTCGACACGAAGCAAGCGGTAAAAGTCCACGACTTTATTCACTGTGGAGATCTGGAAGAGAACCAGAAGCCAATCTGAGAAAAAAACTGAAGAAAAACCAAGAAAAATGCAACAGGAATCAGCCCAAAGAAAATAAGCCCACAAGGCCAATATACGGCCGCGGAACCACGGCCAAACATGGGCTTTGGCCGCGGAACTGCGGCCATGAAGAGCCCGTATTGATGGAAAAATTCCGAGGCGGCTGCGAGCGTTGACTAGGTCTTTTTCTTAGGGGGTATTTTTGTAATAGCAGATGTGCGAGTCGATTGTAACCCTAGGGTTTCTATCCTCTATAAATAGGAACCCTAAATCTTGTATTAGGTCATGCCTCTTTTCATTTCATAAATTCAAATCTGTAATTCCTGTGTTGATGTTTGGAGAGAGCCATCAATAAAATTAGTAAGTTTTCTATTTCATTGCCTTAGTTTACTTTTAATTATTTGCCCTAGTTAGAATGTCATTCAATTCCCTAATGAGCGAATAGTCTCCTCGCTTGTTAGGGTTAGCTTTAGGGAAAGGCTTGAGAGATGAAATCTCTCACCTCTTTCTTGCCCCATCATACATAATAATTAGGACTCCATGCATACATACACACACCGTTCCCTGCGGCACCTTACCCCTCGAGGTAACGGTGATACCGTAGTATAAAGGACCGGTTGTGTATGATTTCCATGGAGGTTAGGGTAATAATTGAGAAAAGAAGGACAAGAACCTATAGGAAGGAACATCGTTGCTTCCCAATGGTACTAATCCCCTTTATTAATTATTACCATAACACCTAATAGATCTAAAATAGGGCATTGAAAGCGATGAGGAAACATTCAATCTCCCAACTTACCCTAAACCTAACCCTAGCAAGATTTTAGTCTTAGTATAAAACAATTTAGGTTTTAGAGATAATCCATTCACAACGTTTGGAATTAACTCGTTTGAGCAAATTAGAAAAGACACAACATCCCTGTGGACCGACCCATACTCACCGGCTAGCTATCAAGCGACGCCGTTCTTGATTGCGGTAACATATATTTTTGATCTTAAAATCTCTACAAATCAAATGGCGCCGTTGCCGGGGATGGCGTGTTATTTTCTTTTTGCAATTTCGGGTTAATCTAAAATTAAAAAAATCAGAAAAACTGAAAAATTAAAAAAATATAAAAATTTATCATCTTTTTATTTTGTTAAGGGTATTTTTATTTGAATTTTGCAGGATCTACAATCGAGTTCGGATCTGGAAAAATCCAGAGATCAAAACAGCAAATATCAAATCTGAACAAACAGAGGAATATCACAACAAACAACAGAAGAAATTTGGAGGACCGAGTCAGCAAGTCAACCGCGGAACCGCGGTCAAAGGTGCGTTTCGGCGGCGGAATCGCGGCGATCTGTTGACATCATCAAAAAAAAACTGCCGCGGAACCGCGGCCGTAGCACTACTTTGGCGGCAGAAGCGCGGTAAAAAAAATCACTTTAAGTTCCCTCTGTCTCTTTCCTCTGAACTCCAAATATCTCCTCTATAAAATCTCCTGCAGGATTCTTTGCGCTTAAAAAATCTCTCCTCCTTCCAATAATTGATCTTGTGCAGGATTCTTTGCGTCGCGCTAAAAAATTAAAAAAAAATTGTTTGCAAGTGATTGTTACTTCTTTGCATATTTTTAATCGGACTTTAAGGGGCTTGAAACCAATCCAGATTGGGTGAGGATTTCATCACCCTTCCCAGGACCCCAGAAATCACATAAGGCATATGCATTGACCAGTATTAATTAAAAAAAGACTAGACTCAGCCCTAAGGACTTCGCGCTCAATAGGACAGAGGACTAGTTGTAGGCATCGGCCGTTGATCCTAACCTGATTTTTTGGTGTCTAGGCAAGTGTGTCTAAGGCGAGTGGTTACTTAATTGGGGCCACTACTTGTAGTGGAGAGCCTCCCACTCACGTGGCACTTACCTGGCCGCAATTGGCGGTGAAGAGGCGGTTTGAGGTCCTATTTCTAGCCCTTTGGAATAGTTAGGAGCTGTCAAGCTGACCTAGGTAATCCTAGATCTAGGCCTGATTGTGCATTTATGGTCATTTGAACGTGTGTCTAAGCCTTTTATCGAAAATCTTTTTGCAAAGAGCACCACATAAAAAAAAGGAAATTTTTTTACAAAAAATTGCAAAAATTTTGTCGCTAAGAAATCCGTGCACCCCACATTCTTTTTCTTCTCTTTCTTACATCATGGGTACCCCACCTCACAAAACTCTTGCCGAAGTTTGGTATCCTCATCCAAACATTGCTTTCTACGCGAATTGTTTTGGTCGAATTACGGACGATCCCTCCATGCCCAAAATATCTTTGAAAGATCGAATAGAAGATTCTAGGAGAAACAGTTCGACTCCGCAAATCCACTTTATATCAACCATTTCAACATTCACCACCTTCTTACGTCGATACCACTTTTGAGAATCCTGTTGTAACTCCGAAACCCATGTCTATTGCTGAACACATTGAACAATCTCGTAACCGATCTTTCACTCCTTTCAACACTTCGAGTTCTTTGGATCAACAAGTCCATTCACCTTTTTATCCAAATGTTGATCCTACTCCTGTCCAACCATTCAATTCCTACCAGTCCTACCCAACCTTCGCACCTTTCCTAGACATTGTTTCAACACAGCCATTTGGGAGTTTCCAAAACTTTGAATCTTTTACTGAAACCCCTTCACAACCCATGTCTAGTTTAGAACAGTCGTTAGAAGCCTATATGGTAGCGACAAATCAAATGATGAAGAATGTGGATGCGTCCGTGGCCACCCTTATGCAACCTAGTGACCCGGTAGCTAGTTTCCAACTAGCTCCAAAAATTCCAATGTACGATGTGGCGGTTGGACAGAGTGAGAATTTGAGTGGTGAAAGTGAGCTATACACCCTTCCAAATCAAACCTACCCATCACCAATTGAATCCCACAACTCCGGTTTTGAATATCTATCAAGTGTACCAAATGATTCACCAGTTGAAGATAAAACGTCTAATGAGTTGTGCGACTTTGTAGTGTTTGATTTACCTGATTGTGAAGGGTCCCTTCCAAGTGAAACCATCACCAATCCTTTTGATATCTACACCTCCACTCTAGAACCTGAATTGATAAATATCCATGCTTTTGATGAGGTGTCTGAGAATATTGATTTTCACTTGAATGAGGATATTGACGCCGGGAATATTTTGGATGATGAACCCGTAGATTTAACTGAAATTTTATCTCCAATTCATCATCCCGAGTCATTAAATGTTTCTCCCGAACTTCATATGTGTCTTGATTTTGATGATAATGGCATGGAAAAGCTAACTTTTGAGGAGAATCATGAGGATAGTATTGAGGATGAACCATTTTTGTTTGATGTGTCGGATTTTCCAATTCATCCTCCTGAACCTTTAACTGTTATACTTCCTAAATCACCCTCCCTCCTTTCCATCGTTCCGACCACACAAAAGATCACGCAAGAGGACTGTGAGTTTGAAAAATTTCTCTTCGATCACAGCAATTTGGACGCCACTAGTGCGTACCTCTTTGAATCTGACACAGTTCTCACAACCGATATCGATTATGAGTGTTTCACTTTTGCGGACGATTTTGAAGACTCACCGCCCGAGTTTGAGTCTTTTGAATTTTCAGATGAGTTAGTTGAACCATCAGACTTGGTTGCTTACAGTCATTTCGAACCATTGATGGAATCCTTCAAGTTCGAGACAGATTACTTAGGTGATAACAAGACTATCCTTAAATCACTCCCTTTCGTCCTTCCTATCGTTTTGACCACGCAAGAATCCGTCGCGTTTCCATTTTCAATGGATGGTTTACCAAGTTCAACGTACCCATGTTTTCTTGCGAATCTTGAGGGATTTGACCCCATTTCTCGACGGGTTGATAGATTAGCGCAATCGCTTTTAACACTTCGGTCATCACAAATTGCGCTAATTTATTCACTCGATTTACACCCTCAAGTTCGTACTACACTTCTTTCTCTTTTCCGCCATTCTTCTCCTGCACCAAGACCATATTTCACCCTTCTTCCCATACGGTCTCGTGTGTTTCTCAACTCCTTTCTCTACACTCCATTCTTCCACCAACCCTACCATTATCACGATAGAATTTTTGAATGGTTGATGCTAACCTATGGTCTGTGTAAGGCCTTGTATAGTTTGATTTTTTTTCCTCCCTAACTCTGAACTTTAACACTTAAAACAGTGGAAATACTGTCTCACTTAAGTTTGGGAGGAACCTTGTTGTATATTATTTTGTTTTTCCCTTTAACAATAAAAAATAAAAAAAATTATAAATAAATAAACAGGGGAGTGCCGACATTTTGACCCTCTTGGTGTAGCCTGACAGTGAGGACACTGTCAAGTTTAAGTTTGGGGGTATGCTAGGTAATCCTTTTTCCTTCGCATTCATATGTACATTTTTGCATTTGCATACTTATTTTTAAAACCCATAAAAAATTGAAAAATTTCAAAAATTATAAAAATTAAAGTATTCAATTTTGGTCATAATTGACTTGAGTTTGACAAAAAGGTTAACTAGCTAGGAACAACTACATCTTATACTTAGTAAATTAAAAAATCCTAAAAATAACCTTTCTTAAAATTTAACGGTAGAAAGTATATGTCTTTGTAGTTTATTTAGAAATAGGCAAATTTTGAGTTCACTTCTTGGGCTAAGTTAAAACAAGGGAAGAGTATTGATATTTTTATTAAAGTATAAGTTTGAAAAATAATTCCTAGCTTAAGTCTAAATTCTGAAAATATATACCCTGCAAATTGCACAAACACGCACCTTGAAACTTGGAATAGTAGAGGAGACCTTGAAATGCACTTGTCTAAAGTCCTGAGTACGAAGAGAATAAAATAAAAATTCAAGTGTAAATAAAGAGATAATAAAAAAATAAACACTGGTTTTTGTGATTACTTAAGGCTGCAAAAAGAGAAAAAAATATTTAGCGAGGGTGCTTCATCACCTAGTGCCTTAGACCAACTGGTTTGGGAGTCACTGCTAAAGCCTTAGGTGTTACAAGACTAGGAATTACGCTTTAATGTACAAACACATCTTGTAATCGGTTGTTGGTACCTCAAGAAGTATTAACGGTCGCATGAAGGATGTGTGAGCGCAATTTATCTAAAAATTCACCAATTAAGAAGTGCCTTGGACAACGGACAAGAGTATGATTGCTTGATTTGAATTTCCAAGTGTAGGGGTGATTTATACACACACGTAGGGGTATGTGATTGGGATTTAGATAGGAGATAGGAATGAAGAATAGGACTTGTATCTTTAATAGAGATGATAAAAATTCCTAAGTTGAGATGGAACCCTAGAAGAAAAACTTAAGAGATGCCAAAAGCTAAGTAAATTCACAAGAATATATATAATCTTAAGTTAAATAATAAGGAAGCGTGAAGAATACGGGTGGATGATTTATGAGTCGAAGATAATAGAATTCCTTGTTGGAAAACCTTGTTGGAGAATAAAAGTTAATAGGCCGAATTGATAGGATTTTGTGGGTAGTATCCACTGAAAACCCTCAGGAGACAACACTCGTCCTACTAGGGACACCTAGAGGTTTAACGGCTTGTTGCACGAGCTCGGTGCAATCACGTTTCCCAGCGAAAGTGAGGTTAGGTTTTTGTTGAGAATAAAACTAGGTTTGCTCGAGGACGAGCAAAAGATAAGTTTGGGGGTATTTGTTCATATCATAATATTGCATACATTTCCCATTCTTATTTATTTTACAAATAAACAGGTGCTTTTGACCCATGTCTGCTACATAGTTGCAGGTTACAGGTTCTTGGAACAAATGTAAGTCTATGTCACGCACCCCACGAGCTTGCGGGGAGGCGGAATATATGAAAAACGATTATCAAAGCTTCGTAACATGGATTTGAGCATACGGATCGTATCTAAACCATTACTAACAAACTATGAAAGGTTTAACTACTCGGATTTGAAGTTATACCTCACGTTACTTGTCCTTCGGGTCTTCATCGGTGTCCTCCACTCCTCGTAGGCTCCTTGGAACGTCGGCACCTCAACGGCCTCCTCGAGTCAAAGACGATCCACCCGAGAGCTCCTACTTCAAGCTTGATTTCTAACTTGAGACAACTAGGTTTCTTTAGTTGCTAATCAAAGTGACCTAGGTGATATAGAGTGAGGTTATGGATTAATTAGTCTATCTAATCCTTGATCTCAACACATGAGAGGTAGGATTAGGGTTTGAAGAGAGAGTGAGCTTGAGGAGAGAGAAGGTGAGCATAATAATGATTATGAAATTGTTTCTCACTTGAATATATGAAGCATAATGTTTAATCAAATAAATGAATAAATGTGATTAATCATCATGCTACATTAATTCAATATGAGTGATTCACTATATGAGTCATTAAGCATTTAATGATGCATTAATGATATGATGAATCACACAAAATGAGTCACAAATGCATTTAATGAAAATGCTACCTAAACCCTCAAGTCACCAAGCTTCTAGAAGCTTCCCGAAAAATTACGAGAATGCCCCTCCTATCCGTGAAAACACGGAAAAACTTTAGACTGTATAAATCCAAAAACCTGATACTAGAATCTGGCTTAAACCAAAGCCGGCTAGTAAAAACTGTCCGAACGTCGTACGTGCGAAAACACACGTATGCGTCCGAACCCTTGTCGTAAAACCATACGACCTCTATATCGTTTCTCCTGGAGCAGGGAAACTCTCTGTGTAAGACTCTAAAGACTCGACACTACGCTGGCAGTGGGTTTAACCACAGACCGCAAGCGGCACTAGCTGTACATAACGGTCCCCAGGTAGATGTCGATAAGAAGGACGATGAGGAACCCATCCGAACTCCTACTGAGCCTGATGTGACAATCTCCGTACAGTCCGGTCTGTTCGTCTAGGACTATCGCATATCAGGCCTAGGGGCGGCAAGCGTCAGTCCCCTAATAGCGGTATAAGTCGTGTCGGAGCGTAGCCCATTACACCCTGAGAAACTACTCGAACCTACCAGTAAATCTCGCTTGCCCTGGCCAGGGACTTTGCGTAATGGCTCTCTGACACAGCACGATATCAACTCTCAATACCGGGAGAGACGAATCCTATCTAACTGCCATTGCCTCTAAGTGTTCGGGACTGCACCCAACTGCTACCTGTTTGCACGACTCCTTTGAGCCATGGTAGGGTAGCAATCTAAGAACAGTGGGACACACTCGAGGCGAAGTAGCAGTGTCAAGTCTGCGGACTATGCTGTACTCATGTCACCTGGTAACTGTTAACTGACGACGGGTATAATACCAACCAACAGTTCCCCTGTGAGTCCTGTCCGGTGTACCCGTAACCTAACGAGCACCTGTATACTATCTCCAGTACTGTGTACTGATGGCTGTGGGATAGACCATCTCCCCAACTGGGATGAGAAGCGTACACACTAATCTACTCTGGAATTATCGATGCCCTGTCTCGATAATCCAACGACCAGGGACCTGTATAGGATGTTGCTTATAGACTACCCAGCCCCCACTAGTGTGACTGCCATCACAACGCTGGTAATCAAGCAAAGATCCTATGGGCTCTACTAATATGTATAAATGATACGTTACAAGAAACATATGCACATATTAAAGTAGAAACAAACCAAGTAGCATACTACCATTTTTAGCAAGACTGATATATAACTGTGAATATCCCAAGCTTCCATTAAGTAATATACAAGCTAGTATGATACAATAATGGCCCCTAGGGCATATACACTAACAATCTCCCACTTGCACGAGGGCCATGTGCTGGCATATCGCAGACCTATCATCTCGAATAGCCTCTCGAACTGCGTCTGAGGAATGGCCTTTATGAATGGATCAGCAGTGATATTCTCTGTATCTACTCTCTTTACCTCGATCTCCCGGCGATCTACGATCTCCCTGATCAGGTGATACCGCCTTAAGATGTGTCTGGACTTCTGATGGGACCTGGGTTCCTTCGCTAAAGCTATAGCGCCGTTGTTGTCGCAATATAGAGGTATTGGACCAACACTGGTAGGAACCACCTGAAGTTCTGTGAGGAACTTCTTCATCCAGACAGCTTCTTTTGCGGCATCGCAAGCAGCTATGTACTCCGCTTCCATTGTTGAGTCAGCAACGGTCTCCTGCTTGGAACTCTTCCAACAGACCGTCCCTCCATTGAGGGTAAAGACATAACCCGACATGGATTTGGAGTCATCCTTGTCACTCAGGAAGCTGGAGTCGACAAAGGCATCGATCTGGAGGTCTTTTCCGCCATACACCAAGAACATCTCCTTAGTCCTCCTCAGGTACTTGAGAATGTTCTTTACTACTATCCAGTGCTTCTCCCCTGGGTTTGCTTGATACCGGCTTACAACGCTCAATGCGTATGCTACATCTGGTCTGGTACATAACACCACATACATTATAGAGCCTACCGCAGAAGCGTAGGGTATAATCGCCATGCGATCCCTTTCCAAATCAGTCTTGGGAGACATCTCTTTGGAGAGGGTGATTCCGTGACAAGCCGGTAGGTTACCTCACTTAGAATCATCCATACTGAATCTCTTCAATATGGTGTCTATGTACCTGGACTGCGAAAGTCCCAACATCCTCTTTGATCTATCACGATAGATCCGGATCCCTAGAATGTAGGTGGCATTACTCAGGTCTTTCATGGAGAATTTCTGTGATAAGAATCTTTTGAATGACTGTAACATAGGAATATCATTTCCTATTAGGAGAATGTCATCTACGTACAAGACGAGGAATACTACAGCTCTCCCTACAATCTTACTGTATATGCATGGTTCATCTGGATTTTTGATAAAGTCGAATTCTTTGACAGCATCATCAAAACAGATGTTCCAACTCCGCGATGCCTGCTTTAGTCCATAAATGGACTTAAGCAACTTGCATACTTTACTGCTGCTCCCACTCTGAATGAATCCCTCTGGCTGATCCATATAGTCGCACTCTTCCAAATTACCATTTAGAAAGGCCGTCTTTACGTCCATCTGCCAGATCTCATAATCGTGGAAGGCAGCAATAGCAAGAAGGACCCGAATGGATTTGAGCATAGCCACTGGAGAAAAGGTTTCGTCATAGTCCAAACCAGGTCTTTGACGGAAACCCTTTGCAACAAGTCTAGCCTTATAGGTTTCAACCTGTCTATCTACACCAATCTTCTTTTTGAAGATCCATTTGCATCCTACGGGTTTTACCCCATCTGGAGCAATGTCCAAAGTCCATACTTTGTTAGTGTACATGGATTCCATTTCGGTCCGCATTGCATCCAGCCATTTTACCGAGTCGCCGCTCTGAATGGCTTGCTGGAAGCTAGTAGGGTCATCATTATCAATGACGCAATCTTCTCGATCCCCGTCTATGAGAAAACCGTAGTATCTCTCAGGCGGATGAGACGGCCTACTACTTCTGCGGAGGGGTGCAGGAATGTCCTATTCTTCTTGAACTTCTGGTTCTACCAAACTTTCAGTAGTAGTTTGTGGTTCAGGAATTTCTTCCAGTTCTATTTCGCTCCTACTTGTTTCCTTTTCTAAAAACTAATATTCTAGAAAATGGGCATTACGAGAAACAAAAACCTTTTGTTCCTCTGCGTAATAGAATAGATACCCCTTGGAGTTCTTTGGATATCCCACAAACTTACAATGTACTGATCGTGCCTCGAGCTTGTCCGCATGCTGCTTTTTAACAAAAGCTGGACATCCCCAAATCTTCAAATACTGAAGATAGGGTTTCTTCCCACTCCACATCTGAAATGATGTGGTAGGCACAGTCTTGGTAGGAACTATGTTCAAAAGATATGCCGCTGATTCTAGCGCATATCCCCAGAAAGATCGCGGTAACTCAGCCTTACTCATCATGGAACGAACCATATATAATAGGGTTCGATTCCTCCTTTCCGATACACCGTTGTGTTGTGGTGTGTATGGAGAAGTAAGCTGAGAGAGAATTCCATTCTCTTTTAAGTAACCCAAGAACTCGGCACTTAAGTATTCACCAGCTCGATCAGATCTCAGTGTCTTGATACTTTTGCCTGTTTGGTTTTCTACTTCATTCTTGTATTCTTGGAATTTCACAAAGGCCTCGGATTTATGCTTCATCAAGAAGATATATCCATACCTAGAGAAATCATCCGTAAAAGTAATGAAGTAGGAATAACCACCTCGCGCATGTCTAAACATTGGACCGCACACGTCACTGTGTACGAGTCCCAAGAGCTTGCTTGCTCTTACTCCGTGTCCAGTAAACGGAGTCTTTGTCATCTTTCCTATGAGACAAGATTCACAAGTAGCATAAGATTGATGTTCGAACGGATTCAAATATCCTTCTCTATGTAACTTAGTCAACCTTCTCTCATTGATGTGACCTATTCTGCAATGCCATAAGAAAGCCTGATTTAATTCCGGTGACTTTCTTTAAAGTGTGTTCTGGACATTGAAAACCTGAGCTTGACAAAATACGTATATACCGTTATCTAATGTACCGGACCCAATCAAAACTTGATTTAGGTGGATGTTAACTACATCGCTTACGAATGTAAAATTATATCCCTCTCTCGAAAGTGAGGACACTGATATGATATTACAAGTCATACTAGGTACATACAAACACTTACGTAGAATCAATATATGCCCACTTGTCAAACCTAGGCGATATTCTCCCACGGATTCAGTGTTCACAGTCATTCCGTTTGCAACTGTGAGAGACCAATCACCTACTTTTTTAACTCTACGGTTTCTCAAAGCATGTAATGAATTACAGATATGAGATGCTGCTCCGGTATCTAGTACCCAGGAAGTAGAGTTAATTGACAAACAGTTCTCAATTACAAACACACTTGAGGCCGAAGCCACAACATGCTTCGTATCCTGGCTACTGGCTTCCAAAGCCCTGCAATCTTTCTGCCAATGCCCAATCCCATAACAATAGGAACGTCCCTCTTTTACTACATTCAGTCCCGAAACTTTTGCCCTTCTCTTTCTTTCTACTTCCCTGATTTCCTTCAGGGTAGAAGGCAGAGACTGTAGAATCAAGTCAATATCTGACCCGTTTCCCAACGTGGTCTCCAGGTCCTTGAGCTCATCAATATGGCTAGTCATTGTAAGGACGTTGTCCCTTACAGATGACCCGACAGCCAACCTCGCTTGAAATAATTCGTTCGAGGTCTCATATCTTGCGATACGAGTTTGCTCTCCATATAAATTTTTGTTATGGAGAAAGATGGAAACTGAGTCCATCTTCTCGTGCTGCTTCTGGTATATACCATCAACTGAAGCTAACACGAGGCACTTGGCTTTCGCTTTATCCTTTTCCCTTGTCTGACGGATATTCATATCCGTGACGGTGGAAACTGGACCTGGGACGGCGGGATCTTGAGTAATAATAGGGTGGTCCAGCTTGTTATAGGCAATGGACATCTGGACAGATCTTTGCCAGTCATATAAGTCAGATTCAGTCAATTTGTTATCTAGATGTAACCTAACCGTGGTCACAAGGTCACTACAATTAAGAGAGAGAGAAGAAAACACTTTAGCATGATGCTCTTGCAAGTTTAGAGTGGTTTTTAATTTATCTAAACAGGATGGCTCCCACTGTTTCTCGAATCCCTCCTCAAACCAAAAAGGAAGAACTAGCCAGGACTATTCTCACCATACAATACTTGCTTAACCGTTCGGCCAGGCCAGTGTCGATACTTCAAGGGAGGTTTTCCAACGCTTTCGCGAAGTTCCTTAATTAAATAACCTCTTTTCTTTGGGGGCGTAACCCCGCTGACACCTTTCTTGGCAACTACTTGGTTTATAGCATTGATCGTTAAGTGACGAATCTCCTGATAAGTAGTATATACTCACAGTAGGATCGGGATCCAAATATCATCGTATGATAATATTGAAGGAATCCTACCAACATTCATCAAACTCCAAATGGTATGCATCTCTTTGAAAATTTCAGTTTCTTTAGAAATTCCCGATATAAATTTTTGCCCCATGCTCTTATGACCTTGGCGTTGGTCAAAATGTCATAAGTCACATGTCAAGTTCTACCCATCATTATCCTTGTTAATTTGAACCCATCCGTACATATCCTTGACGTTGGCCAAAATGATAATACGACTGTCCCAAACTAACTCATCTATCTATGCAACAAATGAAAACCCAGCAGCTACCAAAAACTATGCCTTGGCGTTGGTCAAAATACATAGCTTGAATACTACTGAATACCCAAATGAAATGACGGAGGGCTACGAATGGTTTTGGCAAAACCGTGAACGTAGTGAACTTTGATATGATCGAAGGAACCTGATAGCTTTTTAAAAGGAGTGGTTAAAGCTCCGCAATTAAAAATTCTGCTATTTTAAAATAACCGAGTGGTTTCTTTTAAATTTGTTCCAACGACTTAACTTTGGTTTATTTTCTTTGCATTATAATAATGCGACCCATCATTTATCCTATCATTGCAGAAAAAAACGAAAATACCACGTCCTCTTATGCCATCCGCATTCGCCACGGGGTCCCGTCATCACCCGTTAGGTTACTTAACTAACGACAGAGCGGGGGCTGGGCTAGCGCGGGTGTAAAACATAAGTGACGTCTAATAGCTATCATATATAGATATTGTACATTCGTCAGACGCAATAATAGGCATTCCAGATCTCTAATGAACTTTATTGGATATACTAGCAATCCGCGTTTGCTTTGAGCCTGCAACAAAAGACGGATTACACAGTTGTGATGAATAGCCATTACCCCACCCTAGACCCCTACGAGTACGGCAAACTACCCGCCAAGTACCCGAAGTGAAGCGGTCTCCCTCAACAACGTGAGTAGGCCACTAAACACTTCAAAGTACCCGGTAGCTTGTGCACCCCACCTTGGGTCTATCCTAGGAGCAAAAACAGTAAAAAAAAATAATACAACGATGGCTACAACCGCAACCTGGATGTTCCCCGGAAAAGAATATTATATCATATTACAATTTACATCGAATGAATGAATATAAAACCCATCTCAAACCCCGGCTAATCATCACAACGATCCAATCAAGTTCATATACACAAACAGTAAACATTACAGAAATGTGCAACCCCCTGCCAACCGACATACTAGCAGTTAGGAGAGGTTTACGAACACATTAAACATTACAGATAAAAACCCGATTAGCAAATAACTTAGAATATCGATCGACAACCTCTTTCCATGTCTACCCCAAAAGCAAGCCAGCACTGAAGTAACCTGGGCAGAAACAGAATATACAGGAAAACAAAACACCATAAAATATGAATTTCCGTGAAACTCCGAGTCAACCCTCGGGGTTGACTCGGTGGTGGATCCGCGGCCAAAAGCACCATTTGGCCGCGGTTCCGCGGCCGTCTTGCCGAGTTGTGTCCTCGTATTTTCCCAGAATTCATATAATACCCTGCTGTGAATTTTAAGGCATATCAAATATTTTTTTTCGACACTTTTAAAATTAACAGAAACTGATAGGGTTTCAGGGTGTTGTTTTCGCGTTTTTCCGACGATCGAAATTCTAATTAGTTGCTAACAAGCTAATAAAGGTTTAGTTGGATCTGATACCACTGTAAATCCATGTCATGCACCCCACGAGCTTGCGGGGAGGCGGAATATATGAAAAACGATTATCAAAGCTTCGTAACACGGACTTGAGCATACGGATCGTATCTAAACCATTACTAGCAAACTACGAAAGGTTTAACTGCTCGGATTCGAAGTTATACCTCACGTTACTTGTATTTCGGGTCTTCATCGGTGTCCTCCACTCCTTGTAGGCTCCTTGGAACGTCGCCACCTCAACGGCCTCCTCGAGTCAAAGACGATCCACCCGAGAGCTCCTACTTCAAGCTTGATCACTAACTTGAGACAACTAGGTTTCTTTAGTTGCTAATCAAAGTGACCTAGGTAATATAGAGTAAGGTTATGGATTAATTAGTCTATCTAATCCTTGATCTCAATACATGAGAGGTAGGATTAGGGTTTGAAGAGAGAGTGAGCTTGAGGAGAGAGAAGGTGAGCATAATAATGATTATGAAATTGTTTCTCACTTGAATATATGAAGTATAATGTTTAATCAAATAAATGAATAAATGTGATTAATCATCATGCTACATTAATTCAATATGAGTGATTCACTATATGAGTCATTAAGCATTTAATGATGCATTAATGATATGATGAATCACACAAAATGAGTCACAAATGCATTTAATGAAAATGACACCTAAACCCTCAAGTCACCATGCTTCTAGAAGCTTCCCGTAAAATTACGAGAACGCCCCTCCTATCCGTGAAAACACGGAAAAACTTTAGACTGTATAAATCCAAAAACCTGATACTAGAATCTGGCTTAAACCAAAGCCGGCTAGTAAAAACTGTCCGAACGTCGTACGTGCGAAAACATCCGAACCCTTGTCGTAAAACCATACGACCTCTATATCGTTTCTCCTGGAGCAGGGAAACTCTCTGTGTGGGACTCTAAAGACTCAACACTATGCTGGCAGTGGGTTTAACCACAGACCGCAAGCGGCACTAGCTGTACGTAACGGTCCCCGGGTAGATGTCGATAAGAAGGACGATGAGGAACCCATCCGAACTCCTACTGAGCCTGATGTGACAATCTCCGTACAGTCCGGTCTGTTCGTCTAGGACTATCGCATATCGGGCCTAGGGGGCAGCAAGCGTCAGTCCCCTAATAGCGGTATAAGTCGTGTCGGAGCGTAGCCCATTACACCCTGAGAAACTACTCGAACCTACTACTAAATCTCGCTTGCCCTCGCCAGGGACTTTGCGTAATGGCTCTCTGACACAGCACGATATCAACTCCCAATACCGGGAGAGACGAATCCTATCTAACTGCCATTGCCTCCAAGTGCTCGGGACTGCACCCAACTGCTACCTGTTTGCATGACTCCTTTGAGCCGTGGTAGGGTAGCAATCTGAGAACAGTGGGACACACTCGAGGCGAAGTAGCAGTGTCAAGTCTGCGGACTATGCTATACTCATGTCACCTGGGAACTGTTAACTGATGACAGGTATAATACCAACCAACAGTTTCCCTGCGAGTCCTGTCCGGTGTACCCATAACCTAACGAGCACCTGTATACTATCTCCAGTACTACGGACTGATGGCTGTGGGACAGACCATCTCCCCAACTGGGATGAGAAGCGTACACACTAGTCTACTACGGAATTATCGATGCCCTGTCTCGATAATCCAACGACCAGGGACCTGTATAGGACATTGCTTATAGACTACCCAGCCCCCACTAGTGTGACTGCCATCACAACGCTGGTAATCAAGCAAAGATCCTATGGGCTCTACTAATATGTATAAATGATACGTTACAAGAAACATATGCAAATATTAAAGTAGAAACAAACCAAGTAGCATACTACCATTTTTAGCAAGACAGATATATAACTGTGAATATCCCAAGCTTCCATTAAGTAATATACAAGCTAGTATGATACAATAACGGCCCCTAGGGCATATACACTAACAACAAAACAGTGAAAACAATGAAAAGACGATGCAAAAGTGAGACTTCGACCAACAAATAGAGAATCTTTATCTTGCCTACAGTTTGAAGACAAAACAAAGATCAATGGACAATTTCACAAAGGCAGAGCAAGGTTTAAGACTTCGACACGAAGCAAGCGGTAAAAGTCCACGACTTTATTCACTGTGGAGATCTGGAAGAGAACCAAAAGCCAATCTGAGAAAACAACTGAAGAAAAATGCAACAGGAATCAGCCCAAAGAAAATAAGCCCATAAGGCCCATATACGGCCACGGAACTGCGGCCAAACGTAGGCTTTGGCCGCGGAACCGCGGCCATGAAGAGCCCGTATTGATGGAAAAATTCCGAGGCGGCTGCGAGCGTTGACTAGGTCTTTTTCTTAAGGAGTATTTTTGTAATAGCAGATGTGCGAGTCGATTGTAACCCTAGGGTTTCTATCCTCTATAAATAGGAACCCTAAATCTTGTATTAGGTCATGCCTCTTTTCATTTCATAAATTCAGATCTGTAATTCCTGTGCTGATGTTTGGAGAGTGCCATCAATAAAATTAGTAAGTTTTCTATTTCATTGTCTTAGTTTACTTTTAATTATTTGCCCTAGTTAGAATGTCATTCAATTCCCTAATGAGCGAGTAGTCTCCTCGCTTGTTAGGGTTAGGTTTAGGGAAAGGCTTGAGAGATGAAATGTCTCACCCCTTCCTTGCCCCATCACACATAATAATTAGGACTCCATGCATACATACACACACCGTTCCCTGCGGCACCTTACCCCTCGAGGTAACGGTGATACCGTAGTATAAAGGACCGGTTGTGTATGTTTTCCATGGAAGTTATGGTAATAATTAAGAAAGTAAGGACAAGAACCTAGAGGAAGGAACATCGTTTCTTCCCGATGGTACTAATCCTCTTTATTAATTATTACCATAACACCTAATAGATCTAAAATAGGGCATTGAAAGCGGTGAGGAAACATTCAATCTCCCAACTTACCCTAAAACTAACCCTAGCAAGATTCTAGTCTTAGTATAAATCAATTTAGGTTTTTGAGATAATCCATTCACAACGTTTGGAATTAACTCGTTTGAGCAAATTAGAAAAGACACAACATCCCTGTGGACCGACCCGTACTCACCGGCTAGCTACCAAGCGACGTCGTTCTTGATTGCGGTAACATATATTTTTGATCTTAAAATCTCTACAAATCACAAACCCACATCTCTAGACCCCTACGAGAGCAGCAAGCAAGCATACCAGTTCTAGAGTTAGGTGACCCGGTCTCAACTCCTTGAGATGGTCTCCCACTGGACCCTAGAACCCGGTTACTTGTGCTCCCCGCTTTGGGTCTATCCTAATGCGGAAAAGTAAATAATATACATCAATGGTGTTGGATATAGTGCCCTCAAAGTCAATTATTAGATCGCAGGCACGTGATTGCAATGATTGAGGGAGGACCTATGCCGGAAGGACAGTCTTACTCAAGATGATAGTATGCTATCTGGTTTATCTTTATCATCGTGTACATGCTTTAGGTGATGTTACAGATCACTATTGCACGTTGATAGATCCCTTAGGATTCTTGCTTGACTACCAGCAGTATGATGGCGATCATATAGGTCAGAGTTGGGTAGTCTATAAGCACATTCTTAAAGTGGTCCCTAGTCGTGGGAGTTTCGACACTGGGCATCGATACTCCGATAATAGACTAGTGTATACGATTGAGACCCTGACGAGGGGCGGTGGCTGGTCTCACAAGCCATTGGTGTCAGTTGGTTCACCTAAAACCTGTATGGGTGCTCATTGGGTTATGAGTACACCGGACAGGACTCGTCGGGAACATGCTAGTTGGTATTATACCTGACGTCAGATAGAAGTTCCCTGGTGACATGTGTACAGGTTAGTTCATCGACCTGAGATCGTCATTTGTCTCGTGTGAGTTCCCACTGTGCTTTGATTACAACCCTACCACGGCTCAAATGAGTCGTGCAAATAGGTTTTAGTTGGGTACAGTCCCGAGCCACATGGAGGCAGTGAGCGGATCGACAGGGGTTTTGTCTCTCCCGGTATTGGGGGTGAGATCGCGCTGTGTTTAGGAGAGCCAGTACACGAAGTCCTTGGCCAAAGCAGGAGATTTACTGGTAGGTATTCCAGTAATATCTCAGGGTGTTCTGGGCTACACTCCGACACGACTTGTACCGTCTTTGGGGGTCTGACTTTTACCAACCCCATAGGCTCCACATGCGATACTCATAGACGAACGGACCGGAATGTACTGATATTGTCACTGACAGGCTCAGTAGGGTGTCAGGATGAGTTCGCTCATCGACCTCCCTTTTAGTCAATACCTGGTAGCTCGTTACGTACAGCTAGTACCACTGATGTGCTAGTGGTTAAATCCACAGCCAAAATATTGACGAGTCTTTAAGGTCCCCCACAGACAGTTTCTTAAGTTCGGGCGTAACGTTGTAGAAGCCGTATGGTGTTATGGCAGGGTTCGATCATATACGTGCACTTATGCACAGATCATAATCGGACGGATCGTACTGGTGGGCTTTGGTTTAAGCCGGATCCTAGTATTAGATTTGTTGGATTACTTTCGTCTCATTGCATTCGTATTCAGTCGGAATGCGGATGCAGGTATGTATATACAGGTGAGGAGTATCCTTGTGATCCGTCATGATTTTACTTCAGATGTTGACATATCTTTTTATTGTTGTGAACATTTGGATTAATGTTTACATGTGGAAATTATGAGTGGAAATGATCATGAGGAGCATTTAATGTGACATGGACATGGGTAGTGACTCATGGTCTTTTTATTTGTGCTAATGTCACATTAGTAGTTGTTTATTGTGTTGAAATGATGTGTAGAGAGAGAGTGGACGGCCACTTAGGCTTAAGCTTGCTCTTGGGATTTATTCTAGTGAACATATTATCATTCCAACATAATAGAAAAAAAAGGCTTCTACTTCTTCTTCTTCCTCTAGCTCACCATTTCCACAAATGGCATCATCTTCAACTTTCATCCATACACTCTCATGAGTTGAGAATCAATGGATGCTTAAGACAAAGTTATCACACACATTTTCTACATCGCTTTGGACATGTCGGCTAGCAAACTTCATGTTCGAGTTGCTTCGGATGAAGCAGGAGCCCGTAAAAGGACTCATTGATGTTATGCCCTTCCGACAAGGAGACCAGAGATCAGAGATGCCGCGAGGAGCTTGGGATAGTGGCCAAAGACCGAAGGACACGGATCGATCGGTATAGCGACTCTTACTTCTTAGTAGTTAGCTAGTTTAGCGTTAATGGTTCGATCCGGGTGAAAGATTACGATAGCGCCGGTTTCCTAAAAAGTTTTTGTTTCCGCATTTAGCCTTGGATTGACGGCCGGGGCGCTACCGTAGACTTACATGGTATCAGAGCCACGCCATTAACCTTTACTAGCTTGTTCTAACATGTTTAAAACATCGATCGATCAAAATTTCCGAAACCGCATTTCCATTTTCTGGGTTTCTGTCGAAATTTTTTTGTGGTCGAAAAATTATTTTCAGTATGTCAGAAAATCGTGCAGGCTTTTCTAAGACCTCTATAGAAATTTGAACGCACGATCCAATCATTACGCCGCGGAACCGCGGCATAACTGACATGTTTGCCGCGGATCCGCGGCGGGAATATGTGCTCAGAGCTTCATTTTTCTTCTGGTGGTCTTTTTCTTAGAATTGTGGTTTCTGGAAAATTTAGTTTTGGCCCAGATTATTTTAAGTGCTGGAATTGTACTTGGGGCCCACTTCGGGAAATTTTGTCGATCGAAATTTTAAATAAGTTAGTTTACAGTACTTACATTACTATCTGTGACTGTGAATGTCATTTGATCGGTAAATTTTGTCTAATCGCTATAGCCTTTTTAGACGGATTTGCGAACGTGACATTCGCGTTGATGTTCTGTGTTGTGCTGTGATGTTGCGGATTTGTCGTGGTGGATAGCGTGGTGCAATATTAGTGCAGTTTAGTTTTATTTGTACATTTGATATTGCGGGGCGAGCGTCCGACATGTGGTCTGCCGTCACTGCCTGTTTGTATATTATTCTTTTGGGGCACGACCGGGTTGAGGTCGATGTACCCGTTGTACATATTTTATTTTCTGTACTAGGATTACCCCGCAGTGGGGTGCACGGATAGCCGGGTTCTAGAGGGCAACGGACCTGCATCTCCTGGCTTTGAGACGGAGGGGGCTTTACTCTAGAATTGGCGGGCTATTCGCCGCACTCGTAGGGGGTACAGGTTGACCCAAGGAAGAGTGCTCAAGTTACCAGATTCCGTGAAGTGCTGGGTGGTCCATTTACTTTGTTGAAGGGGGCTGCCTCGCTTCAGGTTTTGGCGGGTAACTTGCCGCACCCGTAGGGGTCTAGGTTTTCATTCCACGGGCTATCCACACGACCACGGGAACGTCGGGTTTCAGTTGCGGCTCTATGAAACTCGTGGATCCCAGATTATCTGTATTGTTCTGTGATGCTTATTACATTTCTGTGATGTTGTATTTATCACGCCTAGAGCGATTATTATATATTGTTATATATATACTAGTAGATGTTATGTATGTTTTACACCCGCGCTAGTCTAGTCCCCGCTCTGTCGTTAGTTAAGTAACCTAACAGGTGATGACGGGACCCAGTGGCGAATGCGGATGGCATATACGTACATCGTATTTTCATTCTTTATTGGTGTGATCAATTGATGGGAATGCATTGATTCGGATCAATGCAAGCTAAACAAACCTGTTTGATGTTGTTGGAACAATTTTCAAAAAGCTGTTATTACAAGGACGTTTTCTTTTGTTTTGCACAGTGGTATTCAGTTTGGAATATCATGCACCTCATTCTACGAGGCAAGGGCCGAGATCCTTTCATCGGGAGTGACCCCTTGGGCAGAAGTTTGCGTCAGAGTAATAACTTCACTATAGTCGATTACTTTTTTCTTTGCATCGCGGTATTCAGTTGGAATATCTTGCACCTCATTCTACGGGGAAAGAGCCGAGATCCCTTCACCGGGAGTGACCCCTTTAGCAAAGGTTTTCGCCACTATATTTATAAAAATCTATCCGGTTCCTTCAATGATATCAAGTTCATTACGTTAAAGGTTTTCGCCAAAAACCATTCGTAGCCCTCCGTCATTTCAGACGGGTAGCACTTAGTATTCATGCAATGTATGTTGGCCTTCGTCAAGGCATAGTGTATGGTAGCTATTTGTTACTTTTCTGTTGCATAGATAGATGCGTTGGTTTAGGACAGTCGTACTACTATTTTGGCCTTCGTCAAGAGTATGTACGGGTGGGTTCAAATTAACCTGGATAATGACGGGTAGAACATGACATGTGGCTTATGATAAGTTGGCATTCGTCAAGGTCATAAGAGCATGGGGTAAAAATCACATCGGGAGTTTCTAAAGAAACTGAAATTTGCCAGACATGTGCATACCTTCTGGAGTGTGATAACGTGAGTGGATTCCATCACGTTATCACGCGATGATAGTTGGATCCCGATTCCCACTGATGAGTTGGTTTACTCCTCGGGTGATCCCGACTAATTCTTCTTTCAGGTTTGGAGGAGAATTTGAGGATACAGTTGGAGGTTTCCTGATTAGATGAATTAATAACCATTCTGATCTAGGTTAGATTGCACGCAGAGTGTTTCTTTTCTCTCTCTCTTTGGCAGCGACCATGGCCCGACCCTAGACTATGACTCAGTGACCAAGTTAACCGAACCTTCTTAAAACACTGGTTTTTGGATTGTGAGAGTTGCATACCTCATTGCCACTCCTACTTTTACCCCTTTTCTCCAGAACGCCCCGTATTATTACAAACATCTACTTCCATTGGATAAAACCATCGTATGGTTATATAGGAACTCGAAAGAACTTGTTCCAGATTCGAGGATGGTTTCCGGTTCTGGAGAAAATGAATAGGACTATTCAGTTGTCTTTTCCTTTTACCTTCTCTCAGATTGCGAGTGCTCCTTAGATTAGGACGGTACACCTATTATGCTAATTGGATTGTCTTCTTCCAAACCATAGGCAGGTGCCGAAAGGTAGGGAATGAAGAAAACCATTTAGCCTAAGTGAGGTGTACAGAAGGTAATAAGTAAAGACAAATAAAGGGATCAGAAAGAGGGCAAAGTAAATTGCGACTGCTATCATTCACGACCAAACCAAGTATTCCATCTCCACTCCTACTTCACCTTTGTATTTCTCCAGAGCACCCCGTACCACTACGAACATCCAATTCCATTGGATAAATCTATCGTATGGTTATATACGAACTCAAAAGAACTTTTTCGATGATGGATTCTGGTTCAGGAGAAATAGGAATAAGGTTTAGTCAGTTGTCTTTTATCTTTACCTTCTCTCAGGTTGTGAGGGCTCCTAGGATTAGGAGAGTACACCTATTATGCTTATTGGATAGTCTTCTTCCAAACCATAGGCTGGTGCCGAACGGTAGGGAAGGAAGAAAACTAATTGGCCTAAAGGTGGTGTACAGAAGGTAATGACTAAAGACATATAAAGGGATTTGGAGAGATGGCAAGGAAATATACGGTTATAGTCATGAATCTGATATTGGAAGAGGCATTACTAGGAATACCAGGATACTCCTTCGAAACATATTCGTGTTTCAGTTTCACTGTGTATTGTTAATAGAAAACTGATTTCCCAATTAGTCCTTACTCCAGGGTATGTATTTACCATGTATGATTCTCACATCTGTATGGTTTTACAGATGATGAGTGGGAGTAAGTTATTGGGAATTAGGTGATCATCCTCATTATATCGGGATTCGTTGTAATTGGTGATATTTGAAAAAATCACCTGGGTTTTTGCCGGACGGAAAATATTTGGTTTTGAATATCCGTTGTTATGCACCGATTTCAAACTGATATATCTGTACGTTTATTTTTATAAAGTGAGATATAACTTTTTGAAATTATGTCCATGACATTTATCTATATCAGTTGATGGTTAGGTAAGGAGCATTCAGCAAGCGGTGTAATTCTTCATAACCATAGTACAATTTTCAACCTACGACGCACAGGGTTTGAGTTATTCAACTCAGAGGACTTATATAAAGCATTGTATATTGTCCAATGTCCATTAGGAAAGAGGGGTTGGTCCTCGTACTATATTCTGTTTACTTGTGACTTCTCAAGTGTTAGACAAGTGTTTCGTAGAAACACATGGTCCAAGTTTTGAGAAGTTATAGGTATAAGAATAAAGTAGAGAACCAGGTGTTACGAGTATCGGGATTCTTCAAGGAGATCGAAGATGTAGATACTTGTGTTTGGTATTCAGTTGATAGTAATGGTTTTGAGAAACTTGCTTCCCTTTCAGATTACTTATATCTAGATGTATTCCTAAGTTGAGTAATGTTGATCGACCTCTCTCCATTTAGTTGATATGCACTGGAGACAGCTGCATGATTTGAATCTGGTTCCAATTAAATCAGTGCCTCTGTTTCTATATTGGATATAGAATAGTTCATATCTTAACAATGTTAAGGTACGAAGAGTTTTCCGGCTTATGCTTAAAACCAGACTCTGGATAACTCAAGGCGCGTTTCTGTAATGGCTGTTTGTGGGTTAACCCGGGCTATGACGAGGGTTGACTTTCTACCATCTGGAAGATCAATAGTGATATTGTTCTTGACTCGCCACAGTTTTAGTAAAATGGATTTTTTCAGAAAACAGTAGTGGGAGTATGGTAGAACTGGAAGTGATTCCAGAACCGCAAACGATTACTGAAAATTTAATAGGACCTAAAGATTCGATCTGGATTGTCATTCTATTAGCCACTCCGCAGATGTAGTGGGTAACCTCAGGCACCCGAGAGGTACTCCGGTAGCCTCAAGGACGGTGACAAGGAGGTTCTTGTTTACCCAGACTTGCCATTGCTGTTGTTCCAGACTATGAGACCCGGCAGGAGGATGAGTATAACGTCGTTCTAAAGTTTACTTTAGAAGTGCACGTGTATATGATCCTGCCAGAGGGTTATTATGGTCAGTGGGAGCAGCGAAAGAATAGTGGACAAGTAGCTTGTGTCTATTTATAGACTAAAGCAGATATAGCGGAGATAGATCATCTATTTTTGATGTGACAATCATGGGCTTTGACTTCATCAGAATAGAGGATGGATCTGTTAAGAAGGTAGTAGGGTGTGATGTCCTGGTATTTGGATGACATACACATAGTAGGAAGTGAAATTCCTATACTACGATCGGTTATACTTTGGTTGTCACAAAGTGGTTTCTCCACATAGGGCTTGGATATTATATCAGACGTTCTGCTTACTAGATCTATGGTTTTAGATGTAGATTTGGGAATGTCCCAATCTAGGTACTTAGATAGTATTCTAAAGGTATTTAGAATAGACGACTCCTGGCACGGTAGTATACCTGCAGGTGATGGAGTCACCCTCTCTAAAGGTATCTTACAGACTAAAGGGGGGGATGTGCATGATTGGTATATCACTTGCTAAGGCAATTGAGTCAATCATGAGATGTCAAGTACCACACCAGATGTTGTTTTTGCACTAGATTAAATAAGTTGATATTAATCCAATCCTGGAGAAACCTTCGGAAGCAGTTTTAGAACATAAGTAGATGTTCTAGGGATATGATAACAACAGCCTCCTTCGGGAGACGGTTATCATTCCAAGCTTCCAAGGTGACCTGTATGACAGAGTGACTGTCAGAGTTATAGTTTTCCCTCTGTCGAAGGGCAGTAGTTTGGACAGGTGGTCCAAACGGATACTGAGGGAGGCATGGCGCAGGATACTAATTACATTCAGTTGACAATACAGTCTAAGAAATTTGGATTTGGAGTTCATTTATGAATTAGGTGCCATCATATATCCAGACATATTCTAAGACAAGTATTGCTCATTTCGGGAGATGGCTTTCTACGCGAACTTGAGATTAAGAAAGACATAGAAAGAAATATCAGGGCGGATCCACTCACTAAGGCTATTCCTCGAACGCAATAGTTTCACAAACGGGCTTTGTGAGACTGATCAGTAGCGGAGTTGGGTGTTCGGTATCACACGGGCTGTGAGTACACGACATCGCAATAATTATCCTTGAGTGCAAGTGGGAGATTGTTGGATATAGTGCCCTCAAAGTCAATTATTGGATCGCAGGCACGCGATTGCAATGATTGAGGGAGGACCTATGCAGGAAGGGCAGTCTTACTCAAGATGATAGTATGCTATCTGGTTTATCTTTATCATCGTGTACATGCTTTAGGTGATGTTACAGATCACTATTGCACGTTGATAGAGCCCTTAGGATTCTTGCTTGACTACCAGCAGTATGATGGCGATCATATACGTGAGAGTTGGGTAGTCTATAAGCACATCCTTAAAGTGGTCCCTAGTCGTGGGAGTTTCGAGACTAGGCATCGATACTCCGATAGTAGACTAGTGTATACGATCGAGACCCCGATGAGGGGCGGTGGCTGGTCTCACAAGCTATTGGTGTCAGTTGGTTCACCTAAGACGTGTACGGGTGCTCATTGGGTTATGAGTACACCGGACAGGACTCACCGGGAACATGCTAGTTGGTATTATACCTGACGTCAGATAGAAGTTCCCTGGTGACATGTGTACAGGTTAGTTCATCGACCTGAGATCGTCATTTGTTTCGTGTGAGTTCCTACTGTGCTTTGATTACTACCCTACCACGGCTCAAATGAGTCGTGCAAACAGGTTTTAGTTGGGTACAGTCCCG
Organism: Agapanthus africanus; assembly: GCA_030015575.1. NCBI lineage: Eukaryota > Viridiplantae > Streptophyta > Magnoliopsida > Asparagales > Amaryllidaceae > Agapanthus > Agapanthus africanus. The sequence goes on from CM057341.1 coordinate 742,507,955, forward strand.
AGCCACATGGAGGCAGTGAGCGGATCGGCAGGGGTTTCGTCTCTCCCGGTATTGGGGGTGAGAACGCGCTGTGTCTAGGAGATCCATTACACGAAGTCCTTGGCCAAGGCAATAGATAACTGGTAGGTATTCCAGTAGTATCAAAGGGTGTTCTGGGCTACACTCCGACACGACTTGTACCGCCTTTGGGGGTCTGACTTTTACCAACCCCCTAGGCCCGACATGCGATACTCATAGACGAACGGACCGGACTGTACGGATATTGTCACTGACAGGCTCAGTAGGGTGTCAGGATGAGTTCGCTCATCGACCTCCCTTTTGGTCAATACCTGGTAACCCGTTACGTACAGCTAGTACCACTGACGTGCTAGTGGTTAAATCCACAGCCAAAGTATTGACGATTCTTTAGAGTCCCCCACAGACAGTTTCTCAAGTTTCGGACGAAACGTTGTAAAGGTCGTATGGTATTATGGCAGGGTTCGATCATATACATGCAATTGTGCACGGATCATGATCGGACGGATCGTACTAGTGGGCTTTGGTTTAAGTCGGATCCTAGTATTAGATTTGTTGGATTACTTTCGTCTCATCGCATTCGTATTCAGTCAGAATGCGGATGCAGGTATATATATACAGGTGAGGGGTATCCTTGTGATATGTCACGAGTTTACTTTAGATGTTGCCATATCTTTTTATTGTTGTAAACATTTAGATTAATGTTTACATGTGGAAATTATGAGTGGAAATGATCATGAGGAGCATTTAATGTGACATGGACATGGGTAGTGACTCATGGTCTTTTTATTTATGTTAATGTCACATTAGTAGTTGTTTATTGTATTGAAATGATGTGTAGAGAGAGAGTGAACAGCCACTTAGGCTTAAGCTTGCTCTTGGGATTTATTCTAGTGAACATATTATCATTCCAACATAATAAAAAAAAAGGCTTCTACTTCTTCTTCTTCCTCTAGCTCACCATTTCCACAAATGGAATCATCTTCAACCTCCATCCATACACTCTCATGGGTTGAGAATCAATGGATGCTTGAGACAAAGTTATCACACACATTCTCTACATCTTCTTGGACATGTCGGCTAGCGAACTTCATGTTCGAGTTGCTTCAGATGAAGCGGGAGCTCGTAAAAGGACTCATTGATGTGGTGCCCTTCCGACGAGGAGACCGGAGATCGGAGATGCCGCGAGGAGCTTAGCATGGTGGCCAAAGACCGAAGGACACAGATCGATCAGTATAGCCACTCTTACTTCTTAGTAGTTAGCTAGGTTAGCGTTAATGGTTCGATCCGGGTGAAAGACTACGATAGCGCCGGTTTCCTAAAAAGTTTTTGTTTCCGCATTTGGCCTCGGATTGACGGCCGCGGCGCTATCGTAGACTTACAAATGGTGACATCATCCTCAACCGAGAAGTTCCCCAATAAAAGAATATTACATACAATGAATTTTACATGAATGAAAATAAAAACCCTCATCTCACATAAAACCCCCGGCTATTCAAAACACGACGATCCAATATAACATATCACAGCAACACATAACATCACATGTCATCAACGTAAGTAAATATGCGTATCCCAATTGTCATTGACGTATAGCAACGAAACCGGCGATACACCACATATTACATTTACGGTCGCAGAAAAGAAAGTGAAAAACTACAACAGTTGGAATCCGCAACCACCTTAGACATCATAAACTCAATATATCACATACTTTTGATTTCATGCCCAACCAAATGAATTCCTTAGACATCACATGCCTAACAATTATAAATCCCGCATTTTAGACTCGATATTGAAAACACTTTCCAATAACCTGTCGGGTAATTCAACAAGATTCCCGATAACCTGATCGAGTGCTCGTCGAAAACTTTAGTAGACGGCCGCACCCCCCGATGCCGTCGACGAAGTGCACTAAGACGAAACACCGCTGCCGCGAGCACCCGAACGATTACTTTTGGGTTATTGATATCCGTTCGGGTTTGATGGCGGTTCTAACGGTCACATAATCGAGTTAAGGTTTCGTTCATCTAGAGGGTCCACGGAATCGCTTGCAAGATTTTCTGAAAATTTTAAACTCGGAAAATTCAACTCTTGAAAAAATTCCAGCAGGGAAAAATTGGGTTATTGATATCCGTTCGAACTTTTTAACATCGTCTAAATAACCCGAATACATCTTAGGATTATGATTACGAAACACTCCGAATTGCTTTTGTAGAAAGTTAACATCACATGAAAATTTAGCAAAAACAAACAACACCTGAAACCCCAAAACCCAGAGACTGGAACACTACCGAAACTTGAAGCCAGAACTCCACTATTCACCCGAGCACACCGGATTTTAGCCTATTGTGGCCGGCCAAATTTGGTCAAAATTGCCTCAATTTTTGGTGGTGTTCATGTTACATCACATATAACATTCTGCAGTTGTTTAAAAAAAATTTTAAGACTTTTTAAATTCGACAGAAACCAAGTTTTCGTATCGGGTGTTTCGGAGTTATTTCGGTTTCGTGGTCCTAACAAACATCGTATAATTTTCTATCCTGGCTCTGATACCACTGCAGGGTTGCCTAGCACGGCAGCAAGGTTTCGGTAGGTATCGTCCATGCCAATTTAAAAAATTGCCGTTCTAGCTAACCCTAACCCTAGAATCGATACTAGAAAATCTGACGAAACGAATGCAAACAACTTTGCAACTAAAGTGAATAAGGAATACAACCTTTGTAGACCGGTCCTTCACTTCAATAGCTCCGTGTAGTAGTCCATTCACTGTGATCACGAGCTCGCGGACTCCAGAGAGGCTCCCATGAAGAAATGAACAAGCTTGCATCGAAGACTTCAAGGCCGAAGATGATCTACGTCGAGGAGACACTAACCCAAGCTACCCCTTCACTAATTATGGAATTAGTGAAGTAAACACCCTATACAAAATGGCTAGCAGTAGAGGATGATGAAGTAGGAATTTTGCTCATTTTAGATTTATTTTTCTCATACTAATTCTTCACTTAGAAAAAACCTAGTGAGCTTTTTCTTTGACGAAGAAGAAGAAGAATGAACTCATGAGAGAGTGAGATTAGAATTGCAACCATGGGTGAGTTAGTGTCATGCCTAACTCATGTAGAGAATAAACTATAGTCTAAGTTTAAGGGTTAGGTTAACAAATATCTTAAGCTAGACAAACAAGTTGAATAAGTCAATATATCCATAAGCTTCTACAAGCTTATCCATGACTAATTCCAAATGTTTTGTGAATTACTTAATGATAAATAAAACCCAAACATAAACCCTAGCATGGTATAAGTCTCATACACCCTTGTTGCATATGTAACCTAGCATGACACATGAATATATATCACATATATATTTATGTGTCAAAAGAAACAATACATATATCACATATAGGTAAAGTGTATCATATGTGAGAAAAGGAATTACTTAAGTGAGCTAATATTAGTTAATGTAATGTAATATATCAAATATATAATTATACATTAAATTATTAAATCAACTCTTGATTTAATAATCCGACTATATCATATACAACCGACTAATATCATATGAATCAACTTATCGAATCAACACTTGATCCGATAAATCGGCTATATCATATATAACCGACCGATATCACATATCGCGAGAATAGAATACGGTATCACATACACGCATTAATCTCGGTCCTGCACATATCGCATATGTGCTCTTACTCCGTTTCGCTTGAGCCAGGAAACCTCTGTGCAGGACTCTAAAGACTCATCAATACGCCAGTAATAGCTGATGATCATATCAAACACCCACAAGCCGCAAGCGGTCTGCTAAACGTAACAGCCACCCAGGTATTGAGCGATCAGAAGATCAACAAGCAAGACTGCTCGTACCCCTGCGAATCCAATCAGTAACACTACCGTACAGTCCGGTCTCTTCGTCTGATATGCCGCATATCACAGCCTAGGGGTGGTATAACGTCAAACCCCAATAGCCTGATAAGTCATGCCGATACAAGGTCCATAACGGTTCGAGAAACTACTGATAACACTTACCAGTAGACCTCAGCAACCCTGACCAGGGATTTCCTATTATGGCCAATCGAGCATAGCGCAACATAAACTCCTAATACCGGGAGAGACGAAACCCCTCCTATCGCTCATTGCCTCCATGTGACTCTGGACTGTACCCAAAAACCACCTTTTTGCACGATCTCTTGACCGTGGTATGGTGGAAATCAAAGCACGGTGGGAATCAGAGAATTGCTATCCGACGATAGGTATAATACCATCTAGGAGTTCTCGGTGAGTCCGTTCAGTGTACCCAGTCTCCACTGAGCACCCATATACCTTCTCTGATGTCAAACACTAATAGATATGGGATCATCCATCGCCCATCATATGGGTCGAGAAGCGCATACGCTAGTCTACTCTGGAGTATCGATGCCCTGTCTCGATACTCCCACGACTAGGAACGTTTGAAGGATGTACTTACCGACTACCCTATCCATACTAGTATGATCTGCATCATAATCCTGGTTGTCAAGTACTCATCCTAAGGGCTTTATCAATATGTAATAGAGAGACAATAAGTGTAAATGTTAAGATAAAGAGCAGCCAGATAGCATACTATCATGTCGAGCAAGAAAGTCCTCCCTATATATGTCCATGCATCCACTACAATATACATCGCATGTACAGTAATGGCCTCTAGGGCATACATATAACTAACACTTAGGTGATATCACCTGATCCGGGAGATAGTTGATCGCCGTGAGATCGAGATCAGGAGAGTTAACACAGCGGATCCACTCACGAAAGCCCTCCCCCAGACGCAATTTGAGAGACTCTTTGGGATGTTGAGTATGAGATACTACAACAACTGTTCTTAGTGCAAGTGGGAGATTGTTAGTGATATGTATGCCCTAGAGGACATTATCGTATATTATAGTGGATGCTTGGACATATATATATAGAGGACGTTCTTGCTCGACATGATTGTATGCTATCTGGTTGCACTTTATTTTAACATGTACACTTATATTATTCTGTCTCTCTGATACATGTTGATAAAGCCCTTAGGATGTTAGCTTGACTACCAAGACAATGATGCAGATCATACTAGTGGGGCTTATGTATTCCGCAAGCACATCATTTAACCGTTCCTAGTCGAGAGAGTATCGAGACAGGGCATCGATATTCCAGAGTAGACTAATGTGTACGTTTCTTGACCCTATATGGGGGCGATGGTTGATCCCACAACCATTGGTATTTGACATCAAAGATTGTACACAGGTGCTCATTAGAGAATGGTTACACCGAACAGGACTCGCCGAGAACTCCTAGATATTACCATACCTATCGTCAGATAGCAGTTCTCTGGTGACACTGGTACAGGTTAGTCTGTAGACCCTAGATTGTCATAGTGTCTTGTGTGGTTCCCACTGTGCTTTGATTTCTTCCCTACCACGGCTCAAAGGAGTCGTGAAAACTGGTGGATTTTGGGTACAGTCCCGAGTCACATGGAGGCAGAGAGAAATAGGAGGGGTTTCGTCTCTCCCGGTATAGGGAGTTGATGTTGCGCTATGCTCGATTGGCTATAACAGCAAGTCCCTGGCCACAACTGATGAGATTTACTGATAAGTGTTATTAGTAGTTTCTCGAACGGTTATAGACCACACATCGGCGTGACTTATCAAGTTACTAGAGTCTGACGATTCTACCCCTAGACTTGATATGCGACATATCAGACGAAGAGACCAGACCGTACGTTAAGTGTTGCTTATAGGCTTTGCGGGAGTTTGGACAAGCTTGCTTGTTGATCTTCTATTCGCTCAAGACCTGGTTAGCCGTTAAATCCAGCTAGTACCGCTGACGGCTTGTGGGTGACTGATGTGATCATTACCTACTGCTGGCGTAATGACGAGTCTTTAGAGTCCCACACAGAGGTTTACTAGCTCAAGCAAAACGAAGTATGGCACATATGGTGATATGTACGGTAGCTTGATTTAATACGAGTATGTGATACCGTATTCTAATCTCACGATATGTGATATCGGTTAGGTTATATGTGATATAACCGGATTGTTGAATCAAGTGCTGATTCAATGATATGTTATATATATATATATATATATATTTGATACTGGCCAGTTATATATGATATGACCGGATTATTGAATCAAGTGTTGATTTAATGTAGTATTGAATATTTGTCGGTTATATATGATATGACCGGGTTATTGAATCAAGTGATGTTTTGATAATTTGATATACATATAAATGATATTAGTCGGTTACGTATGATTTGAATATACATATAACCGGATTATTGAATCAAGTGTTGATTTAATAATTTAATATATATTTATATATGATATATTTATATATTAACTAATATTTTGCTCACTAATGATTTTCTTCTCTTGCTATATATAATTGTATAATTGTATATATGATATATATATATATATATATGAAATTCTTTTGTGTCATGGTAGATGATACATTGAACATGGGTGTATGAGACTTACACCAAGGATAAAAATAATATGGGTAATTATTTATTTAGAGTAAATTCAAAATGAAGTGGAAATGAGCATGGCTTAGGTGCTTGTAGAAGCATGTAGAAGCCATGACTCATCCCACTAATTTTTGTTTTACTCCACATATTTTTCTCACCCAACTTTTATCTTTAAACCATGGTTCACTCTCTCACTTCAACACTTGAGAATTTTCTTCATCCAAGTTCGTCTTCATCCGCTCTAGGTTTTCTTGAGTTGGAAAAGAAAAGGAGAAAAGAATTTCTAAAGTGAGCTAAATTCCTACTTCATCAACCTAATCTCATCTAGCCCATTAGATTAGGTTGTTTGCTTCTCTAGTTCTTTGATTAGTGAAGTGGTAGCTTGAGTTAGAGCGACTTCAGGGTGGATCACGAAGAAGACGAAGCAAGCTCGTTCCTTTCACCAAGTGGAGCCTAAGAAGAGTTCTACGGACTACTACTTGGAGCTTAGGGACTACTACTTGGAGCTATTGAAGTGAAGGACTTGGTTTACAAAGGTTGTAACCCTCTTCACTTAGTGTAAAACTTGTTTACTTGCTTATAAATCCTAAATCTCTAGTTCGATTCTAGGTTAGTGTAGCTTAGCACTCTAGATTTTTTTAAATTGCATACTTGATGCTTGTCTAAACCTAGTGGTAGTGCTAAGACACACTTTCACCTAGGACCCAATTGATCTTGACTGAGCCAATATATCAAAGGGTCCTGGTCAAGTTCAACCCGTCATATCTTTATTGCATTAAACCCACCCATACGAGTTCTTGACCGAGCCAAAATGATCATACGACTGTCCTAACCAACGCATCACCATGCAACAGAAAAACACTACAGAGCTACCGAACATTATGCCTCAGCTGAGAACGACATACGTAGCACGAATATTAAGTAATACTAATATGAAATGACGAAGGGCTACGGCTGGTTTTTGGCGAAAAACCTTTAACATAATGAATTTGACATCGTTGAAGGAACTCGAGCGGCTTTGAAATAGAGTGCTTTAGGCTTCACTTTTAAAATTAGTAACATAAACTTTTGCTTAAGAGCGAACTCCCCGTGAAGGGATCAAGGCTCTTTCTTCATCGAGTAAGGTGCAGGATATTCCTAACCAAATATCTCTATACAAAAAAGAATATGACTATTATTTTGAAAAAACCCGAGTACTTTTAAAAATTGGTTCCGACAACATTATTTAGGTTTATTTTCCTTGCATCAAACATATAATGTGTTCCCATCATTAGAAGTTTCTAAGCTACAACAGACACAACCAAAATAACATGCTTTTATATGCCATCCGCATTCGCCACGGGGTCTCAGGTCTTCACCGTAAGGTTGCTTAACTTACAACAGGGAGGGGACAGGGCTAGCGCGGATGAAAAATATATAAAAGAATCTACTAATATAATATATATATATATATATATCATCGCAGGCAAGTAATAATCATCACAGGTAGATAATAACCATCACAGGCATGCAAACAAATAATATGGAATAGCGGATAAATTAGGAGCCCCACATTTCATTTAAGCCGCAAATGAGACGCGATGTTCCCCGGTCATGTGGATAGCCCGTACAACATCGATCCAAACCCCCTACGAGCGCGGCGAGCCATCCGCCAATCCTAAAAATCTGCAGCACGATCTCAATTCCATGACATAGACACCCTCTGAATTCTGGAATCCGGTGACTCGTGCACTCCTCCACGGGGTAATCCTAGTACAGAAATGAAATATATACAAGGGTGACATCGACCACACCTTGGTCGTGCCCCAATAAAAGAATACATAATACGGAAACAACGGCCATAATTTGGAGTTCATCCCGAACAAATGAATACAACATAATAAATCAAAACTGTATAAGCAATCGCACGTGGGGCTCTTTGTCATGACAATCCGTCTAAACCATCACACACACACACACACACAACACACACACACACATATATATATATCACAGAAACAAGTAACACAAGCAAGTGTGCAATCCCGTCTAAATGAACATATAGCAATTAAACGACATTTAACAACACACTTACAAACTACGGATTATTAAACAATGCCAAATTTTCGATCCAAAGTTTTTCCGTGATTGCCCAAATTGAAAACATCACAAAAAAATATGGGCAAAAACAAACAAGACTAAAAATTCTAATTCCACGTATCCAAGCAACTGAAGAAAAATGGGGCCAATCCTAGATAGCAAAATCGCCCAGGTTGAGGTAAATCTCATTTCTGTCGGTTTTCGTTACTTTGTTTGTGCTCATTTTTTCTCTGGGTAAAATAGATATCAAGAAGAGACTTCTGCATTTGTTTAATTTTTTTTAAAAGGCTTTGAAAATCCCAACAGAAACTTGGATACTTGGAATTAGATAAGGAAAAATTTCTGATTCGAAATTATCGCATTGTCTAAATCTAGTTCTAGTGTTTGGGTTGGCTTTGATACAATTGAAAGTTCCTAGTGCCCTCGACGTGGAAACTGTGGCGAATGCAGAACCGAAAAATGAAAATTTACAAAAAAGCACTAGAAACAAAATCCCTAGTGATCGATCCAAACACTAAACTAGAAAAAAAGCATGCAAGGTTTAGAAATCACAACCTTTGATCCGTGTCAACCCAATCATGGAAGACCCCTCCAAGATCCTCATAGGTCGTTAGGAATAAGCTTGAAAGGCGACTGCCCTTACCAAAGATGATCTACCCGAGGGAACCCATCTAAGCATCAGCTTCATTTAATGAAGAAAACGACGCTCCAAACTCTCTAAGAATAGAGAGTGGGTGTTGAAAACTCACGGTGTCGTGCTTTTTGGATGAGTTTTGTCAATTTAGGATATGTCGGTTTTGTTGATGTAAATAGTGCACGACGTGAGTATCGAGTTCTAAAAATAACGCAAGTGCACGGTGCGTTGATGCAAGCCGGCAAGTACGGGTCGATCCACAGGGAGTGGATATCACGACATCAATTTGAGTTATAAAACAATGGGCTGGAGTTGGAATTTATCACGTTTTTACAATAATTAAATGAATAAAGGTTTAGGGTTGTTTAGGAAAAACTTAGGCTAAGGTTTGGTATGGTTGAAATACGAATTTTACCCCCAACTCTCCATCTTGATTCAAGGTCCATTTTTAGTTTCTATTTGACTTACGAAAGCATATCGTATCTATCCAAAACAAGTATTGGTTTAGAATACGATATCAAGGTTAAGTTAAAAAGAAACAAAAAATTTAAGTTCTTAGAATGAAATGAATATGGAATTAATTAAGTGAAGTTAGCAAACATAGAACATATGCTTATATGTTACATATCCTATCTAGCTAGTTTCCGACACTTAACTTAATTTCGTATTCCTTTCAACTTCAAATCGTAATATAGCAACAATAAAATGTAAAGAAGGAATATGATATATGTTAAAGTTTGATTTGCAACCATTCAAAACAATATATCCTATCAATCAAAACATAATAAAATTGCATATATTAAGTAAAGAAGTGTAAAATGCAAGAATCAAGAGGGAGGGGTTGGAAGGCAAGCCATTCCACAACCTATCTCACTAAAGCCCAAGAACAAACTACTCACACATCATAGATTGAAATTACACGAGAAAAACAAGAAGCAAAAGTGAAAAGATACAAGAATCAACTTGAGATAAATGAAGCTTTGATTGCAATGGTTCTAAGTACAAACAAATGAATTCAAATACCAAAATCTAATCTTGCAACCTCAAGAAAGAGGTTGCAGGACTAGAGGAAGGCAAAGAACTCACACTAAGAGTTACAAGATCAACCAGTTACAATGTTACAAAGTTTTCTCTCTCAAAAAAGTAGTGCCCTATATCTTGACCATAGGTCTAGTATTTATAGGCTCAAAACAAAAATAAACAAATAATAAAAACAGGATACAACAACGAGTGACCAGACAAAATACGAAGTGAATTAGGCAAAGGGGACCCGGCGGCGCCGGGTTTTGGGGGTGTCTCGCCGGTCATAATCCGAGCTAAGGGGCTCGTTTTGGTGTGGTGAAGTCTAGTGCAACCAACAAGTCCACTGGTGTTGTTTGATTTCTTCATATCATCTCAGGTTATACTCAGTAGTTTGGTAACTTGATACTTTAAATCACATCACATCTTTTAGCATTTAATGCACATCACACTCACTTGTGCTCATTTTTGTCACGACCCAAACTTCGGCCCATGACCGGCACTTAACCACGTAATGTCTACAGGCGTAACGCGACTAAGTAAGCCAAAACCCAGAAATCAAAACCATTAAAAGTATTGAGTGTTAAAACATTTAATAGAAACATTTGTTAAAAAGTTTAGAAAACCTTAAGCAATTTAGTAAAATTCTTTAAAGTTTAAGTTATTATCTTAAAAATTTTGGCAGCATTTCCTTTGTAAAAACTAGCCCCGAAATCGGGTACAAGACAAGATATGAGTAAAATAATATACAATAAGAATAAAGCATCCCAAACGAGAGCAGTCACGCCCAAAGGCAGAAACAATCACCACAATAATAATATACGACGCTGCAGCGAAGAATGAGCAAAATAAGTGAAGACAACATGAAATATAAAACTGCATAAATAAAGTCGGCTCACAACAAGCTCGACACCAGAGTACAAAATAATATAGATCGTCCTCACAACTGGTCTCTGAGTCAATACATGAATAGTAGATGGAGAGTACTAGATACAACAGTGTATACAACTGGAAAATAAACGGATACCGCAAAAAACCCACCTATCAGTAAAAGGGCTCACATGCCAACTGCAATGGTATCTGTATCAAAAGATGCAAGAAAACAGCATGTCGTGACTACTCCGAGGGGAAACCTGCAAACACTGTGGCACAACGGGGGTGAGTTGCCAACTCATGAATAGTAGATAACATATAAAGGTAATCGCGAGTATGCACGTATTGCGATACTCTAACATATGCCAACAGATAATATCTATATGATGAACTAGATATGCAATAATCATGCAAAAGAACTCTATCAGGTAATACAACTACATGATGAGATGCAAAATAATGAATGCTGAGCAGGGGATAAAATAACATCTACACGGAATATCAACGTGGAAAAATAACCGGTGTCCATCAATAAACCCAAATCCCAGTAAAACTCAGGTGCCGTCACCCTCATTGGCCCTCAAATCCTGTAAATCTCATAGAATTGTGAGTGCCCAACATCGGCACTCGAAACATCATAAAATAATCGTGTCCAGCATCGACACGCAAATCCTCAAGTATCGAACTCCGTCAGTCCGAATCGGCCCACGGGCTCCGTCTGCGGAATCGGCCCTCGACCCCAGCAGTACGTGTCGTCCCGTATCCATCTATCGACTCTGGTCAGTATCCTCCGGATAACCGCCAGGTCCAACCAGTCACCGGTAGGTAGTAGTCCCTCTGCCAGGCTCACCGTCTGTATACACAGCATACCTTTCTTGCCACAGGGTACCATACCGGGTCCACCATGTACCCACAATTGGCCTCGTGAGCTCCTCGATTCGGGTTCATAAGTCACACGTCTCAGAACCGAGAAAACGCATGGTGGACGCACTGAAATATCATATCAAGAGAAACCGGGTTTTTAAACAGTGCGTATTTTCTTAAAATAATACCCCGGTTCTCAAATCCAGAAATCACATAAATCCATACTCAATGCGTAAATCCATGCAATGTGTCGTATGACACTAAGAGTAAAAAGGAAAAACCGCTCTTTTAAAAAGATCCAGTTTTGAAAATATCTCATGCGGTCTCTTAGTTTTTAAACCATGTCAATATCATCCATGTATGTAACAGGTATATGTATATAGGTATGGATGTGCAAATGGATGTATACGCGAATGTGAGTGTAGCAATGTATATGTGCACTAATATGGATATACGATGTTTATGTGCACAAGTAGGGATATATAGAATAATGTGTGCACTACTATGAATATACAGTATGCAAGTGCGCAAGTATAGGTATATCAGGTTATGCGTGCACCAATATGAACATATCAATGTAAATATATGCCAATATGCGACAAGGTCATGTCTAATCATCAATGTATGATTCATAGCAATCCTATAGTGCGAGTGTCATGTCAATCACTAACGATGTGAGTGTAACATAAAAATAGTGCTCGTGCAACCTGAACCGTTAGTGACAGCGCAGTGTTATATACTACATTTCTATATGCAACAAGGAAGGCATGCTACAATAGTACATATAAACATCTACGACTAAATATCCTATCACGCGCTGACGCTTAACGCCATACGGGCGATTTCCCCGTAGATGTTAAATCTACTCACCTGGTCTCGTGCTAAGCGTAGCCGACCACCTGCTTCCCTTTCTTTGCGGCGTCCGACGTACCCGTCTGCAAACCTAGAATTTACACCAGGAATCCAATAAGCAAAATTCTACAAAAACGCGATATCGAATTCAAACGAGAAACTCGCGTAGCGAACTAAACGCGCGTGTATCCGATACGCTAGATCGTGTGTATACGCATCTAAAACTACCCCGACACGTCGTGACATGCTGGAACACAGAACCCACTCACGTATCACATGTGTCGCGCAAACGAAACATATAGGAAAAGCGATATAACACTCCAGATTTTTACTCAGGCACAAAAGTGAAAAGTTGCATATGCCAAAACACTAGAATATGCAGCAGACTACCCTAGCCAAAAACCCAGCACCCAACTCCTCTATCTGGCCGCAAATTGCGGCCAGAACTAATAAATCGGCGGCCAAACAGTGGAAGTAGGGGTTCGTGCTTTGTGTGTGTAGTCTATACCTAGTGTACATGCTCCAGTTTTCCCAGATTTTCTTTAAAGTAACCGGGCTTAAAGCAGATCACAGAAAGGTCAAATTTTACATTAAAACATTAAGTTTTGCGCTAATTGAAACCCTATGGTATTTTTGTGAAATCTGGGATTAAACTAGGTTTACTTGGGCCTAATAACACTTAACTAAGTTAATCCAACCAACAAAATCACCACTTGGCCAAAACTTCACACAAATCACCATTTCTAGCACTAAATCTCACTTTTAACACTAAACGAAGCTAATTAACACATAAGATTAGCAAGCTAGGAAGTTAAGCCTAAGAAGTATACCTTACTTGACCCTAGATGTAAGGAGGAGGAGAAGAAGCTGTGTTGGTGCTGCTGCTTGCTACTGCTGGTGCTGCATGTTGCTGCTGCTACTGATGCCTAAAGCTGCTGCTGCTTGGGCTTGTAAGTGCACGGCAGCGCCCTGGCCGTCTTCCCGAGGCCAAAATGCGGAAACAATGCTTTTCTTTAACTTTTAAAACCGGCGCTACCGCGTACTAAAAACCCGGATCGGGCAATTAACCTACTCCTAGCTAACAAGAGAAAGGGTAGAGAGCTATACCGAGCGATCCGTGTCCTTCGGTCTTCGGCCTCCATCCCGATCTCCTCGCGGAATCTCCGGTCTTCATCTCCTCGTCGGAAAGGGCACCACATCGCCGGGTTCTTTTACGGACTCCCACCTCTGGACCGAGGCAACTCGGACATGAAGTTGGCGAGTCGACGTGTCCAAGAATACTGTAGGCTAGTATAAAATAGTTTGTCTCTATTGGGGTTGAAGTTGCCATGGTTTTGGTGGAGGAATGAGATGAACCTTTTGAGATGGAGCTATAGGATTTTTGCAAGCAAAATAAGACCAAAACTCATGCCCAAAAATTTGGACAGCCCCTACTCAAGGGAATGGCCGGCCAAGCTCAATCATAGGGGGGAGAGGGAGTGGATCAATAATGTAAGAAGGAATGATGAGTGATGATGAGAAAAAAATGATCACAACCAAGTCTCCACTCCATCACCTAATCATATCCCAAAAGTCAAGCAATCATGAACAATCATGAACCAAGAAGTCGATGTATGGTGGAACCATCATGAAGCAACAACTTGCAAAAACCACCATCCACTTTGCTAATTTACACATTTGCAAATAATCTCATCCACACCAATTTTCAGCCAAAGAAAGAACAAAGGAAAAATAGCCGAAACGGAAAGCAAACTGGCAACTTCAAAAAACTGATCCCGTAATAAATTACAGGAAAACCCCGCGACTGTATATACATACCCGCATTTGTATTGCGACCGAATACAAATGTAATGAGACAAAATCTATACTGTACAATACTAGGATCCAGCTTAAACCAAAGCCCGCTAGTATTATCCGTCCGATTATGATCCGTGCAATACCGCACGTATATGATCGAACCCTGCCATATCTCCATACGGCCTCTACAGCGTTTCGCCCGAAACTTGAGAAACTGTCTGTGGGGGACTCTAAAGACTCGTCAATACTTTGGCTATGGATTTAACCACTAGCACGTCAGAGGTATTAGCCATACGTAACGGGCTACCAGGTATTGACCAAAAGGGACGTCGATGAGCGAACTCATCCTGACACCCTACTGAGCCTATCAGTGATAATATCCGTACAGTCTGGTCCATTCGTCTATGAGCATCGCATGGCGGGCCTAGGGGGTTGGTAAAAGTCAGACCCCTAAAAGCGGTACAAGTCATGTCGGAGTGTAGCCCAGAACACCCTGAGATACTACTGGAATACCTACCAGTAAATCTACTGCCTTGGCCAAGGACTTCGTGTAATGGCTCTCCTAGACATAGTGCGACCTCACCCCCAATACCGGGAGAGATGAACCCCTGCAGATCCGCTCACTGCCTCCATGTGGCTCGGGACTGTACCCAACTAAAACCTGTTTGCACGACTCCTTTGAGCCGTGGTAGGGTAGTAATCAAAGTACAGTGGGAACTCACACGAGACAAATGACGATCTCAGGTCGATGAACTAACTTGTACACATGTCACCAGGGAACTGCTATCTGACGTCAGGTATAAGACCAACTAGCATGTTCCCGGCGAGTCCTGTCCGGTGTACTCATAACCCAATGAGCACCTGTATACATCTTAGGTGAACCAACTGACACCAGTGGCTTGTGAGACCGGCCACCGTCCCTCGTCGGGGTCTCGACTGTATACACTCTAGTGTAC
Source organism: Agapanthus africanus (assembly GCA_030015575.1). Taxonomy (NCBI): domain Eukaryota; kingdom Viridiplantae; phylum Streptophyta; class Magnoliopsida; order Asparagales; family Amaryllidaceae; genus Agapanthus; species Agapanthus africanus. The sequence continues at coordinate 742,523,549 of CM057341.1, forward strand.
TCTGGAGTATCGATGTCCTGTCTCGAAAACTCCCACGACTAGGGACCTTTTAAGGATGTGCTTATAGACCCCAGCTCCCACGTATATGATCGCCATAATACTGCTGGCCGTCAAGCAAGAATCCTAAGGGCTCTATCAACGCGCAATAGTGACCTGTAAGGTCACCTAAAGCAGTACACGATGATAAAGATAAACCAGATAGCATACTATCATCTTGAGTAAGACTGTCCTACCGGCATAGGTCCTCCCTCAATCATTGCAATCACGTGTCTGTGATCCAATAATTGACTCTGAGGGCACTATCTCCAACAATCTCCCACTCGCACTCAAGTCTAATTATTGCGATGTCGCCTACTCATAGCCTATGTGATATGAACACCCAACTCCTCTACTAATCAGTCTCACAAAAACTGTTTGCGAAACTAATGTGTTCGAGGAATAGCCTCAGTGAGTGGATCCGCTCAAAAGTTTCTTTCTATGTCTCTCTTTATCTCAAGTTCGTGGAAAAGTCATCTCCCGAAATGAGCAACACCTGTCTTAGAATGTGTCTGGATATCTAATGGGACCTAGTTCATAAATGAACTCCAAATCCAAACTTCTTAGACTGTATCGTCAACTGAACTTAATCAGTATCCTGCGCCATGCCTCCCTCAGTATCCGCCTGGACCACCTGTCCATAGTACTGCCCCTCGTCAGAGGGAAAACTATAACTCTGACAACCTCTCTGTCATCCAGGTCACCTTGGAAGCCTGGAATGATAACTGTCTCCCGAATGTGGATGTCATTATCAAATCCCTAGAACATCCACTTATGTTCTAAAACTGCTTCCGACCGTTTCTCCAGGATAGGATTAATATCAACTTATTGCATCTAGTGCAAAAATAATATCTGGTGTGGTACTTGACATCTCATGATTGACTCAATTTCCTGAGCAAGTGATCTGCCAATCATGCGCATCCCTCTCCCCTTTAGTCTGTAAGACACCTTTAGAGAGGGTGACTCCATTACCTACAGGTACACTACCGTGCCAGGAGTCGTCCATTAGAATGCTATCTAAGTACCCTGATTGGGAAACTACCCAAATCTAGATTTAAAACCATAGATCTAGTAACCAGAATGTCTGATGTAATATCCATGTCCTTTGTAGAGAAACCACTGTGTGACGACCAATGTATAACCGATCGTAGTATAGGAATTTCACTTCCTACTCTGTGTATGTCATCCAAATGCCAGGACATCACATCCTACTACCTTCTTAACAGATCCATCCCCTATTCTGATGAAGTCAAACCTATGACTGTCACATCAGAAATAAATGATCTATCTCCGCTATATCTGCTTTAGTCTATAAATAGACATAAGCCACTTGTCCACTATGCTTCCGTTGCTCCCACTGACTACGACAACCCTCTGGCAGAGTCATATACACGTACGCTTCTAATTCCAATTCAGAACGACGCTATACTCATCCTCCTGCCGGGTCTCATAGTCTGGAACAACAGCAATGGCAAGTCTGGGTAAACAAGAACCTCCCTGTCACCATCCTTGAGGCTACCGGAGTACCTCTCGGGTGCCTGAGGTTACCCACCTTATCTGCGGAGTGGCCAATGGAATGTCAAACCGGATTGAATCTTTAGGTCCTTATCAAATTTTCAGTAATCGTTTGTGGTTCTGGAATCACTTCCAGTTCTACCATACTCCCACTACTGTTTTTTGAAAAAATCCATTTTTATTAAAACTGTGGCGAGTCAAGAACAATATCACTATTGATCTTCCAGATGGTAGAAAGTCAACCCTCGTCATAGCCTGGGTCAACCCACAAACAACCATTACAGAAACGTGCCTTGAGTTATCCAGAGTCTGGTTTTAGGCATATGCCGGACAGCTCCCCATACCTTAACATCGTTAAGATATGAACTGTCCTATATCTAATACAGAAACAAAGGCACTAATTTAATTGGAACCAGATTTAAATCATGCAACTGTCTCCAGTGCATGTCAACTAAATGGAAGGCCGATCAGCATTACTCAACTTAGGAGTGCTTCCAATTATGAGTAACCTAAAAAGAAGCAAGTTCTCTTTATCATTACTATCAACAGAATACCATACACAAGTATCTAGATCTTCGATCACCTTGAAGAATCCTGATACTTGCAACACCCGGTTCTCTACTTTATTCATATACCTATAACTTCTCAAAACTTGGACCTTGTGTTTCTACGAAACATGATTATGTCGAAAGAGTGTTTGTAGTTAACCGCAATCAATAACGGTGTCGCGCGTAGCTAGACCAAGATGTGTACGGGTCGTTCTCAGGAAAACGTGGAACCTTTTACTCTTACTTTAGATGTGTTGATAAAGAGAGGGGGAAATAAGAATTTTGTGAAAAGTTTCTAGATCTACGTTAAGCAAGAATGCAAAAATATAGATCTAGATTATTTTAAAGATGTAGACAATATAATAAGAGGGCTTTTAGGGTTCGTTAGGATTTAGTAGTCATGGACGATTAATTAAAAGTTACCCTTTTTATCCATTAATAGATTTAAAACTAGAACGACGGTGATGCGTGTAGATTAGGGTTTCTGGAGGGAAAAGGAATCCCACTCTTAACCCTTATCTCGACACGGAACTCCGTTCAAATCTAGCCTTTACCAAAACAATCATTAATCTAATCTCTAATCGCGGTCGGAACTAGCAAAGTATTGCTAGCGCGCCTGATTAGGATGTTAATGTTTCTTTTGATAAAGTTCATAAATTTTATAGGACTTAAAAAGGGTTTAGCGATGTTCATCATCCATTAGCCTACCCTAATCCTACGAACCCTAACAAGCGGAGAATTACCCGCGCATGTTGGGAGAAGAAGATGAAAAGACAGAGAGGGAAAACATAATGTAAAATGCAAAAGAATTAAATAAAATAACTACCTTTATTAATCAACTTGAACAATCTACACTTTATTCCATAGAAAATGATTACAAAACTAGTTGCTTCTCGATCTTTCCTAAGGAGGTAGACGAACAGTTGATGATCAGCCTGGATGCGTGAGCGTCAGGGACTTCGTGATCTCTGCGGCTTGATGAATTTTCCAAGAGGCTCTCGGTGCCTTTTTATAGTGCAAAGCCAGAATCATTTGCTTCAAAATTAGGTAAAATTCATCATAGATTCATCCCAAAAAATAGCAACTTCTATCTCCAATATCCTGCCGCGGATCCGCGGCCCAAGAGGGGGTATGGCCGCGGATCCGCGGCCATTAGATCTCCTCCCTTCATCAAATTTCAGGAGTTATGTCTTTGTGACATGTGTACTTCTCTGGAACCTTTTTATCTTTGAAATCTTCCTGTGGTTTCTGCCAGACTTGGTCTCCAAGTTTTGCTTCTTAATTAGGCAAGTCTTCTTCAACAACTTGATTTGCTTGATTCTAGTCTTTGAAAAATTCTGCACACTTGGAAATCTTTTGCACAACAACTCAAATAATATTTAGTAGACTTAGTTCTACTAGGATTAGGTCAATGAATTTATTTGCATACATTTTTCTACCAAATGCTAATTAAAATATATTAACACATGAAAAATAGTGTTTTTACACATAAACCCTCATATGTATGATATATTATAATAAAGTCCTTTTTTAATATGAAAATGGTAGGAAAAATGTAATACAAATGTGCAGTTTTATCAACTGAACAAATACCCCCAAACTTATCTTTGATCGTCCCGAGCAAACTAGTTTATTCAAGAGGAGAAAAAGAAAGGAGAAAACAAAGCACACTTTCGTAGGCAGACACGATTGCACTGAGCACGTGCAACAAGCTGTTAAACTTCTAGGTGTCCCTAGTAGGAGGAGTGTTGTCTCCTGAGGGTTTTCAGCGGATTACACCCACAAAATCCAATAACAAAATAGAGATGGTGAAATTTACATATAAAGATAAGAACCATAAAAGAAAGACTTTAAAAATAAGAGTTTCCAACTACACTAGCTTTTCAGTTGTCATGAGCCCTATCTTAATAGTCATGAAAAAATGTTAGAAATCACATCATCCCTCAATAAAACATCGTCTTTATTCTTAATTCCTACCTTTCATCCAAACATTGATCATATACCCCTACGTGTGTGTAAAGAACATCCCTACACTCGGAGAATTCAATTCAAGCTATCATACTCTTGTCCATCTACCTTAGTACTTTTTAATTTGATGAATATTTAGGGTTGCTCACACATTTTCATGCGACCATTAATACTTCTTGAGGTACTAACCGACTGATTACTCATGTGCTTGCTGATTAGGTGATAATATTTTCCTCGTCTTGCACCACCTAAGGCTTAGCAGTGACTCCCAGACCAGTTGGCCTTAGGGCACTAGGTGAAGAGGCACCCTCGCTATATTTTTTTATTGCTGCATTGGCGATAAAAAAACCAGTGTTCATTTTTTTCTTTTCACCATTTTTATATTTTCTTCATTTTCTTTTATTTCCTTCATACTTTGGCTTTTAGACAAGAGCATTTCAAGGTATCCTCTACTATCCCGAGTTTCAAGACGTGTGTAAGTGCATATAGTAGGGTATCAACATTCAAATGTTTGGCTTCCAGAATAGGAACTATTTTTCAGACTTATTTTTATCCTCAGATTAGTGACTTCCTTCGTCTTACTAACCCTTGGGACAACAGCTCATAACTACTTATTACCAATTCGTTTAAGAAAACTTCTAATTTTCTTGGTTTTCTTAAACCATTCCTATCTTTTGGATGTAATTTTTCACTTTCTACTCTTTTGTTATAAAAGAATTTTTTTTTCAAATTGTTGAAAATGTTGTGCTTATGCAAAGTATGATGCAAATTGATGTGTAAATAAACACAAACCTCCCCTAAACCTGTTTACAGCAGTGTCCTCACTGATGTCATCCGTTAAGCTCAAAAACCAGTAGACTTGGGAGGAAATTATTAATGGGGGCAAGAATATATGAAAGTGAAAATCCTCCCCCAAACTTATTTTTGGCTCACAATTTTGTAAAAATCATTTTCTTTCAAGAGCCAAAATATACCACCTCCCCCAAACTTGAGTTAAACAATTTTAATCTTTTAAAATCACATGAGGGGGTCAAGATTATTGGTCAATACCAAGGTTTGCAAAGACCGAAGGTCAACACCAACCATTCAAAAATTTTATCGATGAAGCACCAAGGTTGGTGGAAGAACATGTCACCTTTCGACGTGAAGAAGTGGGGATGTGATAAGAGGTGTAATGGAAAAGGATTGCGTCTCAATTTGGAGAGACGACACAGTGATAGTAATGATGGATTACTCGCATTATCATGATTGTCCAAAAGAAGGGGTGGAGGTCCAATTTCTTCATCTTGGAGTTGATTCATCTCAACACCCGTGTCTTGTAAAAATGCGAATTCATCAGCGAAAATTTCCTCAAAGCTTTCATCGATACCCCGAAGAATAATGTCATCAGAAAAAATAGGGTGATCGTCAGACTCTATAAAAAGTTCCTCATCAGCGTTAGATGTTGACCCGAACAACTCGGTGGAAGAGTACATGGTTGGGTCAAACAACAACATATGAAAAGAGTCAGTATCATGAGCTTGATCAAATTCGCTGCTGTCGACATCCATTAATTCGACAGAACACACATGAGCATAGGGTTTGGAGGGTTCACTTCCCAACTTGTAAATGTTAAGCTCAACTGATTTCTTTCCAAAGGATAGGGTCATAGAGCCGTTTCTACAATTGATTACAGCATTGGAAGTGGCCAAAAAGGGTCGACCGAGTATCACCGGGATTTGATTGCGTGGGTTTGCCACAGGTTGTGTATCTATAACAATAAAGTCCACATGGAATATAAATTCCCCGACTTTGATTAACACATCCTCTAGCTCACCCCTTAGTTGGGTGATAGATCGATCGGTCATCTGAAGAGTGCAATGCGCAGGTTTTAACTCTCCAATCCCTAATTGCTCATAAACAGAATACGGAAGCAAGTTAACACTAGCACCTAGATCGAGTAGAGCACGATTGATATTTTTACCCCAAATAGAAATTGAAATTGTAGGACTTCCGGGGTCCTTTCGTTTCTTGGGTAGTTGTTGTGTAAAAGCAGTGCTCACATTACTCGCAAGGAAAACCTTTTTAGGTACTTGAACTTTTCTCTTCCTAGTGCACAAGTCCATTAGGATTTTCGCATATGACGGAACTTGTTGAATAGCATCTAGGAGAGGAATGTTTATGTTAACTTGCTTAAAAATTTCCACAATCTTCTCCATTTGTGGACTTGGTCTGTTTCCCCTTAACCTGTTTGGATAAGGTGCTTTATCAATAAGGGTTTGGTCCAACATTGGAGAGAATTGTGGGGACGGATTCGATCCCAAAACTGGAGTGGGAATCGACTTAGATAGATTTGGCGAAATGGGCGAAGGGTTCGAGCCTTGGGGAAAACGGAGAATAGGCTCGGGTGAAGGTGGGAGACTAGATGAATTAGGGGAAGAAGAAGAAGCTGGGGTATCACTGGTGTCACTAACATCATCACATTGCTCACCCACTCGGTTATTCAGCACTTTTCCCGATCTCAACGTGGTAACAGCACTCACATTATAACTTTGTGAGTGGCCAGGATTCGGTAGGGGTTGAGATGGGAGTTTCCCTTTCTCTCTCGTACTCATTGCGGCGTTTAACTGTGTGATTTGGTTTTCTAATGATTTAATACTCTCACCGGAGTTTTTCGTTATGGTATCAATAGAAGACCTCATCTCAGCCGAAATTTGCATGGATTGTTTCATGAACATATCCAAAGTTTGTGCAAGTGAGTTGTCAGTACCGGCCACTTGTGGTGTAGAAATGTTGGCCGGATTTTGGAAATTCTGCGACTGAAAGGGGGGCTGATTCTGTGGTTGTGGTTTCTGTGGAGGAGGTCTTTGATAATTGCTTTGTTGGTTTTGGTTCCAAGCAAAGTTAGGATGATTCCTCCATTCTTGATTGTACGTGGAAGAATAAAGGTCGTTTCTATGTCGCTGTTGAAAAGCAGCATTAGCTTGAAACGATGCATTCATAGGACATTCTTCCGTTAAGTGTGAAGGATCCGAACAGCAACCGCAGACGGTCTTGGGAAGCGTGACCTGATTTAGGGAGAATGATGAGAACTTGTTTTCAATAGCGTCGAGTTTCTTCTGTATCGCTGCCATTTCGGCTTTTACTGCGATAGAAACATCGAGCTGGTGAATACCTCCCTTAGTTGAAGGTGGTCTTACGCTTTCCCACTGCAACGTGTGTTCAGCAAGGTCTTCCAGATATTTCCACGCTTCACCGTCATCTTTAGACTTGAAATTGCATTGACACATTATTTCAAGCATCTGCTTTGTCGCAGGATTAATGCCCTCATATATAATCCGACATAAATCCCATCTTTGTATTCCGTGATGGGGGCATTGGACAAGCAGATCTTTGAAATGTTCAAAGCACTTCCAAAATGGTTCATTAGGAAGCTGGGTGAACTGGTTGATCTCGCTCCTAATATGGACAGCCTTATGGTTTGGGTAAAACTTCTTAAGAAATGCTATGACAAATTCATCCCAATTAGTGATAGAGTGTGCGGCAGTATTATAAAGTCATTTTTCTGCCAAGTCGCACAGTGTGAATGGGAGAAGACGTAAGCGCATAGCATCTAAAGTCAATTGTGAAGTACCCATCATTGCGCATACGTTCTCGAATTTGGTGATGAAAACGTACGCGTCTTCTGACTCAAGCCCGTGAAATTTGGGCAGCAGATTGATGTAGTGGGGTTTAATTTTGAAATTATCCCCATTAGGTGGTGGAAGAGATAGACAAATGGGAAGAGGACCACGGATAGGATAGCATCTCTCTTGGAGAGAAATGCGCGGTGGATTCTGCGCACCTTCGGGCAGTGGCAGCGTGGTGTTATAATTTGATGAAGTGTCGTCCATCTCGGTCGTGGTGTGTGGTGGGGGAAAAGAGGATGAAGAAGTACCGACTTCGGCGTCGATAGCAGGAACGCGGACAAGACGGGCACTAGGATCCCGTGTCCAACCGAGCATGCACTAAGCGGGTTTAGTGCAAGTGGCAGCGTGTGTGTAATTTAAAATTGGCTTGTTTTGAAAAAGTGGGACTCAAGACAAATCATCCTAAGATGCACAAGCAACCCTAGAACTAAGGTCACCTAGGTCCAGTCTCTAGACCGCTCCTAGACTTCCGAAGGACAAGCCGCAGGATAAATCTTCTACCGCCTCCGTACTACCCTTGTAGCCAGGTAAGTGCCAGGTAAGTGAGAAGGAACCACGTCGTGGGCCTAATTAAAAACCACTAGCCTTTGACACACTTGCCTAGGCACTACAAAAGTAATGCGGATAAACAATAGATTACCCATGACCTTCCTCTGTCCTTAATGAGCGCGACAGTCCTTAGAGTCTGGTCTAGATATTTTTTAAATTAATGAAGGGTTGATCTACATGCTCGGTTTGTGATTTGTGGGGCTTAGGAAGGGTGATGAAATCCCTACCTAATCTTGATTTGGTCTTTGCCCCTTAGAGTCCGTATTAAGTTATGCAAAACAAAACCAATCACAAAACTTTTGCAAAAAGATTTTTGAGCGGCGCAATTTTGCAAAGAATCCTGCAGAAAATAGATTTTATTGGATTTGAGGGGAGAGAGAAGGAGTTGAGAATCTTACCAGAGAGTTCTGTAGCCCTAATCCCTTTAACCTGCCGCGATTCCGCCGCACCAAGGGTACTTTTGCCGCGGTTCCGCCGCGTGGAAGAGAGATTGCTTGATGAAATTTTTTGTAAATCCTTCTGTGCTCCTCTGGATCTCTAAAAATGTCTCTGTTTCCTGTCTTCCTTAATTCTGTGACTCCAGATCTCCTTGCAAAAATTCACGCACAAATCGTTAAATATGCAATTTGCAGTTTTGTTTTAATAATGATATGACTCGTCTAAGAAATCAACACAAATAGTAAAAATAAAAAATTACGCACGTATCCCCGGCAACTGCGCCATTTGATTGGTTCGAAAGAAGTGTTTGTAGTTAACCGCAATCAATAACAGTGTCGCGCGTAGCTAGACCGAGATGAGTACGGGTCGTCCTCAAGGAAACGTGGAACCTTTTACTCTTACTTTAGATGTGTTGATAAAGAGAGGAGGAAATAAGAATTTTGTGAAAAGTTTCTAGATCTACGTTAAGCAAGAATGCAAAATTATAGATCTAGATTATTTTAAAGATGTAGACAATATAATAAGAGGGCTTGTAGGGTTCGTTAGGATTTAGTAGTCATGAACGATTAATTAAAAGTTACTCTTTTTATCCATTAATAGATTTAAAACTAGAACGACGGTGATGTGTGTAGATTAGGATTTCTGGAGGGAAAAGGAATCCCACTCTTAACCCTTATCTCGACACGGAACTCCGTTCAAATCTAGCCTTTACCAAAACAATCATTAATCTAATCTCTAATCGCGGTCGGAACTAGCAAAGTATTGCTAGCGCGCCCGATTAGGATGTTAACGTTTCTTTTGATAAAGTTCATAAATTTTATAGGACTTAAAAAGGGTTTAAGGATGTTCATCATCCATTAGCCTACCCTAATCCTACGAACCCTAACAAGCGGAGAATTACTCGCGCATGTTGGGAGAAGAAGATGAAAAGACAGAGAGGGAAAACATAATGTAAAATGCAAAAGAATTAAATAAAATAACTACCTTTATTAATCAACTTGAACAATCTACACTTTATTCCGTAGAAAATTATTACAAAACTAGTTGCTTCTCGATCTTTCCTAAGGAGGTAAACGAACAGTTGATGATCAGCCTGGATGCGTGAGCGTCAAGGACTTCGTGATCTCTTCGGCTTGATGAATTTTCCAAGAGGCTCTCGGTGCCTTTTTATAGTGCAAAGCCAGAATCATTTGCTTCAAAATTAGGTAAAATTCATCATAGATTCATCCCAAAAAATAGCAACTTCTATCTCCAATATCCTACCGCGGATCCGCGGCCCAAGAGGGGGTATGGCCGCGGATCCGCGGCCATTAGATCTCCTCCCTTCATCAAATTTCAGGAGTTATGTCTTTGTGACATGTTTACTTCTCTGGAACCTTTTTATCTTTGAAATCTTCTCGTGGTTGCTGCCAGACTTGGTCTCCAAGTTTTGCTTCTTAATTAGGCAAGTCTTCTTCAACAACTTGATTTGCTTGATTCTAGTCTTTGAAAAATTCTACACACTTGGAAATCTTTTGCACAACAACTCAAATAATATTTAGTAGACTTAGTTCTACTAGGATTAGGTCAGTGAATTTATTTGCATACATTTTTCTACCAAATGCTAATTAAAATATATTAACACATGGAAAATAGTGTTTTTACACATAAACCCTCATATGTATGATATATTATAATAAAGTCCTTTTTTAATATGAAAATGGTAGGAAAAATGTAATACAAATATGCAGTTTTATCAACTGAACAAAACACATGTCTAAGAACTAGAGAAGTCACAAGTAAACAGAATATAGTACGAGTGCCAACCCCTCTATCCTGATGGACACTGGACAATATACAATACTCTGTATAAGTCCCTTGAGTCTAATAACTCAATCCCTGTATGTTGTAGGTTGAAAACTGTACTTATGGTTAAGAAGAATTACACCGCTGTTTAATGCTCCTTACCTTACCATCCACTGATATAGGTAAATGTCATGGACATAATTTCAAAAAGTTATATCTCACTCTATAAAAATAGACGTACAGATATATCAATTTGAAATTGGTGCATAGCAACGGATATTCAAAACCAAATATTTGCCGTCTGGCAAACAACCCAGGTGGTTTCCTCAAATATCACCAATTACAACGAATTCCGATATAATGAGGACAATCACCTAATTCCCAATAACTTACTCCTACTCATCATCTGTAAAACCATACAGATGTGAGATTCATACCTGGTAAATACATACCCTGGAGAAAGTGTCTAATTGGGAAATCAGTTTTCCTTTAACAGTACACAGTGAAACTGAAACATGAATATGTTCCGAAGGGGTATCCGGGTATTCCTAGTAATGCCTTTTCCATTATCCAGATTCACAACTGTAACCGTATATTTCTATGCCATCTCTCCAAATCACTTCATATGTCTTTAGTCATTACCTTCTGTACACCCTCTTAGGCTAAATGGTTTTCTTCCTTCCCTACCGTTCGGCACCAGCCTATGGTTTGGAAGAAGACTATCCAATAAGCGTAATGGGTGTACTGTCCTAATCCTAGGAGCACTCGCAACGCGAGAGAAGGTGAAGATAAAAGACACCTGAATAAACCTTATTCCTATTTCTCCTGAACCAGAATCCATCCCCGAACTGGAACAAGTTCCTTTCGAGTTCGTATATAACCATACGATGGAGTATCCAATAAACTGTGGATCTTCGTAGTGATACGGAGTGTCCTGGAGAAATACAAAGGTGAAGTGGGAGTGGTAATGAAATACTTGGTTTGGTCGTGAATAGAAGTCGCAATTTACTTTGCCCTCCTTCTAATCCCTTTATTTGTCTTTACATAATACCTTCTGTACACCATCGTTAGGCTAATTGGTTTTCTTCATTCCCTACCAGTCGGCACCTGCCTATAGTTTGGAAGAAGACTATCCAATTTGCGTAATAGGTGTACTATCCTCTAATCTAAGGGGTACTCGCAACCTGAGAGAAGGTAAAAGGAAAAGACAGCTGAACAGTCCTATTCGTTTTCTCCAGAATCAGAAACCATCCTCGAATCTGGAACAAGTTCCTTCGAGTTCGTATATAACCATACGATTGTTTTATCCAATGGAAGTGGACGTTCGTAGTAATACGGGGTGTTCTGGAGAAAAGGGTAAAAGTAGGAGTGGCAATGAGGTTTGCAACTCTGACAATCCAAAAGCCAGTGTTTGAGAAGGTTCGGTCAATTTTGGTCACTGAGTCATAGTCAAGGGTCGGGTCATGGTCGCTGCCAAAGAGAGAGAGAAAAGAAACACTCAGCATGCACTCTAACCTAAATCAGAATGGTTATCAATTTATCTAATCTGGAAACCTCTCACTGTATCGTCAAATTCTTCTCCAAACCTGAAAGAAGAATTAGTCGGGATCACCCGAGGAGTAAACCAACTCATCAGTGGGAATCGGGATCCAACTATCATCGCATGATAATGTGACAGAATCCACTCACGTTATCACACTCCAGAAGGTATGCGCATGCCCGACAAGTTTCAGTTTCTTTAGAAACTCCCGATGAGATTTTTACCCCATGCTCTTATGACCTTGACGAAGGTCAACAAATCATAAGTCACATGTCAAGTTCTACCCGTCATTTTCCAGGTTAATTTGAACCCACCCGTACCTACCCTTGACTTTGGCCAACAAGGCAGTACGACTGTCCTAAACCAACGCATCTATCTATGCAGCAGAAAGGTAACAAGCAGCTACCACACACTATGCCTTGACGAAGGCCAACAAACATAGCATGAATACTACGTGCTACCCGTCTGAAATGACGGAGGGCTACGAATGGTTTTTGGCAAAAAACCTTTAACGTAATGAACTTGATATCGTTGAAGGAACCGGATAGCTTTTTATAAAAATATAGTAACGAAAACCTTTGCTAAAGAGGTCACTCCCGGTGAATGGATCTCGGCTCTTTCCCCGTAGAATGAGGTGCAGGATATTCCAACTGAATACCACGATGCAAAGCAAAAGTAATCGACTATAGTGAAGTTATTGCCCTGACGCAAACTTCTGTCCAAGGGGTCACTCCCGGTGAAGGGATCTCGGCCCTTGCCTCGTCGACTGAGGTGCTGGATATTCCAACTGAATACCACTGTGCAAAACAAAAGAGAACGTCCTTGCAAAAAATGTTCCAACAACATCAGAATAGGTTTGTTTAGCTTGCATTGATCCGAATCAACGCAGTCCCATCAATTGATCACACCAATAAAGAACGAAAATAATGATGTATGTATATGCCATCCGCATTCGCCACACGGTCCCGTCATTACCCGTTAGGTTACTTAACTAACGACAGAGCGGGGACTGGACTAGCGCGGATGCAAAACATATACAACATCTACTAGCATATATATCAATATATAATATTCGCTCAAGGCGTGATAAAATGCAACATCACAGAAATGTAATGCAACATCACAGAAATGTAATAAGTATCATAAAACAATACAGATATCTGGGATCCCCGGGTTTCATAGAGCCGCTACTGAAACCCGACGTTCCCCTGGTCGTGTGGATAGCCTGTGCAATGAAATCCTAGACCCCTATGGGCGCGGCAAGTTACCCGCCAAAACCTGAAGTGAGGCAGCCCCCTTCAGCAACGTGAATAGACCACCCAGCACTTCACGGAATCCGGTAACTTGGGCACCCCTCCTTGGGTCAACCTGTACCCCCTACGAGTGCGGCGAATAGCCCGCCAATTCTAGAGTGAAGCTCCCTCCGTCTCAACGCCATGAGTTGCGGGCTTGTTGCCCTCTAGAACCCGGCTATCCGTGCACCCCTCCTTGGGGTAATCCTAGTACAGAAAGTAAAATATACATACAACGGGTGCATCGACCTCAGCCCGGTCGTGCCCCAAAAGAATAATATACAAACAGGCAGTAACGGCAGTCCACATGTCGGACGCTCGCCCCGCAATATCAAATGTTCATATAAAACAAAAACTGTACTAACATTGCATCCAGGCTATTCACCACGACAAATCCGCAACATCACAGCACAACACAGAACATCAACGTGGATGTCACGTTCGTAAATCCGTCTAAAAGGGCTATAGCAGTTAGACAGGATTTACCGATCAAGTAACATTCACGGTCGCAGATATAATGTAAATACTGTGAACTAACATGTTTAAAATTTTCGATTGACTAAATATACCGAAGTGGGCCCCAAGCACAACTGTAGCACTCAAAGAAAATCTGGGCCCAAACAGAATGTACCAAAAACCCTATTTCCATGTCAAAAAACCCTGTAGAAAATATGGCGCAGCAAGGACTTATAATGGCCGCGGAACCGCGGCAAATGCATGGGTTTGGCTGCGGTTTCACGGTGGAACAGTAAGATTAGCGCACCAAATTTTCACAGAATTCTAAGAAAACCCTGCTCGTATTTTTCCAATATACCAAATAATTTTTAGAGCAGAGGAAAAATTCGACAGAAAGTGCGACATGGAAATGCGGTTTTTGAAAAATCCGTTCGATCGAACTTGTAAACACATTAGAGCAAGCTAGACTAGGTTAATGGCGTGGCTCTGATACCATAGTAAGTGCACGGCGGTGCCCCGGCCGTCAATCCGAGGCCGGAATGCGGAAACGAAACTTTTACGAAACTTGTAAACCGGCGCTACCGCACACTCTAAACCCGGATCGGGCCATTAACCTACTCCTAGATAACAAGAGAAAGGGTAGAGAGCTATACCGAGCGATCCGTGTCCTTCGGTTTTCGGCCTCCATCCCGATCTCCTCGCGGAATCTCCAGTCTTCATCTCCTCGTCGGAAAGGGCACCACATCGCTGGGTTCTTTTACGGGCTCCCACCTCTGGACCGAGGCAACTCGGGCACGAAGTTGGCGAGTCGACGTGTCCAAGAATACTGTAGGCTAGTGTAGAATAGTTTGTCTCTATTGGGGTTGAAGTTGCCATGGTTTTGGTGGAAGAATGAGATGAACCTTTTGAGATGGAGCTATAGAATTTTTGCAAGCAAAATGAGACCAAAACTCATGCCCAAAAATTTGGACAGCCCCTACTCAAGGGAATGGCCGGCCAAGCTCAATCAAAGGGGAGAGAGGGAGTGGATCAATAATGTAAGAAGGAATGATGAGTGATGATGAGAAAAAAATGATCATAACCAAGTCTTCACTCCATCACCTAATCATATCCCAAAAGTCAAGCAATCATGAACAATCATGAACCAAGAAGTCAATGTATGGTGGAACCATCATGAAGCAACAACTTGCAAAAACCACCCTCCACTTTGCTAATTTGCACATTTACAAATAAGCCCCTCCACACCAATTTTCAGCCAAAGAAAGAACAAAGGAAAAATGGCCAAAACGGAAAGCAAACTGGCAACTTCAAAAAACTGATCCCGTAATAAATTACAGGAAAACCCCACGACTGTATATACATACCCGCATTTGTATTGCGACCGAATACAAATGCAATGAGATAAAATCTACACTGTACAATACTAGGCCGGCTTAAACCAAAGCCCGCTAGTATTATCCGTCCGATTATGATCCGTGCAATACCGCACGTATATGATCGAACCCTGCCATATCTCCATACGGCCTCTACAGCGTTTCGCCCGAAACTTGAGAAACTGTCTGTGGGGGACTCTAAAGACTCGTCAATACATTGGCTGTGGATTTAACCACTAGCACGTCGATGAGCGAACTCATCCTGACACCCTACTGATCCTGTCAGTGACAATATCCGTACAGTCCGGTCCGTTCGTCTATGAGCATCGCATGGCGGGCCTAGGGGGTTGGTAAAAGTCATACCCCTAAAAGCGGTACAAGTCGTTTCGGAGTGTAGCCCAGAACACCCTGAGATACTACTGGAATACCTACCAGTAAATATCCTGCCTTGGCCAAGGGCTTCGTGTAATGGCTCTCCTAGACACAGCGCGACCTCACCCTCAATACCGGGAGAGACGAACCCCTGCAGATCCGCTCACTGCCTCCATATGGCTCGGGACTGTACCTAACTAAAACTTATTTGCATGACTCCTTTGAGCCATGGTAGGGTAGTAATCAAAGTATAGTGGGAACTCACACGAGACAAATGACAATCTCAGGTCGATGAACTAACCTGTACACATGTCACCAGGGAACTGCTATCCGACGTCAAGTATAAGACCAACTAGCATGTTCCCGGCGAGTCCTGTCCGGTGTACTCATAACCCAATGAGCACCTGTATACATCTTAGGTGAACCAACTGACACCAGTGGCTTGTGAGACCGGCCACCGCCCCTCGTCGGGGTCTCGACTGTATACACTAGTCTACTCTGGAGTATCGATGCCATGTCTCGAAAACTCCCATGACTAGGGACCTTTTAAGGATGTGCTTATAGACCCCGGCTCCCACGTATATGATCGCCATCATACTACTGGCCGTCAAGCAAGAATCCTAAGGGCTCTATCAATGCGCAATAGTGACCTGTAAGGTCACCTAAAGCAGTACACGATGATAAAGATAAACCAGATAGCATACTATCATCTTGAGTAAAACTGTCCTACCGGCATAGGTCCTCCCTCAATCATTGCAATCACGTGTCTGTGATCCAATAATTGACTCTGAGGGCACTATCTCCAACAGGGATGCTGCTGCTGATGTTACTGGTGTTGATGCTGCTGGTGTTGCTGCTGTTACTGAAGCTCCTGCTGCTGCTGCTGTTGTGTGAGTGTGTGTGTATGAGTGAGAGAGAAGTAAGAAAATGAGAGGCAAAAACAAAAATAAAAGAGAGTCAAGGCTAAGCAACCCCCTTCTTTCTCTTCATTTAATACAAGCATGGCACAAGCCATGAAGCCCATTCCCTCTCTCTCTCTCTCTCTCTTTCTCTCTCTCCAAGTCAACTAAACTAAAACATTTTCCATTTTAAAAAAAATAAACCCAAAACAATTAAATCAAATTTTGAATTAGCTTAAGGAAAATGGGTTAATCCACCATGGTTGCTAATCATGGTCTAACCCTAATTTTAACCCTAGTTTACATGCACAAGTGTGTGTAAGCCTATGTAAATTCTAATAAAATATTCATTAAATTTGATAAATATTTGAAAATCGATTTGGTAAACTTTTATAAAAAAAAAACCATATATTAAATTATAATTAGCCACTAATCACATCCTAAGGTGTTACAATCTTCCCCCCTTAAAAAAATTCGTCCCCGAATTTAAAATATATAGCTACGCGTACCTTCAAAGAGATGAGGAAACTTCTTCCGCATCTCGCCCTCGGCCTCCCAAGTGATCTCTTCACCATTCGGGCTGCGCCAAAGCACCTTCACAGATGGCAAGACCTCCGATCGAAGTTTCTTCACCTGCCGGTCCAATATCACGACTGGCTGCTCAGTGAACGAAAGATCGCGCTCAAGCTGAACGGTCTGATGCTGAATCATGTGAGAAGGGTCATGTAGGTAGCTGTGAAGCATCGACATGTGGAAAACGAGGTGAACATCTAGGAAGTCGGGTGGAAGAGCCAAACGATATGCTACGGCCCCCACATGCTCGAGGATCTCGAAGGGACCTATGAATCTAGGGCTAAGCTTCCCCTTCCGTCCAAACTTCATCACTCCCTTCATCGGAGAGACCCTCAGAAAAACGTGATCGCCAACTGCGAACTCTAATCTATGGCGGCGTCTGTCAGCATACGATTTCTGCCTGCTCTGAGCTGTCCTCATCCTGTCTCGAATCAGCTGTATCTTCTCGGTCGTCTCCTATACGATCTGCTACCCCAAGATACTACTCTCACTGAGCTCTGTCCAACAGACAGGCGATCTACATCTCCTCCCATACAAGGCCTCGAAAGGTGCCATCTGAATAGTATCCTGAAAACTATTGTTGTAGTAGAACTCCACCAAAGGTAAATGATAATCCTAGCTACCACCAAAGTCTAAAACGCACGTTCGGAGCATGTCCTCGAGAGTCTGAATAGTCCACTCTGACTGGCAGTCGGTCTGCGGATGAAATGCTGTGCTGAAACTCAAGCGGGTGCCCAAAGCCTCCTTAAGCCTCTGCTATAGTCGGCTGGTAAACTGGGTGCCTCATTCGGACACGATACATGTCGGGACTCCATGCAGTCGTACAATCTCGTCGATATATATCTGGGCATACTGAGCAAATCCGAAAGTCGTCTTCACCGGCAGGAAGTGAGCCGCTTTTTTCAATTGATCCACGATCACCCAGATGGAGTCATACCCTCGCCTAGTCCTGGGTAGACCCACAACGAAATCCATCGAAATTTGTTCCCATTTCCACTCCGGAATGGGTAACGGCTGTAGCTCTCCCGCTGGCCTCTGGTGCTCGGCCTTGACTTGCTGACAAGTCAGGCATCTCGACACGAAGTCTGTGATTTTCCACTTCATTCCGTCCTACCAGTAAACATCTCTCATATCATGGTATATCTTGGTGGAACCCGGATGAACACTATACACCGATCGATGTGCCTCCTCAAGAATCTCACGCCGCAATCCCTCAGCATCTGGTACGCACAGTCTAGTCCCAAATCGCAGTATCCCCTGATCATCGATCACGAACTCAGAAAATCTGCCCTATCCAATCTGTGCCATGATCTCTGAATAATGGTCATCGCTGTATTGTGCCTCATGTATACGGTCAAGCAACTGTGGGCGTGCAAGAACATGCGCAAGCTGTCCCCCGATCGGCGTGAACTCGAACTGCACTCGGCTGTCGCATAAAATCTGCCAATCTGCCGACGACTGCCTTGGCACTGCGCTCAAACAAGATAGACTACCCCCGGGCCTTCTGCTCAAAGCATCCTCCACTACATTAGCCTTGCCCGGGTGATACAAGATCTCGCAATCGTAGTCCTTCACTAGTTCCATCCAACGGCGCTGTCTAAGGTTCAGGTCTCGCTGCTGAAATATATACTTTAAGCTCTTGTGATCAGTGAATATCTGGCACGACTCGCCGTATAGGTAATGTTGCCAGATCTTGAGTGCAAAGACCACTGCAGCCATCTCCAAATCGTGACTGGGGTAGTTCTGTTCATGTTTCTTCAACTGCCGTGAAGCATACGCGATCACCCTGTCATGCTGCATCAATACGCACCCTAGCCCCACTCGAGAAGCGTCACAATAGACCTCAAATCTGCCTGATCCTGAAGACAATGATAACACCGGCGCCGTAGTCAAACGAGTCCGCAACTGCTGAAAGCTATGCTCGCACTCCTCCATCTAATCGAAAGGAACTCCCTTCCAGGTCAACACGGTCAAGGATGCAGCAATACGAGAGAAGTCCTGCACAAATCGCCTGTAGTAGCCGGCCAGTCCTAGAAAGCTGCGGATCTCAGTAACTGATGTGGGTCTAGGCCAACGCTGAACGGCCTCGATCTTCTTCGGGTCCACACATATACCATCTCGTGTAAGCACGTGTCCCAAGAAGTCTACGCTGTCAAGCCAGAATGCGCACTTAGAGAATTTTGCGAATAGCTTGTGCTCCCTCAAGGTCTGCAATGTGATCCGCAGGTGCTGCTCGTGCTTCTCTCGGCTCCGGGAATACACCAAGATATCGTCAATGAATACGATGATGAACAAATCAAGATACGGCCTGAAAATACGGTTCATCAAGTCCATAAACGCTGCTGGGGTATTGGTGAGTCTGAACGACATCACTAAAAACTCATAATGGCCGTAACGCGTGCGGAAAGCTGTCCTCGGAATATCCTCCTGTCGAACCCGCAGCTGATGGTAGCCTGATCGCAAATCGATCCTCGAAATGAATCCTGCCTCCTAAAGCTGGTCGAACAAGTCGTCGATGCGTGGCAAAGGATATCTGTTCCGCACGGTAACCCTATTCAGCTGGCGGTAGTCGATACACAAACGCAAACTGTCGTCCTTCTTCTTGACAAACAGGACCGGAGCACCCCAAGGAGACACACTGGGTCGAATAAGTCCCTTATCCAGCAAATCTTACAACTGACCCTTCAACTCACTAAGCTCCGCCGGGACAATCCGATAAGGCGGTATAGAAATAGGCCCCGTGCCGGGAATCAAATCAATACAGAAAGAAATATCGCGCTCAGGCGGTAGCCCAGGAAGCTCGTCAGGGAAGACATCAAGGAAATCACAAATAATCGGAACCTGGTCCAACGGAACATCCATAGCTCTAGTATCGCAAACATAAGCTAGAAATCCCTGACATCCCTTCCTCAATAGCTGTCCAGCGTGAAGAGAAGAAATCAAACTGTGAGGGGCGGCACCACGGTCCCCCTGCACAACAAAAGCCGACTCGCCGGGAAAAAAAAATCTAACTGTCTTCTCTCGGTAATCCACAGACGCATAGCACGTGGCTAACCAATCCATGCCCAAAAGAACGTCGAAGTCCAACATCTCAAGAAGGATCAAGTCGACAGGCAAATCTCTCTCACCAATACGGACAACACAGGATCGAAACACGTGTCCAGCAACAAATGACTCGCCTACAGGAGTGGTCACAACAAGCGGCTGATCAAGCAAACCGGACTCTCTACCCAAACTCGGCACGAAGTGTGTGGAAACGTACGAGTGCGTGGATCCGGGATCAAACAACACGTGTGCATCAACAGAACATACTGATAGGGTACCTGAGACCACCGAATTGGACGCCTGCGCGTCCTGATGTGTCAATGCAAAAACCCATGCCTTTCCTCCACCTACGGCTGGTGGTCCCCTAATAGCAACTGGCTGTACTCTGCCGGCAGCTGGCTGTCCTTTGCCTCGGCCGCCTCGCCCTCTATGAGCAAACCCTCCGCGACCACGGCCTCTCCGTGCATGAGTCTGACGCGAAGCAACAGTAGGTATAATAGGCAACTCCTTCTGGGGTGGAGAAGGTAGAAGTGTGACATGTGGTACGGCAGTCTCGCCCTCACGTGGCTCTGGTCAATCTCGAACACGATGATAAGTACTCCCGCATCGGAAACATCTAGATAGTGCCGGCTGACCCTCCTAGGGATAAGAGCTGAATAGCTGACCTCGTCACGATCCTTCGCTAACCCCCGTACCTAAACGGAACCTGTCACGTCGTCTAAACGGTTGTCTCTGTGCTGACGTATCTATACGAACTCTCTTCGGACCTGGAACTATCGAAGTCTCAGCTAGGCGCTCCTCGACTAACAAGGTCGTGTCTACGGATGCTGCATATGTCTCGCAATGCTGTGCGCTAATCACAAGGAACAGTGGGGCAAGTAAGCCTCGAATAAATCTCTTGACCCGCATCTCCTCGGTAGCCACTAGGTATAGGGCATAAACAGATAGCTCGGTGAACAGTACATCGTACTCTGCCACTGTCATCTCCAGCGTCTGGTGTAAAGACTCAAACATGCATGCTCGGGCATCCCTGACACTCTAGGGAAGGAAACGGGCTAGAAATACCGTCACAAACTCGGTCCAGGTCATAGGAGGAAGACCTGCTACTCTGCCCTTCTCGATCGACTCACACCATTTCTGCACAAGACCTTCCAGGAGAAAGCTCGCGAACTCTACCCATCTCGCATCTGAGCATCTGAGTGAACGACATATCCGGGCCATCCTATCAATAAAAGACTGTGGGTCCTCGGCTGCTTCGGTGCCTGTGAAGACCGGTGGCTTCAGCCTCATGAACTCTGATAGCGATACTGTAATAACCTCTATGGCTGCAAGGACAACTGCCTGTACTGTAGGTACCATCGCGGTCCCCGTAGCGGGTGGAACTACCTCTGGTCGCTGTGCTTGAAGTGTCTCAACTAGCGACCCTATCATCTGGCGCATCTCCTGCATACCGGCCCCTAGCATAGCGATCTGATCTGTCGTAGGAGAAACAGTCTGCTCTGGTACAACGGGTGTACTGCCCGGGTCAGTCCTCATCTCAAACGAGTCAACTCGAATCTCGGCTCTCACGGCCGCTCTCTGCGCCCTCGTAGTCTTCGGCGGCATAATGGCTGAAAAGAAAGTAGGATTCGATAAGGATACGGAAATCGAATAACAAGAATGTATACAATCATAAAGGAATTCCAATCAATAAGTCCTAAGGTCGCTTAGGCGGAGTATCGTGTCGTGAATATGCCGCGGAACATACGCACGCTACGCCACTCTGCTTCAGCTACCTACTCCATCATATAAGGGTCATCCTACACTCCGAAAGGTAAAATCTATGCTCTGATACCAACTTTGTCACGACCCAAAGTTTGGCCCGTGACCGGCACTTAACCACGTAACGTCTACAGGCGTAACGCGACTAAGTAAGCTGAAATCCAGAAATCAAAACCATTAAAAGTATTGAGTGTTAAAACATTTAATAGAAACATTTGATAAAAAGTTTAGAAAACCTTAAGCAATTTAGTAAAATTCTTTAAAGTTTAAGTTATTATCTTAAAAATTTTAGCAGCATTTCCTTTGTAAAAACTAGCCCCGAAATCGGGTACAAGACAAGATATGAGTAAAATGATATACAATAAGAATAAAGCATCCCAAACAGGAGCAGTCACGCCCAACGGCGGAAACAATCAGCACAATAATAATATATGACGCCGCAGCGAAGAATGAGCAAAATAAGTGAAGACAACATTAAATATAAAACTGCATAAATAAAGTCGGCTCATAACAAGCTCGACACCAGAGTACAAAATAATATACATCGTCCTCACAACTGGTCTCTAAGTCAATACATGAATAGTAGATGGAGAGTACTAGATACAACAATGTATACAACTGGAAAATAAACGGATACCGCAAAAAAAACCACCTATCAGCAAAAGGGCTCACGCGCCAACTGCAATGGTATCCGTATCAAAAGATGCAACAAAACAGCCTACCGCGACTACTCCGAGGGGCAACCTGCAAACACTGTGGCACAACGGGGGTGAGTTGCCAACTTGTGAATAGTAGATAACATATAAAGGTAATCGCGAGTATGCACGTACTGCGATACTCTAACATATGCCAACAGATAATATCTATATGATGAACTGGATATGCAATAATCATGCAAAAGTACTCTATCAGGTACTACAACTACAGGATGAGATGCAAAATAATGAATGCTGAGCAGGGGATAAAATAACATCTACACGGAATATCAACGTGGAAAAATAACCGGTGTCCATCAATGCACCCAAATCCCAGTAAAACTCAGGCGTCGTCACCCTCATTGGCCCTCAAATCCTGTAAATCTCATAGAATCGTGAGTATCCAACATCGGCACTCAAAACATCATAAAATAATCGTGTCCAGCATCGATACGCAAATCCTCAAGTATCGGGCTCCGTCAGTCCGGATCAGCCCACGGGCTCCGTCTGCGGAATCGGCCCTCGGCCCCGGCAGTACGTGTCATCCCGTATCCATCTATCAACTCTGGTCAGTATCCTCCGGATAACCGCCAGGTCCAACCAATCACCGGTAGGTAGTAGTCCCTCTGCCAGGCTCACCGTCTGTATACACAGCATCCCTTTCTTGCCCCGGGGTATCATACCGGGTCCACCATATACCCGCAATCGGCCTCGTCAGCTTCTCGATTCAGGTTCATAAGTCACACGTCTCAGAACCGAGAAAACGCATGGTGGACGCACTGAAATATCATATCAAGAGAAACCGGGTTTTTAAACAGTGCGTATTTTCTTAAAATAATACCCCGGTTCTCAAATCCAGAAATCGCATAAATCCATACTCAATGCGTAAATCCATGCAATGTGTCATATGACACTAAGAGTAAAAAGGAAAAACCGCTCTTTTAAAAATATCCAGTTTTGAAAATATCTCATGCGGTCCCTTAGTTTTTAAACCATGTCAATATCATCCATGTATGTAACAGGTATATGTATATAGGTATGGATGTGCAAATGGATGTATACGCGAATAAGAGTGTAGCAATGTATATGTGCACTAAAATGGTTATACAATGTTTATGTGCACAAGTAGGGATATGTCGAATAATGTGTGCGCTACTATGAATATACGGTATGCAAGTGCGCAAGTATAGGTATATCAGGTTATGCATGCATCAATATGAACATATCAATGTAAATATATGCCAATATGCGACAAGGTCATATCTAATCATCAATGTATGATTCGTAGCAATCCTATAGTGCGAGTGTCATGGCAATCACTAATGGTGTGAGTGTAACATACAAATAGTGCTCGTGCAATCTGAACCGTTAGTGACAGTGCAGTGTTATATACTACATTTCTATATGCAACAAGGAAGGTATGGTACAATAGTACATATAAACATCTACGACTAAATATCCTATCACGCCCTGACGCTTAACGCCATACGGGCGATTTTCCCTACTCACCTGGTCTCGTGCTAAGCGTAGCCGACCACCTGCTTCCCTTTCTTTATGGCGTCCGACGTACCCGCCTGCGAACCTATAATTTATACCAGGAATCCATATAAGCAAAATCCTACAAAAATGCGATATCGAATTCAAACGAGAAACTCGCGTCGCGAACTAAACGCGCGTGTGTCCGATACGCTAGATCGTGTGTATACACGTCTAAAACTACCCCGACACGTCGCGATACGCTGGAATACAGAACCCACTCACGTATCACACGTGTCGCGCAAACTAAACGTATAGGAAAAGCGATATAACGCTCCAGATTTTTACTCAGGCACAAAAGTGAAAAGTTGCATATGCCAAAACACTAGAATATGCAGCAGACTACCCTAGCCAAAAACCCAGCACCCAACTCCTCTATCTGGCCGCAAATTGCGGCCAGAACTAATAAATCGGTGGCCAAACAGTGGAAGTAGGGGTTCGTGCTTTGTGTGTGTAGTCTAGACCTAGTGTACATGCTCCAGTTTTCCCAGATTTTCTCTGAAGTAACCGGGCCTAAAGCAGATCACAGAAAGGTCAAATTTTACATTAAAATGTTAAGTTTTGCACTAATTAAAACCCTATGGTATTTTTGTGAAATCTGGGGTTAAACTAGGTTTATTTGGCCCTAATAACACTTAACTAAGTTAATCCAACCAACAAAATCACCACTTGGCCAAAACTTCACACAAATCACCATTTCTAGCACTAAATCTCACTTTTAACACTAATCGAAGCTAATTAACACATAAGATTAGCAAGCTAGGAAGTTAAGCCTAAGAAGTATACCTCACTTGACCCTAGGTGCAAGGAGGAGGAGAAGAAGCTGTGTTGCTGCTGCTGCTTGCTACTGCTGGTGCTGCATGTTGCTGCTGCTGCTGCTGCCTGAAGCTGCTGCTGCTTGGGCTACTGCTGCTGATGTCGCTAGTGTTGATGCTGCTGGTGTTACTGTTGTTGCTGCTGTTGCTGAAGCTCCTGCTGCTGCTGCTGTTGTGTGAGTGTGTGTGTGTGTGTGAGTGAGAGAGAGAAGTGAGAAAATGAGAGGCAAAAACAAAAAGAAAAGAGAGTCAAGGCTAAGTAACCCCTCCCCCTCTCTCTTCATTTAATAGAAGCATGGCACAAGTCATGAAGCCCATTCCCTCTATCTCTCTCTCTCCAAGTCAACTAAACTAAAACATTTTCCATTTTTAACAAAATAAACCCAAAACAATTAAATCAAATTTTGAATTAGCTTAAGGAAAATAGGTTAATCCACCATGGTTGCTAATCATGGTCTAACCCTAATTTTAACCCTAGTTTACATGCACAAGTGTGTGCAAGCTTATGTAAATTCTAATAAAATATTCATTAAATTTGATAAAATATTTGAAAATCGATTTGGTAAACTTTTATAAAAAAACCATATATTAAAGTATAATTATCCACTAATCACATTCTAAGGTGTTACAATTTTGCACCATTTGTTGTGCCAAGGCAGCACCCATCATGGTCTAGTGTTCACTTGTATTGTGTTGGACCAAAATTGTGTACACATTGTTGCATGCAAAAGAACTCTTTGGATATTGATCGGTTTTCGGTTCTGTGTGCAGTGTCGGCTCCCAAATGTTATATCCGTGATTTTGAGTGTGTTTTTAGTATTTTATCACGAACACCCGTAATCTGTATTTACTGAGCAGACACTGATTAATAGTACCGATATATAACAAAATAGATATTGAATGAGCGGTATTAAAATGCAGTTTTCTGTGATGAACAGTGGGGATGCAGGAATTTTCCACTACAATTTTCACTCTCAAACAAAGTTCAAGAAAGCAAGAGAAAAAGAAGGAGGATGATGAAGACGTAGACATGCAAAAATGAGCTAAGGGATTGTATGAAATAATGAGAGAAAAGAATGGCTTCAAGTTATTTTTCAACCATGAAAATAAAATATCACAACTTTTAATAAACAAATGAAGCACATCCCTCTCTACATTTCTCAACCATGCTCAAAGCCACCTCACTTAGCCACCTCATTACCAAGAATATTCATAAATGAGCATTCACAAATGAGGTGTCCTCCTTCTAGAACATATTCCGTATAAATACAGAATACAACCCGGTATATGTATCAAAGTACATATACGCGTATTCATATAAACATACGAATAGCCAAGAAAGAGAAAATGAATATTGAACAACAATACTAGAATATATATATATATATATCAAAAATATATATATAAATTATTAAATCAAAACTTGATTTAATAATCCGGCTTAATCCTAAGCCGGCCAGTATTATCAACCGTCCGATTAAAATCCGTGTAGCCTATACACATATTTAATTGGACACCTATATGTACCAACATACGTCATCTACATCATATAGCCTAAACTGGGAAAACCCTATGTGTGGGACTCTAAAGACTCGACAATACGCTGGCAGCGATTACTGGATAAATTCATAACCACAAGCACGTCAGTAGCACTAATTGTACATAACGGCTACCTAGGTATATGCTGAAAGGGAGGTCAAAAATCAAGTACGTCCGTATCCTACTAAGCATGAATGTGAAATATCTGTACAGCCCGGTCTCTTCGTCTAAGAGTATTGCATACCGGGTTTAGGGGTGGATAACGTCAAACCCCTAATAACCCGATAAGTCGTGACAGAGTTAAGCTCATCACCAACCGAGAAACTACTGAACTCCTATCGGTAGAACTCATCCACCGTAGGCACGGATTTAGGGTGATGGCCAACTGAACACGGCGCGACATCGACTCCTAATACCAGGAGAGACGAATCCCTGACAATCGCTCACTGCCTCCATGTGGCTCGGGACTGTACCCAACTAAAACCTGTTTGCATGACTATTTTGAGCCATGGTAGGGTGGTAATCTAAGTACAGTGGGAACTCATACGAGACAAATGATGATCTCAGGTCAAAAGACTAATCTGTACTCATACCACGAGAGAACTTCCATCTGACGATAAATATAATACCATCTAGAAGTTCTCGGCGAGTCCGTCTGGTGTACTCACCTCCAGTGAGCACCTGTATACCATCTTAGGTGACACAATACCAATGTCTTGTGAGACTGGCCAACGCCCCCTTGTCGGGGTCTCAAAACGTATATACTAGTCTACTCTGGAATATCGATGCCCAGTCTCGATACTCCCACGACTAGGAACATTTAAGAATGTGCTTATAGACTACCCAGCTATCACGTATATGATTGCCATTATAATACCGGTAGTCAAGCAAGAATCCTACGGGTTTTATCATTATGTATTAGCGACATGTAATAACAAGTAAAACATATACCAGATAGCATACAATCATCTCGAGTAAGATCGTTCTACTTGTATAAGTCCTCCTTCAATTATCATAATCGCCTACCTGCAATTACAATAATTTCCTTGAGGGCACTATATCCAACAGTAGGATCCGAATAGATTTAAGCATAGCCATTGGAGAAAAGGTTTCATCATGGTCCACATCGGGTATTTGACGAAAACCTTTTGCAACAAGTCTAATTTTATAGGTTTCAACCTGTCCATCTACACCAATCTTCTTCTTAAAAATCCACTTGCATCCAACGGGTTTTACCCCAGGAGGTGCAACATCCAAAGTCCAAACTTTTTTGGTGTACTGGACTCCATTTCGGATCGCATAGCATCCATCCATTTCTCAGAGTCCCTACTGGTAATGACCTGCTCGAAACTGGTAGGATCATCTTTTTCCAAGATGCAATCCTCTCGATCCCCGTCTATGAGAAAACCGTAGTATCTCTCGGACGGATGAGAAATCCTACTAGATCTGTGGAGTGGCTGAGTTTCGTCTGGTTCTATTGAATTTTATGGTTCTACAAAATCTTTAGTTCTAGTTTGTGCTTTTGGAATTATTTCCATTTCTACCGTGCTCCTACTAATTTCTTTTGCTAGAAATTCCCTTTCTAAAAAGGTGGCATGCTGAGCAATAAACACCTTCTGTTCCTCGGTGTGGTAGAACATATATCCATTTAAATGCTTTGGATATCCCATAAATTTACATAATACTGATCGTGTCTCGAATTTATCTGTATTATATTTTTTAACATAGGCCAGACAACCCTATATTTTAACTCGTTTAAAACATGGTCTCCTTCCTTTCAATATTTCATATGGAGTTTGAAGCATGGATTTGGATGAAACTTGATTCAATAGGTATGTTGCTGACTCAAGCGCATATCCCCAAAATGAAAGAGGTAACTCGGTATTACTCATCATGGAGCGAACATATCCAAAAGGGTATGATTCCTCCGCTCCGATACACCGTTGTGCTATGGTGTATATGGAGGAATAAGCTGAGAGAGAATTCCATTCTCTTTTAGATAGTCAAGGAATTCCGTACTCAAGCACTCCCCTCCTCGATCAGATCAAAAGATCTTGATACTTTTTCCAGTCTGGTTCTCCATTTTGCTCTTATATTCCTTGAATTTCTCAAAAACTTCGGATTTGTGTTTTATCAAGAATACATGTCCGGATCTAAAGACATCATCAGTGAAGTAATGAATTATGAGAATCCACTCCTTGCATGTATAGACATTGGACAACATACATCACTGTGTATGAGTCCCAAGAGCTCTGTAGCTCTTTCTTCGTGTCTTGTAAACGAAGTTTTGGTCATCTTTCCTTTGAGACAAGATTGACAAATTTCATAAGATGAAAATTCGAACGGATTCAAATATCCAACTTTATGTAACTTAGATAGTCTTTTCTCATTGATATGACCAAGTCTACAATGCCACAGGTAGGCTTCGTTCACATCTGAACTCTTCCTCTTACGTGTGTTTAATATATTGGAAACCGTGTTTTGATTAAGAACATAGATACCATTACATAATGTACTTTCTGCAACCAGTACCTAATTAAGGTAAATGTTCATGATATTTCTATCTAGAACAAAGTTATATCCTTCTTTATTAAGTAAAGAAACTGAAATAATGTTGCACAACATGGAAGGTACATAGTAGCAGTTGTTCAAAATCATAGTGTTGCCACTTGGCAACACTAGGTGATATTTGCCGATGACACCAGCATCAACTTGTGCTCCGTTTCCTACTCTGAGGGACATATCACCCGATCCAATCATTCTACTTTTTCTCAGTCCTTATAATAAATTACAGATATGAGATCCGGATCCGGTATCTAGTACCCAGGAAATAGGGCTAACCGAAAAACAGTTCTCAATAACAAATACTCCCGAAAAAGATGCATTAGAATGCTTTTCCTTGTTTAGGTTCAAATATAAGTCCTTGCACTCCTCTTTCCCTTGCTCATACTCGTAACAGTTGTCACAAGTTAGAGCTGAACCGACGTTTTCCAGCCCAGTATAATAAGCTGGTTCGGTCAAGTCATGCATTTTATTATCTTGATTAAGGTGTGACATGGTTGCCACCTGGAGAGAGAGAAAAGAAACACTCATCATATACTCTTACAAGATTAGATTGGTTTTTAATTTATCTAATCAGGATGGCTCCCACTGTTACTTCGAATTCTCCTTCAAACTTTAAAAGGAGAACTAGTCGGGATTATTCACACCTTACAAGTTAGCTAACCGTTTATCCAGGTAGGTGTTGTTACTCCGAAGGAGGTTTCCCGTGCTCTCGCACGGACCTAATTAAAATAAACCTCGTTTTCGCAGAGGTATAGCCCTGTTAACACTTTTCTAGACACCTAATAGGTTAGCTAATTGTGACGTGAAAAATATTTCCCAAAGAGTAACAAATACTCACAGTATCACCGTATGATAACCTAGATGGAAGCCACTCTAGTCACCACACTCCAGAAGGTATGCATCATTAGCAAGTTTCCTGTATATTTGAAACTCCCGATGTGGTTTTTGCCCCTGATGGCTTATGACCTTGACAGAGGTCAACAAATCACAAGTCGTTAGTCAAGTTCAACCCGTCATTATCTAGATTGCATTAGACCCGCCTGTATGACCCTTGACATAATTCAACAAGGACGCATGACTGTCATAACCAATCGCATCACCATGTAACAGAAAATCACCACTTAGCTACCGTTCACTACGGCTTGACAGAGGTCAACAAACGCAGCACGAATACTAAGTACTAATCATCTGAAACGACGGAGGACTACAGCTGGTTTTTAGAGAAAAACCTTTAACGAACTTGATATCGTTGAAGGAACCGAGTAGTTTTGAAAAGGAATGGTTTAGGCTCCGTTTTTAAAACAAGTGGTTTTGAAGAAAACCGAGTAATCTATAGTAACACAAACTTTTGCTTAAGAGCGAAATCCCTATGAAGGTGTCAAGTTTCTTTCCTTATCGAATGAGGCGCATGATATTCCTAACCGAATACCTCTATGCAAAGCAAAAGAATATGACTATAGTTTTTTGAAAAATTTGTTACGACAATATCATATTAGGTTTGTTTTTCCTTGCATTAATCAAAATTAATGTGGTCCCATCAATTAAGTCCCATCACACCAGAAAAATAACGAAAATAGAATGTACATATATTCCATCCACATTCGCCACACGATCCGGGGACTTCACCGTAAGGTTACTTAACTTACGGCAGTGCATGGGCAGGGCCAGCGCGGATGCAAAACATATACAACATTTATTTATCTATATATATAAATATATAGTCATTTCAAGCATGATACAATAAACATCACAGGCATGCGATAAGCAATATGGAATAGCGGATAATCTAAGAGCCCCGCATTTCATTTGAGCCGCAAATGAAACTCGACGATCCCCGGTCATGTGGATAGCCCATACAATATCGAACTAAGACCCTACGAGCACGGCAAGTTACCCGCCAATTCTAGAAGTGAGGCAACCCGCACTCTATGTCATGAGTAGCCCACCCGGCACTTCACGGAATCCGGTAACTTGAGCACTCCACCGTGGGTCATCCTAAAACCCTACAACTGCAGTGAATAGCCCGCCAATTCTAGAGCGAGGCGGCTCGAATTCACCACTGTGAGATGAACACCTAGCACACTCTAGAACCCGGCTATTCGAGCACTTCTCCATGGGTTTAACCTAGTACAAAAATGAAATAATATACAATGATGACATCGACCTCAACCCGTACGTGTCCCAATAAAAGCATATATAATCAGACAGAAATGACTGTCCACAAGTCGGACGCTCACCCCGCAATAATGAATATACAACTGTACAAGTAACATTGCACAAGGGGCTATCCAATACGATAATCCGTATAAACCATCACAGAGATATACATCACAACAAAAAAAGTAAGTATGTGCAACCCCATTGTTTCCCCCAATCAGAGCAAAGCTCTGTTTGAATTTCAAAAATTCAAAAATTGAAGCAACGCTTCAGATTTCTTGCGCTGCGCGCAATGCGCCACGTGTTAAAAGCAGACATGCAAGCGCAGCGCCCAAGGCAGCGCACCCAATCAGAGCAGGGCTCTATTTAAAACAAAAATAAAAGAAGCAACGCTTCAGCTGATTTGCGCTCTGCGCTGCGCGGCACGTGGCAGCGCAGTTGCGCTGCGCTCTGCGCTGCGCGGTACGTGGCAGCGCAGTTGCACTGCGCTCTGCGCTGCTCGACACGTGTCAAGCGCAGGTGCGCTTGCGCCAAACAGAAAAATTCTAGAAAGATCTTTCGGATCTTGTTAAAACAAGAAGATTATCTTCTGTAAAACAGAAGCTCTTGGATCAAACATCCAACGGTGGGGAAAAATCCCTAAATCACTCAGAGAAAGATCTCTTTAACTGATTTAACAAATCAAATGGCACTATAGAAAGGCCCCTAGACTCCAAGTCTAAAAAACACTGAGATTGGATCACAGAGAAAAAAAAACAGAGAACTCCTCTACAGAAAATTTTGAGAAGAACTCAGAGAAAAAAAAGGTAAAAACCTTTAAATAAAGAAGAATTTTCTTCTATAAAGATCAATGATCTAAGAACAAGATCAAGATCTTCAAGAAAAAAAAATCAAGAAGATCCAATCACAAAAAGATAAAAAGAAGTATTACTTCACAGATCATTGGATTTATATAAAGGCATTGCCTTCTGTTGAACCCTTGGTTCTAGAATCTTAAAAGATTCTTTTCTTTGATCCAAAATTGGATCAAGAGAATTAACAGTGCCTTGCACTTGTAAATCTGCACTGTTGCGCTCTTGGGTTGGCGCAAGCCACCAGAGAGCGCCACGTGTCAGCTCCAGAACAACTTACGCTATGCGCTTTTAAAATAGAGCACTGCTCTCTTAAACTGGCGCAACTCACCAGAGTGTGCCACGTGTCAGCAGCGCAACAGCGCAGCGCACTGCGCTTGCGCTCACCAGAGTGCAACACGTGTCGCCTCCACATGCACTTGCGCTCATTAATTAGCGCAGAGCGCCTGACAGGCCACGTGGCCACTGTCAGATCTTTAATGCTCTGCATTACTTAAAGAGGGCCAAGCCCAATTAAAAAAAAGGGCCTAACAGGCCTAATAAAATGCAATGCATTATATTTAAAAAGGGCAGAGCTCAAACAAAGGTCTATCAGACTAAAACAGATGCTGTGCATCATTTAAAAGGGGCAGAGCCCAAATAAAGGTCCAATAGAGACCAAGATTAATGCTATGCATTATTAAACAAAGGGCAGAGCCCAAGCCAAGGCCTAACAGGCCAACTACAAATAAAAATGTTGAACATTTTTCAACTGGACTTAGCCCAATTCTGGCCGTAAGTCCTCAAATTAAATTGACTGAGCACGACTGCTCTCTTAAATCAATTTACACCCGGTTCAAGGGTACATCTCCGAACTCCTCTGATATCTGTCGTTGTAATCCTTCAACGCCATCAGAGAGGTGACGGGTCCCGACAACCACACATCGTTACGGACTATAGGGTCCTTAAACTCATGGACTTATGCGTCCTTAAACCAACAATACGGACTGTGGGGTCCTTAAACTCATGGACTTATGCGTCCTTAAACCAACACCTGTCCCCAAAATGGGAACGATGGACCACCATGTCCCTAAACTGGCGATGGACCACTATGTCCCTAAACTGGCAATGGACCACCATGTCCCTAAACTGACGATGGACCACTATGTCCCTAAACTGGAACAATAGAGCCCCTAAATGCTCTTTTGTCGGATCCAAACGATCCCGTTAAGTTGATCTTAGTCTCAAATTGGACTAACGTATCCTTAGCAAATGTTTAAGTTGATCTTAGTCTCAAATATGGCTAACATATCCTTAAACCAAAACACCAAACCCAAATCTAAGAAAATACGGATTTGGACTAATCCACGTCCTACGGGCGACGACATAAATTAGTCTCCGTATACAATCCACGGGCAACCACAAACAAAACAAACACCCACGACACGAAGTGAAATTATGGAGAAGGAGAAAGTTGTTACCGCGATGCGGTAGCATAATTAACTGCAGGGGCTTGCTCCTGCAGGGAAGAGCATCCCCACAATCAAAAACCCCTCAAGCGAGGGGGAATCTGACGAAGTCTGCTACATCGGCCGTATCCGTCCAAACCTCCGATACACGGTGCCATAAATTAACTTGTCATCTTCGGAGAGGTGGACGGATAAAACCAAATAGCATCTGCCCCGAATCGCAGGCAAAACATCCATGTCTTGGCCGTCGTTCAGAGGGGAACAGATTCTGGCACGCCCGGTGGGACCTTTTCCTCTTTCTACTCCACACTTCGTGTGTCGTCTTCACGAACGAATCGCGATTTGTTAATGGTTGCCTTTGGATTTCAAGTTACTAAGATTTGGTCTTTTGCTTGGCGCAGAAATCAAGCATCAATGGCATTCAACTGCTCGAGCTGCTCCAAATGCAAATGCAACCGACGCTCCGCCTCACCTGGAGATGTAGCCTATGGGCCTCAAGCGGCCTCCATCCTTGCTATGCCGGTGGAACAAGTGACTCAGGCCACCACCGGTCTGTTTTTCGGGACCATGCTCCCACCAACAAGCTTCACCATTCCAGTGCCCGTACGGGAAGCGCAAAAGAAGTCGGTCTTCGATCGGCTCAGTACTACCACGGCCCCTCTCAACGGGTCATCCAATGTCAAGCCGGCAGCCTCAGTCTTTACCAGGCTAAACCTGAACTCTGATGGGCCTGCCAAGAAGCCTATGACCCCTGATGTGGCCATTGCAAAGAAGACAGACATCTTTATTTCTGAAGTCGTCAAGACGGCTTCTCCTGCTAGAGAGTCAGTCTTTTCAAGGCTGACTATTCCGGCTCCAGTTCCTGCTCGAGGGTCTGTCTTTGACAGATTGGACACCGCCACTCAAAAGACATCAGTCTTCGAGAGACTGGCACCAGCGGCGCCTCGTCTGGATAGGGAGCAAGATAAAACCATCCCCATCGCTGAACCAGCCCCAACAGCTCTACATGCTCAACGTCGCTACTGGCACCGAGTAAGGACGGACGGGGGCAACTCCCCCTCTGGGTTAACCCCACCAGCTCCGATAGTGGAAGTTAATGCTGCTGTTCCAACTGGGAACAGCTTTGAACCGCTAAGGAGGGTACGCAAAAACTCTCCGACTGCCACGTTGAAAAGATCTCCTCCACCTGCGGAGAGTGTTACAGAAGCGAAGCCGGAGCAGCCTCCTCAACGGCTGTCCTCCAAAATTTACAAGGTCTGGCGACGGGTTGAGGACTCAGTAATCGACCAAGATCACTCTCGCTAGCAGAAGAGGGTGAAGGTTCAGGAAGAAAAGAACCGTCCTGTCAAACAACAAAGGACGACAACCACTTAGGTACCTGCTGCAACGGCTCCCTCCACGTCGACTACTCAAAAGAGAAGAAGGTCGGAGAAAGTCCCCATGCCTACAGCAAATGTCAAAGACAGTAAGCCTAAACGCCCTAAGTCTGGGGGCATGGTGATGCATACCGTTTACATGGCGTCCGGGAAGGAAGACAGCCGTACATCTACAGGTCATCGACCGCTCACGTGATCAGTGACTAAAGCTCGGGAGCATCAGCAGAAGCTCCAAGAAATGATGAATGCGATGGCCGCACTCACTGGGCCAAAAGAAAGCCCCGAAGCGTCCTTGGATCAACACCAGGAGCAAGAAACTGACGCTGAATTCCTTCGCAGGATACTGGAAAAGAAGGATAAAGAGGCTGCGGAACAAGCAGCCAATATAAAGAGAATGGCCCTTCTGTTCCAGGACATGGTGGGTATGATGATCCAACAAGATCCTCCTGCTGAAGATCCTCTGATCGTCCTTGAAGATGACAAAGGAGAGACGTCGAATCCTCCACAGGCTCTGTCAACAACCAAGGAGGAGACAATTTCTAAAGCTGCCCTAGATGAATATATAGCTCGGCAGATAAGGGTTCACCAGGCAACTGAGGCAGCCGGTCAGGTCGTTAAAACGGGGCGACCATATCCAAGCTGGTACGATCAGATAAAGTACCCGCCGGGCTACACCATCCCAAAGTTCCACGTCTACAAGGGGACTGGCAATCCCCATCAACATGTTGCCCAGTTCAGGGCACTTTGTGGCAATACCGGCGGTGATGATAAATTGTTACTTCGCCAGTTCGTCGGTAGCTTATCAGAGACGGCATTTGAGTGGTACTCCGAACTTCCGAATGACTCCGTCAAGACCTTCGCTGAAATGGAGTTGTTGTTTACCCAGCGTTTCGCAAGCGCCAGCGAGCGTACTCCCATAACAGCTTTGATCAATGCCAGAGTAAAGCCGGGCGAAACTTGGGTTTAGTATACAATCCGATGGCGGAACTTGTGGTCAAAGTGCGAACAACGCATTGAAGAAGCGCCAGCGGTGGGCATGTTCGTGGGCACCCTAGATCCTCATGCAACTATCTCACGGTTCATGATGTTCTCTAAACCAACCACGTTCCAAGCCTTGATCGATAAGTTAGCCCAAATGGATCAGATGGGTCACAGACCACCTCCTCCAAAGCCGGACTCTCGAAATGAGAAGGGGAAAGGAAAAGCGATTGTCGTTGCCAATGCTCAACAACAGTCGGGAAACTTGAAGCTGGTGGTCCGTCAAAACAATATGCGTCCACGCGTACCCCTCGAGGAAAGGCTAGTACGTCCTTACTCGTTTCCTCAAGATAAAACGAGAAGATTGTTCGAGCTGGCATTGCGCAACCGACTTATCAATCTGCCGGATCCAAGACGTCCGTCGCAGCCAAACGACGTCAATGATCCCAATTACTGCCCCTATCACCGAGTATTGGGTCATCCGATCGAGGATTGCTACGTCTTCAAAAACTGGATCGAAGACCAATATCAACATGGCAAGTTCGCGTTATCCGAAAGATGGAAGGTGAACTCGCCGCAGCCTCACACCCCTAAAAAAGGGAATACGCCCTTGTTGAAGAAGCTCCGTGGGGGGTTGTGCTATCAGCCAAAACAAAGAGGATGCTGAATGATCTCCAGACGTGCCCGGCGATCAGGTGGAAAAACCCGTCGGAACCTCAGATCATTGAAGGGATGCTGAAGCCACGCCCAACTCCGAAGAACGGTGGTGATAGCCCGAGCACTCACAACCAGCCGTCAAAATCTTCAAAGAAGAAGAAGAAGAAATCCAAAAGGCCCATGAAGCCTGGCGACAAGCGCACGGACTTACAAAAACAAATTGACGCGCTGGAGGAATACAACCAGAAAGCACGAACTCCTATTACACTCCACGAATTCCTCAACCACGTCTTTCAAGAGGAAGATGAGGGAGAGAGCTCGTCGGATGAATCCAAGGAATACGTAGCGAGTTGTCATGTGATCTCTCACTCGTTTACGGACGATGAGAAAACTCCTTGCACTGAGAAGCTGGGGGCAGATCCTAAACCGAAACTTCTGGGGCCATCGGATGAGGCAATTGATGCCTTCCTTAACGAAGCTCTGTTGAAAAGTAAAGCTGATCGGGAACGCGAGACGGTCCTATTTGAAAAGGCGAAGCACCGGCGATTAAACGAAAGGGTTGAGGCACTTCCGTCAAATCACAATACATCCATTGCGGACAAAATCAAATTCAAGACGAGGAAAAGGTTTGCTAAAGCCGTATCACTAGGGATGAGGCTACCACCCTCTCAAGAAAACAATACCGGCAAAGCAGAAATGCACCCCTCCTATTGCTTATATCATCGAAAAGTTTCGCACCCCACCGAAGAGTGCAAAGCTTTCAATAAATGGTGGCAGGGGTATGTCACTCACCGGCAACATCTTAAACGGGAGAAGCACAAAACTCGTCGGGAGCGGAAAAGTACGACTGAGGAGCTTAACAGCACTACCGGCGATTGTCGCATGTTTAACGCCGGGGGATCGCAAGTTCTCACATTCAGGAGCGACTCTGACGAGGAAATGGAGCTTAGCCCTCTCTTTAAAGAGTCCACCTCGGGAAAAGAGGAAGAGCCGAAGGCCTGCGAAAATATCCGGCTGCGTAATCGTACGCTACCCGAAAAGAATCTTGGACCCTCAAATAAAAAAGAAAAGGGAAAAAAGAAGGTCTCTGAGGATATCGCCCTGGATGACCAAGTTGTAGAAGAGCTAATCGCCAAGGACCCGCCAAAGAGAAATAAGGTGGACTACAACGTTCTAGCACACTTGAGGAAGCTACCTTCGCAGCTCAGCATTCTTGACGCCCTTCTACTATCAAAAGAAGCAAGAGATTCGTTGATCAAAGCGCTACAGGAGCCAGAGCAATTCCAAGCTTTTCTCGCTGAAGAAAAGATGAAGGACGAGCTGGAAGAAATGCACACAGCTTGTTGGAGATAGTGCCCTCAGAGTCAATTATTAGGTCACAGGTACGTGATTGTAATGATTGAGGGAGGACCTATCCCGGTAGGACAGTCTTACTCGAGATGATAGTATGCTATCTGGTTTACCTTTATCATCGTGTACTGCTTTAAGTGACCTGACATGTCGCTATTACACGTTGATAGAGCCCCTAGGATTCTTGCTTGACCACCAGCAGTATGAGGGCGATCATATAAGTGGGAGCTGGGGGTCTACAAGCATATCCTTAAAAGGTCCCTAGTCGTGGGAGTTTCGAGACCGGGCATCGATACTCCATTAGTAGACTAGTGTATACAGTCGAGACCCCGACGAGGGGCGGTGGCCGGTCTCACAAGCCACTGGTGTCAGTTGGATCACCTAAGATGTATACAGGTGCTCATTGGGTTATGAGTACACCGGACAGGACTCGCCGGGAACATGCTAGTTGGTCATATACCAGACGTCAGATGGCAGTTCCCTGGTGACATGTGTGCAGGTTAGTTCATCGACCTGGGGATCGTCATTTGTCTCGTGTGAGTTCCCACTGTACTTTGATTACTACCCTACCACGGCTCAAAGGAGTCGTGCAAACAGGTTTTAGTTGGGTACAGTCCCGAGCCACATGGAGGCAGTGAGCATATCTTCAGGGGTTCGTCTCTCCCGGTATTGGGGGTGAGGTCGTGCTGTGTCTAGGAGAGCCATTACACAAAGTCCTTGGCCAAGGCAAGGAGATTTACTGGTAGGTATTCCAGTAGTATCTCAGGGTGTTCTGGGCTACACTCCGACACGACTTGTACCGCTTTTGGGGGTCTGACTTTTACCAACCCCCTAGGCCCGCCATGCGATACTCATAGACGAACGGACCGGACTGCACGGATATTGTCACTGACAGGCTCAGTAGGGTGTCAGGATGAGTTCGCTCATCGACGTCCCTTTTGGTCAATAGCTGGTGGCCCGTCACGTATTGGCTTATACCTCTGACGTGCTAGTGGTTAAATCCACAGCCATAGTATTGACGAGTCTTTAGAGTCCACCACACTTTCAGTTACTCAGCTTTCGGGCGAAACGCTGTAGAGGCCGTATGGAGATATGGCAAGGTCCGATCAGATACGTGCGGTATTGCACGGATCAGGATCGGACAGTTTTGTACTAGTGGCCGTATAGTTATATGGCAGGGTTTGATCTGATACGTGCGGTATTGCACGGATCAGGATCGAACGGTTTTAACTAGCCGGCTTTGGCTTAAGCTGGTCTTAGTTTAGTACAGTGCAGATTTTGTCTCATTGCATTTGTATCCGGACGGAATACAGATGCGGGTGTGTATGCACAGTATCGGGGTTTTCCTGTAATTTATTACGGGACCAGTTTTCTGGAGTTGCCAGTTTGCATTCCGTTCCGGCCGGTTTTCCTTTGTTCTTTCCCGGCCGGACTTTTTCGATGGAGGGGGTTATTTGCAGTTTTGCAAATAACAATTTGTGGGGGGGTTTCTTGCAATTGTATTGATTATGATGGCTTTCATATCTTGCACCATTGACTTGCTTTTTATTGTGATTGAAAGGGTATGGGTTGAATAGTAGTTTAAGCATGGTGTATGTTTCTTTGACCATGGATATGGTCACCTTTCTTATGCTCCTACACTCACCTCCCTTTGCATTATGTGTTGATTCCTCCACCATTCTCATTCTCACTAGAAGAGAGTTTTATTCATGGTTGAGAAAAAGAAAGAGTGAAAGAAAAGAGAAGAAGAGGGTTTCATCTTCATCCTTGAGAGTGTTTCATTTTCTTGATCTCATTTCATGATAAGAAAAATGCAAGCACCATTTTTCTTGTCTTGTATCCTCCATCATCCTCAAATGGCAACAAACCCCAAAAGAGACACTACACTAGATAACCTACAGCATATCTTGAGCATGTCGAGTTGCCGGCTTCATGCTCGAGTTGCCTCGGTATTGAGGCGGGAGCCCGTAAAAGACGAAGG
This sequence comes from Agapanthus africanus, assembly GCA_030015575.1. Lineage (NCBI taxonomy): Eukaryota > Viridiplantae > Streptophyta > Magnoliopsida > Asparagales > Amaryllidaceae > Agapanthus > Agapanthus africanus. The sequence continues at coordinate 742,563,315 of CM057341.1, forward strand.
CGTTGTGGTGCCCTTTCCGGCGAGGAGGCGACGATGTGGACGGAGATCCCGCGAGGAGATCGGAGTGGAGATGAAGACCAGAGGACTCGGATCAGTTGGTACAACATTTCCACACTCTTTACTGTTTGTTAGATAGCTTAGACTAGTTAATGGTCCGATCCGGTTAAAGTGCGCGGTGGTGCCGGTTTGCAAAGTCCGCAAAATTTAAGTTTATCACCGCTTCCGCATTCCGGCGTCGGATTGACGGCCGGGGCGCCGCCGTGCACTTACAGTGGTATCAGAGCCTCGCCATTAACTTAGTCTAACTTTGTGTAATGTGTTTGCATTTCCGATCGATCAAAAAGTTCCAAAACTGCATTTTACCCACGACAGTTTCTGTTGAAATTTTTCAGTCTCGAAAAAATTTTCAGGTTGTAAAATATTGATGTACTGGAAAATCTAAGAGTTCTGTAAAAATTTGACGAAGTAACTCCACAGTTGGAGCGCGGAACCGCCGCTAAAACCCCATTTGTGCGGCCCTTCCGCCGCTCACTATTCACATCACTTCACCATTTTTTTACAGAGGCCTTCTGGGCTTAAAATATGGGCTTTGGAATATTAAAGTTGGGCCAATTGTTTCTGTGAGTGCTACAGTTTTCTTTGGGGCCCACTTGTTAATTGTTTGATCAATCGGAAATTTTTTAAACACATTTTTCACAGTATTTACATTATATCTGCGACCGTGAATGTCACTCGATCGGTAAATCCGGTCTAACTGCTATAGCCCGGTTAGACGGATTTGCGAACGTGACTTTCACGTTGATGTTCTATGTATTTGCTGTGATGTTGCGGATCGGTCGTGGGGGATAGCCTGGATGCAATGCTAGTACTGTGTTGTTGTATTATGTACATTTGATACTGCGGGGCGAGCGTCCGACATGTGGACTGCCGTCACTGCCTGCTTGTATTATTATTTTGGGGCACGACCTGGTTGCGGTCGATGTACCCGGTGTATGTATATTTTACTTTCTGTACTAGGGTTACCCCGCGGAGGGGTGCACGGATAGCCGGGTTCTGGAGGGCAACAAGCCCGCATCTCATGGCATTGAGACGGAGGGGGCTTCACTCTAGGATTGGCTGGCTATTCGCCGCACTCGTAGGGGGTATAGGATTTCATTGCACAGGCTATCCACACGACCAGGGGAACGTCGGGTTTCAGTAGTGGCTCTGTGAAACCCGGGGATCCCAGATATCTGTATTGTTTCTGTGATGCTGTACACTTCTCTGTGATGTTGCATTTCTTTCACGCCTTGAGCGAAATATAATATATTGGTATATATATTAGTAGATGTTGTATATGTTTTGCATCCGCGCTAGTCCAGTCCCCGCTCTGTCGTTAGTAAGCTAACCTAACGGGTAATGACGGGACCCAGTGGCGAATGCGGATGGCATATACGTACATCAGTATATTTTCGTTCTTTTTTTGGTGTGATCAATTGATGGGACTGCGTTGATTCGGATCAATGCAAGTTAAAAACAAACCTAATCTGATGTTGTTGGAACACTTTTCAAAAAGCTGTTATTGCAAGGACGTTCATTTCTGTTTTGCATCGTGGTATTCATTTGGAATATCCTGCTCCTCAGTCGACGAGGCAAGGGCCGAGATCCCTTCACCGGGAGTGACCCCTTGGACAGAAGTTTGCGTCAGGGCATTAACTTCACTATAGCCGATTACTTTTGCTTTGCATCGTGGTATTCATTTGGAATATCCTGCACCCCATTCTACGGGGAAAGAGCCGAGATCCCTTCACCGGGAGTGACCTCTTTAGCAACGGTTTTCGTCACTATATTTTTAAAAGCTATCCGTTCCTTCAACGATATCAAGTTCATTACGTTAAAGGTTTTCGTCAGAAACCATTCGTAGCCCTCCGTCGTTTCAGACGGGTAGCACGTAGTATTCATGCTATGTTTGTTGACCTTCGTCAAGGCATAGTGTATGGTAGTTGCTTGTTACCTTTCTGCTGCATAGATAGATGCGTTGGTTTGGGACAGTCGTACAGCCTTGTTGACCTTCGTCAAGGGCTTGTACGGGTGGGTTCAAATTAACCTGGACAATGACGGGTGGAACTTGACATGTGACTTATGATTTGTTGACCTTCGTCAAGGTCATAAGAGCATGGGGCAGAAATCACATCGGGAGTTTCAAAAGTACTGAAACTTGCCAGATATGCGCATACCTTCTGGAGTGTGATACCGTGAGCGGATTCCGTCACGTTGTCATGCGATGAGAGTTGGATCCCGATTCCCACTGATGAGTTGGTTTACTCCTCGGGTGACCCCGACTAATTCTTCTTTTAGGTTTGGAGGAGAATTTGAGGTACAGTGGGAGGTTTCCAGATTAGATAAATTGGTGACCATTCTGATCTAGGATAGAGTGCACGCTGAGTGTTTCTTTTCTCTCTCTCTCTTTGGCAGCGACCATTGACCCGACCCTAAGACTATGACTCAGTGACCAAGTTGACCGAACCTTCTTAAACACCGGCTTTTGGATTGTCAGAGTTGCAAACCTCATTGCCACTCCTACTTTTACCCTTTTCTCCAGGACACCCCGTTTTACTACGAACGTCCACTTCCATTGGACAAAACCATCGTATGGTTAGATACGAACTCGAAGGAATTCGAGGATGGTTTCCGGTTCTGGAGAAAACGAATAGGATTATTCAGTTGTCTTTTCTTTTCACCTTCTCTCAGGTTGCGAGTACTCCTTGGTTTAGGAGTAGTACACCTATTACGCAAATTGGATACTCTTCTTCCAAACCATAGGCTGGTGCCGACCGGTAGGGAATGAAGAAAACCAGTTAGCCTAAACGGTGTACAGAAGGTATTAAGTTCAGACAAAACAAGGGATTAGTAAGAGGGCAAAGTAAATTGCGACTGCTATTCACGACCGAACCAAGTATTTCTTCGCCAATCCTAAATCACCTTTGTATTTCTCCAGGACACTCCGTATCACTACGAAGATCCCATTTTTTTTGGATAATCCATCGTATGGTTATATACGAACTCGAAAGGAACTTGTTCCAGTTCGGGGATGGATCCTGGTTCAGGAGAAATAGGAATAAAGTACATTCAGGTGTCTTTTATCTTCACCTTCTCTCGTGTTGCGAGTGTTCCTAGGATTAGGACAGTACACCCTTTATGCTTATTGGATAGTCTTCTTCCAAACCATAGGCTGGTGCCGAACGGTAGGGAAGGAAGAAAACCATTTGGCCTAAAGGGGTGTGCAGAAGGTAAAGACTAAAGACATATGAAGGGATTTGGAGAGGTGGCAAAGAATTATACGGTTATAGTTGTGAATTTGGATAATGGAAGAGGCATTACTAAGAATACCGGGATACCCCACCGAAACATTTCAATGTTTCAGTTTCACTGTGTACTGTTAAAAGAAAACTGATTTCCCGATTAGATACTTACTCCAGGGTATGTATTTACCAGGTATGATTCTCACATCTGTATGGTTTTACAGATGATGAGTGGGAGTAGGTTATTGGGAATTGGGTGATCATCCTCATTATATCGGGATTCGTTGTAATCGGTGATATTTGAGGAAATCACCTGGGCTGTTTGCCGGTCGGCAAATATTTGGTTTTGAATATCCGCTGTTATGCACCAATTTCAAATTGATATATCTGTACGTCTATTTTCATAGAGTGAGATATACCTTTCTGAAATTATGTCTACGACATTTACCTATATCAGTGGATGGTTAGGTAAGGAGCATTAAACAGCGGTGTAATTCTTCTTAACCATAAGTACAGTTTTCAACCTACGACACACAGTGAATGAGTTATCAGACTCAAGGGACTTATACAGAGTATTGTATGTTGTCCAGGGTCCATCAGGACAGAGGGGTTGGTCCTCGTACTACATTCAGTTTACTTATGACTTCTCTAATTTTTAGACAGGTGTTTCGTGGAAACACAGGGTCCGAATTTGGAGAAGTTATAGGTATTTGAATAGAGTAGAGAACCAGGTATAGCAAGTATCGGGATTCTTCAAAGAGATCGAAGATGTAGATACTTGTGTATGGTATTCAGTTGATAGTAATGATAAAGAGATCTTGCTTCTCTTTCAGGTTACTCATAATTGGAAGTATTCCTAAGTTGAGTAACGCTGATCGGCCTCCTTCCATTTAGTTGACATGCGCTGGGGACAGCTGCATGATTTGAATCTGGTTCAATTAAATCAGTGCCTCTGTTTCTATATTGGATATAGAACAGTTGATATCTTAACGATGTTAAGGTACGGGGAGTTGTCCGGTTTATGATTAAAACCAGACACTAGACAACTCAAGGCACGTTTCTGTAATGGCTGTTTGTGGGTTGACCCAGGCTATGACGAGGGTTGACTTTCTACCATCTGGATGAACAATAGCGATATTGTTCTAGACTCGCCACAGTTTTATTAAAAATGGATTTTTTCAGAAAACAGTAGTGGGAGTATGGTAGAACTGGAAGTGATTCCAGAACCACAAACGATTACTGAAGATTTGATAAGGAACCTAAAGATTCAATCCGGTTTGACATTCCATTGGCCACTCCGCAGATAAGGTGGGTAACTTCAGGCACCCGAGAGGTACTCCGGTAGCCTCAAGGACAGTGACAGGGAAGTTCTTGTTTTCCCACAATTGCCATTGCTGTTGTTCCAGGTTACGAGACCCGGCGGGAGGATGAGTATAGCGTCGTTCTAAACCAGTTTTAGAAGTGTACGTCTATATGACTCTGCCAGAGGGTTGTCGTAGTCAGTGGGAGCAGCGGAAGCATTGGTGGACAGGTAGCTTATGTCTATTTATAGACTAAAGCAGATGTAGCGGAGATAGATCATCTATTTCTGACGTGACAGTCATGGGTTTGACTTCATCAGAATAAGGGATGGATCTGTTAAGAAGGTAGTAGGGTGTGATGTCATGGTATCTGGATGACATACACAGAATAGGAAAAGAAACTCCTATACTACAATCGGTTATACTTTGGTCGTCACACAGTTGTTTCTCCACAAAGGAAATGGATTTTATATCAGACATACTGGTTACTAGATCTATGGTTTTAGATCTAGATTTGGGTGGTTTCCCAATCAGGGTACTTGACAGCATTCTAAGAGTATTTAGGATGGACGACTCCTGGCACGGTAGTGTACCTGCAGGTAATGGAGTCACCCTCTCCAAAGGTGTCTTACAGACTAAAGGGGAGAGGGACGTGCATGATTGGCAGATCACTTGCTCAGGCAATTGAGTCAATCATGAGATGTCAAGTACCACACCAGATGTTGTTCTTGCACAAGATGCAATAAGTTGACATTAATCCAATCCTGGAGAAACAATCGGAAGCAGTTTTAGAACATAAGTGGATGTTCTAGCGATATGATAACGACAGCCTCATTCAGGAGACAGTTATCATTCCAGGCTTCCAAGGTGACATGGACGACAAGGAGGTTGTCAGAGTTATATTTTTCCTTCTGATGAGGGGCAGTATTTTGGACAGGTGGTCCAAGGCAATACTGAGGGAGGCATGGCGCGCAGGATACTGATTAAGTTCAGTTGACGATACAGTCTAAGAAGTTTGGATTTGGAGTTCATTTATGAGCTATGTCCCATCAGACATCCAGACACATTCTAAGACAGGTATTGCTCTTTTCGGGAGATGGGTTTCTCCGCGAACTTGAGATATAGAGAGACATAGAAAGAAACAACTAAGCGGATCCACTCACTGAGGCTATTCCTCGAACGCAATAGTTCCGCAAACGAGCTTTGTGAGACTGACTAGTAGAGGAGTTGGATGTTCGGTATCACACGGGCTGTGAGTATGCGACATCGCAATAATTAGCCTTGAGTGCAAGTGGGAGATTGTTGGAGATAGTGCCCTCAGAGTCAATTATTAGGTCACAGGTACGTGATTGTAATGATTGAGGGAGGACCTATCCCGGTAGGACAGTCTTACTCGAGATGATAGTATGCTATCTGGTTTACCTTTATCATCGTGTACTGCTTTAAGTGACCTGACATGTCGCTATTACACGTTGATAGAGCCCATAGGATTCTTGCTTGACCACCAGCAGTATGAGGGCGATCATATAAGTGGGAGCTGGGGGTCTACAAGCATATCCTTAAAAGGTCCCTAGTCGTGGGAGTTTCGAGACCGGGCATCGATACTCCATTAGTAGACTAGTGTATACAGTCGAGACCCCGACGAGGGGCGGTGGCCGGTCTCACAAGCCACTGGTGTCAGTTGGATCACCTAAGATGTATACAGGTGCTCATTGGGTTATGAGTACACCGGACAGGACTCGCCGGGAACATGCTAGTTGGTCATATACCAGACGTCAGATGGCAGTTCCCTGGTGACATGTGTGCAGGTTAGTTCATCGACCTGGGGATCGTCATTTGTCTCGTGTGAGTTCCCACTGTACTTTGATTACTACCCTACCACGGCTCAAAGGAGTCGTGCAAACAGGTTTTAGTTGGATACAGTCCCGAGCCACATGGAGGCAGTGAGCGTATCTTCAGGGGTTCGTCTCTTCCGGTATTGGGGGTGAGGTCGTGCTGTGTCTAGGAGAGCCATTACACAAAGTCCTTGGCCAAGGCAAGGAGATTTACTGGTAGGTATTCCAGTAGTATCTCAGGGTGTTCTGGGCTACACTCCGACACGACTTGTACCGCTTTTGGGGGTCTGACTTTTACCAACCCCCTAGGCCCGCCATGCGATACTCATAGACGAACGGACCGGACTGCACGGATATTGTCACTGACAGGCTCAGTAGGGTGTCAGGATGAGTTCGCTCATCGACGTCCCTTTTGGTCAATAGCTGGTGGCCCGTCACGTATTGGCTTATACCTCTGACGTGCTAGTGGTTAAATCCACAGCCATAGTATTGACGAGTCTTTAGAGTCCACCACACTTTCAGTTACTCAGCTTTCGGGCGAAACGCTGTAGAGGCCGTATGGAGATATGGCAAGGTCCGATCAGATACGTGCGGTATTGCACGGATCAGGATCGGACAGTTTTGTACTAGTGGCCGTATAGTTATATGGCAGGGTTTGATCTGATACGTGCGGTATTGCACGGATCAGGATCGAACGGTTTTAACTAGCCGGCTTTGGCTTAAGCTGGTCTTAGTTTAGTACAGTGTAGATTTTGTCTCATTGCATTTGTATCCGGACGGAATACAGATGCGGGTGTGTATGCACAGTATCGGGGTTTTCCTGTAATTTATTACGGGACCAGTTTTCTGGAGTTGCCAGTTTGCATTCCGTTCCGGCCGGTTTTCCTTTGTTCTTTCCCGGCCGGACTTTTTCGATGGAGGGGGTTATTTGCAGTTTTGCAAATAACAATTTGTGGGGGGGTTTCTTGCAATTGTATTGATTATGATGGCTTTCATATCTTGCACCATTGACTTGCTTTTTATTGTGATTGAAAGGGTATGGGTTGAATAGTAGTTTAAGCATGGTGTATGTTTCTTTGACCATGGATATGGTCACCTTTCTTATGCTCCTACACTCACCTCCCTTTGCATTATGTGTTGATTCCTCCACCATTCTCATTCTCACTAGAAGAGAGTTTTATTCATGGTTGAGAAAAAGAAAGAGTGAAAGAAAAGAGAAGAAGAGGGTTTCATCTTCATCCTTGAGAGTGTTTCATTTTCTTGATCTCATTTCATGATAAGAAAAATGCAAGCACCATTTTTCTTGTCTTGTATCCTCCATCATCCTCAAATGGCAACAAACCCCAAAAGAGACACTACACTAGATAACCTACAGCATATCTTGAGCATGTCGAGTTGCCGGCTTCATGCTCGAGTTGCCTCGGTATTGAGGCGGGAGCCCATAAAAGACGAAGGCGTTGTGGTGCCCTTTCCGGCGAGGAGGCGACGATGTGGACGGAGATCCCGCGAGGAGATCGGAGTGGAGATGAAGACCGGAGGACTCGGATCAGTTGGTACAACATTTCCACACTCTTTACTGTTTGTTAGATAGCTTAGACTAGTTAATGGTCCGATCCGGTTAAAGTGCGCGGTGGTGCCGGTTTGCAAAGTCCGCAAAATTTAAGTTTATCACCGCTTCCGCATTCCGGCGTCGGATTGACGGCCGGGGCGCCGCCGTGCACTTACACAGCTGATGTCACTTTCGGTGATCAAGACCTTCTCCTTGGGACGTGCGAACACAACCGTCCCTTCTATGTCTCAGGGCACTGCCACGATATAAAGATAGGCAAAATCCTGGTCGACAATGGGTCTTCCGTCAATCTCCTCAACGTGCGAGTGTTGAAGGAAATCTGCATGAGTGTCCAGCATCTCGCTCGTGATAAGATCACCATCTTTGGTTTTGACTCTCAATCATCACAGACTCTTGGGTCTGTGACACTGACGTTGCGCTTTGGGCTGCTCGTCATGGACATTAAATTCCACGTCATAGACGCCAAGACATTCTATAATGCTCTACTCGGCCGGCCTTGGTTACACGAGTACAACATCATCCCTTCTACACAGCCTCAGTGTATGAAATATTTTAAGGATGGTCTCGAGTATATCGTAACAGGAGAGTTGAACCTATTCTCCGTGAATGAAGTCCGCAAATATGTAGATGCAAAATACTTCTTACCGGATTTCGAAGACACGGAGAGGAGTCACAAGCCGGAGAACAAAGCTAACGCCACCATTCCGTTCTCCGGGAGCGATACCGAGGAGGACGAAGAGATGGTCTATTCCGGGCCACCCCAACACAACAAACCGGGACCGTCCGCTCCTCTGTTGATCTTTGGCAGCGATTCGGAAGATGAAGTTCATGTTGTATTCTCCGCTCGGCCTTCAATACAAACTTTCGCTAATGAAGAGCAAAGTCTGTAAGTCGCCATGGTTCCACTTAAACATCATAAAGAACTTGACGCGCTTGATACCTGCAGTATAGAAGAGCTGCAGACGTTCTATGTCCCTCCCAGACGAGAAGGAGAAAAGGCGATTCTATTTTACCGCTCTGGGAAAACTAAAGTGGAAAAAGAAATCTGGCACGGCGCGGATCCTACACTTGACAGGCTTCAGCCTATCCGTCTGCCTAGATATTATACAGAAGGCTTGAAAAGACTAGTGAAGCGCCAAGGGATACCCGTCAAACAGACCGCTCGAAAAGCTAAATTCTATGATAGGGTCTGGAACGTTCCTGGAACTCAGCACAAGTTGCCCAATGGGAGAATGGAAACAATCGGGCTTGGATATGTTCGGTCCAAGAAATGGGAGCTACTCCGTGACTGCTATGTTGTGCATAACTTTGACGAGGAAGGGGATGCTCAATGGGAAGATGCTAATCCTGAGCCAGAAAAAGTCCCCGATGCGAAAATGCACAGCCCGTCGTTCGAAGAACAAATGGACAAGCTTATAAGGGAAGCTAGTCAAAAAGTTCGAGACGACCACAATCACGAAATGGCCCTCTATGAGAAAGCCAGAACGCAACGCCTCCTTCAACAGGCTGTGAAAGACGAAAATGCCGCTCCCTGTCAACCTGTTGTAAAAAAGGCGCGACGCAGAGGCAGAAACAAGTCAAAAAGTGGAAAAGACATTCAACAACGACAAAGCGGGACCAAGAAACCACGCAGTCGGGAATTCGAGCGGGCCGGATTTGTCCCTTATGAAGAAGATGAGTCGAGCATACTCTTTTCCTCGAGACAAGACAAAGAAGATACTTGACCTAGCTATAAAGCACCAAATGCTTACGCTTCCAGAATCCAAGCATCCCGAACAAGCAGGCGAAGTCTCACACCCGAACTATTGCTCTTATCACAAGGTAATAGGGCACCCTCTCGAAGATTGCTTCACCTTCAAAAATTGGGTCGAAGATCAGTATCAGCTCGGCAAGTTTGCTCTATCTGACAGCTGGAGGGTGACGCCGCCACAGAAGAATGAACCCAAGGCTACGAGAGTAGAACCAAATACACATCGGTCTTGGAAGCGAGCTCGTACTTGTCATATGATGACAATATCAAAAGAAGGGCCCGAGAATATGGATGACCTTCCCTGGTGCTTCGAAAATAGCAATGACGAGGTGATCTCAGAATTCCCACCAGCGCCAAAAGAGCTGGAAGATGGAATACATACTACTGCGGATAACCTCAAGAAAATTGAGTTGGGGACGGCAAACGACCAACGACCGACGTTCGTTAGTGAACTGCTGTCTGAAGAAAGGGTGGCTTCATTAAAAGACGTGCTTATGCAGTATAAAGATTGCTTTGCATGGAACTATTCCGAGATGCCAGGACTAGATCCAGAAATTGCTGTGCATAAATTGGCGATATCCCCGGACGTTAAGCCGATCAAACAGGCGCCGAGGAGAATGTGGCTCGAGCTTGAAATGAGCATCAACGCCGAGGTCAAGAAGCTGATCGACTCCGGCTTTATCCAGGAAGTTCAATATCCTGACTGGATCGCCAATATCGTCCCGGTAATGAAGAAAAATGGGACGGTGCGCATATGTGTAGACTTTCGGGATCTCAATAAAGCCTGCCCGAAAGACGATTTCCCAGTGCCAGTCACTGAGCTGATGATAGATAACACGTCCACTCATGAAGTTTTTGTAGGGTTGCTGGGCATGCGCACAAGGGTCTACGAGACATCAACCATGCCCGATTAAAAATTTAGCCGTGCCGAACAACCCGAATACGGATCTTTAAACTAGAGATTAGGCGAAAACTAACATGCTAAACACTTTAACACTAAGTGAGAGGGATTACAACCTTTGTAGATCCGGTTCTTCACTTCATAAGCTCCGTGTTGTGGTCCCTTCGCTGCGATCATCGGGTTCCGGACTCTCGAGAGGTTCCACGAAGAGAAAGATGCAGTCTTACTTCCGATCTTCGATACAAAGATGATCTACCTTGAAGTTTCATTAACACAAGCTAACACTCACTAAAATTGAGTGAACACTCTCATCTAAAGGGCAAGGGAAGATGAGGATGATGAAGTAGGATTTTTGCTCTCTTTATTTATCTTTTTCTCACATTTATTCATCACTTGGAAAAAGCTAGTAAGCTTTTTCCATGAAGAAAGAAGAAGGAAGAAGATGAACAATGATAATCGAATTATTCTTTTGTGATGAATAGAAAGAATTAATATGATAAATAATGCAACCATGGTCAACCAAACTCATGTAGAGAATTAACTAGTGTTAGGGTTTGGGTTGGGTTAAAGCATGAGTCATAACAAAATATCTTTATCATGACAAAAAGAAACCTTCTAGAATTAACTAGAAGTCTTAACCCTAATCCAAACCCTAATCATGTTTAAACTCCACAAAACATGTTGCATTAGTTATCATATCATGTTACAATATTATATATCACATATATAATATTTATCGTAACAAAATAAAATAATACATTTAACATATATCGCATATATATCAATGTATTACCCGAGTGAGAAAAAGAATCTTTTAGTGAGCTAATATTAGTTAATGCAATTTAATATATCATATATATTATTATACATTAAATTATCGAATCAACACTTGATCCGACAATCCGGCTATATCGCATATAACCGACTAATATTTATCCGCACCGATTCATCGAATTAACACTTGATCCGATGACCCGGCTGATATCAAATATCGCGAGAATACAATACGATATCACATACCGCATTATCTTCGGTCCCGCACATATCACATATGTGCTCCTACTCTGTTTTGCCTGAGCCAAGAAACCTCTGTATAGGACTCTAAAGAATCGTCAATACGCCGGCAGTAAGTGATGATCATATCAAACACCCACAAGCTGCAAGCGGTCAGCTAAACGTAACAGTTACCCAGGTATTGAGCGCTCAGAAGATCAACAAGCAAGCCTGTACATTCTCCTGTGAATCCAAACAGTAACACTCCCGTACAGTCCGGTCTCGTCGTCTGATATGTCGCATATCTCGCCTAGGGGTAGTAAACGTCAGACCCCAGTAGCTCGATAAGTCATGTCGATATGAGGTCTATAACAGTTCGAGAAACTACTGATAACACTTACCAGTAAATCTCAGCAACCCTGGCCAGGGATTTCCGGTTATAGCCAATCGAACACAGCGCAACATCAACTCCCTATACCGGGAGAGACGAATCCCCTTCTATCGCTCATTGCCTCCATGTGATTCGGGACTGTACCCAAAAGCCACCTTTTTGCACGCCCTCTTGGACGTGGTATGATGGAAATCAAAGCACAGTGGGAATCACACAAGACTCTATGACGATCTCGGGTCAACAGACTACTCTGTACCAGTGTCACCGGAGAATTGCCATCTGACGTGAGGTACAATACCATCTGGGAGTTCTCGGCGAGTCCGTTCAGTGTACCCAGTCTCCACTGAGCACCCGTACACCATCCTTGATGTCAAACACCGATGGATATGGGATCATCCATCGCCCATCATATGGGTCAAGATGCGTATACGCTAGTCTACTCTGGTGCATCGATGCCCTGTCTCGATATACCCTCGACTAGGAACAGTTATAGGATGTACTCATAGACTACCGTGGCCCCACTAGTATGATCTCATCATAGTCCCAGTAGTCGAGTACACGTCCTAAGGGCTTTATCAACATGTAATATAGAGACAATCAGAGTACATGTTAAGATAAAGTACAACCAGATAGCATACTATCATGTCGAGCAAGAAAGTCCTCCCTATATATGTCCAAGCATCCATTACAATATACATCGTATGTACAGTAATGGCCTCTAGGGCATACATATAACTAACAGTTTTCTCCTTCATGGACGGCTCATCAGGATATAATCAGATAAAGATGCACCCTGAAGACCAGAAGCACACCGCTTTCCGGACCCCTTTGGGTATATTCTGCTACAAGGTGATGCCTTTCGGTTTAAAGAACGCCGGCGCCCCCTACCAGAGGGCCATGACGAAGATCTTCGATGATCTCATACATGAAATCGTCGAATGCTATATCGACGACCTCGTGGTTAAGAGCAAATCATACGAGGAGCACTTAGAGCATCTGAAGACCGTATTTCAACGCCTTCGACAATACAACTTGAAGATGAACCCTCTCAAGTGCGCATTCGGAGTTTCCTCAGGCAAATTCCTAGGATTCATCGTCCGACACCGAGGTATCAAGATAGATCCGTCAAAGATTAAGGCAATCATGGAAATGCCTCCGCCAAGGACTCTCAAGCAATTGCGGTCTCTCCAAGGGAAGCTCGCGTACATCCGGCGATTTATAGCCAACCTTTCAGGCATGTGCCGCTCTTACAGTCACCTAATGAAGAAGGGAACCCCGTTCGTCTGGGATCACAAATGCCAAGACGCGCTGGACGAAATCAAGCAATACCTGCAGAATCCGCCAGTGTTGGCTGCTCCGGTCAAGGGAAAGCCTCTCATTCTTTATACAACCGCCCTCGAAGGTTCCTTAGGCGCTTTATGGGCACAAGAGAACGACCAAGGGAAAGAAAGGGCTCTCTATTATTTAAGTCGAGTTCTTCTGGGGGCAGAAAGCAACTACTCCCCCATCGAAAAACATTGCCTAGCGTTGATCTTCGCAATAACAAAGCTCAGGCACTATGCCTTGGCGCATGAAGTCCGTCTCATTTCGAAGGTGGACCCCCTTAAATATTTAATGTCGAAGGCCATATTGACAGGAAGACTCGCTAAATGGGCCCTGCTCTTGATGGAGTTTTCATTAACTTATCAGCCTCTTAAGGCAGTGAAAGGCCAGGCCATCGCCGATTTCCTCGCTGAGCATCCGATACCGGCCGATTCCCCTCTGAATTGAGAACTACCAGACGAACATGCGTTTGATGCGATCGACGGTAGTGATACCCGATGGGAACTCTATTTTGATGAAGCGTCTTCCATGAAGAAGCGCAAACAAAGCACCCCTATAATCAAATCGGGGGTAGGCCTCATCTTCGTAACTCCACAAGGAGGGATAATGCGCTTTGCTTTCTCCTTAACAGAGCCGAGGACAAACAATGAAGCCGAATACGAAGCTTTGATAGCAAGCCTCGAGATCGCCATCGAAATGGGAATTAAAAACCTCCTCATATACGGAGATTCTCAACTGGCAGTCAGTCAAGTAAATGGCGACTACCAAACGTGCAAACCAGAGCTGGTGAAGTATGGCGAGAGAGCACAGCAACTGCTGACTCAAATCCCCTCCTACATGCTGGAAAGTATACCGCGTGTAGAAAATAGCAAGGCGGACGCGTTAGCCAAGCTTGCCAAAGAACTAGCCGATGAAAACCTCGATGGCGTAAGAATCCTGGTACAAAGCCGTCGGGTGCTTGCCACAGCCGAAATATCTCCAGAATCACTCGAAGAGAAGGGAGCGACTAAGCAAATGGCTATGCAAATAAAAGACCAGGAAAAGGCTGAGGATTGGAGAGAAGTATTTATAGACTACTTCAAATCCCGTCGAACGCCTGAAGATACGTCCTCAAGACATCAGCTTATGAAACGAGCTCTGTCTTTCGCCTTCGTCAATGATACTCTGTACAAGAGGTCGTTTGATTCTTTATGGTTGAGATGTCTGGGATCTGACGAAGCGAAAAGAGTCGTTCAGGAAGTTCACGACGGACTCTGCGGTTCTCACCAAGCAAGCCCGAAAATGAAGTTAAAAATTAAACGGATGGGCTACTATTGGCCAACGATGATTCAGGACTGTCTCGAATATGCGAAGCAATGCCACTCATGCCAGATTCATGGGGACTTCATCCATCAGCATCCAAATCCACTACATCCAATGGTGGCTAGCTGGCCGTTCGAAATGTGGGGGACTGACATAATCGGCCCTATCGAACCAGCATCGTCCAGGGGACATCGTTTCATCCTGGCGACGACTGACTACTTCTCCAAATGGGCAGAAGCAGTACCGCTGAGGGAAGTGAAGACGGAAAATATCCTCCACTTCTTCAAGACGCACGTTATTTATCGGTTTGGAACTCCGCGACGGATCATCTCCGATAACGAGCCAGCTTACAGAAGCCACAAGATCAGTCGCTTCGCGCAACAGCATAATATAGACTGGAAATATTCTTCAAATTATAATCCCCACGCTAACGATCTAGCTGAAGCTTTTAACAAGACTTTGACGAAGATTGTGAAGAAGTCGGTGTCCCGAAATAAGAAGGACTGGCATGAGAGACTGCAAGAAGCTCTCTGGGCGTATCGAACTACGTTCAAGACGGCCACGAACGCAACGCCGTACGCGTTAGTCTTCGGTACAGAAGCAGTACTCCCCCTCGAAATAGAATTACCTTCTCTAAGAGTGGCAGTCCATTACGAGCTGACGGACGAAAAAAATGCTCACCTTCGGCTTGAGGAGCTTGAGGCCCTTGATGAAACCCGGCTCATAGCGCAACAAAATCTGGAGGCTTATAAAGCAAAGATGACGCGCTCATATGAAAGATTGACCAGGCCGAGGACATTCCGCCAAGGCGAACTCGTGCTAGTGGTCAAAAGACCTATGATCCCCAATCGCGCCAAGCGGGGAAAATTCGAGCCGAACTATGAAGGCCCGTACATCATAGACAAGGTCTACCAGGGTGGAGCCTATCTACTTATGGATATGCACGGTGAAAGACCTTTCAGGCCCATAAACGGTCGCTTCCTGAAGAAATACTACGCCTAATGAGTTACGGCCTAGGTCAATGATGGATGACGACGACTATGTCCGCTCGCTATCTACCGAAGCCCAAAACTCTATAAGTAGTAGCTGGCCAACGGAACGAAACGTCCTTAAACTAATGACGGACCACTACGTCCTAAAACTGGCTGACGACCGAAACGTCTTTAAACTACTACCGTAGCATCCTCGAGCTGACGAGATAAAATAAATAAATAAAAAGAAAATATAAATAATAATAATAATAAAAACGGTATGTCCATAAGCAAAATGGGCACGGATGAAAACCCGAAAGGGCTCCATGAGTAAAAACAGCAAGGCTACCGGCGAGTGTTTGTGAAAACCCGAAAGGGCGCGACCTCGTTAGAAAAAAGAATAAAAATAGAGACGGTGTGTCCATAAGCAAAATGGGCACGGATGAAAACCCGAAAGGGCTCCGTGAGTAAAAACAGCAGGACTACCGGCGAGTATTTGTGAAAACTCGAAAGGGAACAACCTCGTTAAAGGACACTTACAGGGTCCTCTCGACCTTGTAAGGAGAAACCACCCGCGTGAGATCCTTACGACTCACAAGAGAGCAATACACTTAGGGATCCCCACGATTCCTAAGGAGAAAATACACTTGCGAGATCCTCACGACTCGTAGGGAGAACTCTCTTATGGGACCCTCACGGCTCATAAGATTTGAAAGTCTTAAGTTACAGAAACCTTAACCTGTTCTTAAGCAACTCCCACAACCTTCGATATGGCCCTACAAGTGGCTCAATATTAACCCTTGTATACAATCCACGGGCGCGAATAAACATTTCCCTAATCAAGTCCCACCCGTGGCTAGGGATATGTCCATATGGTGAACAACCCTTATAAGTCCTCTCGACTTATAAGGAGAAAACCCTCTAGTAAGATCCTTACGACTTACGGGGGAATATACACTTAGGAATCCTCACGATTCTTAGGGAGAAAACATACCTACGAGATCCTCACGACTCGCAGGGAGAAATACCTCTGTGAGACCTTTACGGCTCATGAAGTCAAAAGCCTTAGTCGACAGAATCCTAACCCTGTTTACTAAGCCACCTTTGTTCAACATTGACAGAGGCAAATGATGATTCGCTCCTGGCAATATCCCAGTTGTAGCGATGCTGAAGCCTAAATCGGTATCAAATTCTAAGTCCTTTCATGGCAAATGATGATTCGCTCCTGGCAATATTCCGGTTGTAGCGATGCTGATGCTGAGATTGGCACCAGATTCCAAGTTCCACACTCGCGATAAAAAAAATCAGCGAGCCATACGTGCATACAAAATAGTCGAAATGATGGGGCAACTTGCAATAAAAAGCAGCAAGTAAAAATGTATGCATGCAAAATAGCCGAAATGATTGGGCAACTCGCAATAAAAAGCAGCGAGTGAAAATAAAATAAATAGCCGAAATAATTGGGCACCGCGAAAAATAGCCGAAATGATTGGGCAATCGCGACCTTCGCGATATAAAAGCTGAAATGATAGAGCATCGCGGAAATAAAATAATAATATAAAAAAATGATGAGTGAAACTTTTGCCCTACAGGCGATATCACAGCAATCCCTGTATACAATCTAGGGGCGCAAACACAGAAGGAAACATATCTTCCTCCCCACGCTCCATCAGAAAACGGAGCCAAGTCTTGACGGTAACTCATATAAAACCGGAAAGACCGCCGGAGATTCGTTTCAACTCCGAGGAAAACAGTGTCCTCGGCAAAATACTTCGACTCAGGGAAACCAGTGTCCTTGACGAGAACTCTTTGATTCGCGTCGACCCGCAGAGAAACCAGTGTCTTTGCAGGAATACCCCGATTCGTTTCAACTCCGAGGAAACCAGTGTCCTCGGCAAAATACTTCGACTCAGGGAAACCAGTGTCCTTGACGAGAATTCCTTGATTCGCGTCGGCCCGCAGAGAAACTAGTGTCTTTGCAGGAATACCCCGATTCGTTTCAACTCCGAGGAAACCAGTGTCCTCGGCAAAATACTTCGACTCAGGGAAACCAGTGTCCTTAACGAGAACTCCTTGATTCGCGTCGGCCCGCAGAGAAACCAGTGTCTTTGCAGGAATACCCCGATTCATTTCAACTCCGAGGAAACCAGTGTCCTCGGCAAAATACTTCGACTCAGGGAAACCAGTGTCCTTGACGAGAACTCCTTGATTCGCGTCAGCCCGCAGAGAAACCAGTGTCTTTGCAGGAATACCCCGATTCGTTTCAACTCCGAGGAAACCAGTGTCCTCGGCAAAATACCTCGATTCAGGGAAATTAGCGTCCTTGATGAGAGCTTCCTGATTCGTGTCGGCCCGCAGAGAAACCAGTGTCTTTGCAGGAATACCCCGATTCGTTTCAACTCCGAGGAAACCAGTGTCCTCGCAAAATACTTCGACTCAGGGAAACCAATGTCCTTGACGAGAACATCTTGATTCGCGTCGACCCGCAGAGAAACCAGTGTCTTTGCAGGAATACTCCGATTCGTTTCAACCTCGAGGAAACCAGTGTCTTCGGCAAAATACTTCGACTCAGGGAAATTAGTGTCCTTGACGAGAGCTGCTCGATTCGTCTCGACTCATGAAGAAATTAGTATCTTCGCGAGGATTTCCCGATTCGTCTCGACTTTCAAGATAAAGCCTTAGGCAGCAGGGATTTAAAAACTTGTTTCCTAAGCACTGGGACCCTGCAAGTCGGTCTAAAACGGTCTCTTGCATACTATCCATGGGTCTCACTCTCTGAAGTCGAATCTCGACAAGGAGGGAAACAACCGCTTACGAGTCCTCTCGACTCATAAGAGGGAAAATTCTCTTATAAGATCCTTACGACTTATAAGAGAAAACGCACTTAGGAGTCCTCATGACTCCTAAGGAGAAAACACACCTACGAGATCCTCTCGATCCGTAGGGAGAAAAGTCTTTGTGAGACCCTCAAGGCTCATAAAGTTGAAAAGTCTTAAGCAGCAGATCTGAACCTGCGGCCTAAGCCATCGCTATCTCTTGAAGAAGCCAAGACAGGATGCTCGCTCTATTATCTGTCAACTATGTTTACTAAGACAGCATACTGATAATAAAAGAAGGAAGAAAGAGCAGGAATGATACAAGGCATTACAAAGAATGTATATCTTTTATTCATAAACTTGATTGAGTACAAGATACATTGTGTTAAAGAATAAAAAAAATATATACATTTTTATTTACAAGTACAAATGATACAAAAAGTAGCTAATGTGAAGGAAGTGTCTTAAACAAATCCGCGAGCTACTCTCGCACTTCCTTCAGCGTCTCTTCCTGAGTGGCTGCCGCGGCCACTTCCGCTTCCACCTGGGCCCGCTGCTGCAGGTAGGATGAAAGTTGCTCCTCAGCTTCCTGCTGGGCTGCCTCCTGATTAGGTGCATCCCGCTCGACGACGTCAAGCTGCTGCCTCAGTGTTAACCCTTCGGAGAGGCATCGCAGAAGGCCTTCAAAGATAACCTTCAGCTGTGCAACGTTTGCCTCCATCCGAGCATGCAGTTGGGCAGATTTGCTCGAAGTCTCTCCGCGCTCCTTACGCCTTGAAGTAACTTCTTGTTCGAGATAGCGGAAGTAAGAAGCGCTTTTCTCGATCTATGCCGCCCGTTGAGTGCTCGCGGCCAAGATCTCAGGGGCAGGAAGCATGGACTCCAGCTGATATAAGCGGGCCTCGATCTCCCTGCAGTGATTAACCCAAGACTCGACGACGCCTTCATTATGAAAATTTACAAGCGCCGCCAACATCAGGTTAACCTCCGCAGTGAAATCTGCGGCAGACGGGGAGCGTCTGCGTCAAGCTCTTCGACGTATCCGCTCAGCATACCCAAGCTCATCGCGGCACCCTTTAGAGATGGACGTCTCAAGAAAGGGCCTGCCGGCATCATGACACGAGGCTCAAAGAAGGCTAGAACTGGAACGACAGATGAAAAAACAAAATACGATCAGATGACGGTTCAAGAAATATCAGAAAGTCATCGATGGGAAAGTGTACTATACTGGCTGCAGCAGGCGGCAAAGCCGGGAGGGCCGGTAGCGCGATCGATCTTTCATCTCCTCCTTCAACTTGTAGCACTGCAATCAGGACGAGTAAGAGTTAGAAATAATTCCATTACTGAAAAAAGAAAGGCATCAATTGGAAACTATACTCACCAGCGCCACTGGAGGAGGCGAGTTCAGACGAGAAGGAGAAGTGCGGGTGCAACACCTAGTAGAGGTGATCAAAAAGCACTCCTGCAAAGATGCAGTAGTACAACATCAGTACATAGATCATGCGGCCGAAAAATGAAATTGATGGATCACGAATCCATACCTTCCAGCATCTGCGATGGTACGAGAGAAGGCTGAGAGGTGGCCACCGCCAAGGCAGTAGCTGACGGCGCCCCCTCGAGCAATAGAGCGTCAGCACTGGCCGCATCTGCGTTAAAAACAAAGATACACCTGTCAGGAAGGATTGCAAGATAAAGAAAAAAGGACAGTAACTCGAAATTTACCTGATAAGCCTCCAGCCGAAACGGAGGCATCTCCCTCCTCCATCGACATGAGTCCACCTTCCGTGGCCTCATCAACCGACTCTATGGGGGATGTCGTCGTGCTCGCACGGCCAGGAGATGGCGGAGGACCGTAGGCGGGGAGAGCGATGATTGGAGCATTTCCAGACTCTTGAGAAAGAGCGGCTGGCTTTTCCTCGGGAGTCATGCCCGTCTCACCCGCTACTTCTTCGGGCTTGGCGGTCGCTGCTGTCTCGTCCGCCGTCGCCATGAGGTCGCCGGTCTCAGGCGCTCTGTCCGCTGCTGCCCTAGACTCAGTTATAACAACCGTCTCATTTGCCTCTACCTCGGGCTCGGCATCGACGGCCTTCTCTGGCACAGTTTCCTCAGCCCTTAGCTCGGGTCCAGCAACCCCGGTGACATCGCCCACCGTCAGCTCGGGTTCAGCCGGTGCCTCTTCCTCTGTTCCCTTTGGCTCGACGGTTTCTGCCTCCCCTTCGGTTGGGCTTGGCCCTGTAGGAAAAGATGTATGAGAACCGATAGTTGTACAATTCTTACAACAAAGTCTCGAAAGACACATTACCTGAGGAGGATCGATCGTTGGTCTCCCGAACTGCACGTGCCGCCTGTCTGTGAGTAGTAGACAAGGCGACCGGAGACTCTTCTGAAGGGGTAGCAGCACGAGGAACGGTGCTTGGGCCCGCTCCCATGGCCAAAGCAGCTCTGCGCTCCATCGCCTCGCGCCTCAACCGCTTCCTCTCCTCCCGAGCCGTCACGACGGACCTCTTCGAAGCTTCCTTCATCAAGGTGTCTTCGTCCTCGTTTAAAGTTGCCTCCAGAGCCTTCAAGGCATCTCTCATCGGCTCCTCAAGTCGGGTCTCTCGCGGTAGCCCCGAAGAGGTCGGGACTTCAATAGCTGGCTCGGGAAGAGCCCCTGCATCGGCGTGGGCAGAAGATCCCGCGGTCCCTGCAATAAGACAAAGAAAAGGTTAGATTGACCGTCACAAAGGAGAATAAAGACTTAATGAATTGAAATGTACCGAGGCCTAAGGATGCTCTAAGTCGTTCCTCCTCTTGAAAAGTTTTGAGGGAAGCAGCGATAGCTTCTTCAGTGGTGATGCCTGTTTAAAGAGAAGAGGGGAAAAGCATTAGTCAAAGACAGTAATAAAAGTACGATGCAGTAAAAAAAATGCAACTAGTGATTACCCGATTGCGCAAGCTTAGCTAGCCACGCGTCGTGCCTCGCCAATCGCTCTGAAGCTGCGATGGCGGCCGCCAGATCAGTGTCATCTGGCGGCATAACTAATCCTTTGTTGGTCCCGTACTCGCCCAAGCCCTCGGTATAGGGAGCATGAGGTTCCTGACCGAACGCAACGTCAGCAGAGAGGATCGACTTCTTCTTCCTCTTCTGCACGCGAGCCCCCGGGTGCACCCAAGATCAATTTGCGTTTCGCGGGCACCTTAGGGCGGCAGGTCCCAATGTCCGCGCCGACACCAGACTCCGGCGAAACTACATTTACCGTCTCCACTGGAGCACGGGGAGCTGGTGGCGCATCCACAGTATCGCGAAGCGGCAATCCGCGCGGAGGGCTCAACACGCGCGTTGGTCCAACTCCAGAATCTTTCAGTGGAGGAATGACCAAGGTCCTCGGCTTCAGGGGAGCCTTGCGGTCACCGCCGGGAGGCACGCCCTTGCGGTCAACCAACATGCGCTTCTCCTCATGGATAACTGGACCCATTGCGTGCGCGTACCAAGCCACATACGCGTGGAGGACCCGGGGGGCGCAGCTCGGCTCGCTGATGAAAAAGTGGGAGCCCGTATTCAGCCGCGTGAAATGGTGCATTGCGCTCCGTATCCCCTCCCTGCTGGCCACGGGCTCTTCCAAGAATGCCTCTAGCGGGACACCCTGGTTATAGCTGGATTGTTGGGCGAACCGGTGGGGTTACACCTCATGAAAAGCGCCATCTCGTTCTTCCTGAACACCAGGTAGCCCGGCCGAATGGAGTAGAGGTGAAGAATCTCCCGGGCTTTCAGTACAGAGGCCCCGTCCTTGAAGTCGTCACGCAGCACCACCACCGACTTGGAGGTTTCTGAGCCGATAGTTATAACTTTATCCACAAAAGAAATCCTCGCTCCGACCAGGTGTGGATGAAGGAGAAACCCCCTAGCCTCCCGCGGAGGTGCATTCACGATCGAGGCGCCGATCAGCCGCATAACTCTTGGGAGCATGCACCTCTCAAAAAACGAAGGGCTCTTATGGATGTCGAATACCCCGTGCACGTGCATTTCCATCCACGAGGTGAAGTAGTGCATTGGGAAATTGGCAGGATGCGCCCCGGGTTCATTAGCGTCCGCTGCCACGCTAAGTCCATTGTATAGGTAAGCCAACCCGGCGATTCCTATTGATAACTGCAGGCCAGCCACCATCGGATGCGCTGGGTAGAAAACGGACGGCCGCATGTAGCGCGGGTGCATGGGGAGCGCGAAGATGCACAGCCACAATCCCAGGGACCCTAAAAAGAAGGTCTCCTCATCAATGCCCGGGACAGTGATTTCTGACAAGGGCATGATGGCGGCGTTGGGTAGATAGAAATCCTTCTGACCGTCTTCCGATATTGGTCGACGGTCCAAGCCGAAGCCAAAGGGTCATCGAGCTTGGCAAACTTTTCACTCCGCTCCGATAGAATCTCCGGTCGAAGGAATCGGGCGATAAAATCTGCGAAACTGACTCCCCGAACACCTGATTCCAGATAGAGCCCTTCGTATATGTTCAGCACCTTCACCAAGCCCGGAAACTGGTGCTGAATAGCATTCTCCGGCATCAAATCAAACACCAGCGGCTTGGTGGCGAAGACGTATTCATCAAGAGGAAGCAGCTCCTCGTAATGCTCCCCCCTCACCGGCAAACCCGAGATTTCGACAAACTCTTCCAGGGAGATGGAGACTTCCCTGTCCGTCATAAGGAAGGTGTGGGTGGGGATGTTCCATTGTTCGATGAAGGCCTTAACCCACCACGTCGGGGGAGCGGAGTACTCAAAAAGCGAGACGTAGATTGCCGAGTACAAACTAATCTTCATCAGATGAGTCCTCTTCGCCGATAGGATGTACCTGGCCCACTGCAGATATCCGGCCGGTTGTCGCGGGGTCAATCAATGTTGTATGCCTGTCCCCAAAGGCGTGCCTCACCCTGACATATACGCCGCCCCAAGATGTCTACGGCCGGCGGTGGCTGCACGGGAATGGCAGTGATCGAAGGCTGGAGAAGATCCTCCGAATTCCAGTTCTTGACCTCCACGGCATACTTCACCGGGGGTTCGTCCGCATAGGGGATCGACGAGATGGGCTCAGACGGCATCGCGGAACCGAAGCTTCGGCGACCCTTGATGATATCATTATACCACCTGCCCCACAGGTGAAGGTTCTTATGCTCGGGGTCATGATTCTTAATGAGGGCGAGCACCTCCTAATCCACTGGTGCTTCAGGGAATCCTTCCTCTGAGCGAACGAAAGGGAATGACAAATCAACAGACATGTTTCCTGCAAAGGGACAGAAATCAGCCGTCAATATCTTAATTTAATTTTTAAAAAAAAGGGGGGGCCTAACACTTAGAACTTCAAGATTTATACCACACTGCAATACAGTGGGTAGGGGACCAAAAGGGGACCCACAAAGGTGACAATTCATCAGTTAATAAGACAGCCCCATCATTGGATGGGGACTGTGACTGTCAATTAATGAGAAGATCCCCAAAAGAATAATCTCATTAAATAAAAGATTCCTAGAGACAAAGAGAAGATCTCCCCTTACAGAGCAAAGCCCTGTCACAGAGGGACACTTGTCAAACTCTGGTCTCAAGGGGATAAAATTCCTTAAAAAGAGCCTAGCTCTGTGAAAATGATGAGAAAAGTTATAAGAAACAAAAAAAATTATTAACTTCAAAAAAGATTAAAAATTTGGGATCTTAAAGATCCATGAAAACTTTTAAAAGTTCTTCATTTTTAGACCAAAAAAATCTATGTTTGGTCCAAGAGCAATGCTCTGTTCATGGGTTAAGAAACCCTAAAGCAGGTTCTTGAGAGCAAGGCTCTGTCGGTGAAACCCCAAAGGGGTCTTCTTTAGATCAAAGATCTATGAGAGCAAGGCTCTGTCAATTAAAATTAATTTAATTTAATTTAATTTGAATTAAAAATTTTACCTAAAAAGTTTTAAGAGTTTGAGCTCTGAAGTTCTTGAAAAACGAGAGCAAGGCTCTGAAGTTTTTAAAAGCAAGAGCAGGGCTCTGAGAAATAAAAGTTCTTGAAGATGGCAATCATCTACTGAGGGCCAAGGGTCCTATTTATAGGCGCTTGTGCCCCTTCAACTCCTCAGTTGATCCAACGGCCAGGATCTTGCCACCGCTGCACTCACGTGTGCTCCACATGAGCGCAATAGTGGGGGGGCATTTGTTTCCCCCAATCAGAGTAAAGCTCTGTTTGAATTTCAAAAATTCAAAAATTGAAGCAACGCTTCAGATTCCTTGCGCTGCGCGCAATGCGCCACGTATCAAAAGCAGACACGCTAGCGCAGCGCACAAGGCAGCGTACCCAATCAGAGTAAGGCTCTATTTAAAACAAAAATAAAAAAAGCAACGCTTCAGCTGATTTGCGCTCTGCGCTGCGCGGCACGTGGCAGCGCAGTTGCGCTGCGCTCTGCGCTGCGCGGCACGTGGCAGCGCAGGTGCGCTGCGCGGCACGTGGCAGCGCAGGTGCGCTGCGCGGCACGTGGCAGCGCAGGTGCGCTGCGCGGCACGTGGCAGCGCAGTTGCGTTGCGCTCTGTGCTGCTCAACACGTGTCAAGCGCAGGTGCGCTTGCGCCAAACAGAAAGATTCTAGAAAGATCTTTCTGATCTTGTTCAAACAAGAAAATTATCTTCTGTAAAACAGAAGCCCTTGGATCAAAAATCCAACGGTGGGGAAAAATCCCTAAATCACTCAGAGATAGATCTCTTTAACTGATTTAACAAATCAAATGGCACTACAAAAAGGCCCCTAGACTCCAAGTCTAAAAAACACTGAGATTGGATCACAGAGAAAAAAAAACAGAGAACTCCTTTAAAGAAAATTTTGAGAAGAACTCAGAGAAAAAAAGGTAAAAACCTTTAAATAAAGAAGAATTTTCTTCTATAAAGATCAATGATCTAAGAACATGATCAAAATCTTCAAGGAAAAAAGAAAAAAAAATCAAGAAGATCCAATCACAAAAAGATAAAAAGAAGTATTACTTCACAGATCATTGTATCTATATAAAGGCATTGCCTTCTATTGAACCCTTGGTTCTGGAATCTTAAAAGATTCTTTTCTTTGATCCAAAATTGGATCAAGATAATTAACAGTGCCTTGCACTTGTAAATCTGCACTGTTGCGCCCTTGGGTTGGCACAAGCCATCATAGAGCGCCACGTGTCAGCTCCAGAACAACTTGCGCTATGCGCTTTTAAAATAGAGCACTGCTCTCTTAAACTGGCGCAACTCACCAGAGCGCGCCACGTATCAGCAGCGCAACAGCGCAGCGCACTGGCGCAGTGCACTGCGGTTGCGCTCACCAGAGTGCGACACGTGTCGCCTCCACATGCACTTGCGCTTATTAATTAGCGTAGAGCGCCTGACAGGCCACGTGGCCACTGTCAGATCTTTAATGCTCTGCATTACTTAAAGAAGGCCAAGCCCAATTAAAAAAAGGGCCTAACATGCCTAATAAAATGCAATGCATTATATTTAAAAAGGGTAGAGCTCAAACAAAGGTCTGTCAGACCAAAACAGATGTTGTGCATCATTTAAAATGGGCAGAGCCCAAATAAAGGTCCAACAGAGGCCAAGATTAATGCTATGCATTATTAAACAAAGGGCAGAGCCCAAGCCAAGGCCTAACAGGCCAACTATAAATAAAAATGTTGAACATTTTTCAACTGGACTTAGCCCAATTCTGGCCGTAAGTCCTCAAATTAAATTGACTGAGCACGACTGCTCTCTTAAATCAATTTACACCCGGTTCAAGGGTACATCTCCAAACTTCTCTGAAATCTGTCGTTGTAATCCTTCAACGTCGTCAGAGAGGTGACGGGTCCCGACAACCACACATCGATACGGACTGTGGGGTCCTTAAACTCATGGACTTATGCGTCCTTAAACCAACAATACGGACTGTGGGGTCCTTAAACTCATGGACTTATGCGTCCTTAAACCAACAGCTATCCCCAAAATGGGAACGATGGACCACCATGTCCCTAAACTGGCGATGGACCACTATGTCCCTAAACTGGAACAATAGAGCCCCTAAATGCTCTTTTATCGGATCCAAACGATCCCGTTAAGTTGATCTTAGTCTCAAATTGGATTAACGTATCCTTAACAAATGTTTAAGTTGATCTTAGCCTCAAATATGGCTAACGTATCCTTAAACCAAAACACCAAACCCAAATCTAAGAAAATACGGATTTGGACTAATCCGCGTCCTACGGGCGACGACATAAATTAGTCTCCATAAACAATCCACGCGCAACCACAAACAAAACAAACACCCACGACACGAAGTGAAATTCTGGAGAAGGAGAAAGTTGTTACCGCGATGCAGTAGCGTAATTGACTGCAAGGGCTTGCGCCTGCAGGGAAGAGCGTCCCCACAATCAAAAACCTCTCAAGCGAGGGGGAATCTGACGAAGTCTGCTACATCGGCCGCATCCGTCCAAACCTCCGATACACGGTGCCATAAATCAACTTGGCATCTTCGGAGAGGGGGACGGATAAAACCAAATAGCATCTGCTACGAATCGCAGGCAAGACGTCCATGTCTTGGCCGCCGTTCGGAGGGGAACACGCATCTAAATGATATATAGCAATTAAACGACGTTTGAAACACATATACAATATCACAGATATCAACGATGCAAAAGTTTTGAGTTTTAAAACTTTCCGAGTTGTCCGAATACAAAGATAACACTAAATGAAATCTGGGGCAAATCAAACATAACTAAAAATCCTAATTCTCAAACCCCAAAACTCTGGATGAAAACGAGAGCAAGAAGAGATAGAAAACCGCTAGTAGCGAGTAAAATCGTGTTTTGGGCGGTTTTGCATTATCCATTCTACCTCGTTTTCATTTTGTGTCAATATCACATCAAGAACACTCCTCTGCACTTATTTTTAAAAAATTCAGAGATCAAAAATATTTCGAACAGAAACTATGTTTTGAAAATCGGAAATTTTCGTTTTCAAAACTTAAGCATCGTCTACTACTAATTTATAGTGTTTGGGTGGCTCTGTTACCAGCTTACCCGCGGCCTTTGCAGAATGAAAAACTTTAATTTTAAAAACATAGCGCTAGAAACTATAACCTTAGATCAAACCAAACACTAAACTAGCTAACATGGAGGAGTTTAACTACTCGGTAAACAAGTTATACATAATGATTCGTGTCCTTCAGTCTTCGAATCCTCTTCTTTAGCTCCTCGGAACTTCGAGATCGAGCTTATAGGCCGGCCTACCTTGGTCTTAGATGGTCCACTTGATGGATATGTCTTAAGGCTTTAACTTCACTATGTATGAGTTCCAAAAGCTCTGTAGCCCTTTCTCCGTGTCCCGTAAACGGAGTTTTGATCATCTTTCTTTTAAGAAATGACTGACAAGTTTCATAAGGTGTAAATTCGAACGGATTCAAATATCCATTTTATGTAACTTAGCTAATTTGGTATCATTTATATGACCAAGTCTACAATACCACAAGAAGGCTTCTTTCATTTCTGAACTCTTCCTCTTGTGTGTATGTATATTGAAAACTGTATTTTGAATTCTGAACATATATACCATTGCATAATGTACTTATCCCAATCAACACCTGATTAAGGTAAATGTTCATGACATTTCTATCTAATACAAAGTTATATCTATCTTTATCTAGTTAAGAAACGGATATAATATTGCAAAGCATAGAGGGTGCATAGTAACAGTTGTTCAAAATCATAGTATTGCCGCTTGGCAATACCAGGTGATATTCGCCAACGGCTTCGGCAACAACAGTTGCTCTGTTTCCTATTCTGAGGGACATATCACCAGGTCCAACCAACCAACTTTTTCTCAATCCTTATAATAAATTACAGATATGAGATCCCGATCCGGTATCTAATACCCAGGAGGTAGGGTTGACCGAAAAACAGTTCTCAATAACCAATACACCCGAAAAAGATGCATTAGAATGTTTTTTCTTCATCAGGATTGATAATGTTCCTAGCATCCTTGTCACTTACCCGCGGCCTTTTACGGAATGAAAAACTTTAATTTTAAAAACTTAGCGCTAGAAACTATAACCCTAGATCAAACCAAACACTAAACTAGCTAATATGGAGGAGTTTAACTACTCGGTAAAGAAGTTATACCTAATGATTCGTGTCCTTCAGTCTTCGAATCCTCTTCTTTAGCTACTCGGAACTTTGGGATCGAGCTTGTAGGCCGGTCTACCTTGGTCCTAGATGATCAACCCGAGAGATATGGTTCAAGGCTCTAACTTCACACAAACAAGCAAGTGAAGCAACTAGGAATCAAAACTTGCTAAGAAGTGATACCTAGAGATATAGTGTATGAGTTCATCTATCTTTTATCCCCTGATTCTCAACTCATGAGAGTGTAGGGAATAAGAAAGTGGAGGAGGAGAAGCTCAAATGCTAGAGCTAGAATGGAGAGAATAAAGCCAAGAGAGAGAATGAGATAGTGAGAACGGAGTCTTTCATACCAATTAAGCATAACAAAGAATTGTTTTATGAAAACCAATTTTGCATTAATAAAATGCAACCATGCTTGAATAGTGTAGGAAAATGAATTAATAATTCATTTGTCCACGCCACTCACCATTCCTTACCCCTCTCTCTCTTTCTCCATGCCTCACCTTTACACCTCATTTCTATTTTTTAACAAAATAGAAAATACATGATGAGATTTCCACCTTCTAGAATGTATACTTGTATACATACAAGAATACATCTCCGTGTGTGTGTGTGTGTGTGTCCGTATTCATATTGAAATAGGAATACCCAAAGAGATAAAATAATTCAATGAACATAATACTAGAATATACATATCGAAATATATATATATATATGTAAATTATTAAATCAATACTTGATTTAATAATACGGCTTAATCTTAAGCCGACTAGTATTATCAACCGTCCGATCAAAAGTCCGCGTAGCTAATACACATATTTAATCGGAGCCTTGCATTTATCAAAATACGCCCACTACATCATTTCGCCTGAACCAGGGATGCCCTCTGTGCGGGACTATAAAGACTCGAAAGTACGCTGGCAGTAAGTTACTGGATAAATCCATAACCGCAAGCATGTCAACGGCACTAGCTGTACGTAACGGCTACCCAGGTATCTGTCAAAAGGAAGGCCGACGAGCAAGCTCATCCGAACCCCTACTGAGCCTATCTATAACAATCTCCGTACTGTCCGGTTTCTTCGTCTAAGAGTATCGCATACGGGTCTAGAGGGTGGTAAATGTCAAACCCTAATAACCTAATACTTCATGCCGATGTGGCTAAGGACCAATCCGAGAAACTATTGATCTAACTATCAGTAAATCTCATCTGCCTTGGCTAAGGTCTTATGGTGCTTTCAAACCGAACACAGTGCGACATCGACTCCCTATACCGGGAAAAACGAATTCCTAACAATCACTCACTACCTCCATGTGGCTCGGGACTGTACCCAACTAAAACCTGTTTGCACGACTCAGTAAAGCCGTGGTAGGGTAGTAATCTAAGTACGGTGGGAAATCACATGAGACAAATGACGATCTCAGGTCTAAAAACTAATATGTACTCATGTCACCTGAGAACTGCTATCTGACGATAGGTATAATACCATCTAGAAGTTCTCGACGAGTCCGTCCAGTGTACTCACCCCTAGTGAGCATCTGTATACGATCTTAGGTGTCAGACACCAATGGCTGTGGGACCAACTATTGCTCCTCGTCGGGGTTTAGAAACGTATACACCAGTCTACTCCGGAATATCAATGCCTATTCTCGATACTTCCACTACCAGGGACATTTAAGGATGTGCTTATGGACTATCCAGCCCCCACATGTATGATCGCCATCATAACGCTGGTAGTCAAGCAATAATCCTACGGGCTTTATCAACATGTATTAGCGATACGTAATAACAAGTAAAACATATACACATGTTAAGATAAAGACAACCGAATAACATACTATCATATCGAGCAAGATTGTCCTGTACATACATATGTCCAAGCATCCACTATATATATACAATAATAGCCTCTAGGGCATACATATCCAACAAGCGTCTCTTGGGAATCCTTGCATTCCCCTTTCTCATGCTTATACTCATGACAGTTGTCATAGTTTAGAGCGGAACCAACGTTCCCCAGCCCAGTATAATAAGCGGGTTCGGTCAAGTCATACATTTTATTATCTTGATTAAGGCGTGAAATAGTCGTTACCTAGAGAGAGAGAGAGAGAAAAGAAACACCCAGCGTGCACTCTTGCAAGATTAGATTGGTTTATTAATTTATCTAATCATGATGACTCCCACTGTTTTCTCGAATTCTCTTTCAAATCCTAAAAGGAGAACTAGTCGGGATCATGTACACCTTACAAGTTTGATAACCGTTCAGCCAGGCCCATGTTGATACTCCAAGGGAGGCTCACCGTGCTTTCGCACAGACCTAATTGAATAACCCCATTTCTGCAGAGGCATAATCCCGTTAACACATTTCTCGACACCTAATGGGTTAGCTAGTTGTGAAGTGAAATTATCCCGGGAGTATACCTTACTCACAGTAGGAATCGAGACCCAACTATCATTGTATGGTAATCTTGATGGAAGCTAACAAGTCACCACATTCCAGAAGGTATGCACTCGCCTTACAAGTTTTTCTTATATTTGAAACTATCGATATAGTTTTTACCCCTAGGACCCAAGTGACCTTGACGAATGATCAACAAATCAAAGAGTCCTAGTGAAGTTCAACCCATCATTTCGTGATTGCATTCGACCCACCCGCACGACCCTTGACGAATAATCAACAAAGTCATACGAATGTCCTAACCAATCGCATCTCTATGCGACAAACAATCAACGCTTAGCTACCGTACACTATGCTTTGATGATTAATCAACAAACGTAACATGAATAGTAAGAACTAATTATCTGTAATGATGGAGGGATATGGCTTTCTTAAGAAAACCCTTAACGTAATGAACTTGATATTGTTGAAGGAACAGAGTGGCTTTCAAAAGGAGTGGT
The DNA here is from genome assembly GCA_030015575.1 of Agapanthus africanus. Taxonomy (NCBI): domain Eukaryota; kingdom Viridiplantae; phylum Streptophyta; class Magnoliopsida; order Asparagales; family Amaryllidaceae; genus Agapanthus; species Agapanthus africanus. The sequence goes on from CM057341.1 coordinate 742,594,775, forward strand.
TTAGGCTCCGATTTTAAAACGAGTGGTTTTGAAGAAAAACAAGTGGTTTTTATAGTAACATAAACTTTTTCTTAAGAGCGAAATCCCCATGAAGGGATCAAGGCTCTTCCCTCATCGAATGGGGTGCAGGATATTCCTAACTGAATACCTCTATACAAAGAAAAAGAATACGGCTATAGCTTCTTTTGAAAAAGTTGGTTCCTACAACATTATTTTAATTTTATATCTCTGCATTAATCCAAATTAATACGGTCCCATCATTTAAGTTCCTAGTGACACCAGAAACAACCAAAATAGAATGATTTTATATGCCATCTACATTCGCCACGGGGCATCGGGTTTTCACCGTAAGGTTACTTAGCTTATGGCAGAGGCGGACGCAGGGATAGCGTGGATGCAAAATATATAAAAGCATTTATTATATATATCATCATCACAGGCAGCTAATAAACATCACAAGCATGTAGTAAACAACATGAAATAGCAGATATACTGGGAGCCACACATTTCATTTGAGCCGCGAATGAAACGTGATGTTCCTCGATCGTGTGGATAGCCCAAACATCAATGATCCAAGACCCCTATGAGCGCGGCAAGCTACCCGCCAATCCTAGAACTGGGGCAATCCGGCCTCAATGTCATGAGTGGGTCATCCGGCACTTTCTAGAATCCGGTAACTTGAGCACCCCTCCGCGGATCTATCCTAAACCTCTATAAGTGCGGCGAGCAACCCACCAATTCTAGAGCGAGGCGGCCCGGTCTTAACTCCATGAGATGGCCACCTCCCACACTCTAGAACCTGGCGACTCGAACACTTCTCCGTGGGTTATCCTAATACATTAAATAAAAAATATAAAATAGTAACAACGATCTCAACCCGGACGTGTCCCGGTAAAAGAATATACATACATTGGCAACGATGGCCACAAACCGGCCGCTCGTCCCGAATAAATGAATATATATACAAATCAAATGTAGGAAAATCCATCACGACAATCTGGTCAAATCATCACAATGATATACACACCAACATCACAAATATCATATGTGCAACCTCTTCTAATTAGCCATATAGCAATTAGACAACATTTGCCAACGCATATAACCAAACACGGATAATAAACGATGCATTAGTTTTGACAGAAAACCTTCCGAGTTTCCCCATAAACACATAGAACGAAACCAGCAATCTGGACAAAATAGGGATATCCCAAAAATTGAGTTTTACAAAGTTCAAGACATAAGAGGAAGCTCGAGACAGGATCTTCCTGTCTGGACTCCCCAGATGGCCAAGAGCCTGCTCCAGGCGGCCAAACTGTAAAATCTAGCTCACGTGTTCCTCCAGTGTTAATCTATTTTATGGCCCTGTTCAAAAATATATCTCAAAATTATTTCAGAGGCCGATTTTAAAATCTGTTGTGACTTGAACTTTGAAACAAAATACGGTCAAATTTTTGTTTCGAAACTAACGCATCATCTAAATCTAGTTCTAGTGTTTGGATGGCTCTGATACCATATTAGTAGTTGCTAGTGCTCATGCCGCTACACTCACGGCCAAGAAGGAATTGATAACGAAAACTTTTCAAGCAAGCACTAGCCACTATGACCTAGAAAACGTTCCAAACACTAAACAAGCAAATTATCTATGAGTTTATAGAGATTACAACTTTTGATGCATGTCTGTCTAATCGCGTAAGACCCCTCTTTCTCTCCTATGTCCATGGAAAACGAGCTTGCAAGCCGGTTGTCCTTCGTTGAAGATGATCCACGCGAGGGAAGCCGATCCAAGCTATAGTTCCACTCTAATGAACTAGTGAAGCAACTCACAAACCAAGTTTGCTAGAAATGGTGTGTAAGTGATGTAAAGATGATCACAATCTAATATCTTTCTCTTTTCCTTCTTTAATCTCAACACATTAGAGGAGGAAGAGAAGGAGGAGCTAAGAGAGGAAAGAGAATGGAAAGATGAGAATAAATCCTTAGAGACAAAAATGAACCATGCCACCATAGTTTTAGCAAATGATTTTCAAATAAAAAAACTATGCTCATTCCTCTCATCCATACCTCTCATCCATACGAATCATACACTCACCCTTCCACCTCATTTCTCTTATTTTCTAAAAAGAAAATAGATAATGGGGTGTCCTCCTTCTAGAAATATTTTGTATAAATACAAAATATAACTCCCGGCATATGTATCATATACATATACGTGTATCTGTAAAAAATATGAATAGCCAAGAGAGAGAAATAGAAAATGAATATAATACTAGAATATATATATATATATATAAATATGTGTGTGTGTGTATGTATGTATATTAATAAATTAATACATGATTCAATAACCCGGCATAAACATCAGCCAGCTAGTATTATTAAACCTCCGATTAAAGTCTGTGTATCTAGTACACGTATTTAATCGGACATATCAACATACGGCCTCTACATCGTTTCGCATGAACCGAAAAAACCCTCTATGTGGGACTCTACAGACTCGACAATACGCTGGTCATGAGTTACTGGATAAAATCCATGACCACAAGCACGTCAGTGGCACTAGCCGTACGTAAAGACTACACAGGTATCTATCGAAAGGAAAGTCGACAAGAAAGCTCATCCGTACCACTACTGAGCTTATAAGTGTCAATCTCCGTATAGTCCGGTGTTTTCATCTGAGAGTGTCGCATACCGAGACTAAGGGGAGGATACCGTCAAACCCCTAATAACCCGATAAGTTGTGCCGATGTGGCTCAAGACCATCCCGAGAAACAACTGATCTCACTAGCAGTAAATCTTATTTTCTATAACCAAGGTCTTATGGTGTTGGCCAACCATACACATCGCGACATCAACTCCCTATACCGGGAAAGTCGAATCCCTTCTATTGCTCACTGCCTCCAAATGCTTCAGGACTGTACCCAACTAAAACCTGTTTTCACGACTCTTTAAAACCGTGGTAGGATAGTAATCTAAGTACAGTGGGAACACACTCGAGACAAATGATGATGTCAGGTCTAAAAACTACCATGTACTCATGTTACCAGAAAACTGCTATCTGACGATAGGTATAATACTATCTACGAGTTCCGTGCCAGTCCGTCCAGTGTAACTCATTCTCTAATGAGCACCTGTATACAATCTTTAGTGCCGTACACCAATGGATATGGGACCGGCCATCGCCCTTTTCGGAGATAAGAACGTATACACTAGTTTACTCTGAAATATCGATGCCCGGTCTCGATACTCCTACTACTAGAGTCACTTAAGGATGTGCTTATGGACTACACAGCCTGCACAAATATGATCGCCATCATAACGCTAGAAGTCAAGTAAAGATCTTACGGGCTTTATAAAAATGTATTAGCAATACGTAATAACAAGTAAAATATATACACATGTTAAGATAAAGATAATCCAAATAGTATACTATCATATCGAGCAAGACTGTTCTGTACATTCATACCCCTAGCATCTAATACAATAATGGCCTCTAGGGCATACACATCCAACACTTTTCTAATTCTCATATTTTAATTCATTACCATCAATTATATAAAAGCATAAAATAAACTATTTTCGCAATGAAATATCAATCAAATATGAAAGCATAATTCATACGTTATAGATCTACCCTATCAATCACATAATATCATTTAGCAAAAGAATTAAAACATATTATTCGAATTACCCTACAAATAATTTAGTTTTACCCTTCTACAAAATAACACATAAGTTGTTAATTTATGAATTAGATTATATTATCGGAATAATCTAAATTACCCTAGTTTAATTAGGTTGAATTTTCTTTGATAAAAATCCCATCTTACCTTCCCTGATTAGTTTTCTAGGTCGTTGCTTGGCATGATTAATTACATTTAATACCGTTTATTTCTTATCATTTTATCAATAAACTGTTCTATTTAATCGGAGTCTGCTCATTAGTACAGGTTATAGGTACACCGGCAAAAAAACTGGAAACAATGCTCTGCATGCACGGATTACGACAGAATTGAGCTGAACTGCAAATGGGATAGAAAACCGATTAAGTCTAAATGAGTTTTGCAACAATGCATGTTGTGTACAACAAAGAGTTAAAATGGTCCAATATGATATGCAAAATTAATCAAGTGGTTCATGCATATGGCTTATGTGGATCATGTGGGCAAGCACCATCAAGAAGAATATAAGTGGGTGCACAAGTGGCCTGGGCAAGTGGGCATGTTTATAAGTATTTCATAAAGTGTGATTTGAAGTGTGAACACATTGCCCGCTTGCCTCTTGCTCTCTGTTCTTTAAGTCCATATTGCAACCAAGTGAGAACCAAAAGAAAAGAAGATACCATAGAGATGCTTTTGAGCTCAGAAGACCACTGTAGAAAGATGGGACCAATAACCCCAACTTGGGCCGCAGATTTATTCAATATTGGCATAAATTTCGGCCCAAACTTGGCCAAATTGCCTCATGCTCTTTCTGTGGATCCCATATTGTCTTATCAGTCTATTTTAGTGTTTGTTTTTTATGTTGAATTGCCTATATATAGCATATCACAAATAAAGTTCTAGGTTGGATTTTTGAGTGAGAAAAACAGATTGTAATACTTGACACCTTCCTCTTCTTTCTCTTGCAAGTTATCATTTGAGAGCTTAGAAAGTGGAGGTTGAAATTGATATCTCATCTTGTAACTCTAATCCCTCCGTGTGAATAAGACTCGCACTCTTTTGTTTAACTTCTTTGTTCATTGCTTACTTGTTTTCTTTATGTGTTCTTTCTCTTGTGTTTTCATTTTCTTTTTTATGATGATTGAGTAACTCTTTGGTTGTGGTGATGGTGAGAATGTGAGATGAATGGCTTTATCTTCCTCCTTCTCTTGTGAATGTTTAAAGTGCTCAAAACTTGATTGCAACCTTAAGATTGTTTATGGATATGTTTGATATAGTATTTTTATTTTGATGGTTACTTGTAACCTTTATCATATACCCTATTCTCTCATTATCACCATTTTGCAATGTTAAAGTTAGAATCACATTTGTGTTAACCTTGCTAGGTAATTTAGATATGGTATTTTGCTTATGTTGCTTGACACCCTTCATCAAGCATATACCCTATACTATCACCCACCTACTTAGCAAGATTAACATAAACTTTTACTTCTTATTTGCAAATTGATGTGTGTTGATATTGTATGCTTGCTAACTCTTGTACTTAGTGTTAATAGATCATGCACGGGCATAAAAATGGTAAGTAAGAACGTAACGGACTAATTTCTTTTCTCGCGTTGAAACTTCGACATTTTGATGGTTTATGCTTTGCCGCCGCCTTGATAAGCCATGCTTCATTTTGGAATCAACACAATGAGAGAACACTCATGATCGAGAGAAAGTCGAAGATTTCACCATGATTCAATCATCCGAACCAGAGCCACGAACGCTTTTCTTCTCTTATATACTTCGTTTTTTATTTTTTATGACAAACTAATTCAAAACCAATTCTTTTCTCTTGAAATTGATACAACAACTCCTAATTATCAATTCCCTGTGGATCGACCCATACTTTCCGGCTAGCTATAATGAGCCGTGGACTTGCGGTTAATATTTTAAAACGAGACCGAGCTCGTGTATGCCGAATTTCTAAAACCTATCTATCAAAACCACATAGGCGTGCACGCATGAGGACCCAACAGTCATCTATCTGTCATCAAACTAATTAGTTTATCGGTGATACCACATTTCCCTAAACAAGTTTCTAGACCGTCAATCTATCATTATCATGTTTAATTTATTAACATGGTATAAAAAGGACGCAAACTTTTATCAAATTAATTCATCATTAAAACCAATAGAAAAGAATAGAGAAAAGAAATCAAACACATATGATAGCAAGTATAACTCAAACCCTAGAAAAAAAATTAGCTACTCATAATTAAAAAAGACAACATAAAATAAATTATCTACATAATTAAAAAGTAACTTACAAGAATTATTAATCTCTCCCAACAAAAACCCAAATTCCAAAGCTAAAATAGAGATGAAACCCTAACAAGGCTATACAACAGAATATATAGGTTATTGGAAAAATCTAAGAGTGTTTTACAGAAGATATGCGAAGATACAAAAATCCCTGAAAATCTCGACTTCCAATTCCACAAAAAACCAGCCTAAAGTATGGTAATTTCGGCCAGGGCAGAAATTTGGAAGCTTCTGCTCTTCAGATTTCTAGTGTGCCTTGGTCTCGACTTTGGGAATCCTATTCCATGCTTATTTATTTTTAATTTTCACCACTGGTTCTATTTTAGATTAAGGAAGCCCACATCCAACGCACGTAATACGCCCTTTGTGTACTTTTGCCCTTTAGCCCTATAATCTGCAATATTTAACAAAATATACCCGGAGTAGCATAAAATAGACAAAATTAAGATAAATATGGCTATATAAATATACATTAAAATGCATCAATCAATTGGAAACTAATAAGAGCTGATATAAGCAAGAAGAAGCAAAATGGGCAAAGGCTCGTATCAACAAAGTATGTATATAAGATATATATTGAAAGCAAACAGTACATGCAAAGATCCATAAGAAAAATGTTCAAGTTTAAAAGCATGTGGAGACAAGAATGAGTTGATATTAATTGAAAATGAACAATTTTGAAAACGTAGCTCAACTCATACCAAAAAGAATATAATAAAACAATATACAATAATGAGCTCAAAATACATGCGCTAACTCATAAAAGTAAAAACAATTTTTGAAACATATGAGTTAGAATATGTTGGATATAGTGCCCTCAAGTCAATTATTGTAATCGCAGACAGGTGATTGTGATGATTGAGGGAGGACATATACGAGTAGAACAGTCTTACTCGAGATGATAGTATGCTATCTGATTTGTCTCTATCATCATGTATATGCATTATGTGGTATTACACATCACTATTACATGTTGATAGAGCCCATAAGATTCTTGCTTGACTACCAGCATTATGATGGCGATCATATACGTAGGAGATGGGTGGTCTATAAGCACATCCTTAAATATCCCTAGTCGAGGTAGTGTCGAGACTGGGCATCGATACTCCGGAGTATACTGGTGTATACTTTTCAAGACCCCGACGAGGGGCAATGGCCGGTCTCACAAGCCATTGGTGTCAGTTAGTCACCTAAGATGGTATACAGGTACACATTGGATTATGAGTTACACTGGACAGACTCGCCGGGAACATGCTAGATGGTATTATACCTATTGTCAGATAGTAGTTCTCAGGTGACATGAATACAGGTTAGTCTTTCGACCTGAGATCATCATTTGTCTCATGTGAGTTCCCACTGTGCTTTAATTACTACCCTACCACGGCTCAAAGGAATCGTGCAAACAGGTTTTAGTTGGGTACAGTCCCGAGCCATATAGAGACAGTGAGCGGATCGTCGGGGATTTGTCTCTTTCAGTATTGGGGGTTGATGTCGCGCTGTGCACGGGCAGCCATCACCAGAAATCCTTGGCCAAGGTGGATGAGAATTACTTATTTGGATCAATAGCTTCTCAGTGGGTGATGGGCTTCACACCGACACGAAATATCGTGTTATTAGGGGTCTGACTTTATCCACCCCTTAGAACTGATATGTGATACTCTAAGACGAACAGACCGGACTGTACGGAGGTTGTCACAGACAGGCTCAGTAGGGGTACGGATGAGTTTGCTTGTCGGCCTTCCTTTCGCTCAATACCTGGATAGCCATTACGTACAGCTAGTGTCGCTGACGTGCTTGTGGCTAAACCCACTGCCAGCGTATTGACGAGTCTTTAGAGTCCCACACAGAGGGTTTTTCCAGTTCAGGCGATATGATGTAGATGACGTATGTTGGTACATACAGGTGTCTGATTAAATATGTGTATAGACTACACAGACTTTAATCGGACGGTTGATAATACTAACAGCTTAGGATTAGACCGGATTATTAAATCAAGTTTTGATTTAATAATTTATATAAATATATATATATATATAAAATATATTTATTCTAGTATTATTGTTCACTATTCATTTTCTCTCTTGGCTATTCATATTTTTATACGAATACACGTATATGTATTTCGATACGTATACCGGGTTGTATTCCGTATTTATACGAAATATCTTCTAGAAGATGGACACCACATTATATGATTTTCTTTTTAGAAAATCATTTGCAAATGAGATGGATGGTGAGGTGGCATGAGCATGATTGGAGGTATGAAGAGAGGTATGGCCTTTGATTATTTATTGTAAAAATGAAATGAGATATTTTTTTTGTATGGTTACAAAATGATTGAGGAACCATTCTTTCTACATGCCATACACTCTTCATTCTATCATGCTTGATATATCTTCTACACTTAGCTCTTTTTTCTTGAGTTGCTCGTGCTTTGGTTTTCGTCACCTCCTCCTCCTTCTTTAGTTGCTCACTTGAGCTTAAGAAATGAGAGAAAAAGATAGTGGAAAATTCCTACATCCCCACTCTCCATTGCTAGCAATCTTGGAGCGTCGGTTGCTGCGCTAGACGAAGCTGGAGCCTGCATCATTTCCTTCAGGTGGATCATCTTCGGCAAAGGAGGACCGGCTTGCAACCGCGATCCAGAGCACTTGAAGAAAGCTTGAGGATATGAGTATTCTACACATAGTAGATTAGTTTAGCTCACTAGGTTTTGTATACAAGTCTTAGCTCTTTAGTTTGATTCTTGGTTTGGTAACTTTAGCGAACTAGATAATTTTTGAAATCCATTTTGCCATCTTCGAAAACTAGTTTTCTAGTGTGCCTAAATTCCCAGCAGAATATTTGTCGTAATACGAAATATAGAATATCAACTTAAAATCATAATCGTACTATACATATACAAGGTATGTGCGTGTTTTAAAAACATAGGATTTTAAACTTAAAATGTGCACACCACAAGATTGGGAAAGTAAATACGAAGTATAACCTCATAAAAGTAAGATTTTCTTATCCCAAATGCTTAAATCTCCTAAGTATGAGAACCAAGCCAAATCGATCCATTCATGAGTCCTATCTCACAATCACCTGTATACCAAAACATTAAAGCTCAAAAGATGATTTATAATGAAACACAAATGATAGAAGTTTTAATGATACTAACTCATGAAATAAATCAAAATATTCACATGAAAATGCTAAGCAAGTTATACTAGCATGTGAAGACAAGCATGAGTCCTAAGCCGTGTAGGTAAAGACTTGGTTTTCTCATCATAAGAATCGATTCACCGATGAAGGAACTCTAATTCTCCTCGCCAGACTCATGAATAGGATTCGTTGTAATTAACAGAATTCATAACTGAGTTTTCTGAAAGGGTTGTAGAAGCTATTTGGCTAGATGAAAAAGAAGTCAATACCAAATGAAAGTAGTCGACTCATGGAAAAGGAGTGTTCAAGAATAAAGCAAGTTTAAGCACTAACACACCCTAAACAAAGCACATATAATGATACCAAAAGAAAATGGTTCAAAATTAAAACATGTGCCAAATGTATCCAAGTGAAAAAGATTTAAACAATTTAAAACCACATGGATGCAAACTCTCATATATATGATTAAAAACACAATTTAAACAAGTGAGAGTGAGTTATGACATGAAAAACAAAAGTTTTCATACCAAGTTGTGCTCATGTTTTAAAAAACCACAAGTTAACACAAATGATCACAAAAGAAATCACATATAAGCAAAAGAATAACATTCTAGATAGCATCTCACATATAACAAATGCACAAAAGATATTCAAGATAACACAAGTGCATCACAAGGGGTATATAAAATAAACATACTCATTTTAAAATATCAACATTAAGCAGAAGGTAATAAGAAATATTTTAAACGAATATAGCAAAGAAATACATTACCCCACAAATTGATGAGCTAAGCAAATATTCCATTGAAGTGTTCTTTCTCATCACGATCCTGAATCTCTCAAGTCGTCAATTGGTCCATACAGGTACGGAATGGGATTTCGGTATCCAAGCTTTCTTGGATCCGTATGGCATAAACTTGGGGACTCGTCTAATATTAGCATGCAAAGAGATATTCCTTTTTAAGGTACATGCATATACTAAATGTCCATGTGCACCACAAGAATGACAAGCGTGAGTGTGTGCATTCATGGAGGTCTTAGAAGTGTCAATACAAGTATGTGATGATACAAGTGTATGATATGCATGCTTCTTAAACGTTTGTCTCGAACTAAATCTATAAAGATATGCATGTGAATGAACATGAGTTTTAGCATGAATGCAAGCACGTTTGATAAATTTAGTATAAGAGGGGTTTTTAAATTTTGAATTTTTAAAACCATTACTTCTTCGCTTCAAAACTTTCTTTTACTTGCTCTGTAAAGATTCAACATTTAAAAATTTAGCAAGGGAAGCACTTAAAACCTCTTTTTTTTTCGAGAGAGAAGCCTTTTCGGAAATCAAAGAGTCTTGAGAAATAATTGAAGATTTCAAAAAATCGATTTCACTATTAAAGTTTGAAATCAAATCAATATTTTCCTTTCTCAAAATATCGCACGACAAAACTAACTTCTCATTTTCTTTATTGAGAGAAGTAACTTCAAAAAAAAGAGATTCTTGAGAAACACAAGAAGATTTCAAAACATCAATTTTATTTTTAAAACTTGAAATCAACTCATCGTTTCCTTTTCTCAAGACCTTACAAGATAAAACCAAATTCACATTCTCATGTTTCAAAGCATCAATAGTAATACATTGTAAATCAAGTTTTGAAAGTAGCTCATTCTTCTCAATTTTTAATTTATCAAATAAAGCGGTTTGAGAATCAAGAGTAGACGTTAAAACACTAAATTTGGCAATTAAATTTTTGTTCAAACTCTCAAAAGAATCACAATAAGAAATCAAACCACTTATCTCATTTTAAAAGATAGAAATTTGATTTTCAAGAAAACTATTTCTAGATGCTATCGAAATAAAACTATCATGTAAAGTATTGAAAGTATCTAGTAACTGATCATGCGTAAGTTTGCGAAAATCAAAATAAGGATTACTTACAACGCTATAATCAAAACACCCCTTATTAGACTTCTTAGAATTGGATGTAGCATTTTGATTTTTCTTTTGTTGCGAAACATCCAAATTCGCTAAGCAAGTCTTTCTCTTTTCATTACACACGACTTGCTCTCCATAAATATTTTCCAATAAGCTCCATAAATTATGAACCGTCTTGCAAGAAAAGACATTGTTAAGAACATCAATATGTAAAGCACAATGTAAAATTTTTAGAGTTTTAATGTTCAAAACAAATAAATCTTTTTCATGAGTACTCCACATAGATTTAGCAATAGAAGAAATAGAATATTCATTATCAACTATTTTCCACATACTCCTAACAAGAGATTCAAGAAAACATTGAATCTTAATCTTCCAAATTAAAAACTTGTTACCATCAAAATGAGGATTATTAATCAATGGTTCATCATGATAAGAACGACTAGGAAGAAAAGAAGTCATGGATCACTTTAGGATGTTAAGCAAAAAAAGATCACCAAGCTCTGATACCCACTAAAAAAGCTAGGAAGTCAATACAAAATAATCCTAGAGGGGGGTGAATAGAACTATACAACCAATATACCCAAATTAAAAATTCTAAACACTTGCTGATAGAAAAAACAATTGCAAAGCTAGAAAAGCGAAAACCCAATAAAGATAAAGAGCAAAGCACAAATGCAATTGAGAAACTAAAACATATAGCAAGAGACAATAATCACAAGTATGAGCATATAGAGCAAGAGAGATAAAGACATGCAATTTCTAAGTATGAAAATAAAGTAAGAGGGATAAAGAAATTGCAAACACAAGCAATCACAAACACGAAGTCTTTTATAGTGGTTCGGGAGATCCCCTAGTCCACTTTCTTTGAACGATCGAGCTCGTTCCACTAAACATGTCTTTCTCGAAGACAAACACATTGCCTGTAACCAACCCACAATCCCGCTTCCGGTGGAGGCCAAATCTTACACACGTCTCCTCAAAAGACCACACTTCTCTCGACACACGAGCAACACTTCTCTCTACAAGCTATTCTCTCTTACAAAGGCATCATTACACTCAAAAGTTCTCACACAAAGAAAAGAAGAGAAAAATTTAAGCACAATACTCTAAATGGAGTTTCTCTCAAATCTCTCTTTAATACTTTTGATGTAGAGATATTCAAATAGAAGCTCTTGAATCTTTTATGTGTGAGAGAATGAAAATATAATCAAAATGAAGATTTTGTTCTCACAAGAGATGAGATGATCACTTGAGATATTCAAGTTTTTATTTAATGAGTGATAACCATAAAAAAAAATGCAATGGAAAAAGTATTTATAGCATCCATTGAAAAACTAGTTGTTATGGTAGGGATAGAATAAAAATATCGACAGATGTTTAATGAAGAAAGTACAGACATTTAAAGTTTTAACGATAAATATCCCAACGGCTATAAACGGTAACATTTTTCAAAAATCTTCAACCCCACACGTCTAAGCTATAGGCATAAGACGTCTGACCCTTCTCTGTTTAGAAATAGCAATTGAGGCTAGAGAGAAGGCAGCCGTCTGATGTACAATGTTCAGACGTATGAAGAACGAAAAAACCATTTTTCCAAATTCTTTAAAATCAACATAAGACGTCTATATACAAGGTATCAGACGTCTATTTCATCTCTGTGTTTTAAAATATTTCTGACATATCTGATATTTGGAAAACCCAAAACCACAGAAAACAAGCAGACGACTGATGCACAAGATAAAGATGTCTGAGGATGAACAGAAAGCTGAAATTTGGGTTTTAATGAAATAGAAAACTTAGAAAACGAAAACCCTGACATTTATGCAATGTAAAACGTTTGTACATGCATGTGTCAGTGTTCAAGAGCTCTAAATGATATTACCTATAATCCATAGAGTACTTATAAAGATTCCTATGTCGGTATCGCAATTCTTCGAAACTTGAATCTTCGACTCTTGATCTTGAGCTCTTGAAACTTCGGCGAACCTCGGAAAACTCTTGAAACTCGGCAAAGCGCCCCAACTCACTAGTGTCTTGAAGTCGATTTTTGATCTTCAAATGTTGGACTTGACTCTTGACGCTTTAATCTTGAAACCGTAGCTTAAATATGCAAATTGAGAAGCACTCGTCTGTATCCTCCAACCTCCATTAGATATGTATTTTAAGCTCGATTTCCTCCATCCTCCGTTATATGTTTGTGCCGTGAGATATCCTAAAATGCAATCTCAAAATAACCAAGTACATCATATACTGTGTTATGAAATAAACAAGATAATAAACACAACTATATGAACATTTATTGTTTCGATATCACAAACTATAAATAGTACATCAATATTAGGATATAAATCACACGCAAAGCATAAGATATTGATATACTATACATATACATGTTATATGAAAAGCACATGTATATTTATACGTATATACGATGTCAAACAAGTAGGCAAGATAATGGAATACGACATCATAAATAACTATTCATATTTCTAATCATCAAAAAAATGAATGAGAATAATATATCAATATCAAAATATATAACACAAGTATGAGATATTAATATATTACTCGATATACACATGTTATACGATATGCAAGCTAATCAACAAGCATATATCAGTTTGGTGTCGATAAGATAAACAAGATAAAGAATGTAACACCAAACAACTATTCATGTTTTAGATATCATCAAAACTAAATAATAGAATTATCAAAATCCATAAGCTATCAAAAATTTCTTCAAAATATTTAAAGCCTATCACATGCAGCAAAAGCCATTCCTTCGATAACAATTTTGAGCATAAATCATAGAATATTAAATGACTCATCTTCCCTCAAATAACCAACCCGACTAATTTCCCTCCTTACCACTTACAAGACAACTCAAAACAAAAATAGGCACAATTTCAAGCACAAAAAGAAAAATTAAGAACTACATTTAAAGAGTATAGATCCTCTCTTCAGCAGACGATTTCACTAAAAAGTACTCAAGTTAAGCCTGTAGTAAAAGGAATAGCCGTTGATCCTATCCACTCATCCCCCTCTATAAATGATCCCACCGTGAACTTACTTGCCTCTATTGAGCTATTGATAACTCGATACCCCGTCCAATTAACCCGACGCGTAGTATTTGAACCCGGCCCTCTATTCTTGTATTCTCCATAATACAATGTGTCAAGCGCAAAGTTTCCACTCCACTCTAACCATCCAACTGGATCAATCAAACTATCTAGATAGGATAGCATGTACACTGTCCTTGAGTACATCTTCCATGGTCTACCAAGATACGACTTGAATTGAGATTGAACTGGCAGAAGATCGGATGCAGCCGAAACTTTGCAGTTCTGTATGGATATTCCGGTATTTTGGTTTGGGTCCTCTCTTCCTTGAGCCGTAATTATATTCTTTTGGTTCACCAAGGGTTTTCGTGCATATATGTTACAGTTCTGAAAAACTACAGCCGCGTTTCCGAATATGAAGTCGACAGTTCCATAAATGTCGCATTCTCGATAGAATTGACGCATGGAATGGGCATAGAGAGTGTCTTGATATCCCACGAAACTGCAACGATAGAATGCAGAGAAGTCTGCATTACTTCGAAGTGCTACTGCCTGGTGTTTTTCTGGGCCTGCTGAGTTCTCGAATGTGATATCGCGTGCGATAAACCCGGGGCCCACTATTGCTGCAATGTAAACAAAGATGAGGTAATCAAATTTTGTATCACATATTAGGTTTATTATCTTGGATTCTGAAAAATATAATGGTGCGTCCAACTCAAAATGTATAATCATCATATGTTCCTTAATCTTTATACACTTAAAGCTTGGTGTATTTTCTTATTCTCTTGAAAATGTCATTTTTTTTTGGGAATAGTTTTGATAGAGAATCAAACCTAGATTATTTTTGTTCTGTTTACTTGGGAAAACCTCCTTTATGGATCTTTCATCCAAAAAGAATAAAAAAAATAAAGAAATAGCGAACACATCCAATATTGTTTTAGTCTAAAGAATCTGAATTGCTGTACAACAGATTTTGCATTATATTACATTTGACTTATATATTTCGAATCAGTCGCATTTTATACGATAGCACGTTTATTGCTACGAGGCTTATAATATTTTTATGATTTTTAAGTCTATTATTAAATTTGGAAAGTATGTTACCATTAATCATAGATTAACTAATTAACAATCATGTAATTAGATAAAAATTAAATTGCAAAACTTACCCACAGTTGCGGATCGGTAAGTAGTCCACAGCCCATCAGCAACATTACGGCTGGCCTTTATCACCGTTTTTTCAATTCCATCCCCAACAAACATCAAATTAGTTTTCTTCTTCACCACCTCCACATTTTCCAAATAAACCCCTTGCTTTATGTAAATCACGATCCGAATTTTGCTCTTATCCTTGGTCGCGTTCACCGCATCCATTACCGTTGTAAAGTTTCCGCTCCCGTCCTTCGCCACCACGAGATCAGCTACCGTTATGTTGTCTTTCAACAGCTGTTTGTCGCTGGCTGAGATCCATTCCGGAAAGCCGTTTACAATCTTTCCGTAGTCTTCAAATACTTCACTTGTCCTGTCAGAATCAATTTAACGTAACATTAGCCATCTATATCTCATCCAACAGTTATAATTTCTACCAACTGGGTTTTGCTCAATTGGTACTAATTCCCTCTTCAATGTGAGAGGCCGAAAATTCGATTCCCGAATGTGCCTAAAAGAGAAAATGGACACAAATTAATGCTTTCGGGATAAATTCACGAGTCCTCTGTGTGCCTGGTTGTGTTGTGATGTGTGTGGGGGGAAATATATTGGTCGCTTTAGGGCCGGTGCCAAAAAAAAAACCTCTAAGATGAGTTGGTTGGAAAGTGATTGGTTGGTTCTTCATTTAATTAATAAAAGTCATAAGTTCAAAGATCATGTAAAAGATCAACTGTATGCATAAATTTGCGGGTCCAAAAAGTTTCCCCAAAACTATAAATACTAGACTCGTCTCTTTCTTTCTACAAGTTAGAACTGTTAAATCTAACAGTTCTTTGATATTTTTAGATGGAAACGGATTATATATGTGCCATGGGGTAATATAAGACGGTTAAGATTGAAAATAAAATCAATTCCACTTCTGAGTCTTAACTGGCCGAGCATCACAGAATGGATGGCGGATAATTAGCCTATAAGAGACAAGCTGGACTGATTGAACATGGGAATTGTGAGGATAAGTCTCACACATCATAGCGCGCTATTAGATAGAATATGGAGAAGGCTTGTTGGCACAAAAAGCGTAGAGCGGATCAAAACATATTGCATGGCCGGATACAATAACTTTAAAATCTTTATTTAAAATATGGTATCAAGCTTCGCCATTTAGTATGTCTAGCTATTCATTTTCTTTCATTTGAAAATAAAGTTTTATGTTCACCTTACAAAATTTTATCTTTTTTTAAAAAATAAGATCAGAGGGTGTTGTTGCAAAATAAAATTGGAATGCAGGAAAATTTTGATAAGAATACGGGCTGTTGTATTTTTTGGAAAAAATAAAGAGTTATTGAGTAGTAAGAAAAAACCAGCTATTTTATCAGTACGAGGGGTTTGGAAAGTCGGAGAAATTATTCTCCATGCAGGTCATATTGGAAAGTTGAAGAAACCATTCCCTATGCCCGAAGTGATACTTTTCCTACCAACTTGAAATTCTACCAAAATCTACCTAAGAGACAAAATGGTAGGACCCACAACACCTAAGTAATAGTGTCAAACAAACGGACACATGGTGTTTGTCTCTTGGGTAGGTTTAATTTGATAGCAATTTCAAGTGCATAGGTTAAGCATTTTTCCTATGCTGCAGGTTGTATATACTTAGGTAAAAAGAGAGAAGGAATAGAAGTGCATGAGCCTCGCATGCTGCTAAAGACCACCCGAAATCCTCCGCTCTCTCTTTCCTTGCCCAGATATATTACATCCAGCCCGGGGAAATAATTTCTAGCAGCTATTTTATTAGTACCCGTGGCTGGTAAAGTTGGATGGGACCAGGCTTTAGGAAGAAATTGTTGCTGAAAGTGATTGGAGATTATTTTTGAATGGCTTACAAAGGATCACATGTGGTGGGACCTGGGTCACATGGGGTGGGACGCGGCTAGATAATCTTCTTGTAAAGTTCCAGACCTCTCTGGCTTCAACATGGGGCCATCCCGGCCCGTTTGTGACCAATGATGACGAAGAGCGAAACTATCAAAATCATATAACTTTTCATATATGTATTTAAAAAATATATTAGGATGGACGGTGCAGATCGTTAAAATTATTGTTAGATTTTTGAATTACTGATAGATTTCAAGAATTTTTTTCTTCCATGTATTTCATACCATCTTTCTAGATAAAGATGCAGGAAAATTCACTTGTGACATTTTTAGAAAAATCTGAGTTATTCGTCTTGACAAGATGTAATAAACGGACGATAAAACATGAATGACGAACCGATGATATTAAAAGAAAAGCAAACCACATGCGGTGGCAAAAATAAGCCCTCACCTGTTTGGTTTCTTGCCATGAATCTTCTTGGCGATGGCCAGAGAGTTGCTGACAAGATGAGAGATGTTCAGCAACCTCCCCTCAATCAGGGGCCTCAAGCTATAGCTCGCATTCTCATGAGCAAACCCATCGAGGCACGAATACTGGTTCGTAATCGCCGCGCTCAAAACGGTCCTCATATCATCCAAGGTAGTCGTCGGGTGCTTCTCGAGGTCCAATATCGCCTTGTTCAGGTCACCCGTCGTCTCATCGAAGAGCTCCAAGCAATCGGAAAGCGCCACGGGCTGCCTCTGGTCGAGATGGGCTTTCTTGGAGTGGAGCAGGGATCTGCATTGTGAGGCAGAGGCCTGGACCGAGGCTGCAGTGTGGTTGAGGATGGAGCAGATGATATGAGGGAGGGGGTCTGATGAGAATGTGAGTTGAGGGAGGTTTGAAGCTGCGAGGGCTGACATGCAGAGGTCAGGGTAGGGGGTGCCGCTGCAGTGGGCGGTGATGGCAGTTTGGTGAATTGTGGATTGGAGATGCGTGGTTTTGTGGAGGTGGTGGGTGGGGTTTGGGTGGTGCTTGGGAGTGGAGTTGAGGAGGAAGATTATTAGGGTTAGGGTTATCGTGAAGAGGACGAGAGTTGTCGCTCTTCTTTTGGTTTGAGGAGCAGACATCGCGTTCATGAGAGTTCGAGAAATTAAGAGAGAGAGAAAGAGTGTGAAGGAAGCGGAGTTGGTGTTTTGTTTGATTTATAGGAGTGAGAGAGTTTAGTTGGTGTGATTTTGAATTAAACGCGTCTGTCGAAAAATTCAGCTAATCCCCGCACTCAACGCCAACACAATCACGATGTCTGGGTAGAAAAAATCATTGATGTGTGGCTCATATGTATGAAAATATAGATAGCAGTATGACATTTATCAGGTTGTCGGAAAATTACCTGAAGTTATATATCTATCTCTTACTCCTACCAAGATGTAATGCATATGATGTAATGTATAATTTCTGGTTTTGGGATAAAAAAAAAAGAGAGAGACATATTCTTCTTATTTTTGTGTTTAGCTTGATATATATGTCCATATCACAATCCAGCTAAGGTTCTTGTTAGACATTTGTAACATCTTTTTTGATTTTAATAGAATCATGAGAGTGAAGTTAGGAAACCGGTTTTTTCTTTAAAAATAAGTTTTTAGGTAAAGATGTTCTAGATAGATGATTAGCTCAAACTACACATCTTTAATACTAATATATTTTATAACCTAAGCTTAGACGGTATGATATCTATCTAATCTAGACCCACACGAGTCAATTAATGGAAACATAGAAAAGAGGCATTATGTTTATATATTTCGTAATTTAACTAAGAGAATATAATATCTATTCAGTCGGACTTAAACCATCACAACAAAAGAATTGAAATTACCATGTTAGTATTTGTTTTTCTTGAGATAATAGATGGAATAAATTAGTCATCCCGTGGGAGACCCCGGTTTCGATCCCGGGCCTTTCCAATAGACTACTCCAAACCCTACCAATGGACTACTCCAAGCAACCATGTTAGTCTTTGTTCTTTCTTTAGAAATTACTTTTTTCCCTTTCTTAGAAATTGATTTTTTCCTTTAGAAATTAATTTTTTTCATGCTTTTGGTTATCTTGTACAGGGATGAGGGATTCATTTTGTGGATGACCGCAGCTTCAAAAAATGCTATTTTTAGGGACGGATTACTCGCCTCTAGCATGTTCATGATTACATCACCCATTTAATTCCAGCTGCCACGTGTCATAATATAAATCTAATACCTATTTCATGTTTATTAATAGTGGATGCACACAGGTTTGCTATTTCCGCGGTTGAGATCAACGATCCAGAATTTTTTGATCTTAAAATCAACAGTCACGATCGGCTGTCAAACAGTATAAACCAGAAAGATTTGGTGTTGGTGTTCTTCACGTGCTTTGCACGTGTGATGTACGATCAGGATGGTCCCAGAGCAACTTAATAGTAGGGAGGGAAAATAGCAAGTTTCCCGATCCCAATTAATGAACCATTTTATAGAGAGAGGAGAGAGAGTAAGGAAAATGAGGTTGGTGCTTGGTATAATGCAAAGAGAGGGGTGAGTAAATGACCATGCATGGCACGCAAAGAGAGCAATCAAAGATTGTTGTCGGTCATTTGTTTGTTGAGGTGCGCACTTCAACTCAGGATTCAAGGTGGCATGATTTAATGTTTTGGATTTAATATGTAATATAATATATATTTTTGTAGATCTCATCATAACATCTGAGTTTTTATGCAGCAAGAGAAATTATAAAACATTATCAGATCTATATAGATTTGATTTTCATCGGATACGTTATATAATTGTGATTTCACAAACAAAAAACACACACCATGTATAAAAAGTTCTGGTCTTTGTTGAAAGACCCGAGACATGTTGAAATAAAAACAGAGTTTTGATATAGATGGAGGGGACAGTTAAGTTAATATTCCAAAAAAAGCTATGTTAAAAGACATTAGGAGACCTGCAGTGTTCCTGTAGGCCCTGCATAGAGTGCCCTCATCCAGAGATGAATGAGGCCTAAGGATGATTTTGCAATAAAGCCCTTGGGTTACACCCATCACCGGGTGAGACCACTGCAGGGAGGGGTTGCAGCCCACTACAGGCTATGTTTCCTCATGATATAAACCTTTGAAGTAAAGGAGATGATAATCTAGCAGACAATGAAGACAGGGTTGAAATTAATAGATTTAAGGTACCTACCATGTGTGAAACTTTACTCGAAGTGTCAAGATTGCTTGATTTTAGGCTTTTGTGGAGAATGGATAAAGGAGGAATTTTTTTCCCCGTTCTTTTTCATTTTTCGTTATTTTAGACGTGATGGAGACTAGTTCAACTTGTTGCAATTTTTTTACAGTGTGCTGTCCACTTCCTAGATCGCACTGCTTTATCATGGAGAATTAGGAAAAATTATTTGGTAGCCAGGGAATCACCTCTCCCTCATATATATATATATTATTACTTTTCTGATAATAGGAAATACAAATAATCTAAACAGATTTAATTAAATTTAGATCTTACCAATCTAATTAAACCTAATATATATCTTTCTTAAACTCCCCCTCAAGTTGGAGCATATATATCACACATGCCCAACTTGATATAAATAAACCGCACTCGACTCATTTCCAAAGACTCGTTTCCAAAGACTTGGTGAATAGATCTGCTAATTGATAGTCAGTTTTCACATGGACAGTATCAATGAACCCTTCTTCAATATTTTCACGAACAAAATGGCAATCTATTTTGATGTGCTTTGTTCGTTCGTAAAAAACTAGATTTTTGGCAATATAAATGGTAGTTTTGTTGTCACAATAAAGTTTTACTTGCTCCTTAGACTAATAATCAAGTTCTCGAAGAAGAGAAACTATGCATACTAGCTCACTCGAAATATTAGCCATGACTGTATATTCTGATTTAGCACTTGAACGTGAGACAACATTCTGTTTCATTCTTTTCCACGAAACAAAATTGCCTCCAACAAACACACAAAAACCTGTGGTTGATTTTCGATCACTTGGCGATCCGGCCCAATCTGCATCTGTAAAGCCTGTAACTTTAGAATGCCCAAAGTTCATATACATAATATCTTTCCCTAGTGTAGCTTTCAAATAGCGAAGGATACGCATCACTGCACTCTAGTGTGAATCTCTAGGATCTGTCATAAACTGGCTAATTATACTAACAGGAAAAGAGATGTCAGGCCTTATCACGGTCAAATAATTAAACTTACCAACCAATCTACGATATCGTCCTGGATCGATAAGTGGCTTCCCCTGTCCTGGATATAGCTTGACAATAGAATCCATAGACGAGTCAATAAGCTTACAGTCACACATCTTTACTTTCTTAAGCATATCAAGAACATACTTCTTTTGAGTTACAAAACTACTGTCCTGAGGAGAAGAACGTGCCACCTCAATACCAATTAAGTATTTCAACTCTTCTAAGTTTTTAGTGCCAAACTTCTTCTGAAAATAAGTTTTTAACTCAGTAATGACTTTCGCATCGCCTGTGATCACAATATCATCAACATAAAACAACCATCAAGATTCTGCAGCCTCCTCGATTTCTAAAGAAAACAGAATGATCATTGCTACTTCTGCATAACTCAAAATCTCGAACAACGCTAGTTAGTCTCCCAAACCAAGCACGCGGAGACTGTTTGAGACCATATAAAGATCTCTGAAGTTTGCAGACTTTTCCAGATACCTTCTGAGCAACAAAACCAGGTGGTTGCTCCATATATACATTCTCCTTCAAGTCATCGTGAAGAAATGTATTCTTCATATCAAACTGATGTAGAGGCCAATTGTACATAACTGCAAGTGATAGGAATATTTGTACAAACACCATCTTTACCACAGGAGAAAAAATTTCATTATAATTTTCTCCATAAATCTGAGAATAGCCCTTGGCAAAAAGTTTGGCCTTCAAATGAGCCAGTGAACCATCTAGATTAAGCTTTATGGTATATACCCATTTGCAGCCAACTGCTCTCTTTCTAACATACTGTTAGTTATATGTATGCCTTAAATGCCATTATTGTACATGATTATATATTATAGTGCATGTTTGGATATATATATATATATATATATATATATATATATATATATATATATAACTTTCTTGCTCGGCATGATAGTTGTAAGTCCACGGTAGCGCCCCGGCAGTCTAACAGACGCCAAATGCGGAACAAAAACTTTTTACAAACTGGCGCTATCGCGTACTATAACCCGGATCTGCCATTAAAGTTAAACTAACAAACTACAAAGTGGGTTAGAATTGTTATACCGAACGATCCGAGTCCTTCGGTCTTTAACCATCATCCCACGCTTTGTTGCGGCTGCTCCGATCTCCTGAATCTCCAGTCTTCTTGTCCAGGTGGCACAACGTCGACGGATCTTTAAACGGGCTCCCGCCTCTGAACCGAAGCAACTCGATCATCAAGTTTGCTAAAAGAGATGACCAAGATTGATGTAGAGAATGAGTAGAACACTTTGTCTCGTTATGTCCAAAGCTATGGATGAACGGTTAATGAAGTTGCCTTTTGGATTCAAATGAAATGAGAAATGAATATCTGAAATTTCCATGAAGCCAAAACCCTAATATTTTTGCAAATGAACAACCATCTCCTATCAAATGAGGGGCCGACCACTATATAGGATGACGGAGGTGAGTGTAGGAGAGGGGGGGTGACCACAACAATTAATGAAGAGAATGATTCATCATAACACCTTGCACAAACTTAATGCAAACAATTAATGCAAAAGAAGATGCATTAACCTAGTCATCCTCTCATTAAATGCAACCATTAATGAACTAATGACTCACTAGCCATCTCATCATCCTAGTCATCATCTAGAAGTTTCCACACTCATCAAGAAAAGATAAATCCGTTTTTAACCAAATGTTAAAGACGGGCGATAGAAAACTGGAAACTGGCAACTTCCAAAAGTGATTATGAAACGAATTTCAGGATAACCCCGTAACAGTATAAACATACCCGCATTTGTATTACGACCGAATACAAATGCAACTGAGACAAAGATATTATATCTACACAGTATAATACTCGGATCCGGCTTAAACCAAAGCCGACCAGTATTATCTGCCCGAAAAATGACACGTGTGTAAACGCATGTGCATTTTCCGAACCTTGCCATAAAACCATACGGCCTCTACAACGTTTTGCCCGAACTTGGGAAAATGTCTGTGGGGGACTCTAATGACTCATCAACACACTGGCACTGGGTATAACCTCTAGCACGTCAGAGGTACAAGCTGTACGTAATGGTTGCCTATGTATTGATTGGAAGGGAAGCTGACGAGCGAACTCATCCAGAAACTCTACTGAGCCTAACAGTGACAATATACATACAGTCCGGTCCGTTCGTCTATGAGCATCGCATATAGGCCTAGGGGATGGTAACGTCAGACCCCCAATAGCGGTATAAGTCGTGTCAGAGAGTGGCCCAGAACACCCTGAGATACTACTGGAGTACCTACCAGTAAATCTCCTGCCTCGGCCAAGAGCTTTGTGTAATGGATTTCCTAGACACAGCGCGATCTCACCCCCAATACCGGGAAAGACGAATCCCCTGCCGATCCGCTCACTTGCCTCCATGTCTCTTGGGACTGTACCCAAAAAAGACATATTTGCATGACTCCGTTGAGCCGTGGTAGGGTAGAAATCAAAGCACAGTGGGAACTCACACGAGACAAATGACGACCTCAGGTCGATGAACTAACCTGTACACATGTTACCAGGGAACTGCTATCTGACGCTAGGTATAATACCAACTAGCAGATTCCCGGCGAGTCCTGTCCGGTGTACTCATAACCCAATGAGCACCTGTATACATATTAGGTGAACCAACTAACACCAATGGCTTGTGAGACCGGCCATCGCTCCTCGTCGGGGTCTCGACTGTATACACTAGTCTACTCTGGAGTATCGATGCCCTGTCTCGAAACTCCTATGACTAGGGACACTTTAAGGATGTGCTTATAGACCCCAGCTCCTATGTATATGATCGCCATCATACTGCTGGCAGTCAAGCAAGAATCCTATGGGCTCTATCATCATGCAATAGTGAACTAAAGCATGTATATGATGATAAAGACAAACCGGATAGCATACTATCATCTCGAGCAAGACTGTCATATCGGTATAGGTCCCGCCTCAATCATTGCAATCACGTATCTGCGATCCAATAATTGATTTTGAGGGCACTATATCCAACAATCTCCCACTTGCACTTAAGGCTAATTATTGCGATGTCACATACTCACAGCCCGTGTGATACCGAACATCCAATTCCTCTACTAATCAGTTTTATAAAGCTAGTTTGTAAAAACTCTTGTGTTCGAGAAATAGCCTCAGTGAGTGGATCCGCCCTGATGTTTCTTTCTATGTCTCTCTTAATCTCAAGTTCATGGAGAAAACCATCTCCCGAATTGAGCAATACCTATATTAGAATATGTCTGGATATCTGATGGGACCTAGTTCATAAATGAACTCCGAATCCAAACTTCTTAGACTGTAGTGATCACTAAACCTAATCAGTATCCAGCACCATGTCTCCCACAGTATCCTCTTGGACCACCTGTCCATAATACTGTCCCTCGTCAGAGGGAAAACTATAACTCTGACAGTCACTCTGTCATACATGTCAACCTTGAAGCCTGGAACGATAACCGTCTCTTGAAGGAGGCTGCCGTCATCAAATCCGTAGAACATACACTTATGTTCTAAAACTGCTTCCTTATGTTTTTTCAGGATTGGATTAATATAAACTTATCGCATCAAGTGCAAAAACAACATCTGGTGTGGTACTTGACATCTCATGATTGACTCAATTGCCTAAGCAAGTAATCTGCCAATCATGCACATCCCTCTCCCCTTTAGTCTGTAAGACATCTTTAGAGAGGGTGACTCCATCACCTGCAGGTTCACCACCATGCCAGGAGTCATCTATTCTAAAATACTATTAGAATACTGTCAAAGTATCCTGATTGGGAAACTACCCAATTCTAAATCTAAAACCATAGATCTAGTAACCAGAATGTCAGATATTATATCCATGTCCTTTGTGGAGAAACAACCGTGTGACGACCAAAGTACAACCGATCGTAGTATAGGAATTTTACTTCCTATTCTGTGTATGTTATCCAAATACTAGGACATCACACCCTACTACCTTCTTAACAGATCCATTCCCTATTCTGATGAAGTCAAACCCATGACTGTCATATCAAAAATAGATGATCTTATCTCCGCTATATCTTCTCAAGCCTATAAATAGACATAAGCTACTTGCCCACTATACTTCCGCTGCTCCCACTGACTACGACAACCCTCTGGCAGAATGATATATACGTGCACTTCTAAAGCTAGTTTAGAACGACGCTATACTTAACCTCCTGCCGGGTCT
The DNA here is from genome assembly GCA_030015575.1 of Agapanthus africanus. Lineage (NCBI taxonomy): Eukaryota > Viridiplantae > Streptophyta > Magnoliopsida > Asparagales > Amaryllidaceae > Agapanthus > Agapanthus africanus. The sequence continues at coordinate 742,620,335 of CM057341.1, forward strand.
CATAGCCTGGAACAACAGTAGTGTCAAGTCTGGGTAAACAAGAACCTCCCTGTCACCGTCCTTGAGGCTACCGGAGTACCTCTCGGGTGTCTGAGGTTACCCATCTTATCTGCGGAGTGGCTATTGGAATGTCAAACCCGATTGAATATATAGGTCCTATTAAATTTTCCGTAATCGTTTGCGGTTCTGGAATCACTTCCAGTTCTACCATACTCCCACTACTGTTTTCTGAAAAAATCCATTTTACTAAAACTATGGCGAGTCAAGAACAATATCACTATTGATCTTCCAGATCGTAGAAAATCAACCCTCGACATAGCCCGGGTCAACCCACAAACTGCCATTACAGAAACATGCCTTGAGTTATCCAGAGTCTGGTTTTAAGCATAAGCCGGACAACTCCCCGTATCTTAACATCGTTAAGATATGAACCATTCTATATATTTTATAGAAATAGAGGCACTAATCTAACTGGAACCAGATTCAAACCATGCAACTGTCTCCAGTGCATATCAACTTAATGGAGAGAGGTTAATCAACATTACTCAACTTAGGAATCCTTCCATATCTGAGTAACCTGAAAGAGAAACTAGTTTCTCCAAACCATTACTATCAACTGAATACCAATCATAAGTATCTACATCTTCGATCTCTTTGAAGAATCCCGATACTTGCGATACCTGGTTCTCTACTTTATTCTTATACCCACAGCTTCTCAAAACTTAGACATTGTATTTCTACGAAACACTTGTCTAAAAACTAGAGAAGTCATAAGTAAACAGAACATAATACGAGGACCTACCCCTTTGTCCTGACGGACACTGGACAACATACAATACTCTGTATAAGTCCGCTGAGTTGAATAACTCAAAACCTTGTGCGTCGTAGGTTGAAAAACTGTACCCGGGCGATTTCCTCAAATATCACTAATTACAATGAAATCCGATATAATGAGGATGATCTCTTAATTCCTAATAACTTACTCCCACTCATCATCTGTAAAACCATACAGATATGAGAATCATACCTGGTAAATACATACCCTAGGGTAAGTATCTAATCGGGAAATCAGTTTTGCTTCAACAATGCACTGAAATATAAAATGTTTCGTAGGGGTATCCTGGTATTCCTAGTAATGCCTCTTCCGTAATCCAATTCATGACTTTAACCGTATATTTCTTTGTCACCTTTCCAAATCCCTTTAATTTGTCTTTATTCATTACCTTCTGTACATCCCTTAGGGTAAGTGGTTTTCTTCCTTCCCTACCGTTCGGCACCAGCCTATGGTTTGGAAGAAGACTATCCAGTAAGCATAATAGGTGTACTCTCTTAAACCAAGGAGTACTCGCAACTTGAAAGAAGGTGATGACAAAAGACAACTGAATAATTATACCTTATTCTATTTCTCCCGAACTGGGGAAAAAAGCAAAGGTGAAAAAAGGAGTGGCGATGAAGTACGTTGTTTGGTCGTGAATGATAACAGTCGCAATTTACTTTGTCTTCTTTCTAATCCCTTTATTTTATCTTTAGTTATTACCTTCTGCACACCTTACTTAGGCTAATTGGTTTTCTTTATTCCCTACCTTTCGGCACCTGCCTATGGTTTGGAAGAAGACTATCCAGTAAGCATAATAGGTGTACTCTCCTAAACCAAGGAGTACTCGCAATCTGAGAAAAGGTGATAATAAAAGACAGCCGAATAAACCAATTCTATTTCTCCTGAACCTGGATCCATCGTCGAAGAAGTCCCTTCGAGTTCGTATATAATCATACGATGGATCTATCCAATGGAAGTGGATTTCTGTAGTAATACGGGGTGTTCTGAGAAATACAAAGGGTAAAAGAAGAAGCAGCAATAACTTATGCAACTTTAGACAATCCAAAAGCCAGTATTTTAAGAAGGTTCGGTCAACTTGGTCACTGAGTCATAGTCTAGGGTCGGTCAAAGGTCGCTGCCAAAAAGAGAGAGAGAAAAGAAACACTCTGCATGCACTCTAATCTAGATCAGAATGGTTATCACTTTATCTAATCAGGAAACCTCCCACTGTAATCTCAAATTCTCCTCCAAACCTGAAAGAAGAATTAGTCGGGATCACCCGAAGAGTAAACCAACTCATCAGTGAGAATCGGGATCCAACTATCATCGCATGATAACTTGATGGAAGCCACTCAAGTTATCACACTCCAGAAGGTTTGCGCATGCCTGGAAAGTTTGCTGTTTGTTTGAAACTCCCGATGTAATTTTTACCTCATGCTCTTATGACCTTGACTAAGGGCCAACAAATCATAAGTCACATGTCAAGTTCTTCCCGTCATTATCCAGGTTGATTTGAACCCATCCGTACATACTCTTGACTAAGGGCCAACAAAGTAATACGACTGTCCCAAACCAACGCATCTATTTATGCAACAAATGAATACCCAGCAGCTACCAAACACTATGCCTTGACTAAGGGCCAACAAACATAGCTTGAATACTACTGACTATCCATAAGAAATGACGGAGGGCTATGACTGGTTTTTGACGAAAAACCTTTAACGTAATGAACTTGATCTCATTGAAGGAAACTGATAGCTTTTTATAAAAATATAGCGACGAAAACCTTTTGCTAAAGAGGTCACTCCCGGTAAAGGGATCTCGGCTCTTTCCTCGTGGAATGAGGTGCAGGATATTCTAACTGAATACCGCGATGCAAAGCAACTTGTAATCGACTATAGAGAAGTTATTACTCTGACGCAAACTTCTGCCCAAGGGGTCACTCCCGGTGAAGGGATATCAGCCCTTGCCTCGTCGAATGAGGTGCAGGATATTCCAACCGAATATCCTTATGCAAAACAAAAGGAAACGTCTTTGTAATAACACCTTTTAAAATTTGTTCCAACAATATCAAATATAGGTTTGTTTTATCCTTTGCATTGATCAGAATCAATGCAGTCCCAACAATTAATCACACCATAAAAGAACGAAAATATAATGTACGTATATGCCATCCGCATTCGCCACTGGGTCCCGTCATCACCCGTTAGGTTACTTAACTGACGACAGAGCGGGGACAGGACTAGCGCGGGTGTAAAACATATACAACATCTAATAGTATATATACCAATATACAATAATCGCTCCAAGCGTGATAATATGCAACATTACAGAAAACTAATAAGCATCACAGAATAATACAGATAATCTGGGATCCCCGGGTTTCACAGAGCCGCTACTGAAACCTGACGTTCCCCTGGTCGTGTGGATAGCCTGTGCAATGAAAGCTAGACCCTTACGGGTGCGGCAAGTTACCCGCCAAAAGCTGAAGCGAGGCAGCCCCCTACAGCAAAGTGAATGGACCACCCGGCACTTCACGGAATCCGGTAACTTGAGCACCTCTCCTTGGGTCAACCTGTACCCCCTACGAGTATGGCGAATAGTCTGCCAATTCTAGAGTGAGGCCCCTTTGCCTCTCAAAGCCATGAGATACGGACCCGTTGCCTTCCAGAACCCGGCTATCCGTGCACTCCGTCGCGGGGTAATCGTAGTACAGAAAAGAAAATATATACAACGGGTACATCGACCTCAGCCCGGTCGTGCCCCAAAAGGAATATTATACAAACAGGCAGTGACGGCAGTCCACATGTTGGACGCTCGCCCCGCAATATCAAATATACAAATAAATTGAAACTGCACTACCATTGCACACTGCTATCCACCACGACATATCCGCAACATCACAACACAATACAGAACATCAACGCGAATGTCACGTTCGCAAACCCGTCTAAAAGAACTATAGCAATTAGACGCGGTTTACCGCTCAAATGACATTCCCGGTCGGAGATATAATATAAGTACTGTAAACTAACACGTTTAAATTTCGATCGACAAAATATCCCAAAGTGGGCCATACATACATCTGCTGTACAGTAACAAAATATGGGCCCAAAAGAAATATTCCAAAAACCACAATTTTACAAGAAGAACCTACTGTAGAAAAATGGTTTACTGTAGCTCCAAAACGGCGGCGGAACCGCTGCCAAACTAGGGTTTGCGCGGCGGTTCCGCGGCTCTTTAGAAGCTTCAGTTGACCAAATTTCACCAGAATTCTTAAAAAAGCCCGCTCTCTTTTCTGTGATATGCAAAATAATTTTTAGACCCTTTTAAAAATCGACAGAAACTTTAACCCAGAAAATTGCAGTTTTCGAAATTCCGTTCGATCGATGTTTTAAACGCATTAGCACAAGTTAGTAAAGCTTAATGGTGAGGCTCCGATACCACTGTAAGTCCACGGTAGCGCCCCGGCCGTCTAACAGACGCCAAATGCGGAACAAAAACTTTTTACAAACTGGCACTATCGCGTACTATAACCCGGATCTGCCATTAAAACTAAACTAACAAACTACAAAGTGGGTTAGAATTGTTATACCGAACGATCCGAGTCCTTCGGTCTTTAACCATCATCCCACGCTTTGTTGCGGCTGCTCCGATCTCCTGAATCTCCAGTCTTCTTGTCCAGGTGGGACCACGTCGACGGATCTTTAAACGGGCTCCCGCATCTGAACCGAGGAAACTCGATCATCAAGTTTGCTAAAATAGATGACCAAGATTGATGTAGAGAATGAGTAGAACACTTTGTCTTGTTACGTCCAAAACTATGGACGAACGGTTAATGAAGTTGCCTTTTGGATTCAAATGAAATGAGAAATGAATATCTGAAATTTCCATGAAGCCAAAACCCTAATATTTTTGCAAATGAACAACCATCTCCTATCAAATGAGGGGCCGGCCACTATATAGGATGAGGGAGGTGAGTGTAGGAGAGGGAGGGTGACCACAACAATTAATGAAGAGAATGATTCATCATAACACCTTGCACAAACTTAATGCAAACAATTAATGCAAAAGAAGATGCATTAACCTAGTCATCCTCTCATTAAATGCAACCATTAATGAGCTAATGACTCACTAGCCACCTCATCATCCCAGTCATCATTTAGAAGCTTCCACACTCATCAAGAAAAGATAAATCCGTCTTTAACCGAATGTTAAAGACGGGCGATAGAAAATTGGAAACTGGCAACTTCCAAAAGTGATCCTGAAACGAATTTCAGGATAACCCCATAACAGTATAAACATACCCGCATTTGTATTACGACCGACTACAAATGCAACTGAGATAAAGATATTATATCTACACAGTATAATACTCGGATCCGGCTTAAACCAAAGCCGACCAGTATTATCTGCCCGAAAAATGACACGTGCGTAAACACACGTGCATTTTCCGAACCTTGCCATAAAACCATACGGCCTCTACAACGTTTCGCCCGAACTTGGGAAAATGTCTGTGGGGGACTCTAATGACTCATCAACACACTGGCACTGGGTATAACCTCTAGCACGTCAGAGGTACAAGCTGTACGTAACGGTTGCCTATGTATTGATTGGAAGAAAAGCTGACGAGCGAACTCATCCAGAAACCCTACTGAGCCTAACAGTGACAATATACATACAGTCCGGTCCGTTCGTCTATGAGCATCGCATATCGGCCTAGGGGGCTGGTAACGTTAGACCCCTAATAGTGGTATAAGTCGTGTCAGAGAGTGGCCCAGAACACTCTGAGATACTACTGGAGGACCTACCAGTAAATCTCCTGCCTCGGCCGAGGGCTTTGTGTAATGGATCTCCTAGACACAGCGCGATCTCACCCCCAATACCGGGAGAGACGAATCCCCTTCCGATCCGCTCACCTGCCTCCATGTTGCTTGGGACTGTACCCAAAAAAGACCTGTTTGCACGACTCCGTTGAGTCATGGTAGGGTAGAAATCAAAGCACAATGGGAACTCACACGAGACAAATAACGATCTCAGGTTGATGAACTAACCTGTACACATGTCACCAGGGAACTGCTATCTGATGCTAGGTATAATACGAACTAGAAGATTCCCGGCGAGTCCTGTCCGGTGTACTCATAACCCAATGAGCACCTATATACATCTTAGGTGAACCAACTAACACCAATGGCTTGTGAGACCGGCCACCGCCCCTCGTCGGGGTCTCGACTGTATACACTAGTCTACTCTGGAGTATCGATGCCCTGTCTCGAAACTCCCACGACTAGGGACACTTTAAGGATGTGCTTATAGACCCCAGCTCCCACATATATGATCGCCATCATACCGCTGGCAGTCAAGCAAGAATCCTATGGGCTCTATTATCATGCAATAGTGAACTAAAGCATGCATACGATGATAAAGACAAACCAGATAGCATACTATCATCTCGAGCAAGACTGTCATATCGGTATAGGTCCTGCCTCAATCATTTCAATCACGTACCTACGATCCAATAATTGACTTTGAGGGCACTATATCCAACAATAGTATGCTATCTGGTTGCTCTTTATCTAAACATGTACACTTGTATCATTATACTGTCTCTCCGTTACATGGTGATAAAGCTCTTAGGATGCGGACTTGACTATCAGGACTATGATGCAGATCATACTTGTGGGGCCAGGGTAGTCCATAAGTACATCCTTTAATTGTTCCTAGTCGGGAGAGTATCGAGACAGGGCATCGATATTCCAGAGTAGACTAGTGTGTACGTTTCTTGACCCTGTATGGGACGATGGTTGATCCCATAGCCATTGGTGTTTGACATCAAAGATTGTACACTGGTGGTCATTGGAAAATGGGTACACCGAACATGACTCACCGAGAACTCCTAAATGGTATTATACCTATCGTCAGATAGCAGTTCTCAGGTGACACTGGTACAGGTTAGTCTGTAGACCCGAGATCGTCATAGAGTCTTATGTGATTCCCATTGTGCTTTGATTTCCTCCCTACCATGCTCAAGAGAGCGTGCAAACAGATGGATTTTGGGCACAATCCCGATTCATATGGAGGCAATGAGCGATAGGAGGGGTTTCGTCTCTGCCGGTATTGGGGGTTGATATTGCGCTATGCTCGATTGGTTATAACAGGAAGTCCCTGGCCAGGGCTGAAGATGAAATTTACTGGTAAGTGTTATCAGTAGTTTCTCGACCCGTTATGAGCCTCACATCGGCATGACTTATCAAGTTATTGGGGTCTGACGTTTACCACCCCCAGACTCGATATGCGACATATCAGACGAAGAGACCGGACTATACAGTAGTGTTACTTACTGGATTCATGAGAGTTTGGACAAGCTTGCTTATTGATCTTCTGATCGCTCAATACCTGGGTAGCCGTTACGTCCAGTTAGTACCACTGACGGCTTGTGGGCGACTGATATGATCATTACCTACTACTGGCGTATTGACGAGTCTTTAGAGTCCTACACAGAGCTTTCCTACCTTAAACGAAATGAAGTAGGGCACATATGTGATATGTGTGGGACCGAAATTATTACGTGTATGTGATACAGTATTCTAATCTTGCTATATATGTTATATGTGATATAACCGGATTATTGAATCAAGTGTTGATTCAATAATTTGTTATATGTATATTTGATATATATATAAATGATATTAGTCAGTTGTATGTGATATAACCGGATTATTAAATCAAGTGTTGATTTAATAACTTAATATATAATTATATATTTGATATACTAATATATATTAACTAATATTAGCCCACTGAAGAATTTGTTTTCTACAAATACATATAAATATATATGAGATATATATTAATGTATTTATTTTTGTGTCATGCTAGATGATACATAGGACATGGGTGTATGAGACTCACACCACACTAAGGATAATTTAGGTGATTAATTATTAAAGGAAAAAACAATATTAGGTGGAAATCAGCATGGCTAATGATGCTTGTGGAAGCATGTAGAAACCTTGACTTAGTCCACTAATTTTGCTTTACTCTAGATATTTATTAACCCAACCATTATCTTTAGCCATGGTTAAGTCTCTAAAAATATGATTTGAGATATTTTCTCACTCAAGGGCTCACATTAGTTCACTTTCTTCGTCTCCTTCTTTGCTCTCTAGTTTTGAGTGAGGTGAGAAAGAAAAAAAGGGAAAAATAATTCTAAAATGAACAAAGTTCCTACTTCATCAATCTATACCAAACTAGCCATTTAGTATAGGTTGTTTACTTTACTAATTCCTCAATTAGTGAAGAGGTAGCTTGAGTTAGAGATTTTTCGATGTAGATCATCTTCAGCCTCGAAAATTCTTGAGCAAGCTCGTTCCTTTCGCCTAGTGGAGCCTAGGAAGAGTTCGGGGACCACTACTTAGAGCTAAGGGACTACTACACGGAGATTTAAAAGTGAAGGACCGGTCTACAAAGGTTGTATTCCTTATTCACTTAGTGTAAAGTTTGTTTACATGCTTTATAAAACCCTAATTCTCTAGTTCGATTCTAGGTTTGTGTTCCTTAACATTCTAGATTTTTTAAAATTGCATACTCGATACTTGCTCCTAGTGGTCATGCTAAGAACCCCCAACATGGTATCAGAGCTACTGGGCATTGGATGTCGATTTATGGGGGGTTCTCACTGTGTGATAGTGTGGCGAAGCATAGGCTCTTATCCCAGGGTGTCCCAAGACCGGAAGGTGTTCCGGTGGGTTCGCGAGGGGCATGCGTAAAAAGTAGCCGCTGAGAGACCCGTAGGTGCCATGGTGACCCCATTGGATGGAGTGGCTGCCTGACCTACATGGTATCAGAGCTAAACTAGAGCATTAGGAGTGGCCTAGACGAAGTTAAAGTGTTCGATCGACTTTTCGAAACCCTAAAATCCGGATTTCTGAAATTTTTTCCGAAAGTTGGAATTTTTTAAATTAAAAATATGCAGAAAATTGAGCAGGGTTTTATATGGATCCCCAAAAAGAACGAGCGCCCAACTCGACCACACGGCCGCGCAACCGGGGCCAAACCATGGGTTTAGTCGCGGTTCCGCGGTCCAGTTGGTGAGGTAAGGACTGTGCCTTCTTGTGCTAATCCGTAGGTACTGTTGGCATGTTTTGGGTATTTTTAAGTGAGGCTCAAGTGTTGAGGTCTCTGGGAATTGTGAGTGTTTGATAAATTGATCGAAATATTTAACACCGTCTAGATATCTGTGATTTGTGATACAATATTTGGAATCCACAATAATTAGTTTTGTGAAAACTAATTAGTGTTTTGTAAATCCGGTAATTTAGTCTGTTTCGATCGGTTGCCATGGGGTTTTGATTCGGATCAAAACTCCGTCGCAATCTCATATAGTACGCGAATGCTTGCCTCGTAACACTACTAGATAGTGTTGGATATGTATGCCATAGAGGCCATTATTGTATAGTACTAGTTTGTATATTACATTTTGAAATCTTTGGATATATATACGGATTGATGAAAGTCTTGCTCGATATAGTAATATGCTACTTGGTTTGTATCTATCTTAATATGTGTATATGTTTCTTTTAACATATCGCTAATACATATTGATGGAGCCCTTAGGATTTTTGCTTGACTACCAGCATTGTGATGGCGACCATACTAGTGGGGCTGGGTAGTCTATAAGCACATCCTTTTACAGGTCCCTACTCGTAGGATCATCGAGACAGGGTATCGATACTCCATAGTAGACTAGTGCATACGCTTCTCATCCCAGCAGGGGAGATGGTATGTCCCACAGCCATCAGTACGTCGTACTGGAGATAGAATATAGGTGCTCATTGGGTTATGAGTTATACTGGACGGACTCGTCGGGTACTGCTGGTTGGTACTATACCTATCGTTAGGTAGCAGTTCCCAAGTGACATGAGTACAGCTTAGTTCGTTGACTTGACACTACTAGTTCGCCTCAAGTATGTTCCCACTGTTCTTAGATTGCTACCCTACCACGGCTCTATTGAATCGTGCAAATAGGTAGTAGTTGGGTGTAGTCCCGAAGCACTTGGAGGCAGTGGCGGTTAGAAAAGATTCGTCTCTCCTGATATTAGGGGTTGATATCGCGTTGTGTTTGGAGAGCCATTACACAAAGGCCCTGGTCAGGGCAAGTAAGATTTACTGGTAGGTGTTCTAGTAGTTTCTTAGGGTGCTCTGAGCTACACTCCGACACGACTTATACCGCTATTAGGGGTCTGACGTTTACCACCCCTCTAGGCCCGATATGCGATACTCTTAGACGAATAGACCGGACTGTACGGAGATTGTCACAGATAGGCTCAGTAGGAGTTTGGATGAGCTTGCTCGTCGACCTTCTTATCGAGAAATACCTGGGTAGCCGTTACGCACAGCTAGTGCCATTGACGTGCTTGTGGTTAAACCCACTGCCAGAGTACTGTCGAGTCTTTAGAGTCCTACACACAGGGTTTCTCAGCTTCGGGCGAAACCAGTAAAGGCCGTATGGTTTTACGATAGGGTTCGATCACATACGTGTACTTATGCGCGTGTGGTGTTCGAGTGGACAATACTAGTGGGCTTTGGTTTAAGCCGGATCCTAGTATTTGATTATTGGATTAGTTTCATCTCATAGTATTCGTGTTTCTCGGAACACGGATGCGGGTATGTATATACGGATGAGAGGGGGTATAGAAGGAGATACCTCATTAGGGTTTTGACCATTGACTTGGTAAAAACAAATATGAGGTAAAGAAAAGACTTTGTTATTTTTGATAAATGATAATTTTAGTGGCATGGCTACTTATGTTGACCTTTTGACTTGGCTTGACTTGTTGACCTTAGATATTTTGATGATATATTTTTGACCGAGATATTTTGGTGAGATATTTTCCATGCCATGCTTGAGGTCATATATAAGTTAGCCATTCTATTTTTATAATCATTATCACAAATACTTTCTCTTTCTTCAAGCTTGCTCCCTCCTTCTTGCTCTCTCAAACCCTAGTGTATCATGTGTTGATAATCAAGGGTTAATGAGACTTAGCTACTCTACTCACTCTAGTCTACTTAGATTAGCAAGCTAAGTATTCTAGTTACCTCAACTTGGAGGTTTAGCTCAAGGTTGGAACTCTCGGGTGGATCATCGTTGACATAAGGAGGCCGAAGTTCAAGCACGATCCATACTTCCATCGAGGAGCTTAAGGAGAGGATCGAAGACCCGAAGGACTTGGTTTCTTTAGGTATACTTTCTATCATAGTAGAAAGAACCCTAACATGCTAACTAGGTTTATGGTAAAGATCCGGTTTTTGTGTTATCCTAGCACCAAGTTTCTACTCGTAGTAAAAATTTTGTTCCGCATTTGTCCACGGAAGTTGGCCAGGGCGCTAGCGTAACCCTTTATGGTATCAGAGGCAGCCCATAAACCCTAGACTAGCAAGTTTAAACAATGTTAAAACAACAAAACCGAAACGAATCCGTAACATCAAAACCCAAACTACAGTTTCTGTTGATTTTTTAAAGGCTTCAAATTTTTTTTAAAACAAGTGCAGAATGCTCTTTACACTGTGAGATGAACCCTGTCAAAAAACGACACAATTCCAACACAACTTGGCCGGACACAATCCCCATAAAACTGGCCTGCTCGGTTTTTTCTTGGAGAAATAAGTCGTGTTTTGGTCTGTGTTCTTATCTAGTGGAGTTTGGGTTTCAGGTGTTGCTAGTTTTTTTGTCCAATTTGATTCTCTGTTGTTTTCAGTATGGGGCAATTTAGAGTGTTTCTAAGTCGTTATATTTGACACTGTTTAATAGTTTACAGTACATTCACTTTTATCTGCGACCCTGAATGTCATTCGATCGGTAAAACCGTCTATCTGCTATATGTCCTTTTATACGAGTTTGCGAACGTGACATTCGCATTGATGTTTTGTGCTTGTGCTGTGCTTGTGGTTGGATAGTCGTGGTGGATAGCATGTGATGCAATGTTAGTAGTACAGTTTATATTTATTTATACATTTGATATTGTGGGGAGAAAGTCCGACATGTGGACTTCCGTATTTGCCGGGTTGTATATTATTTTGGGGCACGACCGGGTTGAGGTCGATGTCACCATTTATACATATTATTTTCTTTTTTTGTATTAGGATTACCCTACGGTGGAGTGCAAGGATAGCCGGGTTCTAGAAGGCAACAAGCCCGCATCTCATGGCATTGAGACGGAGGGGGCTTCATTCTAGAATTGACGGGCTATTCACCGCACTCGTAGGGGGTATAGTTTGACCCACGGAGGGGCGCCCAAGTTATCGGATTCCGTGAAGTGCTGGGTGGCCCATTCACTTTGTTGAAGGTGGCTGCCACACTTCTGGGATTGGCGGGTAACTCGCCGCGCTCGTAGGGGTCTAGGTTCTCATTACACAGGCTATCCACACGATCAGGAACGTCGGGTTTTATTTGCGGCTCAAATGAAACCCGGGGCTCAAAAATTATCCACCATTCTGTATTGTTGGCTGAGATTCTGTGATGTTGATTATTATCATGTCTGGGACGAATGTTCTATATACTTATATATATACTAGTAGATGTTGCATATATTTTACATCCGCGCTAGTCCATTCTCCGCTCTGTCGTTAGTTAAGTAACTTAACGGGTGATGACGTGGCCTGTGGCGAATGCAGATGGCATATACGTACATTGTATTTTCATTCTTTTCTGGTGTGATAGGTTAAATTGATGGGACCGCATTAATTTTGATTAATGCAAGAAAATAAACCTAAAATATGTTGTTGGAACAAATTTCGAAAAACTAAAGTTATATTCTTTCGCTTTGCATAGTGGTATTCGGTTATGAATATCCAGCACCTCATTCTACGAGGCAAGAGCCGAGATCCCTTCACGGGGAGTGACCTCTTGAGCTAAAGTCTATACTGTAGATTACTCGGTTTTTTCAAAACCAGAAATTTTCAAAAGACAGAGCTTAAACCACTCCTTTTCAAAATCTATCAGGTTCCTTCAACGATATCAAGTTTATTACGTTAACGGGTTTTTCGCCAAAAACCCAGCCGTAGCCCTCCGTCATTTCTTACAAGTATTACTTAGTATTCATGCTGTGTATATTGATCTCTGTCAAGGTATAGTGAATGGTAGCTAAGCAATGCTCGTATGTTGCATAGATAGATGCGATTATTTAGGACAGTCGCACGGTCATTTTGATCTCTGTCAAGGACTTATGCGGGTGGGTCTAAATCAATCCAGGAAGGTTGAACTTGACCTGCGACTTATGACATGTTGACATCTGTCAAGGTCATAAAGCCGCTTGGGGCAAAAACCACATCGCGAGTTTCAAATATACAGGAAACTTGCTGATTTAGCATACCTTCTGGAGTGTAGTGACTAGAGTGGATTCCATCTAGGTCATCACACAATGATAGTTGGATCCCGATCCCACTGATGAGTTGGATTACTCTCGGAAGATTATTTCACTTAACAATCAATGCTATAAACCAAGTAGGTGTCTAGAACGGTGTTAGCGGGGTTACGCCTCCAGGGAAAAGAGCTTATATAATTAAGGAACTTCACTAAAGCGTTGGAAAACCTCCCTCGAAGTACCAACGCTAGCCTGGCTGAAAGGTTAAGCAAGTATTGTGACGTGCGATTAAATCCTGACTAGTTCTTCTTTTAGGGTTTGAAGAAGAATTTAAGGAAACAGTGGGAGCATCCTTATTAGATAAATTAATAACCAATCTAATCTTGCAAGAGCGCACGCTGAGTGTTTCTTTTCTCTCTCTCCAGATAGCAACCATTTCACGCCCTAATCAAGATAATAAAATGTATCGCTTGACCGATCCGAATTCTTATTCTGGGTTGGGGAACGTCGGTTTGGATCTAACTTATGATGGCGATCGTAAGTATGAGCAGAGGAAAGAGGATAGTCTGGATTCCAAGGAGACCCCTTTGAAGAAGAAGTATACTATTGCATCTACTTCAGGTATTCTTGTAGTTGAGAACTGCTTTTCGGTCAGTCCTACCTCCTGGGTACTAGATACCGGATCAGGATCTTATATCTGTAATTTATTGCAGGGACTGAGAAAAAGTAGGATAGTTGCACCTGGTGATATGTCCCTCAGGGTAGGGAACGGAGCATAAGTTAATGCTGCAGCTGTCAGTGAATATCACCTAGTGTTGCGAAATGGCAATACTATGATTTTGAACAATTGCTACTATGTACCTTCCATGGTTTGCAATATCATATCAGTTTCTTTACTTGATGAACATGGATATAACTTTGTTCTTGATAGAAATATCATGAACATTTACCTTGATAAAGTACTGGTTGCAGAAGGTACACTGTGTAATGGTATTTATGTTCTAAATCAGAATACAGTTCTCAATGTACAAAACACACGCAAGAGGAAGAGTTCAGATACGAACAAATCCTACTTGTGGCATTATAGACTTGGTCATATCAGAGAGAAAAGACTAAGTAAGTTACGTAAAGATGGACTCTTGAATACGTTCGAATTTTCATCTTATGAAACTTGTCAGTCTTGTCTCAAAGGAAAGATGACCAAATCTCCGTTCACCAGACATGGAGAAAGAGCAGCAGAGCTTTTGGGACTCATACACAGTGATGTGTGTGGTCCGATATCTATACATGTAAGGGGAGGGTTCTCATACTTCATCACATTCACTGATGATCTCTCTAGGTTCCGATATGTGTATCTCATGAAACACAAATGTGAAGCTTTTGAGAAATTCAAAGAATTCAGAAACGAAGTAGAGAACCAGACTAGCGAAAGTATCAAGATCCTCCAATCTGATAGAGGAGGGGAGTACTTGAGCACTGAATTCAGGGATTTTCTAAAAGAGAATAGTATTCTCTCTCAGCTTACTCCTTCGTATACACCAAAGCACAACGGCGTATCGGAGCGGAAAAACCGTACCCAATTGGACATGGTTCGCTCCATGATGAGTAGTGATGAGTTACCTCTTTCATTCTGAGGACTTGCGCTTGAAACAACAGCGTACTTGTTGAATCAGGTTCCGTCTAAATCTGTGCCTAAAACTCCATATGAAATATGGAGTGGTAGAAAACCATGTCTTAAACGGGTTAAGATATGGGGTTGTCCGATATATGTAAAAAACCAGAATCCGGATAGACTTCAGGAACGGTCAATTTTATGTAAGTTTGTAGGATATCCCAGGCATTCAAATGGATATCTGTTCTACCACACTGAGGAATAGAAGGTGTTTGTTGCTCAGCATGCCACCTTTTTGGAGTGGCAATTTCTTGGAAAAGAAATAAGTGGGAGCACGGTAGAACTGGGTGAAATATCTGAACTACAAACTCAAATTGAGGATTTAGTAGAACCAGAAAATTCAATAGTTCCAGATGAACCTCAGCCACTCCGCAGATCTGGTAGGATTTCTCATCCGCCCGAGAGATACTACGGTTTTCTTATAGACGGGGATCGAGAGGATTGCATTTTGGAAGAAGATGACCCTACCAGTTTCAGGAAGGCCATTATCAGTAGGGACTCTGATAAGTGGTTGGATGCTATGCGATCCGAAATGGAGTCCATGTACACCAATAAAGTGTGGACCTTGGATATTGCTCCACCTGGGATAAAACCCGTTGGATGCAAATGGATCTACAAAAGGAAATATGGTGTAGATTGGCAGGTGGAAACTTATAAGGCTAGACTCGTTGCAAAAGGTTTTCGTCAAAGAACAGGTGTGGACTATGAAGAAACCTTTTCTCCAGTAGCTATGCTCAAATCCATTCGAATCTTACTTGCCATTGCTGCCTTCCATGACTATAAAATCTGGCAGATGGACGTAAAAACGGCTTTTCTAAACGGCAGTTTGGAAGTGTGCGTTTATATGGATCAGCCAGATAGTTTTGTAGACAATGGGAGCAGCGGGAAGGTGTGCAAGTTGCGTAAATCCATTTATGGATTAAAGCAGGTATCGTGGAGCTGGAACATCTATTTTAATGAAACAGTCAAGAAATTTGACTTCATCAAGAATAAGGATGAGCCTTGTATTTATAAGAAGATTGTAGGAAAAACTGTCGTATTCCTAGTTTTGTACGTGGACGACATTTTTTTGATAGGAAATGACATTCTTATGCTACAATCGGTCAAGCTATTCTTGTCACAACGGTTCTCCATAAAGGACCTGGGTGATGCCTCGTGCATTCTGGGGATCAAGATCTACAGAGATAGATCCAAGAGATTACTGGGACTTTCACAGTACAGGTACATAGATACCGTACTAAAGAGAATTAGTATGGAAGATTCCAAGCGCGGTAATATACCCGCATTGCATGGAATCACTCTCTCCAAGAAGATGTCTCCCAAGACTGATGAGGAAAGGGTTCGCATGAGCACTATACCCTACGCTTCGGCGGTAGGATCTATAATGTATGTGATGCTATGTACAAGACTAGATGTAGCTTACGTGCTAAGCGTGGTGAGCAGGTATTAGTTAGACCCAGGTGAGAACCACTGGACAACAGTGAAGAACATTCTCAAGTACCTGAGAAGGACTAAGGAGATGTTCCTGGTTTACGGTAATGGAGACCTCAGGGTCGAGTCCTTTACCGATTCAAGCTTCCAGAGTGACAAGGACGACAGCAAGTCTGTCTCGGGTTTTGTGTTTACCCTTAACGGAGGGGCGGTGTGTTGGAGGAGTTCCAAACAGAACATCGTCGCAAACTCGACGATGGAGGCTGAATACATTGCTGCAAGCGATGCCGCAAAAGAGACAGTCTGGATGAAGAAGTTCATTAGTGAACTTCAGGTAGTTCCGTCCATTGTTGACCCAATACCTTTGTATTGCGATAACAATAGGGATATAGCTTTAGTGAAGGAACCACGGTCCCATCAGAAATCCAGACACATCTTAAGGCGGTATCACCTGATCAGGGAGATCATTGATCACCAGGAGATCAAGGTGCGGAGAGTGGACACTAAAGAAAACACGGCGGATCCATTCACAAAGGCTCTCCCTTAAGCACAGTTCGAGCGACTTTTTGAGCTATTGGGTATGCGGTGCACCAGCAGCCGACCTTAGTGCAGACGTTGGGTATGCGGTACACCAATTACTGGCCTTTAATGCAAGTGGGAGATTGTTGGATATGTATGCCCTAGAGGCCATTATTGTATAGTAATAGTTTGTATATTGCATTTTGGAAGGTTGGGATATATACACGGATTGATAACAGTCTTGCTCGATATAGTAGTATACTACTTGGTTTGTATCTATCTTAATATGTGTATATGTTTCATTTAACATATCACTAATACATATTGATGGAGCCCTTAGGATTTTTGCTTGACTACCAGCGTTGTGATGGCGATCACACTACTAGGGGCTGGGTAGTCTATAAGCACATTCTTATACAGGTCCCTAGTCGTAGGATTATCGAGACAGGGTATCGATACTCCAGAGTAGACTAGTGTATACGTTTCTCATCCCAGCAGGGGAGATGGCCTATCCCACAGCCATCAGTACGTCGTACTGGAGATAGTATGCAGGTGCTCATTGGGTTATGAGTTACATTGGACGGACTCGTCGAGTATTGCTGGTTGGTACTATACCTATCGTTAGGTAGCAGTTCCCAGATGACATGAGTACAGCTTAGTCCGTTGACTTGACACTGCTACTTTGCTTCAAGTGTGTTCCCACTGTTCTTAGATTGCTACCCTACCACGGCTCTATTGAGTCGTGCAAACAGGTAGTAGTTGGGTGCAGTCCCGAAGCACTTGGAGGCAGTGGCGGTTAGACAAGATTCGTCTCTCCCGGTATTGGGGGTTGATATCGCGCTGTGTTTGGAGAGCCATTACACAAAGTCCCTGGCCAGGGCAAGTGAGATTTACTGGTAGGTGTTCCAGTAGTTTCTCATGGTGTTCTGGGCTACACTCCGACACGACTTATACCGCTATTAGGGGTTTGATGTTTACCACCCCCTAGGCCCGATATGCGATACTCTTAAACGAACAGATCGGACTGTACGGAGATTGTCACAGATAGGCTCAGTAGGAGTTTGGATGAGCTTGCTCGTTGACCTTCTTATCGACAGATACCTAGGTAGCCGTTACGCATAGCTAGTGTCACGGACGTGCTTATGGTTAAACCCACTGCCAGAGTACTGTCGATTCTTTAGAGTCCCACACAGAGGGTTTCCCAGCTTCGGGCGAAACGAGTAGAGGCCGTATAGTTTTACGACAGGGTTCGATCATATACGTGTACTTGTGAGCTTGTGGTGTTCGAGCGGACAATACTAGTGGGCATTGGTTTAAACCGGATCCTAGTATTTGATTATTGGATTAGTTTCGTCTCATAGTATTCGTTTTTCTCGGAACACGGATGCGAGCATGTATATACGGATGAGAGGGGGTATAGAAGGAGATACTTCATTAGGGTTTTGACCATTGACTTGGTCAAAACAAATATGAGGTAAAAAAAAGGCTTTGTTATTTTTGATAAATGATAATTTTAGTGGCATGGCTACTTATGTTGACCTTTTGACTTGGCTTGACTTGTTGACCTTAGATATTTTGATTAGATATTTTTGACCTAGATATTTTGGTGAGATATTTTCCATGCCATGCTTGAGGTCATATATAAGTTAGCCATTCCATTTTTATAATCATTATCTCAAATACTTTCTCTTTCTTCAAGTTTGCTCTCTCCTTCTTCCTCTTTCAAACCCTAGTGTATCATGTGTTGATAATCAAAGATTAATGAGACTTAGCTACTCTAAATCACACTCTAGTCTACTTAGATTAGCAAACTAAGTATTCTAGTTACCTCAACTTAGAGGTTTAGCTTAAGGTTGGAACTCTCGGGTGGATCATCGTTGACACAAGGAGGCCGAAGTTCAAGCACGATCCATACTTCCATCGAGGAGCTTAAGGAGAGGATCGAAGACCCGAAAGACTTGGTTTCTTTAGGTATACTTTCTATCATAGTAGAAAGAACCCTAACATGCTAACTAGGTTTATGGTAAAGATCCGGTTTTTGTGTTATCTTAGCGCCAAGTTTCTACTCGTAGTAAAATTTTTGTTCCGCATTTGGCCACGGAAGTTGGCCGGGGCGCTAGTGTAACCCTTTAGATAGCCACCCCCAAGTGACTGTAGAAAAACCCCGTTGCCAAAAGCATCCGTTCGAGTGCTCGCGGCCGTGGTGTGCCGCCTAAGTGTACTTCATCGACGGCATCGGGGGTGCGGCCGTCTACTAATGTTTCCGACGAGCATTTGATCGTTTGTTGGGAATCTTGTTGAGTTGTCCGACTGGATATTGAAAAGTGTTTTCAATATGAGACTAAAATGCAGGGTTTATAACGTTAGGCATGAAATTCGGAATATGTGATATTCCGGGTTTATGATGTCTAAGGAATTTATACGGTTAGGCATGAAATCCGAAGTATGTGATATTTCGGGTTTATGATATCTAAGGTGATTGCGGATTTCAATTATTGTAGTTTTCATTTTCTTTTCTGCGACCGTAAGTGTAATATATGGTATATCGCCGATTTCGTTGCTATATGTCAACGACAATTGGGATACGCATATTTACTTACGTTGATGACATATGATATTATGTGTTTCTGTGATATGTTATATTGGATCGTCGTGTTTGAATAGACGGGGTTTTTGCGTGAGATGAGAGTTTTTCATTTTCATTCATGTAAAAATTTGTATGTAATATTCTTTTATTGGGACACTTCCGGGTTGAGGATGATGTCACCATTGATGTATATTATTTACTTTTCCGCATTAGGATAGACCCAAGGAGGGGAGTACAAGTAACCGAGTTCTAGAGTCCAGTGGGAGACCATCTCGAGGAGTCGAGACCGGATCTCCTAACTTTAGAATTGGCAGGGTTGTTTGCCGCTCTCGTAGGGGTCTAGGGATGTGGGCTTGGCTATTCATCACAACCGTAGAATCCGTGTTTTTTACTGGTTTAATTTAAAACACGGACCTCCTAGTATATCCAATATTTCATATGTTGACTTCTGCTGCAATGTTCTGTGATGAGATCATATAACTGTGTGAGACTGATGCTTTATATTATATATATGATATAAAATAAACGTTACTTATGTTTTACATCCGCGCTAGTTCTGCCCCCGCTCTGCCGTTAGTTAAGTAACCTAATGGTGTATGACGGGACCCCGTAGTGAATGCGGATGGCATAAACGTACGTTGTATTTTCATTTCTTCTGTGATGTTTAAGAAACATAATTGATGGGACTTCATTACTAGGATTAATGAAAGCAAAGAAACCTAAAGATGTTGTAGAATCAAATTTTCAAAAGGGTAGCTCTAGTTCTTACTTTGCATAGCGGTATTTTTAGGAATATCCAGCACCTCATTCGATGAAGAAAGAGCCGAGATCCCTTCACCGGGAATGACCTCTTTAGCAAAAGCTAGTAAATGCTACAACCCACTCGGTTTGTTTTGAAAACTATTCGATTTTAAAAAGCGGAGTTTAAACCACTCCTTTTCAAATAACTCGATTCTACAACGATATCAAGTTCAAAACGTTAAAGGTTTTCATAAAAACCATCCGCAACCCTCCATCATTTTAGGAAGTATAGTACTTAGTATTCGTGCTACGTTTGTTGACCATCGTTAAAGCATAGTGTACGGTAGCTAAGTGATATCTTCCTACACAGCATATGATGTGATTAATTAGGACATTTATATGACTTTGTTGACCATAGTTAAGGGTCATATGAGTGGGTCTAATTAATCACGAAATGACGGGTTGAACTTGACTAGTGCTTATGATTTGTTGACCATAGTTAAGGTCATAAGCCGCTAGGGATAGAAACCATATCAGGAATTTCAAGAGTTGAAATTTTCAATGACATTGCATACCTTCTATGAGATAGTTGGATTCCGATACCCACTTCGAGTAAGAGTTACTCCTGGGAGAGTTTTCCATTTTACAATTAGCTGATCAAGTAGGTGTCTAAGAAAGGTGTTAACGGGGCTATGCCCCTGCGGAAACGAGATTATTTAATTAGTTCCATGTGAAAGTACGGGGAGACTCCCTCGGAGTACCAATACCTGCTCGGCTGAACGATTGGAGAACTTATAGAGTGTAATTAATCCCGGCTAGTCTTCCCTTTTAGGGTTTAAAGGAGGATTTGATAAAAACAGTGGGAGCCATCCTGATTAGAGAAAATAATAACCAATCTAATCTTGTAAGAGCATACGCTAAATTATTTTCTTCTCTCTCTCTCTCCAGGTAGCGACCATGACACGCCTTAATCAAGATAATAATATGGATGTATTGACCGAACCTGCTTGTTATACTGAGCTGGGGAACGTTGGTTCCACTCTACCTTATAACTGTTATACGTTTGAGCAGGAAATAGAGGAATACCCGGATTCCCACGCGACCCGAACGATGAATGAGCATGTTGATGCATTTTCTTCGGGTGTGTTCGTTACCAAGAATTGTTTCTCAATTTGATCTATGTCCTGGATATTATATACCGGATCAGGATCCCACATTTGTAATATACAGGGCTAAAGAAAGGTAGACGGCTGTGAATAGGTGATCATTCTCTCTAAGTAGGGAATGGTGCGAGGGTTGCAGCCAAAACAGTTGGCGAATATCACCTAGTTTACCAGAAGGTAATACATTGATTCTGAACGACTGTTATTACGTACCCAAAATGTTGTATCAATTTTTTTATTTGATAAAGAAGGATATAATTTGTAGTAGAGAAAAATTTTATGAACATTTTTATAAATCAAGTGTTGATTGGGTTTGGTACGTTATATAACGGTTTATACGTTCTGAATCAAAATACAGTTCTTAATGTACAGAACACACACAAGAGGAAAAGTTCAGAAATGAACGAATCCTTCTTGTGGCATTGTAGAGTAGGTCATATCAATGCAACACGACTAGCTAAGTTACAAAAGGATGGATATTTTAACCCGTTCGAATTTACATCTTATGAAACTTGCCAGTCATGTCTCAAAAGCAAAATGACCAAAACTCCGTTTACTGGACATGGAGAAAGAGCTACTAAACTCTTGGAACTGATACATAGTGATGTATGCGGTCCCATATCTACACATGCCAGGAATGGTTCTTCGTACTTTATCACATTCACCGACGATCTCTCAAGATTCGGACATGTGTTCCTGTTGAAACACAAGTCTGAAGTTTTTGAGAAATTCAAAGAATATAAGTGCGAAGTAGCGAACAAAACGTGTAAAAGTATTAAAATCCTATGATCTGATCGGGGAGGAGAATACTTGAGCATGGAATTCCGTGACTATTTAAAAGAGAATGAGATTCTCTCTCAGCTTACTCCTCCGTATACACCACAGCACAACGGTGTATCGGAGCGGAGGAATCGCACCCTATTAGATATGGTGCGCTCTATGATGAGTACTGCTGAATTACTTATTTCTTTTTGGAGTTATGTACTGGAGACAGCTGCAGACCTATTGAATATAGTTCCCACCAAATCCGTGCCAACCACTCCATATGAGATATGCAAAGGAAAGAGACCATATCTTAAACGAGTTAAGATATGGGGTTGTCCGGCCTATGTCAAAAAGCAAAATTCGGACAAACTCGAGGCAAGATCTGTTCTGTGAAAGTTTGTAGGATATCCCAAGCATTCGCGAGGGTATAACTTCTACCACACTGAGGAACAAAAGGTATTTGTTTCTCGGAATAGCACCTTTTTAGAAAAGGAAATTCTTGTAAAAGAAATTAGTGGTAATGAGGTAGAACTGGAAGAAGTTCCGGCCACACAAACTACAACTGATGATTTAATAAAACTAGAGGATTTAATAGTCTCCAACGAATCTCAGCCACTCCGCAGATCTAGTAGGGTTCCTCATCCACCTGAGAGATACTATGGTTTTCTCGTTGACGGTGGGAGCGAGGATTGCATCATGGAAGATGATGACCCAACTAGTTTCGAGCAGGCCATCACGAGTGGGGACTCTATGAAATGGCTGGATGCAATGCGATCTGAGATAGAATCCATGTACACCAACAAAGTATAGACTTTGGATGTTGCACCTGAAGGGGTAAAATCCATCGGAAGCAAGTGGATTTTGAGAAGATAATTGGTGTAGATGGAAAAGTTAAGACTTTCAAAACTAGACTTGTAGCAAAAGGTTTTCGTCAACGACCAGGTGTGGATTATGATGAAACCTTTTCTCCAGTGGCTATGCTTAAGTCCATCCTGATCCTACCTGCCATCGTTGCATACCATGACTACAAAATCTGGCAGATGGACGTCAAGACCGCTTTTCTAAATGGTGATTTAGAAGAGAGTGTGTACATGACACTGCCAGAGGGCTTCGTAGACAGTAGGAGCAGCGGAAAGGTGTGCAAGCTGCTTAAATCAATCTACGGATTAAGGCAGGCATCGTGGAGTTGGAACATCTGTTTTGATGTGGCAGTTAAAGAGTTTGACTTCATCAAAAACATAGATGAACCTTGTATATACGAGAAGGTTGTAGAGAGTAAGATTGTCTTCCTCGTATTGTATATGGATGACATACTCTTGATAGGAAATGATGTTCCTATGCTACACTCGGTCAAGCTCTTCTTATCACACAGTTTCTCCATGAAGGATCTGGGTGATGCCTCATACATCTTGAGGAGAAACACTGGACAGCTGTGAAGAACATTCTTAAGTACTTGAGAAGCACTAAAGAAATGTTCTTGGTGTATGGTAACAGTGAACTCCATGTCGAGTCCTTTCCCGATTCGAGCTTCCAGAGTGATAAGGACGACTGTAAGACAGTCTTGGGTTTTGTCTTTACTCTCAGTGGAGGGAAGGTATGTTGGAAGAGTTCCAAGCTAGATATCGTAGCAGACTCGACGATAAAGGCTGAATACATCGCTACCAACGATGCTGCCAAAGAGGCTGTCTGGATGAAAAAGTTCATGAGATGAACTTGGTGAGGTTCCTACCATTAAGCATCCGATACTTGTGTATTGTGATAACAATGGAGCTGTGGCTTTGTCCTAGGAACCCCGGTCCCATCAGCGATCCAGATATATTCTTAGGCGGTATCATCTAATCAGGGAGATAGTTGATCTCCGAAAGATCGAGGTCAAGAGAGTTGACACGAAGAATAACACGGCGGATCCACTCACGAAAGCCATTTGAAAGACTTTTCGGGGTGTTGGGTATGAGATACTACAACAATTGGCCTTAGTGCAAGTGGGAGATTGTTAGTTATATGTATGCCCTAGAGGCCATTATTATACATGATTGTGTATTATAGTGAATGCTTGGACATATATAGAGATGACTTTCTTACTCGAAATGATAGTATGCTATCTGGTTGTTCTTTATCTTAACATGTACACTTGTATCATTATACTTTCTCTCTGTTACATGTTGATAAAGCCCTTAAGATGTGGACTTGACTACCAGGACTATGATACAGATCATACTAGTGGGGCCAGGTTAGTCCACATATACATCCTTTACTTATTCCTAGTCGAAGGAGTATCGAGACAGGGCGTCGACATTCCAGAGTAGACTAGTGTGTACGTTTCTTGACCTTGTATGGGGTGATGGTTGATCCCACAGCCATTGTGTTTGACATCAAAGATTGTACACAGTTGCTCATTGGAGAATGGGTACACCAAACATGACACGCCGAGAACTCCTAGATGGTATTATACCAATCGTCATATACCAGTTCTCAGGTGACACTGGTACAGGTTAGTCTGTAGACCGAAATCGTCATAGAGTCTTGTATGATTCCCACTGTGCTTTGATTTCCTCTCTACCACGCTCAAGAGAGCGTGCGAACAGGTGGATTTTGGGTACAGTCCCGAGTCACATGGAGACAATGAGCGATAGGAGGGGTTTCGTCTCTCCCGGTATTGGGGGTTGATGTTGCGCTATGCTCGATTAGCTATAACAGGAAGTCCCTGGTCAGGGCTGAAGATGAGATTTACAAGTAAGTGTTTTCAGTAGTTTCTCGACCCATTATGAGCCTCATATCGGCATGACTTATCAAGTTATTGGAGTCTGACGTTTACCACCCCAGACTCGATATGCGACATATCAGACGAAGAGACCGAAATGTACGGTAGTGTTACTTACTGGATTCACGGGAGTTTGGACAAGCTTGCTTGTTGATCTTCTGATCGCTCAATACCAGGGTAGCCGTTACGTCTATCTAGTACTGCTGAAGGCTTGTGGGTGACTGATATGATCATTACCTACTACTGGCGTATTGACGAGTCTTTAGAGTCCTACACAGAGGTTTCCTAGCTCAAGCGAAACGAACTAGGGCACATATATGATATGTGCAGGACTGAGATTAATACGTGTATGTGATACAGTATTCTAATCTCGCGATATAGGTTATATATGATATAACCGGATTATTGAATCAAGTGTTGATTCAATAATTTGTTATATGTATATTTGATATACATATAAATGATATTAGTCGGTTGTATGTGATATAGCCGGCTTATTAAATCAAGTGTTGATTTAATAATTTAATATATAATTATATATTTGATATATTGATATATATTAACTAATATTAGTTCACTTAAGAATTTGTTTTGTACAAATACATATAACTATATATGAGATATATATTAATGTATTTATTTTTTGTCATGCTAGATGATACATTGGACATGGATGTATGAGAGTTACACCAAACTAAAGATAATTTGGGTGATTAATTATTAAGGGAAAAATCAAAATTAGGTGGAAATTAGCATGGCTAATGATGCTTGTGGAAGCATGTAGAAGCCTTGACTTAGTCCACTAATTTTGTTTTACTCTAGATATTTATTAACCCAACCATTATTTTTAGCCATGGTTAAGTCTCTACAAATACGATTTGAGATATTTTTTCACCCAAGGGTTCACCTTAGTTCACTTTCTTCATCTCCCTCTTTGCTCTCTAGCTTTGAATGAGGTGAGAAAGAAAAAAGGGAAAAATAATTCTAAAGTGAGCAAAATTCCTATTTCATCAATCTATACCAAACTAGTCATTTAGTATAGGTTGTTTACTTCACTAATTCCTCAATTAGTGAAGAGGTAGCTTGAGTTAGAGATTTTTCGACGTGAATCATCTTTGATCTCGAAGATCCTTGAGCAAGCTCGTTCCTTTCGCCTAGTGGAGCCTAAGAAAAGTTCGGGGACCACTACTTAGAGCTAAGGGACTACTACAAGGAGTTTTAGACCTGAAGGACCGGTCTACAAAGGTTGTATTCCTTGTTCACTTAGTGTAAAGTTTGTTTACATGCTTTATAAAACCATAATTCTCTAGTTCGATTCTAGATTTGTGTTCCTTAGCACTCTAGATTTTTTAAAATTGCATACTCAATGCTTTCTAAAACCTAGTGGTCGTGCTAAAAAACCCCAACACATACAACTAAGTAATCTTCCATGTACCATTCAAGCGTAAGGCTAACATTTTTTCTTCCATGGCTTTCCTCCATCCAGGATGAGCCAGAGCATCACATGTAGAAGAAGAAATAGCATAGGAATCAACCGCAGCAACAAATGTTCTATACGAGAGAGAAAGTTTAACTTATGTAACATAATCTGATGGACGATAGAGAGGTTTCGTGGTACGCATATCTTTGTGATGGGCAATTGGAAGATTAAGATCGGTATGAAACTTATCTGAGTCTGGAACAGGTGTAGATTCTTCAATGACTGGAGGCCCATCTTCCTTATTTTCTTCCACCTGAGTTGGTTGCTCAAATAAGTGATCATCTCGTTCTGAAGTATTTGGTGCCGCTGAGATACGAGGATTGGCTGGAGAAGATTCGACAACAAGAACGTCATTTTCATTAATAGGAAAATCCTCTCTAAGTGATTGGGGTAGTACATTAGTACCAAAGAAAGGGGTATTTTCATGAAAGGTCACATTAGTAGAGACGAAAACTCTATCGAGTTCTTTACTATAACACTTGTATCCCTTTTGACTTCGAAGATATCTTAAGAAAACATACTTAATGGATTTAGGATCGATCTTTGATAAGCCAGGTTGATGATTGTGAACAAAACAAGTATAACCAAAAACACGTGGAGGGAGACAAAATAAAGGTTTAGAGGGAAATAAAAGAGAGATTGGAATTTCTCCTAAGACTGAGCTTGGTAGACGATTGATAAGATGGCAAGCAGTGAGAACATTATCATCCTAAAAACATTTATGAATATTCTGTTAGGAATATGTATGCCCTAGAGACCATTATTGTATATTATAGTGGATGCTTGGACATATATATAGAGAACTTTCTTGCTCGACATGATAGTATGCTATCTGGTTGCTCTTTATCTTAACATGTGCACTCGTTTTAGTTTACTATCTTATTCATACATGTTGATAAATCCCTTAGGATGTTGGCTTGAATACCAGGACTATGATGCAGATAATACCAGTGAGGCTTGTGTAGTTCACAAACACATCCTTAACAGTTCCTAGTCGAGAGAGTATCGAGACAGGGCATCGATATTCTAGAGTAGACTGCTGTGTACGTTTCTTGACCTTATATGGGGCGATGGTTGATCCCATAGCCATTGGTGTTTGACATCAAAGATTGTACACAGGTGCTCATTGGAGAATGAGTACACCAAACAAGACTCGCCGAGAATTTCTAGATTGTACCATACCTATCGTCAGATAGCAGTTCTCTGATGACACTTGTACAGATTAGTCTGTAGACCCGAGATCGTCATAGTGTCTTTTATGGTTCCCACCGTACTTTGATTTCCTCTCTATCACGGCTCAAATGAGGCGTGCAAACAGATGGGTTTTAGGTACAGTCCCAAATTACATGGAGGCAATGAGCGATAGGAGGGGTTTCGTCTCTCCCGGTATTGAGAGTTGATGTTGCACTATGCTCGATTGGCTATAACAGCAAGCCCTGGCCATGGCTGATGAGATTTACTGATAAGTGTTATCAATAGTTTCTCGAACGGTTATAAACCACACATCGGCATGACTTATCGAGTTATTGGGGTTTGACGATTCCACCCCCCAGACTCGATATGCTATATATTAGACGAAGAAACTGGACTGTATGGTAAGTGTTGCTTATAGGATCTACGGGAGTTTGGACAACTTTGCTTGTTGATCTTCTATTCATTCAATACCTAGGCAGTCATTATGTCCAGCTAGTACCGCTGACGACTTGTAGATATCTGATGTGATCAGTACCTACTGATGGCGTATTGACGAGTCTTTAGAGTCCCACATAGTGGTTTCCTAGCTCAAGGGAAACGAAGTAGCGCACGTATGGAGATATGTACGGGAGCTTGATTAAATACGAGTATATGATACCGTATTCTAATCTAGCATTTTTTTATATTAGCCGGGTTATATATAATATAACCAGATTATTGAATCAAGTGTTGATTTAATGATTTGTAATATATATATATATATATATATATATATATATATAAACTAATATTAAGCTCACTTAAGATTTTCTTCTCTTTATATTTCACGCCCCGCTTTTCAGTGTACGGAAACGGTGACATGGCGGGCCGCAACGTATTTACTAAGAAATTAATATGTTAAGCGTAATTAAGCAATATATATATATATATATATATATATATATATAATGCATAAGAATGACCGGTGATATAAAATAATAAACAACAACTTTTATTTACATTCACTTTACATACAACTGTTTGAAAATGAAAAGATACAAAGATATAAACAATGCCTAAACAGTGGCAAACAAACTGAAAGTAAATATAAAGAGAGCTAGAAGTCCGGCTGGGCAGTGAGTTGGTCCAAGTCCTCCTGACTAGGCTCGATCTCCTGAGAGTCCGGTCCTCCTAATGAACATTCCAAACAAAGAAAAGACAGGATGTCGTCAGCGAACTAGTGCTCGGTAAGTTCTAAAATAAGGAGTGGAATAGAACAAGTAATATTAAATGAAACTGTTAAGTTGTACAGGTATATGATTGTTATTCTAACGTAGTTGTTGGTAATTTAGTACAGAAGGTATTTGTGTATACGAGAGGAGTCCATCTTACCCCGTGGACTATAGCAACATGTAGTATAAGGCCCCGTCAAAACCCACGGGACAACGGCACGAGAGTTCATGTAGGTGTCTTTTAAGTGACCATCTCGTGCCACGTTAATACGTTCCGTACCAATATACCCCGTTATCCCCACGTAATGTATTGTATAGAGTTATATTTACAAGTCTTGCCGAAACCATGGATATAAGTTGTTCAAGTAATCAGGTTAAAGATGTAATCATGTATTTAAGTAGTCAGGTCAAGTTATAACCATGATTCAGTCAAGTCAAGTCAAGTATTCATATTTGATATTAGTGTTTGAATTCAAGTATTCATGTTCATGTTCAAGTATTCAGGTTTGATTTTAGATTCAGGTTTAGATAGACTCAGACATGAGTTTGGATTCAGGTTTGAGATCAACTAAGACTTGAGTCAGACACTTGTAACTGATTTAGATCTTAAATTAGGTTCGGGAGTGATCGGTAACTGCTGCACATGGACGGCAGGATTTTTGTCTTTTTCCAAGACAATTACCATTGATAACTCCGTTAAGTTTTCTACCTTAATAGGCAAGCACTCACTTTCTCCGGCTCCCTGAGGCTCAAGAGAATTGATCCCGCTTAAACCTATATTTACTAAAGTCCTTAAATATTGTTTTATATAATTTGAGGGGGTTTTATGAAAAATATTTTTAATAAAATTTCAAAATAAACCTCGAGAATTTATTTATATTATTTAGGGTTTTCATGGATATGAATTTTAAAGATTTGAGGTATTTTAGTGATAATTGCTTAGCTTGAAATATTTTAGGTATTTTATTGTAAAACTTGTCTTTTGTTGGTATCTTGATGGTATTTTAGTGAAACTTGTAATTCTTTCATTTTAAAAAATGTAAGTTTATTATATTTTGAAAATATATGGATTTTGTAATTTTATATAATTATTAAAAATTTAATTTTATTTAATTAGAAAAATGCATTTTTTCTTAAAAACCGTATTTAAAATCTTTCGAGACCGAATGCTCCGTGAAGAGGTCTGCATCTTGCTCTACTAGTCCAAGGATGTGCGATAATCCGCACCATCCAATAGTAGGTCCCCTAAAGAGGGTTATAGAGGTATAATCGCAAAGGAATTTAAAATACAATTTAAAAGAAATTCGATTTTTAAGTAAATGGTATTTTCTTGTAATAATTTCTTCGCAACAAAAAATATATTCAAAGAGTATCGTGCTATAAAACCAAGTGTGTATGTGAGAACTAATTCATTACCTCATGAAGTTTTCCTAAATGTATGATTATAACAAAAACTAAAAGAGGTGATATTTAAAATTCATGGTATTTAAATGAAAAAGTGTTACTATTGTTATTTCACATAAGAATTTTAATGAAAATTTGATTCTAAATGTTAGGGTTTAAGGTTACAAGTATTGTATAAAAATTTGTTTGACCAAAAGATAATAGCAATTGGAGTTATAGGATTTGGAAAAAGTTATATCGGTTTTAACTCCATTTTTACCGATTTTTTATAAAAAAGATAAATTCAATGAAGAGAAAAGAAGTTTAGGAGGGACTTACAACTTAGTTAGGTTAAGAAAAAGTATAAGAAGAGGGGGTTGTCATCGTGGCGTCGCGGGAGCTCCGGAATAGTTTCGATCTTTCGCTAGAAGTTGACCGCTTGCTAACTCCTCTTTAATCCACTTGTACTTAGTGAATTTTTGAGAGTTTTGGCTAGAAATTTCAGAATGATACTGGGCCAAAGTGTGGGATGGTATTTATAGTGTAGAATTAGGGTTTTGGAATTAAAATGCATTGAAAAGATGATAAATAGTGAAATGAAGAGTCTCTGTTTGATTGCAGGGAAATAAAACAGTGCAGGAGAGTTAGGGGTAGGGGAAGAGTCAAGTGTGCAAAGTCGGTTCTCATCGTCCATGGTTGGACCGTCGGTTCCAGCCATTATGGAATTTACACCGGCCGATCTAGGGTTCGTGCCTCTAGATTTGTGCCACGTGTACAACTCAGTGTTTACATCCTTTTGCATATGTTTGATTTTTCTGACTTTTCATTTTCCTGTGTATTGCACGTGCAAACTTTTGGTCTTCCAAAAAGTTAAAAAGAAAAAATCAGAAAAAATAATGTGTCTGATGGGGATCGAACACAGGGGCTATATCACAGCAGTGCAAAAGATTTACCAGTGAGCTACAAGTTGTTTCTTGCTGTTATTTAAAAAAATTAACTTATAACTCAAACTCAGTTTGTATAACTCATAACTGGAAAATTCTGTACAGTAAATTCAGAGTCGTTACATTCTACCCTCCTTATAAAAATTTCGTCCTCTTACATTTATATAGAGATTAATTTACAAATAAGTGAGGATATCTTGCACGCATGTCTTCTTCTCATTCCCACGTTGATTCTCCTGGCGAATCTTTTCCCCACATCACTCAGACCAAGTTTACTTTCTTGTTCCGCTGTGTCTTCAACTTTCGGTCTAGGATCTCAATGGGTTGTTGCTAGCAAGTCAGGTCAGTCTGAACTGTGAGCTCTGAGTGATCAAAGATGTGGCTGTGGTCGCTCACATATCTTCGTAGCTGAGATATATAGAACACGTTGTGCACTCCTTCCAATGATGGTGGTAGTGCCAAACGGTATGTCACTTATCCAACACGTTCGAGTATGTCGAACGGTCCTATGTATCTTGGACTGAGCTTACCCCTCTTGCCAAAGCGGATCACTCCTCTGTTTGGAGTGATCTTCAGAAAAACATGATCTCCAGGTTGGAACTCCAAGTGTCGGCGCTTTGCATCAGCCCAATATTTTTGCCGATCTTGAGTTATGCGCATTCTTTCCCTGATCGTGCGAACTACGTCCATAGTTTCCACGATCATCTCTGGTCCAAGAAGTTCACGATCTCCGACGTCGTCCCAACTTAGTGGTGAACGGCACTTCCTTCCATAGAGTGCTGCAAATGGTGCCATTCTAATTCTCGCCTGATAGCTATTGTTGTATGAAAACTCCACAAGGTGTAGGTTATCTTCCCACGAATCTCCGAAGTCTAACATACAAGCTCTTAACATGTCTTCCAGAATCTGAATTTGATATGCCCCGCTTCCCAGTGTACGGGGAGGAGACGCGGCGAGGCCCGCTGCGTATTTACTCAGAAGTAAACACGCTAAGCGTATCTAAACAATATAAAGTAAATATACACAAGCGACAGGAATATAAATGAACAGCAACTTTATTTATTAAACATTCTTTTACAGGTACAACTGAAATGTAAATACATGAATAGAAAGCGATGCCTAAATAATGGCATAACTGAAATGAAATAAATATGTACAAGTGCCTACAGCTCTGGGTCGATAGCAAACTGCTCCAAGTCCTCAGTACTGGGCTCGATCTCCAAAGGGTCCGAATCACCTGACAACATTCCAAAGAAAGAAGAAAAGGAATGTCGTCAGCGAACAATCGCTCGGTAAGTCCCAAAGATGAGTAGAGATAGAATAGACAGAAAGAGAATATGACTAGTAATGTTTGATTATATTGTTAACGCAGTTATTTATAGTTTCGTACAGAATATGCCAGTGTATACGAGAGGAGTCCCACTATTCTGGAGACTAAGATATACGGAGCACAAGGAACCGTTCAGCCATGGTACAACAGCAATGGATATTCAGATTAGGTGTAATAAGGTTACAGTCTCGTGCCACTTCTAACACATTCCGTATCAATCTACCCCTTTAAAATCCCCGTGATGTCTTTTGTATTGATTGTATTGTTTTGTTATATAGATGGATGGCTTGCCGAAACCATGATATCAGTAAATGGAATGGATATAAATGGAGAGTCATGTAGACGGAGTATATCCATAGTTCGGTTCGGTCAATATAGATTAAATAGACGGATTCATGGATTCATGTTGTATTGTAGTTTATACTTGAATCATATTCAAGTCAGATTGATTAGTTTGAGACCCATTCTAAGTCAGACACTTTGAAAAGAAATTGAAATCCTGAATTAGTTTTGATATTATCGGTAACTGCTGCACATGGACGGCAGAATTTGTGACTTTTTTCAAAACAATTACCGTGTTGATAACACTGTTTGTTAGATTGTCTAGCTTAGATAGGCAAGCACGCACATTCTCTGGCTCCCTGGGGCTCAAGAATTGGTCCCGCTTAAACCTATATTTACTAGAGTCCTTATTGTAATTTAGTATAACTTGAGGGGGTTTTATGTAAAAATAGTTTCGATACATTTTCAAAATACACCTCAAGTATTTAATTATCGTCTTTAGGGTTTTCATAGATGTATATTTTATAAACGTGAAATTTCTAATGAGTAGAACCCAGTTTTCCTTGTATATCGTATTTTATTGAAATGTTGGAATTGTTTTGTATTTAGATGGTACTTTCCTTGTATATGGCCCGCTGCGTATTTATTGAAACGTAAAATTCCTTTGATTTAGAAAACTTGGAATATTTGTATAATATATTTAAAATAGATCTTTTGATAATATATATATATATATAATAAAATAAATTTTATTTATTTTGTAGAAATCTCATTTTCTTAAAAATAGTATTAATAAAATAAATTTTTTATTTTTTTATTTTTTTATTATTCTTATTAACAGAAAAACAAAATATATATACACAAAAAGAGCCCCCCAAACTTAAGTGAAACAGTGTTTTCACTGTTTAAGCGTTAAAGTTCAGAGTTAGGGGGAGAAAAACACAGTATCAAGCTATACAAGGCCTTATACAGGCCTAAGGTTAGCACCAACCATTCAAAATTTTTATCGTTATAATGGTGTGGTTGGTGAAAAAACATGTTGTATGGAGCTAGGAAGAAGTGGGGAAGAGATAAGTGGTGTAAAAGAAAAGATTTACGTCTCGATTTGTAGAGACGAAACAATAATGGTGAACGAGAATGTAGATGATTAGGAATGGGAAGAATGGTCACATTCTCGTATGGGATAAGAAAAAATGGTGGTGGTTCGACTTCTTCAGGTGGAGGTTGATTAATCATAAAATCCGTGTCGTTTAGAAATGCGAGTTCGTCGGCGAAAATATCTTCGAAACTTTCATTGATGGCCCGATTGAACGTTTCAATGTCAATAAGTGTCGTGCCAGAATTCAACATACTTGATTTTTCAAAAATTGTGGAGATAGGAGACTCGTAAAACTCATCTACCTTATTCTCAAAAGAGCCTAAATCAAGTTGTTTTTTTATAATTATCGAACTCAAAATATCGAATTGTGATTCATTAACACTCGCTATCATTAAAGGAAGATTAGAAGAAGAACCAGAGAAAGTGGGAGAAAGAAGTTGAATACGAACTTGAGAGTGGAAATAGAGTGTATAAATTAGTACAATTTGTAATGACCGATGTGTAAAAAGCGATTGTGCTAATCTATCAACCCACTGAGAAATGAGGTCAAATCCCTTAAAATTCGTGGGAAAACATGGGTACGTCGAACTTGGGAAACCAGACATTGAAAATGAAAGTGATACGGTTTCTTGCGCGGTCGGAACGATGGAAAGGATGAAAGGGAGTGATTTAGGAAGTGTAACAGTTAAAGGTTCAGAAGGGTGTACACAGTTAGTGGAAGGGACATTATGAATTGGAAAATCCGACTAATCAAATAAAACTGATTTATCCTCAATACTATCCTCATAATTCCCCTCAAAAGTTATCTCATCCATGCAATTATCATTAAAATCCAGACGCATATGAAGTTCGGGAAAAACAGTTAATAACTCGGGATTATGAATTGGAGAGAGAAACTCATCCAAATCTATGGGTTAATCATCCAAAATATTCCCAGAGGCAATACCCTCGATCAAGTGAAAATTAAATTTCTCAGACACTTCATCAAAAGCATGGATATCAATCAATTCAGGTTCTAGAGTGGAGGTGTAGAGGACAAAAGGATTGGTGATGTTTTCACTCGAAAGGGACCCTTCACAATCAGGTAATCAAATATTACAAAGTCACACAACTCATTAAACGTTCTATTTTCAACTGGTGAATCATTTGGGACACTTGATAAACATTCAAAACCGGAGTTGTGGGATTCAATTGGGGACTGGTAGGTTTGATTTGGAAGGGTGTACAGCTCACTCTCACCACTCAAATTCTCAATCTGTCCAACCGCCTCATCATATATTAGAAAATGTGGAGCTAGTTGGAAACTAGCTGCCGGTTCGTTAGGTTGTATGAGGGCGGCCATAGACGCATTCAAATCCATCATCTGTTGGCTTGACGCTACCATAAAATCTTCCAACGACTGTTCCAGACTAGACATGGGTTTTGAAGGAGTTTCAGTAAAAAATTCAAATTTGTTAAGATACTGAAAACTCCCAAATGGCTATGTAGAAGCAATATTCAGAGAAGGTGTAAAATTTGGGTAGGATGGATAGGAATAGAATGGTTGGACAGGGGTAGGATCAACATACGGATAAGAAGGTGAATGGAATTATAGATCCAAAGAATTCGCAGTGGTGAAAAGAGTGAAAGATCGGTTACGAGATTGTTCAATATGTTCAGCAATAGACATGGGTTTCGGAGTTACAATGGGACTCGAAAAAGGAGTATCAACGTAAGAAGGTGGTGAGGGTTGAAATGGTTGATACAAGGTGGATTGCGGAGTCCAATTGGTTGTTCTAAACGAGCCTATTCGATCTTTCAAAGAAATTTTGGGCATGGAGGGGTCGTTCGAAATTCGACCAAAACAAGAAGCGTAACAAGTAATGTCTGGTTGAGGGTACCAAAGTTTGGCAAGAGTTTTGCGAGGTGGGGGACCCATGATGTGATGAGAGAAAGTAGAAGAAAAAGAATGTGATTATATATATATATATATAATTGTTTGGTTTTGGAGTTTTGAAATTTTTTAAAGTGTTTTTTTTAGAAAGAGTTTTGCAAGAATGTATACGGACTTACTTCAAACAATCACAGTTAAAATATGCACAATCAAATCTAGAGCTATGGTCTTCTAAGTCCACTAGACTGCTCCTAACTGTTCCAAAGTGATAAAATATAAGATATCTCTAAAATCGCCTCTTCACCGCCAATTGTGGCCAGATAAGCATAAATGAAGAAAGGAGGGTTCCGCTCACGAATCGCCGTGAGACGGGACTTTTAAAATTACCTTTCTCACTTGTCTAGCCTAGGCACCACAAAGTCAGGTTTAGATAAACAACTGAATGCCCACAACCTTCCTCTGTCCTAATGAGCACGACAGTCCTTAGTTGGCTGAGTCTAAATATTTTTTAATTAACTCAAGGGTGATGCATATGATATTAGTGATTTTTGGGGTCTTAGGAAGGATGATGAATTCCCCACCCAATCTTGATTGGTGTTATAGCCCCTTAAATTCCGTATTAATTATGCAAAGCAGTTAACACACCAAAAATCTAAAACACTTGCAAAAATTTTTTATTTGGCAGCGCAAGGAATCCTGCACAAAAACAATTTATTGGATTGGAGAAAGATTCTGTGCAACGAACCCTGCAGGAAATTTTTTTCAGTGGAGCTTAGGTGGTGGAAGAGAAGAAAAAAGATACTTACAGAGATTTTCAGTTGCTGACGTCACCTTTTGACCGCGGTTCCGCGGTCAAATGCCTACTTCTGTCGCGGTCCGCGGTGGATCAGTAGGTTCAGATCTTCAAAAATTTTCTCTGTGCTGATTTGGCTCTCCTCTATTTATTCAGATCCTCTGTTTCTGGATTTGTTTACTGAGCTTGCTCTAGATCTGAATCAGTCCGTCTTCCTTTCCTGCACAATTCACACAAAAACCTTTC
This sequence comes from Agapanthus africanus, assembly GCA_030015575.1. NCBI lineage: Eukaryota > Viridiplantae > Streptophyta > Magnoliopsida > Asparagales > Amaryllidaceae > Agapanthus > Agapanthus africanus. The sequence continues at coordinate 742,656,991 of CM057341.1, forward strand.
AAAAATAACAAGATGATTTTTATTTTTTTGTTTTAAAATTTTTCAATTTTTATAATTTTTAATTTTTTTTATTAACCCGAAATTACACAAAGAAAGAGATTACCGTCTCCCCGACAACGGCACCATTTGATTGTTATTGTTTTTTGCGTGCGTGTTTTAATTTAAGAATATTGCAATCAAGACGGTGTCGCTTGGTAGCTAGCCGGTTGAGTACGGGTCGATTCACAGGGAGATGGTGTCCTTTTCTTTATGTTCTAACGAGTTAAGTCCAAAAAGTTGGTGGTTTGTTTTAAGATCTACGAATGAGATTAAATTAATTTAAAGGATTGCTAGGGTTATGATTAGGTTAGTTTGAAATAAGGATTCTTCTCACCTCCATCAATGCCCTAATTTGGAAAATAGGTGTTAGGGTAATAGTCAACAAAGGGGATTAGCACGATTAGGAAGAAACTTAGTTTCTTCCTTTTGGTCCTTGTCCGTCCGTTCTTGTCTCTTAGCACCAACCTCCAGTTAATTCAACCACAACTGGTCTAACTAGGGAATCACTGCTATCATGTAGGATAGGGTGCCGTAGTGAGCGGATTGAGATTAATTTAAAGAGAGTCCTTTTAATAAAAAATTATATGGGCAGAAAAAGGAGTGAGAGAGATTTCCTTCTCTCTAACCTTCCCTCTCCTATCCCTAACAAGTGAGGAATTACTCACTCATTAGGAAGGTGACAATAAAGTTCATTTTTATATTTTTATTTAATGACCTAAATTGCAGATAATAAAAGAACAAAATAAAAATTGCAGATAATAAATTGCAGATATAAAATGCGAGATGAATAAAAAGACTTACTTTTATTGACGACCTCTCAACGATTCATTACAAAATAAGAATTAAATCTAGAAATTGAAAAGAGATTAAAAACTAAAGAGAGGCATCTCAAAAGAGGCACCCTAAAAGAGGCACCCTAAAAGAGGCACACTAATTAGGCTTTTGGCTTTCCTATTTATAGATAGAAAAAAACCCTAGGTTATATTCTGATCCATACATGAATTTACCAAACTAGCCTAAGAAAACCGGGTCAAAGCACCGACACCTCCACCGACACATGCACCGACACGTGCATCATATGGCCGCGGAACCGCGGCAGAAAGGCCTGTTTGGCCGCGGTTCCGCGGCCATTAAGTGGGATCTTTGGCTCATCTCTTCACGGTTTCTCTGTGTTGCTTTTATCTTTTGTTTTCTTTACTTGGTTTCTCAGAATCTCTTCTATTTCCTTCCAGATTTTCGACAGTGAAGAATGATGTGGACTGTTACTTTGAGCTTCGCGTTAATGTCTTGAATCTTGTGCTGCCCTTGTGCTTTGTGCATTGAACTGTCTAATGATTTTCATTTGTTCCTTGAACTGGTAGGCGGCATAATACGGATTCATCTATTGTTGGTCGTAGTCTCACATTTGTAGCGACTTTTCATGAATTTCACTGTAACGATTTGAGAACCTGTAACCTGCAACTATTTAGCAGACATGGATCAAAAGCATATATTTATATGTAATGTGATTAAGAATGGGCGATATAATAATGCAAAATTCTGATATGAACAAATACCCCCAAACTTATCTTTTGCTCGTCCCGAGCAAAGCCAATTTTATTCTCGAAAAATCCTAATCTCAATTTCGCAGGGACCGCGATTGCACTAAGCTCGTACAACAAGCCGTTAAATCTCTAGGTGTCCCTAGTAGGAGGAGTGTTGTCTCCTGAGAGTTTTCAGCGGATACTACCCACAAAATCCGATCAATTTGGCCGTTGACCCTAATTCTTCAATTCGGTATTCTAGCAAGAAATTCTATTATATTTAACTTAGAAATTATCAACCCGTATTTTTCACGCTTCCTTTTTATTTATCTTAAGATCATATACGTTTTTCCAGTTTATAAAACTTTCAGCATCTCCTAAGTTTTCCTTCTAAGGTGCAATCTTAACTCAGGAATTTTTATCATCTCTACTGAAGATATAAGCCCTATCTTTTATTCCTATCTCTCCTCCAAACTCCAATTATATACCCCTACGTATGTGTAATTATCACCCCTATACTTGGAAATTTAATTCAAGCTATCATACTCTTGTCCATCTTCCAAAATACTTTTAGTTGGTGAATTTTAGATGAATTTTCTCACACATCCTTCATGCGACCGTTAATACTTCTTGAGATACTAAACGACCGATTACAAAATGTGCTTGTGCATTTAAGCGTAAATTCTCGTCTTGCAACACCTAAGGCTTAGCAGTGACTCCCAAACCAGTTGGTCTAAGGCACTAAGTGATAAAGCACTCTCGCTATATTTTTTTATTTATGCTGCCTTACGCAATTACAAAACCAGTGTTTATTTTTTTATCTCTTTATTCACCACTTATATTTTATTTTCCTTCATACTAAGGATTTTAGACAAGAGCATTTCAAGGTATCCTCTACTATCCCAAGTTTCAAGATGTGTGTAAGTGCGTGTAGTAGGGTATATATTTTCAGAGTTTGAACTTAAAGTTCAGAATTATCTTTCAGACTAATACTTCAAATAAAACTTTCAATACTCTTCCCTTATTTCAATTTAGCCCAAGAACTGAACTCAAAATTTGCTTATTTCTAAATAAACTGCAAGGGCGTATATTTTCTACAGTTAAACATTAAGAAAGGTTATTTTTAGGCTTTTTAATTTTTACTAAGTTTAGGATCTAGTTTTTCCTAACTAGTCAACCGTCATGTTGAACATAAGTCAAATATGGCCAAAATTGAACTTTTCAATTTTTATAATTTTATAATTTTTTTTGATTTTTATGGGTTTTAAAATAAGTATGCAAATGCAAAAATATACACATGAATGCGAAGGAAGAAAGCTTACCGAGCACACCCCCAAACTTAAACTTGACAGTGCCCTCACTGTCAGGCTACACCAAGAAGGTCAAAATTGTCGGCACTCCCCTATTTGTTTAATTTATTTATTTTTTTATTTATTTATTTTATTTTTTATTTATTATTCTTATTAACAGAAAAACAAAATATATATACACAAAAAGGTCTCCCCCCCAAACTTAATTGAAACAGTGTTTCCACTGTTTAAGCGTTAAAGTTCAGAGTTAGGGGGGGAAAAACACGGTATCAAGCTATACAAGGCCTTACACAGGCCAAAAGTTAGCACCAACCATTCAAAATTTTTATCGTTATAATGGTGTGGTTGGTGAAAGAATATGTTGTATGGAGCCAGGAAGAAGTGGGGAAGAGATAAGTGGTGTAAAAGAAAAGATTTACGTCTCGATTTGTAGAGACGAAACAATAATGGTGAACGAGAATGTGGATGATTAGGAATGGGAAGAATGGTCACATTCTCGTATGGGATAAGAAGAAATGGTGGTGCTTCGACTTCTTCAGGTGGAGGTTGATTAATCACAAAATCCGTGTCGTTTAGAAATGCGAGTTCGTCGGCGAAAATATCTTCGAAACTTTCATCGATGGTCCGATTGAACGTTTCAATGTCAATAAGTGTCGTGCCAGAATTCAACATACTTGATTTTTCAAAAATTATGGAGGTAGAAGACTCGTAAAACTCATCTACCTTATTCTCAAAAGAGTCTAAATCAAGTTGTTTTTCTAGAATTATTGAACTTAAAATATCAGATTGTGATTCATTAACACTCGCTATCATTAAAGGAAGATTAGAAGAAGAACCAGAGAAAGTAGGAGAAAGAAGTTGAATACGAACTTGAGGGTGGAAATGGAGTGTATAAATTATTACAATTTGTAATGACCAATGTGTAAAAAGCGATTGTGCTAATCTATCAACCCACTGAGAAATGAGGTCAAATCCCTCAAAATTCGTGAGAAAACATGGGTACGTCGAACTTGGGAAACCAGACATTGAAAATGAAAGTGATACGGTTTCTTGCGCGGTCAGAACGATGGAAAAGATAAAGGAGAGTGATTTAGGAAGTGAAACAGTTAAAGGTTTAGGAGGGTGCACACAGTTAGTGGAAATGACATTATGAATTGGAAAATCCGACTCATCAAACAAAACTGGTTTATCCTCAATACTATCCTCATAATTCCCCTCAAAAGTTATCTCATCCATGCAATTATCATCAAAATCCAGACGCATATGAAGTTCGGGAAAAACAGTTAATGACTCGGGATGATGAATTGGAGAGAGAAACTCATCCAAATCTGTGGGTTCATCATCCAAAATACTCCCAGTGTCAATATCCTCGATCAAGTGAAAATTAAATTTCTCAGACACCTCATCAAAAGCATGGATATCAACCAATTCAGGTTCTAGAGTGGAGGTGTAGAGGTCAAAAAGATTGGTGATGGTTTCACTCGAAAGGGACCCTTCACAATCAAGTAAATCAAACACTACAAAGTCGCATAACTCATTAAACGTTCTATTTTCAACTGGTGAATCATTTGGGACACTTGATAAACATTCAAAACCGGAGTTGTGGGATTCAATTGGAGACTGGTAGGTTTGATTTGGAAGGGTGTACTGCTCACTCTCACCACTCAAATTCTCAATCTGTCCAACCGCCTCATCATACATTGGAAAATGTGGAGTTAGTTGGAAACTAGCTGCCAGTTGGAAACTAGCTGCCAGTTCGTTAGGTTGTATGAGGGCGGCCATAGACGCATTCAAATCCATCATCTGTTGGCTTGACGCTATCATAAAATCTTCCAACGACTGTTCCAGACTAGACATGGGTTTTTAAGGAGTTTCAGTAAAAAATTCAAATTGTTTTGGATACTGAAAACTGCCAAATGGCTGTGTAGAAGCAATGTCCAGGGAAGGTGCAAAAGTTGGGTAGGATGGTTAGGAATAGAATGGTTAGAAAGGGGTAGGATCAACATACGGATAAGAAGGTGAATAGAATTGTTGATCCAAAGAATTCGCAGTGGTGAAAGGAGTGAAAGATCGGTTACAAGATTGTTCAATATGTTCAGCAATAGACATGGGTTTCGGAATTACAACAGGACTTGAAAAAGGAGTATCAACGTAAGAAGGTGGTGAGGGTTGAAATGGTTGATACAAGGTGGATTGCGGAGTCCAATTGGTTATTCTAGACGCGTCTATTCGATCTTTCAAAGAAATTTTGGGCATGGAGGGGTCGTTCGAAATTCGACCAAAACAAGAAGCGTAACAAGTAATGTCTGGTTGAGGGTCCCAAAGTTCGGCAAGATTTTTGCGAGGTGGGATACCCATGATGTGATGAGAGAAAGGAGAAGAAAAAGAATGCGATATATATATATATATATATATATATATATATATATATATTTTTTTTTTTTTTTTTTAAAATTGTTTGGTTTTGGAGTTTTGAAATTTTTGAAAGTGTTTTTTTAGAAAGAGTTTTGCAAGAATGTATACGGACTTACTTCAAACAGTCACAGTTAAAACATGCACAATCAAACCTAGATCTATGGTCTTCTAAGTCCACCAGACTGCTCCTAGCTGTTCCAAAGTGACAAAATGTGAGATATCCCTCAAATCGCCTCTTCATCGCCAATTGTGGCCAGGTAAGCACAAATGAAGAAAGGAGGGTTCCGCTCACGAATCGCCGTGAGACGGGCCTTTTAAAGTTACCTTTCTCACTTGTCTAGCCTAGGCACCACAAAGTCAGGTTTTGATAAACGAATGAATGCTCACAACCTTCCTCTGTCCTAATGAGCACGACAGTCCTTAGTTGGCTGAGTCTAGATATTTTTTAATTAACTCAAGGGTGATGGATATGCTTTTAGTGATTTTTGGGGTCTTAGGAAGGGTGATGAATTCCCCACCCAATATTGATTGGTGTTATAGTCCCTTAGATTCCGTATTAATTATGCAAAGCAATTAACACACCAAAAATCTAAAACACTTGCAAAAATTTTTTTATTTGGCATCGCAAAGAATCCTGCACAAAAACAATTTATTGGATAGGAGAAAGATTTTGTGCAAAGAACCCTGCAGGAAAAAATTTTCAGTGGAGCTTAGGGGGTGGAAGAGAAGAAAAAAGATACTTACAGAGATTTTCAGTTGCTGACGTCACCTTTTGACCGCGGTTCCGCGGTCAAATGCTTACTTCTGCCGCGGTTCCGCGGTGGATCAGTAGGTTCAGATCTTCAAAAATTTTCTCTATGCTGATTTGGTTCTCCTCTATCTGTTCAGATCCTCTGTTCCTGGATTTGTTCACTGAGCTTGCTCAAGATCTGAATCAGTCCGTCTTCCTTTCCTGCACAATTCGCACAAAAACCTTTCAAAAATAACAAGTTGATTTTTATTTTTTTGTTTTAAAATTTTTTAATTTTTATAATTTTTAAATTTTTTTTATTAACCCGAAATTACACAAAGAAAGAGACTACCGTCTCTCCGGCAACAGCGCCATTTGATTGTTATTGTTTTTTGCGTGCGTGTTTTAATTTAAGAATACCGCAATCAAGACGGTGTCGCTTGGTAGCTAACCGGTTGAGTACGGGTCGATCCACAGGGAGATGGTGTCCTTTTCTTTATGTTCTAACGAGTTAAGTCCAAAAAGTTGGTTGTTTGTTTTAAAATCTACGAATAAGATTAAATTGATTTTAAGGCTTGTTAGGGTTAGGATTAGATTAGTTTGAAATAAGGATTCTTCTCACCTCTATCAATGCCCTAATTAGGAAAATAGGTGTTAGGGTAATAGTCAAAAAAGGGGATTAGCACGACTAGGAAGAAACTTAGTTTCTTCCTTTTGGTCCTTGTCCGTCCGTTCTTGTCTCTTAGCCCTAACCTCCAGTTAATTCAACCACAACCGGTCTAAATAGGGAATCACCGCTATCATGTAGGATAGGGTGCCGTAGTGAGCGGATTGAGGTTGATTTAAAGAGAGTCCTTTTAATAAAAAATTATATGGGCAAAAAAAGGAGTGAGAGAGATTTCCTTCTCTCAAACCTTCCCTCTCCTATCCCTAACAAGTGAGGAATTACTCACTCTTTAGGAAGGTGGCAATAAAGTTCATTTTTATATTTTTATTTAATGACCTAAATTGCAGATAATAAAAGAACAAAATAAAAATAGCAGATAATAAATTGCAGATAAAAAATGCGAGATGAATAAAAAGACTTACTTTTATTGATGACCTCTCAACGATTCATTACAAAATGAGAATTAAATTTAGAAATTGAAAAGAGATTAAAAACTAAAGAGAGGCACCCTAAAAGAAGCACACTAATTAGGCTTTTGGCTTTTCTATTTATAGATAGAAAAAACCCTAGGTTACATTCTGATCCATACATGAATTTACCAAACTACCCTAAGAAAACCGGGTCAAAGCACCGACACCTCCACCGACACATGCACCGATATGTGCACCATACGGCCACGGAACCGCGGCGGAAAGGCCTGTTGGGCCGCGGTTCTGCAGCCATTAAGTGGGATCTTTAGCTCATCTCTTCAGGGTTTCTCTGTGTTGCTTTTATCTTCTGTTTTCTTTACTTGGTTTCTCAGAATCTCTTCTATTTCCTTTCAGATTTTCAACAGTGAAGAATGATGTGGACTGTTGCCTTGAGCTTCGCGTTAAAGTCTTGAATCTTGTGCTGCCCTTGTGCTTTGTGCATTGAACTGTCTAATGATTTTCATTTGTTCCTTGAACTGGTAGGCGGCATAATATGGATCATCTATTGTTGGTCGTAGTCTCACATTTGTAGCGACTTTTCATGAATTTCACTGTAATGATCTGAGAACCTGTAACCTGCAACTATTTAGCAGACATGGATCAAAAGCACCTATTTATATGTGATGTGATTAAGAATGGGTGATATAATAATGCAAAATTCTGTTATGAACATGGCGCTTTGCATCAACCCAGTGCTTCTGTCGATCTTGGGCTATGCGCATTCTTTTCCTGATAGTGCGAACTATATCGACTGTTGCTACTATCATCTCAGATCCAAGGAGTTCTCTATCTCCGATGTCGTCCCAACTTAATGGCGATCGACACTTCTTTCCATATAAAGCTGCAAATGGTGCCATTCCGATACTTTCTTGGTAGCTATTCTTGTATGAAAACTCCACAAAATATAGGTGATCTTCCCACGATCCTCCGAAGTGTAGCATACACTCTCTTAGCATATCTTCTAAGATCTGAATAGTTCGCTCAGACTGACCATCTGTTTGTATATGATAAGTTGTGCTGACGTTCAGACTTTTTCCTAAGCTCGCTTGCAGACTTTGCCAAAATTGCGATAGAAATCTGGTGTCACGATTGGAGGCAATGCAAACCGGTACTCCATGTAATCTCACGATTTCCTGCATGAGTTCATGGGTATCAGAGATAGTACATATTTGAAGAGTTAATTCTTTCTTAGATTCATACTTACTTCCATGTTCTTCTTTGCTAGTGTCTCAGTAGATTGGCCAACTCTAAATGGGATGAATTGAGCCGACTTTATGAGACGATCCACAATAACCCATACCGCATCGTTACCTTTCGTACTGCGAGGAAGTGCAGTCACGGAATCCATTATGATGTGTTGCCACTTTCATTCTGTGATAAGTAACGGTTGAAGTAAACCAACTGTCCTGTGATTTTCAGCTTTTACTTGCTGACACACCAAGCATTTAGCGACGCTTCTGGCTACTTCACTCTTCATTCCATGCCACCAGTAATTTTGATGCAGATCTTTGTACATCTTTGTACCTCTAGGGTATACTGAATAAGGAGAGCTGTGAGCTTCTTTCATCAACTCTTCTCACACAGAACCTTTTGGTACACACAATCTACTACCGTATCTCAAAGATCCGTCTTCATGGATGATGAAGTCTGTTCAAAGTCCACTTTCTACTTATTCTCTGATCTTTTGCAACTTAGCATCAGTTGCTTGAGCTGCTTTGATCTGATTGACAATGGTAGACTGAACTTGTAAGTTCATCAAACTTGAATCGTTACCTGGCATAACCACTTCAATCTCCATTTGATGTAAGTCTTGTTGAAGCTTCCACTGTCCGGTGAGATTCAATGCTAATGGTTGGCGACTAAGTGCATCAGGTACTACATTCACTTTCCCTGAATGATATTGTAAGTTGATGTCGAAGTCCTCCATAAGTTCTAACTATCTTCTCTGCCGCATATTCAACTCTTTCTGAGTAAACACATATTTCAGACTTTTGTGGTCCGTGTATATGTCCACTTATTAACCAAGAAGATAATGGCGCCAAATCTTGAGTGCGAAGATTACGGCCGCCAACTCCAAATCATGCGTCGAATAGTTGCGCTCATGAATCTTCAGCTGTCTTGAAGCATAAACTACCACTTTACCGTGCTGATGTAGAACACATCCTAATCCCTTACCGGATGCATCACAATGCACTTCAAAACCTCCAGATTCGTCCGGTATGACGAGAATAGGTGCTGATGTCAATATTGACTTGAGTTCTACGAAAGCTCGTTCGCATGCTTCTGACCAACGAATTGTTCATCTTTACGTATGAGCTTGGTCAGGGGTGTTGCAATCATCGAAAATCCTTCAATGAACCTTCTGTAATATCCTGCTAAACCTAAGAAATATCGAATGTTCTTCACTGACTTCGGTGTCGGCCATTCGCTTACTGATGATACTTTAGCTGGATCTACAAAGATTCCATCGCCTGATACAATATGTCCGAGAAAACCGACTTAATCTAGCCAAAACTCGCACTTGCTGTACTTGGCGTAGAGTTGATGCTGTCGTAGAGTTTCCAGGACAATTCGTAGGTGCTCGGCATGTTCTTTTCGACTCTTAGAATACACCAGGATTTCATCGATGAAGATGACAACAAACCTGTCTAGGTACTATCGGAAAACTTGATTCATTAGGTTCATGAATATAGCTGGTGCGTTGGTCACTCCAAATGGCATCACAAGAAATTCGTAATGTCCATAGCGAGTTCTGAATGCCGTTTTATGGATATCAGATTCTTTGACCTTCACCTGATGATAACCCGAACGAAGATCTAACTTGGAGAAAATACAAGATCCACTTAGCTAATCGAACAGATCGTCGATACGTGGGAGTGGATACTTGTTCTTTATAGTTACATCGTTCAGAGCGCTATAATCAATGCACATTCGATATGAACCATCCTTCTTCTTCATAATTAGAACTGTTGATCCCCAACTTGAAGTGCTAAGAAGAATCCATCCTTTTGCCAATAATTCGTACAACTGAGTACGGACCTCCTTCAAACCTTCAGGGCTTAACCAATACGATGCTTTGATCACTGGTTGAGCTCCAGGTACTAAATCAATGCTGAATTCAAGAGCTCGATCGGAAGGCAAACCTGATATGTCTTCAAGAAATACATCATCGAATTTTCGAACTACCTCTGGCTTCGATTCTCCCTCCGCTTGAAGTGTTGCAATTACTGCCTTCTTCGGTTTTGCCTTGTATGTGCTTGGCTCCAGGGTACGGTCTGCAATTTTAAAATAAAAGACCGGATGCTCTGGAATCTCGAACACTACCCTCCTTTGACGACAGTCAATGGTAGCATAGAATGTTCCTAGCCAATCTATACCCAAAATGACATCAAAATTCGGTATGTCCAGCACCTTAAAGTCAGCATAGAATTCTCTGCTGCAGACGACCACTGGACACATGTCGTATCCCATTACTGCCTTTAGAACGCCGTTCCCAGAACTGACATTTCAGCTGGATACGAGAGGTTTGACTGGAATCGCATGAGTTCGGACGAACCGCTGCGATATAAAGCAATGAGATGCTCCAGTATCGAAGAGTGATAGTGCAGGAAGTGAGGCTACTGTTCCCTTATAAAAAGTAAATAATGAACAAAAAAGCGATGGGTAAAATTCCCCAAATGGAGCATCACGTACCCACACGTGATACGCCTTGGAGCAAAGATTATAGGCATTGCGCTTAACAAATAAGGTTGAAATTGAGTCTCACGTGCAGACACGTGAGCATCTATATACAAAGTATATAGGCGCCTTCCAAAAACAAATAACAGGCCGGAGAATCTCACGTGTCAGCACGTGATGCTCTTTGTTGGACTTAACTTCGTGGGGGTCACGTGAAACACGTGACATACCTGAACATCAGCTCACGTGCCAACACGTGATGCTTTTCTCTGGGACTGCTGCATATAAGCATACCGGTCTAATACTATGGGTCATATGCTACACGTGAGGGTTCCTAATGCCTTCTAAGCCGATAGAATTAAATTCTAAATAAGAGTGATCAAAACCCTATTTGGAAAATATTTCCTTGAATCTTTCTAAACAAGAAAGATTACGCTCTGTAAATCAGAGCACCGCTGGATTAAAGATCTAATGGTGATTAAAAATCACCAAGCTACAGAGTAAGCTCTGTATGGGAAAATATTTCCCCAATCTTTCTAAATAAGAAAGATTGTACTCTGTAAAACAGAGCACCGTTAGATTAAATATCCAATGGTGATTAAAAATCACCAAGCTACAGAATAAGCTCTGTAGGGAAAATATTTTCCCAATCTTGTTAAAAATAAGAAAAATGTCTTCTGTAAAACAGAAGTCCCTGGATCAAAGATCTAACGGTGGATAAAATCCCCGAATCAATCAAAAAATCTCTCAATGAGAGATTTCCTTAACAAAATCAACAAACTTGCCTCTACTATATAAAGGACTCGAGACTGAAGAGAGAAGAGGAGGAGACCCCCCATAAGATTTGAGAAAATAAAAAAGAAGATGAGTTCTCTTTGAAGAAAAAGAAACCCTAGGTGAGGGAAAAGACCTAAAGATCATTTTATCTCCTTTTACAAGAGTTTAACTCTTCTAAAAAAGAACTTAGTTCTTCCTCTGGTTGAGGTCTGCAGAAGCAGATCTCCCCACAAGTTGAGAATTCAATTCTTATCGGGAAGATTCTGTTATGCAGTCCCAAAACTTAGAGGAAAGAACTAGGTTTGAAGAATTTAATTCTTCCAAAGACATAGAAATTTAATTCCTCTAATAAAACTATGGTTTAACCCTGCATAAGAATTTAAATCTTATAAAACAAAGGATTTGAAATTCTCAAGACTAAGATCAAGAGCCGCATGCATATTAGCGTTCATCGCTATAACGACAGATCACGTGTTCCCACATGAGCACCTCTAAGGACAAAAAAGGAATGACTGAGTTCGAGTCACTTGATCCCACGTGACCCCTAATGGTGCTCAGCACTTGTAAAAAGGGAGGGAGAATAAATTAAGAAATTTCTCATTTTGGGGCGCCTCACGTGACCCCACGTGACCCCTAATAATGCTTAGCACCTAGAACAGAATAGGAAAATAAGTCCAAAGGAGGCAGTGCCCAACTCTGGAGCACCTCACATGCCCACACGTGATGGACACAAGGACTAAGTGTTTAACACTTATATACAGATGGGGATTTAGATCCAAGTGCATAAACACCCAATTTTCAGGTGCCTCACGTGCTGCACGTGAGCGTTCCAAATTTCAGTGTCTAACACTACTTATGAGCTTCACGTAGGAGCACATGAGCTTCAAGCAGATATCAGTGTTTAACACTGCGAGAGACCAACCTTAGCCAAAATTAGCCAAGTCTCCCGAGACCAAAACCTTTTGACCATCAATCAACCGAGCCCTCCTATACTCAGGTCTCCCCGAATCGATCTTAGTGCCAAAGATGGCCAATGATCTCCTGATACATGGCATCTAAAATGATGTGCATTCCATCTTGTTCTCTCCTTTCAATCTGGAGTTCGGTTCAAGGGTACATCTCTCCACACCTCTGATATATGTCGTTGTAATTCTTCAACAATGTCAGAGAGGTGGAGGGTCCCGACAACCAATAGCTCTTGGATGCACTCTCAAACCCATAAGCGTACCATAATGGACCGTAATGTTCTTAAACTAGTTGTGGACCGCAACGTCCTTAAACTAAAACGATAAAGCCCAAATGCTCTTTCATTGGATCAAAAATGATCCCGAACCCCCGTTAAGTAGATCTTAGTCCAATATCGGATTAACGTATCCTTAACAAATATTTAAGTTGATCTTAATCTCAAACAAGGTTAACGATCCTTAAATTAACCCAAACCCAAATCTAAGAATATATGGATTTGGACTAATCCACGCCCTACGGGCGACAACACAAATTAGTCTCCGTATACAATCTACAGGCAACCAAAAATAAAACAAACACACACGACACGAAGTCACCTTCTGGAGCAGGAGAAAGTGGTTATCACTACGCGGTAACGTAATTAACTACAGGGTCTTGCGCCTGCAGGGAAGAGTGTCCCCACAATCAAAAACCCCTTACAACGAGGGGGAATCTGACGAAGTCTGCTACAACGGACACATCTGTCTAAACCTTCGATACACGGCACCATAAATCAACTTAGCATATTCTGATAGATAGACAGATAAAACCAAATAGCATCTGCCCCCAAATTCAAGAAAGACGACCTACGCGGTTTCGTCCCTGTTTTCGGCGGTAAACAGATTCTGGCACGCTCGGTGGGACCTTTTCCTCTTTCCACTCCACACTTCGTGTGTAGTGTTCACGAACGAATCCCGGTTTAATATGGTTGCCCCTAGATTCGAGGTACTAAGATTTGGTGTCTTGCTCCGTGTAGAAGAGAAGATGACATCGATGGCTTCCAACTGCACCAATTGCAACAGCAACTCCCACTTCGTCCTTGCTGGAGGAGTGACTTAAGGGCCCCAAGTGGCCTTCATCTTCGCAATGCCAGTGGAACAGGTGACTCAGGCCACCACTGGACTGTTCTTTGGGACCATGCTCCCGCCAATGAGCTTTAATACTTCAATATCATCACAGGAGGCTCCAAAGAAGTCGGTCTTCGATCGTCTTGCAACTACTACGGCCCCTCTCAACGGGTCGTCCAAGTCTGCCGCCTCAGTCTTCGATAGGTTGAGCCAAAGCTCAAGTGGGCCCGGGATGAGGCCCACGATACTTGAAGGGGTTATCCCGAAGCGGATAGCCATTCCAACTCCGGTAAACAAAGTCATCAAAAGGGCTTCTCCTGCAAAGAGATCGGTCTTCGCAAGACTGGCCATTCCAACTCCTGCTACGGGTGAGGTCGTTACAAGTGCTTCCCCTATTCAAAAGTCAGTCTTTGACAGGTTAGACGTTCCCTCTCAACGGACGTCAGTCTTCGACAGGTTGGCACCAAAAGCTGCCTCTCATCAAGCAAGGGGCATGACAAGGTCGCTTCTACAACTGAGGTGATCCCATCCGCAAGACACGCTCGACGTTGCCACTGGCGCCGAGTGAGGAAAGCTGGGGGCAGTTCCCCTTCTGGACTTACCCCACCTGCTCCAATGGTGGAAATTGATGCTGTTGTTCTAACTGGGAACAACTTAGATCTGCTCAGGAGGGTGCGCAAAAACTCTCCAACCACCATACTGAAGAAGTCTCCTCCGCCAGTCGAAAATACAACACAGGTGAAGCCGGAATAGCCTCCTCAGCGGTTGTCCTCTAAGATCCAAAGAGTTTGGCGGAAAGTCCAAGACTCTGTAATTGACAAAGATTACTCTCACCGGCTGAAGAAGACGAAGGCTCGGCAAGAGGAGAACCATCCCTCTGCTATACCACGAAGGGTATCGTCTGCATGGGTGCCTGCCGCAACGGCCCCCTCAACTTCGACCTCCCACAAAAAGAGAAGGCATGAGAATCTCCCACCACTGGTGGCGAATATCAAAGGCAGTAGACCCAAATGCCCCAAGTCTGGAGGCATGGTTGTGCATACCGTCTACATGACATATGGAAAAGAGGATAATCATGCTTCCGTGAGTCATCGACCACTCACACGGTCTGTGACAAAGGTTCAGGAGCAATAAAAAAAATCTCCATGAGATGTTGACAAGGATGGCCGCACTTACTGGGCAGAAAGAAAGCCCAGAAGCATCGTCAGAACAATGCCAGGAGCAGGAGACCGACACCGAATTCTTACGGAGGGTGCTTGAAAAGAAAGACAAAGAGGCCGCGGAACAAGTGGCTAATATAAAACAAATAGCGCTTATGTTCTAAGACATGGTGGGGATGATGATCCAGCCGGATCCTCTGGCCGAAGACCCTCCAATAGTCACTGAAGACGACAGAGGGGAGACATCAAACCCTCCTCCGGCTTCATCAGCAGCCAGGGAGGAGACGATCTCCAAAGCCACCCTTGATGACTACATAGCTCAACAAATACGAGCTCATCAAGCGAACAAAGCGGCAGGACAAGTCATCAGAATAGGGCGACCTTACCCAGGCTGGTACGACCAAATTAAGTACCCGCCGGGATATACGATCCCCAAATTCCATGTGTATAAGGGGACGGGCAATCCGCACCAACACGTTGCTCAATTCAGAGCTTTGTGTGGCAATACTGGAGACGATGACAAACTATTGCTTCGCCAATTTTTCGGCAGCTTGGTGGAGAAAGCATTTGAATGGTATTCGGAGCTTCCGAATGATTCCATCAAGATATTTACAGAAATGGAGCTACTGTTTACACAATGGTTCGCAAGCGCTAGCGAGCGCACCCCGATCGCGGCATTAATCAACGCCAGGGTGAAGCCAGGAGAAACCAGGGTACAGTACGCAATTCGGTGGCGGAACCTATGGTCGAAGTGTGAACAACGCATAGAAGAAGCTCCTACTGTGGGCATGTTCGTGGGGACCCTTGACCCTCAGGCAACTATTGTTAGTGTGATATGCCCTAGAGGCCATTATTGTATAGTACTAGTTTGTATATTTCATTTTGGAAGCTTGGGATATATACACGGATTTATAACAGTCTTGCTCAATATTGTAGTATGCTACTTGGTTTGTATCTATCTTAATATGTGTATATATTTCTTTTAACGTATCGCAAATACATATTGACAGAGCCCTTAGGATCTTTGCTTGACTACCAGCGTTGTGATGGCAGTCACACTTGTGGGGGTTGGGTAGTCTACAAGCACATCCTTATACATGTCCCTAGTCGTAGGATTATCGAGACAGGGCATCGATACTCCAGAGTAGACTGGTGTGTACGCTTCTCGTCCCAGCTGGGGAGATGGTCTGTCCCACAGCCATCAGTATGTCGTACTGGAGATAGTATGCATGTGCTCATTAGGTTATGAGTACACTGGACAGGAATCGTCGGGAACTGTTGGTTGGTACTATACCTATCGTCCGTTAGCAGTTCCTAGATGACATGAGTACAGCTTAGTCCGTTGACTTGACAATGCTATTTCGCCTCAAGTGTGTTCCCACTGTTCTTAGATTACTACCCTACCACAGCTCTATTGAGTCGTGAAAACGGGTAGTAGTTAGGTGCAGTCCCGAAGCACTTGGAGGCAGTGGCGGTTAGATAGGATTCGTTTCTCCCGGTATTAGGGGTTGATATCGCGCTGTGTTTGGAGAGCCATTACACAATGTCCCTGGCCAGGGCAAGCGAGATTTACTGGTAGGTACTCTAATAGTTTCTCAGGGTGTTTTGAACTACACTCCAACACGACTTATACCGCTATTAGGGGACTGACGTTTACCGCCCCCTAAGCCCGATATGCGATACTCTTAGACGAACAGACTGAACTGTACGGAGATTGTCACATTCAGGCTCAGTAGGAGTTCGGATGAGTTTTCTTCATCGGCCTTCTTATCGACATCTACCTGGGGACCGTTACATACAGCTAGTACCGCTTGCGGCCTATGGTTAAACCCACTGCCAGCGTAATGTCGAGTCTTTAGAGTCCCACACAGAGGGTTTTCCACCTTTGGGCGAAACGAGTTAGAGGTCGTATGGTTTTACGACAGGGTTCGTTCACATACACGTACTTGTGCGTGTTTGGTGTTTGGACGGTTGATACTAGTGGGCTTTTGTTTAAGCCAGATCCTAGTATTAGATTTTTGGATTGGCTTAGTCTCATTGTATTCGTGTTTCTCGGAACACGGATACGAGTATGTATATACGGTTGATAGGGGCAGAGAAGAAGACACCTCATTAGGGTTTTGACCATTGACTTGATTAAAACCATAATGAGATGGAGGAAATTGTTTACTAATTTTTATTAGAGATAATTTTGTCATGACTAATTGGTTTGACCATTTGACTTGTTGACCATTATTGACTTAGATATTTTTGTTGAGCATAAGATATTTTGCTTAGCATTAATTGTGACATGATAATGGTTAAATCAAATGAACCATCACAATTATCCTAATAAATCTTATTATTTTTTTTTCCTCATATGGGAGCTCTCTTCATAATACACAAAAAACATTCTCTCTCATAGCTCTCTCTCCTTCTTCCTCTCTCAAGCCCAAATGTCTCATGAGTTGATAAACATAGGTTGTTGAGGCTTATCCACCAAAATCCTTCTCTACTCACTCTAGGGTTCTTAGTTTGGCACACCAAGCACCCTGGTTACTTCATTATAGAGGTTGGAGCTCAAGGTAGAGACCTTCGGGTGGATCTTCTTTGACGTGGAGAAGCCGTTGAGGAGGCACCATCCACCACCACTCCAAGGAGCTTACAACAAGGAGAACCACAACAAGGAGAAGAAGGACTAGAAGATTGAGGTATAATCATCTAACATAGTAGTTAGCACTCCCAGTTAGTTTTTTAGTTAATATTTAGCAAAGATCCTCATGGTTAGTCTATGTTACATTGTAAAGAAAATTTTGATTTTTACCTATTCCGCCTCCCCGCAAACTACCGGGGTAAGTAACATAGACTTACAGTGGTGTCAGAGCCTAGCTAAACAATAACTAACATATTAACAAAGCCTTTAGAACTTCGATCATGGATAAATCCCGAAAACACGATACAAAACATGCACTTTCTGTCGAATTTTAAATGAGGTCTAAAAATATTTTCAGAGACCTGAAAAATACGTGCAGGCTTTTTATAGAACACTGAAGAAATTTGGATGCCTAACTCGGTTAAACCACCGTGGAACCACGGCCGAACCATGCGTTCTGCCGTGGATCCGTGGCCGACTCGACTCCGAGTTGGTCCAAATTTTTTCTGGTGCTCTCTGTGGTTGTTTTGTGTTTTCTGGGATATTTTATTTCTGCTCAAGAATTTTTCTGTACAGTGTTGTACTGGGAGTAGATTCAAATATGGTTATTGATCAAAATTCTATAAACTTTAGCTAATCGGATTATATCTGTGATGTGTTATGTATGCTGAACGTCTGCTAATCGCTATACGCCGATTGGTGGGGGTTGCACATATCTGTGATCTGTAATATTGGTTTGTGTATATAAACTTGTTGGATTGTCATGGATGAATAGCCGGGGATGTGAAATGAGCGTTTTATCTTTCATTTGATGTAAATTGTAAATTGATATAATATTATTTTATGGTTGCACATCCGGGTTGAGTTTGTAGCCACCATTGTATATTATTTCTTTTACTGTTTTCTGCTCCTAGGATAGACCCAAGGTGCGGTGCACAAACTACCGGGTACTTTGAAGTGCCGAGTGGCCTACTCACTTTGTTGAGAGAGGCTGCTTCATTTTGGGTATTTGGCGGGTAGTTTGCCACACCTTAGGGGTATAGGATGGGGTTTTGGTTATTCATCACGACCGTGTAATCCGTTTTTCATTGCAGGCTCAAACGAAATGCAGATTCTTAGCATATCCAATGTGTTCATCTGTGATCTGGAATGACTATCATTGCGTCTGACGAATGCATATATTTATATATGAAATCTAGTAGACGTTGCTTATGTTTTGCATCCGCGCTAGTCCAGCCCCCGCTCTGTCGTTAGTTAAGTAACCTAACGGGTGATGACGGGGCCCCGTGGCGAATGCGGATGGTATAAGCGTACGTTATATTTTCGTTTTTTCTGCAATGGTAGGATTAATTGATGGAACTGCATTATATAAATGTTAAGAAAACAAACCAAATTTGAATCGTTGGAAAACTTTCAAAACCACTCGGTATTTTCAAAACAGCAAAACTTTTAAATGCGGAGCTTAAACCACTCCTTTTAAAAGCTATCAGGTTCCTTCGATTATATCAAGTTCACTACATTCACGGTTTCACCAAAACCATTCGTAGCCTTCTATCATTTCAGTTAAATGTTCAGTAGTATTCAAGCTGTGTATTTTGACCTTCGTCAAGGCATAGTGATTGGTAGCTACTGAATATTTATCTGTAGCATAGATAGATGCGTTGGTTTGGGACAGTCGTACTGCTATTTTGGCCTTCATCAAGGGTATGTACGGGTGGGTTCAAATTAACCTGGATAATGACGGGTAGAACTTGACATGCGACTTATGATATGTTGGCCTTCGTCAAGGTCATAAGAG
This sequence comes from Agapanthus africanus, assembly GCA_030015575.1. Taxonomy (NCBI): domain Eukaryota; kingdom Viridiplantae; phylum Streptophyta; class Magnoliopsida; order Asparagales; family Amaryllidaceae; genus Agapanthus; species Agapanthus africanus. The sequence continues at coordinate 742,676,262 of CM057341.1, forward strand.
CATGGGGCAAAAATCCACATCGGGAGTTTCTAAAGAAACTGAAACTTACTAGTGTTGCATACCATTTGGAGTGTGATAATTTTGGTAGGATTCCTTCAAGTTTATCAAACAATGATATTTGGATCCCGATCCTACTGTGAGTATATGCTACTCCTTGGGAGATTTTTTTACTTAACGATCAATGCTATAAACCATGTAGTTGTCTAGAAAGGTGTTAGAGGGGCTACGCCCACAGGAAAAAGAGGTTATTTAATTAGGGAACATCGCGAAAGCGTCGTAAAACCTCCCTCGAAGTACCGACACTGGTCTGGCTGAATGGTTAAGCAAGTATTGTACAGTGAAATCAATCCTGACTAATTCTTCTTTTATGGTTTGAGAAAGAATTCGAGAAACAGTGGGAGCCATCCTGTTTAGATAAATTAAAAACCACTCTAAACTTGCAAGAGCATCATGCTAAAGTGTTTCTTCTCTCTCTCCTAATTGCAGCAACCAACAACATGATAGTCCTTAAGTTATTATTAGATAAAAATATATTGACAGGGCCAAACTATAAAGATTGATCCAGAAATGTCAAGATGGCAATCACTTATGACAAGTTGGGGTATCTCCTTACCACTAAGGCCCCCGCCGTCCTAGGTACAGAATCAAGGATCGCGGATAAGGAAATCCATAAGACCTGGGAGATTGACTGCGCGAAGGCCAAGTGCCTCGTGCTTGCTGTTCAGACCATAATATTGCATTTTTCATTCCCCTATTCTTATCCGTTTTATAAATAAACAGGTACTCTTGACGCACGTTTGTTGCATATTACAGGATACAGGCTCTTGGAGCGAATACAGTGAAAAAGACGGAAGTTGATACAGAAAAAGGACTTTTGACCAACAAGTAGACGGATCCTAGTCAAGCCTAGATGAAGAACAGTGCAAGGTCCAAAATGTCAAGGCAAACGGTTAAAATATCGCTACAAGTTTTCACTGAAAGATCTGGAAAAGAACCAGAAGCCAAAGGGAGAAAAGAACTATGGAAATATAAAGCCCAATGTGTAAAGAACCAGCCCAGAAAATTTAGTCCACTGATCACACTAAAGGGCCGCGGAACCGCGGCCCTACCCCTACATTTGCCGCGGTTCCGCGGCCGCTTAGTGCCTGTGTCAGTGCATTTTTCCTGTGTCGGTGCGTCGGTGCAGGGGTTGGGATTTTTTGAGGGCAAATCTGTAATTACACATCTGCGAGAGTCTGTAACCCTAAATTCTCCTGTTTACTTATAAATTGTAATCGAAAATTGTAAAACCTTATGCCTCTTTTCAATCAATAAAATTTAGAATTGCTGGGAGTATTATTCAGATCTGTTCTATATTGCTTGGAGGGAGCCGTCACACTAGTAAGTAACTTTACTTCTTTGTTTTTATTCTCTTTTAATTAGTATGTTTTACCATCCCCTAATGAGCGAGTAATCTCCTCGCTCATTAGGGTTAGCCTTAGGGAAAGGTTTGAGAGATGAGATCTCTCACCCCTTTCATGCCATCCACACCTAAGAGTTAGAACTCCATGCATGCACGCACAACCGCTCCCTGCGGCATCCCACCCTTGAGGTAACGATGAACCGTAGTCTAAAGGGCCGGTTGCGCGTGTTTTCCATGGAGGTTAGGGTAATTATCGATAAAGGAAGGATACGAATCTAGAGGAAGAAACATCTTCCCAAAAGATTCTTATCCACTTTATGGATAATTACCCCAACATCTAATAGATCAATAATAAGGCATTGAAAGCGGTGAGGAACCCTTAAATCTCCAAACTTCCCCTAAACCTAACCCTAGCGAGACTTTAAATTAGATTAACTTAGTTTATTAATAGATCTGGGTTTTAGATTTAATCAATCCAAACAACATTTAGAATCAACTCATAAAGACACATTTAGAAAATTACCCATCTCTGTGGATCGACCCGTACTCACCGGCTAGCTGCAAAGCGACGCCGTTTCTGATTGCGGTAAATACAAGTTTTCATACTAATCAAATAGCGCCGTTGCCGGGGATGGCGTAAAATTCTTTCTGTGTAATTTCGGGTTGATATAAATTTTAAAATTATAAAAATCTGAAAATAAAAAAAAAGAGAAATAAAAAAATTATCAATTTTGATCTGTTTGAAGGGTTATCTTTTGAATTTTGCAGGAATAGCGAAGATTCTCGGATCTGAAATTTTACAGAGGGCAAATCAGAAAAGTGAACATTAAAACAGAGGAGAAATAGCACAAAAGAGGCATAGAAATTTTTTGGAGCCACGATCCCACCACCTGACCGCGAAACCGCGGAAAAAGTAGGCCCCAGATCGCGGAACCGCGGCGGTTTAGCCTCTTCTCTGCATAAAAATTTCAAGGTTTGATCCCTCATTCTCCCCTCTGTCAACCTCCATATATCTCTCTGTAAAAACTTTCTGCAGGAATTCTTTGCGCTAAAAATCTTCTCTCCCCTTCTAAATAACAGATTTTCTGCAGGTTTCTTTGCGCCGCGCTAAAAATTGATTGCAAGTGAATTTTATTGTTTTGCATAATTTAATCGGACTTTAAGGGGCTAATTGACCAAACTCAGATTGGGTGGGGATTTCATCACCCTTCCTAGGACCCCAGAAAACACCTAAAGCATGTGCATTGACCACAATTAATTAATTAAAAAATATTAGACTCAGACCTAAGGACATCGAGCTCAATAGGAAAAGGACTAGTAAAGGCATCGACCGTTTATCCTAACCGACTTTGCGGTGTCTAGGCTAGTGGTTATTAACTAGGCCCACTGTAGTGATGGTCCCTTCCCACTTACCTGGCCGTACTTGTCGGTGAAGAGGCGGTTTGAGGTCCTATTTCTAGCCCTAGTTAGGAGCTGTCTAGTAGACCTAGATGACCCTAGATTTAGGCCTGATTGTGCATGTGTGGTTGATACATTTGTGTCACGAGTCCCTTTTCAAAAAAAAAAAAACCGTTTTGCAAAACTCTCACTAAATAAAAAAAAAAGATAAAAATCTTTTCAAAACTTGCAACTTGTCGCTAAGAAACCTTGCAACTCACTTCCATCACTTCCCTCCATTGACGTTATCTTACCCCCACATTCTGTTTTTCTATTTTTTCTGACTACACTACTCCTTTAGTGTATGTCACTTTGGACTAGGGATACTAACGCCCGATTAGTCCGTGTTTCGTTGGTACCAACCAACGAACCTTTCGACGAACCCTTCGTCGACATTCTGTCCATTTCCTTACCTCCACCTTCAAATTCTTCTTTTGAAGGTATGTCGGGACACGACCCCAACGATACCTTACCGACGGGAATGATTCCACCTCCGTTAGGTGCGAATAACCCGAATCTTCCCCCTGTTGTAGCGCCCGCACGAGTTGCGCTCCAGGATCTCTTCTTCCCCGTCCGCACTTCCTTACCTACATGTCTTTCACCCCCACCGGCAAATGGGGACAACTTTGAAATAAAACCACATTTCATCAATATGCTGCCAAAATTTCATCGTTTGGAATCTGAAGATGCATATATCTTTATCAATAAATTCCAAAATGTGTGCGCTATGATGAAAACGACCCAATTAAGTGATGACGCTATAAGGCTAAGGGTCATTCCTTTTACCTTATGTGACCTAGCCGAGAAGTGGCTATATAGCACCGCATCATATTCCATTAGAAATTGGGAAGAGTTTGTGAGAGCTTTTCTGAAAAAGTTCTATCCTCATCACAAAACTGCTAGAATCCGTAACGAGATTATACAATTTTCACAGCTTCCTTCCGAACCATTTTGGAAGTGCTTCGAGAGATTTAAAGACCTACTCGTTCAATGCCCTCATCATGGGATCGAAAGTTGGCAACTTTGCCAAACATTATACGAGGGATTGAACTCGGCAACGAACCAGTTGCTAGAAACCATATGTCAAGGTCATTTTCTTTCCAAATCTAGCGACGAAGCGTGGCAGTTTCTTGAGGATCTTAGTGAGCAAACAATTCAGTGGGAGAGTACCAAGACCACATCATCTTCTTCTATTGATCAATCTAGGGCAGGCATACATCAAGTAGATATGTCGATTGCTATGAAGGCCGAGATGGCCGCACTTATGAAAAAGCTAGAAGCCATTAAGACCAAAATCTCATCGTCTTCTCCTGCCCCTGCTTTACCCACACGAACTGTTTGTGCTTGTTGTTCGAATCCATCGCATCTTACCGAAGAGTGTCCTTATAATGCACCTATTCAAGGACAAGATCAAGTCAATACTGCATTTCAGCAACGACAACGAAACGATCCGTACTCTTCGACATACAATCAGGGATGGAGGAGTCACCCAAATTTCGCTTGGAACCAAAATCAACAAGTCCAAGGAAATAACAATTTTCAAAGACCTCCTCCACAACAACAACAAGCACCTTCACAAACTCAAAACCAGCAACCTTTCCAACAACAACCTTATACAAATCAAACGAACAATTTGATTCAACCAAATGATGATAAGGTTATCTCGCTCGAAAAAAGTCTAGATGCATTTCTCAAGCAATCTACAGAATCTGCAGCAAGATTTGAAAATTATGTTCAATCTTTGATGACTAACAATGCTTCACACGATCAAAGTATCAAATCTATTGAGGCACAAATTGCACAATTAACTGCTGCGTTGAGCGAAAGAGAAAAGGGAAAGCTTCCATTTCAACCATTGCCAAATCCCGGTCACACACAAAACGCATATCCCAATCACAAAGTAAATGCGGTGATCACGTTGAGATCCGGAAGAGAGTTGCAAAATAATGTGGGAACTAGTGATGACATCCCCGCCGGTGGTTCTTCTTCTTCTTCTTCTTCTTCTTTTTCTTTTTCTCCATCGTCATCCTCCCCTTCTTCATTTTCTTCACTTTCTTCTTCACCTTTTTCTTTAGAGCCTATTCTCCACCCTTCACACGGCTCTACTTCTTCTTGCTCGGACGGACCCATTGCTCACAACATGAACACATCTACACCGGGATCCGTTCCTACTCCACATTCTACTCCACAGACATTTGACTCAACGAATTTTCAAAATGCTCCATTTCCAAACAGGTTGAGTCCCAATAAACCAACTGCATCAATGGAGAAGATTGTGGAGATATTTAAGCAGGTTAGCATAAATTTACCTCTCTTGGATGCAATCCAACAAGTCTCTTCATACGCGAAAATTTTAAAGGGATTATGCACCTCGAAGAGAAAGGCATCTCAAGTTCCTAAGAAAGTGCTAGTGGCTAGTGCAGTGAGCAATTCTATTAACCACCATCAAACCTTACCCCAAAAACGAAAGGACCCCGGCTGTCCTACGATTTCAATCATAATTGGGGATAAGAAAATTAATCGAGCACTTTTAGATCTTGAGTCTAGTGTTAACCTGATTCCCTACTCTGTGTACGAACAATTAGGGGTTGGAGAGTTGAAACCCACTCGTTGTACTCTCCAAATGGCTGATCGATCAATCACCCATCCAAGGGGTCAGCTAGAGGATGTGTTGATCAAAGTTGGGGAGTTCATATTCCCCGTTGATTTTATTGTTATGGATACACAACCTGTTGCTAACCCAAGAAAGCAAATTCCGGTGATTCTTGGTCGACCATTTTTGGCCACTTCCAATGCTGTAATAAACTGTCGCAATGGCTCCATGACTCTATCCTTTGGGAAGATGTCTAGTGAGTTCAATATTTATAAGATGGGAAGTCTGCCCCCCGTGCCTAAAACTAGTACACGAGAAGTTTGCTCTGTTCACAAAATCACGCAGGAGGACTGCAAGCTTGAAAGATTCTTGTTTGATGAAAACAGTTTTGACGCCACTAGTGCGTCCCTCCTTGAGCCTACCACCGTTGACACAACCGATATGGATTACGAATGTTTCACTTTTTCGGATGATGACGACTCACAGCCCGAATATGAGTCTTTTGAATTTGTGGATGAGTTAGTTGAACCATCCGAATCGGTTGTTTGCAGTGATTTCGAACCTGTGTTGGAGTCCTTTGAGTTCGAGGTAGATTCCGCAATGATTCTTTCGCCTCCGAAACTCGAACTCATGTCCTTACCGCCTCACCTTAAATATGCTTACATAGGTGAGAATGAGACTTTTCCAATTATAATATCAGCCTCTCTAGCCTTCGAGCAAGAGAACGCTATTTTAAAAGTCTTATAAGATAGGCGGCAAGTTTTCGGTTGGATTAGGGCGGACATCGAGGAGATCAGTTCCCTTATAATTGAATATCATATGAAATTGATGGATGATGCCAAGTCAATAGAGGACCCACAGGAACATTTTGGGGTTATTGTGGTTAGTCAACCTCCTCCTTCAGGAGTTGAACCACCCCCATTTCTTTTAAGAAGATACGAGAATTCCAACATTCCACTGATTGTTGATCATTTACATTCTCGTTTTGATTCATCACCACTTCCTGTCTATTCACCTCCATACCTTCCATACCACCACTTCTATCTTCCCCAATTCTTTATGGATCGCTACGACCTGTTCTTCCACCAACCGATACTCCTCACTGATAAATTTTTCAACTGGTTGGTGTTAACGTTTGGTCTATGCAAGGGTTGGCAGTAATGTCTAACATAGTTTAAATGAAGTTTGGGGGAGGGCCTTTTTGTATATATTTTTGTTTTTCTTAACAATAAAAAATTATAAATAAATAAACAGGGAAGTGCCGGTATTTTGACCCTCTTGGTTTAGCATGACAGTGAGGACACTGTCAAGTTCAAGTTTGGGGGTATGCTCGGTACGTCTTCTTCCTTCGCATTCATTTGTACATATTTTTTGCATTTGCATACTTATTTGAAAACCCATAAAAAAATTGAAAAAATTTCAAAAATTATAAAAATAATTGTATTCAATTTTGGCCTTATTTGACTAGAGTTTGACATATAGGTTAACTAGCTAGGAACAACTAGATCTTAGACTTAGTGAATTAAAAACCCTAAAAATAACATTCCTTAAAGTTTAACGGTAGAAAGTATATGCCTTGTAGTTTATTTAGAAATAGGCAAATTTTGGGTTCACTTCTTGGACTAAGTCGAAGCAAGGGAAGAGTATTGATGTTCTTATTAGAGTATAAGTTTGAAAAATAGTTCCTAGCTTAAGTCTAGATTCTGAAAATGTATACCCTACAACTTGCACAATCACGCACCTTGAAACTTGGAATAGTAGAAGAGACCTTGAAATGCTCTTGTCTAAAAGTCCTTACTACAATGAAAATAAAAAAAAAGTGAATAAAAAAAAAATGGACACTGGTTTTTATGATTACTTAAGGCTGTAAAAATAGAAAAATCTTTAGCGAGGGTGCTTCATCACCTAGTGCCTTAGACCAACTGGTTTGGGAGTCACTGCTAAAAGCCTTGGGTATTGCAAAAACTAGGAAGTACGCTTTAAAGTGCTAACGCATCTTGTAATCGGTTGTTGGTACCTCAAGAAGTATTAACAGTCGCATGAAGGATGTGTAAGCGAAATTCAAAATTAATGAATTAATAAGTGCTTTGGACAATGGACGAGAGTACGATTGCTTGATTTGAATTTCCAAGTGTAGGAGTGATATTTACACACACGTGGGGATATGTGATTAGAGTTTAGATGAGAGAAAAGAATGAAAGATAAAACTTGTATCTTTAGTTGAGTTGATAGAAATTCCTAAGTAGAGATGAAACCCTAGAAGGAAGACTTAAGAGATGCCAAAAGCTAAGTAGGTCTACATAACATATATAATCTTAAGTTAGATGATTAGGAAGTGTGAAGAATGTGAGTGGATGATTTGCGAGTCAAAAGATAGTAGAATTCCTTGTTAGAAAACCTAATTGGAGAACAAAAGTAAATGGGCCAAGTTGATAGGATTTTGTGGGTAGTATCCGCTGAAAACCCTCAGGAGACAACACTCCTCCTATTAGGGACACCTAGAGGTTTAACGGCTTGTTGCACGTGCTCAGTGCAATCGCGTTTCCCTGCGAAAGTGTGGTTAGGATTTTAGTGAATAAAAAAATAAGTTTGCTCGAGGACGAGCAAAAGATAAGTTTGGGGGTATTTGTTCAGACCATAATATTGCATTTTTCATTCCCCTATTCTTATCCGTTTTATAAATAAACAGGTACTCTTGACGCACGTTTGTTGCATATTACAGGATACAGGCTCTTGGAGCGAATACAGTGAAAAAGACGGAAGTTGATACAGAAAAGGGACTTTTAACCAACAAGTAGACGGATCCTAGTCAAGCCTAGATGAAGAACAATGCAAGGTCCAAAATATCAAGGCAAACGGTTAAAATCGCTACAAATTTTCACTGAAAGATCTGGAAAAGAACCAGAAGCCAAAGGGAGAAAAGAACTATGGAAATATAAAGCCCAATGTGTAAAGAACCAGCCCAGAAAATTTAGTCCACTGATCACACTAAACGGCCGCGGAACCGCGGCCCTACCCCTACATTTACCGCGGTTCCGCGGCCGCTTAGTGCCCGTATCGGTGCATTTTTCCCGTGTCGGTGCGTCGGTGCAGGGGTTGGGATTTTTTGAGGGCAAATCTGTAATTGCACATCTGCGAGAGTCTGTAACCCTAAATTCTCCTGTTTACTTATAAATTGTAATCGAAAATTATAAAACCTTATACCTCTTTTCAATCAATAAAATTTAGAATTGCTGGGAGTATTATTCAGATCTGTTCTATATTGCTTGGAGGGAGCCGTCACACTAGTAAGTAACTTTATTTCTTTGTTTTTATTCTCTTTTAATTAGTATGTTTTACCATCCCCTAATGAGCGAGTAATCTCCTCGCTCGTTAGGGTTAGCCTTAGGGAAAGGTTTGAGAGATGAGATCTCTCACCCCTTTCATGCCATCCACACTTAAGAGTTAGAACTCCATGCATGCACGCACAACCGCTCCCTGCGGCATCCCACCCTTGAGGTAACGATGAACCGTAGTATAAAGGGCCGGTTGCGCGCGTTTTCCATGGAGGTTAGGGTAATTATCGATAAAGGAAGAATACGAATCTAGAGGAAGAAACATCTTCCCAAAAGATTCTTATCCACTTTATAGATAATTACCCCAACATCTAATAGATCAATAATAAGGCATTGAAAGCGGTGAGGAACCCTTAAATCTCCAAACTTCCTCTAAACCTAACCCTAGCGAGACTTTAAATTAGATTAACTTAGTTTATTAATAGATCTGGGTTTTAGATTTAATCAATCCAAACAACATTTAGAATCAACTCGTAAAGACACATTTAGAAAATTACCCATCTCTGTGGATCGACCCGTACTCACCGGCTAGCTGCAAAGCGACGCCGTTTCTGATTGCGGTAAATACAAGTTTTCATACTAATCACTTGCCTCTATGGACAATGAACATCAGAGGAGGCACAAGAATATGGATCTTGAATCCATATTCCTCCATACCAAGGAATTATATGGAGAGCAATTCCGTATCGCAAGATACGAGACATCGAAGAACCTATTTCAAGCGAGGTTGGCCGTCGGATCAGCTGTAGAGGAACACGTCCTTAAGATGATTGGCTACATTGAAGAGCTCACGGACCTTGGGACCACGTTAGAGAACGAGCTGTATACTGACTTGATTCTCCAGTCCCTTCCTTCCACCTACACCCAGTTTATTTTGAATTTTAATATGCAAGGTAAAGAATTTGAACTTCCGGAATTCCTCAATATGTTGAGGAGTGCAGAGGGCACCCTGTAGAAAGTCAGGGAAACACTGGCTCTGTTTGTTGGTGGAGCTTCCTCTTCTAGGTCCAAGGCGAAAGCCAAAGGAAAGAAGAAGAATGCCCCCACCAAACCGAGGGGCGATGTTAGTAAGGTGGAAGCCAAGGGAAAGGCAAAAGTGGTGGGACATATAGTGGAAAAGGAAGAATGCTTTTATTGTCATAAGAAGAGACACTGAAAGAAAGATTGCAGGGCTTGGAAGGCCAAGAACCAGGACCCGTAGCAAGTTGTGGTTTCGGCTTCAGGTGTGTATGTAATTGAAAACTGTCTTTCAATCAACTCTACTTCCTGGGTATTAGATACCGGGTCAGGATCTCATATCTGTAATTCTTTGCAGGCACTGAGAAGCCGTAGAGTTTTGAAGGCGGGTGATATGATCCTCAGAGTTGCAAACGGAGCAAACATGGATGCTGTGTCCATGGGGGAATATCACTTAGGATTGACTAATGGATATATTTTGGTTTTGCGCAACTGTTATTATGTACCTAGTTTGACTTGTAATATCATATCTGTATCTTTAATGTCTAAAGAAGGTTATGATTTTGCATTTGTAAGCGATATCGTAAACATCCACCTTAATCATAGTTTGATTGGGTCGGGTACATTAAGCAACGGTACATACGTATTAAACCAACCACAGATTTTCAATATCCAGAATACACACAAAAGAAAGTCTCCGGAAATAAATAATGCTTTCTTATGGCATTGTAGACTAGGTCACATCAATGGGACAAGGTTAACCAAGCTACATAAAGAAGGATATTTGGATCCGTTTAAATATCAATCTTATGCAACTTGTCAATCATGTCTCAAAGTAAAGATGACAAAGACTCCGTTCACTGGACACGGAGTAAGAGCGAGCGAGCTCTTGGGACTCATACACAGAGACGTGTGTGGTCTAATGTCTACACATGCAAGAAGTTGTTTTTCCTATTTCATTACTTTTACAGATGATTTCTCTAGGTATGGACATTTCTTCTTGATGAAGCATAAATCCGAGGCCTTTGAGAAATTCCAGGAATATAAAAATGATGTGGAAAAACAAACCGGCAAAAGTATCAAGACACTGAGATCTGATCGAGGTGGTGAATACTTAAGTGCCGAGTTCCTGGATTACCTAAAAGAGAATGGAATTCTCTCTCAGCTTACTCCTCCATACACACCACATCACAACGGTGTATCGGAGAGACGAAACCGAACCCTATTGGATATGGTACGTTCCATGATGAGTAACGCTGAGTTACCGCGATCATTCTGGGGCTATGCACTAGAATCAGATGCATATATTTTGAATAAGGTTCCTACCAAGACTGTACCTACCACACCATATCAGATGTGGAGTGGGAAGAAACCATATCTTCAATATCTGAAGATATGGGGATGTCCAGCTTTTGTCAAAAAGCAGCATGCGGACAAACTCGAGGCATGCTCAGTACTGTGTAAGTTTGTGGGATACCCAAAAAACTCCAGGGGTATCTTTTCTATTACACAGAGGAACAAAAGGTTTTTGTTTCTCGTCATGCCACTTTCTGGAACATCAGTTTTTAGAAAAAGAAACAAGTGGGAATGCAATAGAACTGGAAGAAATTCCAGAACCACAAGCTATTACTGAAAGCTTGGTGGAACCAGAAGTTTCAAAAGAACAGGGAATTCCTGCACCGCTCCGCAGGAGAAGTAGGCTTTCTCATCCACCTGAGAGATATTACGGTTTTCTCATAAACGGGGATAGGAAGGATTGCATCGTTGATAATGATGAGCCGACTAACTTCCAGTAGGCCATTCAAAGCACCGACTCGGTAAAATGGCTGGATACAATGCGGACCGAGATGGAGTCCATGTACACCAACAAAGTATGGACTTTGGACATTTCTCCAGAAGGGGTAAAACCCGTAGGCTGTAAATGGATCTTTAGAAAGAAGATCGGTGTAGATGGACAGGTTGAAAGCTATAAGGCTAGACTTGTTGCAAAAGGATTTCGTCAAAGACCTGATTTAGACTATGACGAAACCTTTTCTCCAGTGGCTATGCTCAAATCCATTCGGATCCTTCTTGCCATTGCTGCCTTCCACGATTATGAGATTTGGCAGATGGACGTAAAAACCGCTTTTCTAAATGGAAATTTAGAGGAGTGTGTCTATATGGACCAGCCAGAGGGTTTCATTCAGAGTGGGAGCAGTGGGAAAGTGTGCAAGTTGCTTAAGTCCATTTATGGACTGAAGCAAGTATCGCGGAGTTGGAACATCTGTTTTGATGAGACGGTCAAAGAATTTGACTTTATCAAAAATCCAGATGAACCATGCATTTATAGTAAGATTATATCATGAACAGTTGTATTCCTCATCTTGTACGTGGATGACATTCTCTTGATAGGAAATGACATTCCTATGCTACAATCTGTCAAAGGGTTCTTGTCACACAGGTTCTCCATGAAAGACCTGGGTGATGTCTCTTACATTCTGGGGATCCAGATCTATCGTGATAAATCTAAAAGGATGTTAGGACTTTCGCAGTCCAGGTACATCGACACCATACTGAAAAGATTTAGTATGGATGATTCAAAGAGTGGTAATTTACCGGCTTGTTAGGAATCACCCTCTCTAAAGAGATGTCTCCCAAGACTGATTTGGAAAGGGATCACATGTCTATTATACACTACGCTTCTGCGGTAGGCTCTATAATGTATGTGATATTGTGTACCAGACCAGATGTAGCTTATGCACTGAGTGTGGTAAGCCGGTATCAGTCAAACTGTAGGGAGAAGCAGTGGATGGCAGTAAAGAACATTCTCAAGTACCTGAGAAAGACTAAGGAAATGTTCTTGGTTTACGGCGGAAAAGACCTCCAGATCGAGGCCTTTGCTGACTCCAGCTTCCAGAGTGACAAGGATGACTCCAAATCCATGTCGGGCTATATTTTTACCCTCAATGGAGGGGCGGTTTGTTGGAAGAGTTCCAAACAGGAAACCGTTGCTGACTCGACGATAGAAGCGGAGTATATTGCAACTTCTGATGCCGCAAAAGAAGCAGTCTGGATGAGGAAGTTTTTAACAGAACTTTAGGTAGTTCCGTCCATTGTTGATCCAATACCTCTGTATTGTGACAATAACGGGGCTATAGCTTTAGCGAAGGAACCCAAGTCCCATCAGAAGTCCAGACACATCTTGAGGCGGTATCACCTGATCAAGGAGATCGTGGATCGCCGGGAGATCGAGGTTCGGAGTGTTGCTACAGAGGATAACACTGCAGATCCATTCACAAAGACCATTCCTCAGACACAGTTCGAGAGGCTATTTGAGATGATAGGTCTGCGATATGCCAGCACATGGCGTTAGTGCAAGTGGGATATTGTTAGTGTGATATGCCCTAGAGGCCATTATTGTATAGTATTAGTTTATATATTACATTTCGGAAGCTTGGGATATATACACAGATTTATAACAGTCTTGCTCAATATGGTAGTATGCTACTTGGTTTGTATCTATCTTAATATGTGTATATGTTTCTTTTAACGTATCGCTAATACATATTGATAGAGCCCTTAGGATCTTTGCTTGACTACCAGTGTTGTGATGGCAGTCACACTTATGGGGGTTGGGTAGTCTACAAGCACATCCTTATACAGGTCCCTAGTCGTAGGATTATCGAGACAGGGCATCGATACTCCAGAGTAGACTGGTGTGTACGCTTCTCATCCCAGCTGGGGAGATGGTCTGTCCCACAGCCATCAGTATGTCGTACTGGAGATAGTATGCATGTGCTCATTAGGTTATGAGTACACTGGACAAGAATCGTCGGGAACTGTTGGTTGGTACTATACCTATCGTCAGTTAGCAGGTCCTATGTGTCATGAGTACAGCTTAGTCCGTTGACTTGACACTGCTACTTCGCCTCATGTGTGTTCCCACTGTTCTTAGATTACTACCCTACCACGGCTCTATTGAGTCGTGCAAACAGGTAGTAGTTGGGTGAAGTCCCGAAGCACTTGGAGGCAGTGGCGGTTAGATAGGATTCGTCTCTTCCGGTATTCGGGGTTGATATCGCGCTGTGTTTGGAGAGCCTTACACAAAGTCCCGGGCCAGGGCATGCGAGATTTACTGGTAGGTACTCCAGTAGTTTCTCAGGTTGTTTTGGACTACACTCCGACACGACTTGTACCGCTATTAGGGGACTGACGTTTACCGCCCCTAGGACCGATATGTGATACTCTTGGACGAACAGATCGGACTGTACGGAGATTGTCACATTCAGGCTTAGTAGGAGTTCGGATGGGTTTTCCTCATCGGCCTTCTTATCCACATCTACCTGGGGACCGTTACGTACAGCTAGTACTACTTGCAGCCTGTGGTTAAACCCAATGCCAGCATAATGTCGAGTCTTTAGAGTCCCACACAGAGGATTTTCCACCTTTGGGCGAAACGAGGTAGAGGTCGTATGGTTTTACGACAGGGTTCGTTCACATACACGTACTTGTACGTGTTTGGTGTTCGGGCGGTTGATAATAGTGGACTTTAGTTTAAGCCGGATCCTAGTATTAGATTTTTGGATTTGCTTAGTCTCATTGTATTCGTGTTTCTCGGAATACGGATACGGGTATGTATATACGGTTGATAGGGGCAGAGAAGGAGACAGCTCATTAGGGTTTTGATCATTGACTTGATTAAAACCATAATGAGATGGAGGAAATTGTTCACTAATTTTTATTAGAGATAATTATTTCATGGCTAATTGGTTTGACCATTTGACTTATTGACCATTGTTGACTTAGATATTTTTGTTGAGCATAAGATATTTTGCTTAGCATTAATTGTGACATGATAATGGTCAAATCAAATGAACCATCACAATTATCCAAATAAATCTTATTATTCTTTTTTCCTCATATGGGAGCTCTCTTCATAATACACAAAAAACATTCTCTCTCATAGCTCTCTATCTTTCTTCCTCTCTCAAGCCCAAATGTCTCATGAGTTGAGAAACATGGGTTATTGAGACTTAGCCAGCAAAATCCTTCTCTACTCACTCTAGGGTTCTTAGTTTGGCACACCAAGCACCCTAGTTACTTCATTATAGAGGTTGGAGCTTAAGGTAGAGACCTTCGGGTGGATCTTCTTTGACGTGGAGAAGACGGTAAGGAAGCACTATCCACCACCACTCCAAGGAGCTTACAACAAGGAGAACCATAACAAGGAGAAGGACTAGAAGCTTGAGGTATAATTATCTAACATAGTATTTAGCACTCCTAGTTAGTTTGTTAGTTAATGTTTAGCAAAGATCCTCATGGTTATTGTAAAAAAATTTTGATTTTTACATATTCCGCCTCCCCGCAAACTACCGGGGTGAGTAACATAGACTTACAACTATATCCCAATTTATGATGTTCTTCAAGCCGACCACCTTTCAGGCCTTGATTGACAAGCTGGCCCAAATAGATCAGATGGGCCATAGGTCGTCCTCTTCAAAAATGGATCTCCAGAATGAAAAGGGGAAAGGGAAAGCAACATTCGTCGCCAACGCTCAACAACAATCGAGTGACCCGAAGCCAGTTGATCGACAAAACAACAGACCCCGAGCCTTCGAAGAGAAGTTAAGCGTCCTTACTCGTTCCCCTGGGAGAAAACGAGGAGATTATTCGAACTAGCGGTGCGCAACAGGCTCATCACTCTACCAGACCCGAGGCGCCCACTGCAATCGGGCGACGTTAACAATCCCAATTACCGCCCCTACCATCGAATAGTAGGCCACCCAATCAAATATTGCTACATCTTCAAAAACTGGGTTGAGGACCAGTACCAACATGGCAAGTTCGCGCTGTCCGAAAACTGGAAGGTAAACCCGCCACAGCAGCACACTCATGCTCGTTTATAGAGGAAGCTCCGTGGGAAGTTGTCCTCTCGGCGAAAACCAAAAGAATGCTGAAGGATCTTCAAGCATGTCCGGCGACTAGGTAGAAAAGCCCGCTGGAGTCTGAAATTCTTGACGGAATGCTGAAACCGTGCCCAACGCCAAAAGTTGGCAACGATGGAAAAAACCTCCATGCCAAGCCTCCGAAGTCTTCAAAGAAAAAGAAGAAGGCCAAGAAGCACGTGCAGCTCGACGGCAATCGTACGGGTCTGCAGAAATACATCGATGCATTAGAGGAATACAACCAAGTGGCATGGACCCCGGTCACACTGGAAAAGTTCTTCAAACATGTTCTTGAGGACGGAAACAGTGATATCGATGAAGGAGACGATTCTTCGGAAGAACCCGAAGATCACGTAGAGAGTTGCCATATGATCTCTTACTCATTGATAAACGACAAAGAGACTCCCGACGTAGAGAAACTGGGGGCAGATCTAGAACCAAAACCCATGGAACCGTCGGATGACCTCATTGACAAGCTGCTGAATGAAGTTCTTCAAAAGAGCAAGGCTGATCGAGAACGTGAAGCGGCCATTTACAAAAAGGCCAAGCGTCGGTGTCAGGCCGAAGAAGCTCCGGTGATGAGAAGCTATAAAGTACCTCAACCGGATCAAAGTGCCCTTGCCACCAGCGAGAGCAGAATCAAGATAAGGAAGCAGTTTGCCAAAGCTCTGTCAGTGGGAATGAAGCTGCCACCTTTTAAAGAGAATGCTTCCGGGAGTATATGCCGCGACGAACCGGATGTACATCCGAACTACTGCTTATACCATCGGAAGGTCACACACCCTACCGAAGAGTGCAACGCCTTCAAAAGGTGGCGGCAGGGATACGTTGCCCATTGACAACAATTCAAGCGAACGAAGCGCAAAGCACGTCGGGAGCAAAGAAGCACGACAGACGAGCATGAAGGAACAGCCGGTAGCTGTTATATGTTGGATTCCATCCTAACAAAAAGGAAGTCTCAAGTTCTTACCTTTGGGAGCGATTTAGAAGAGGAAATGGCCCTCGGCCCTCTCTTCAAGGAATCCACCTCTGGAAAAGAAGAAGAGATGAGGAACTGTGAGAACATTCAGCTGCGTAACCGTACGTTGCCTGAAAAGAATATCGGACTCTCAAACAAAGCTTTGGGCAAAAAAGACAAAAGGGAAGGAAAAAGTCGCTGAGGAGATTGCCCTCGATGATAGAGTCGTCGAAGAGCTCACAGCCAAGGACTCGCTCAAGAAGAACAAGGCGGATTACAATGTCCTGGCACGGCTAAGAAAGATACCCTCACAATTGAGTATTTTGGATGCCCTTCTCTTGTATAAAGAAGCAAGAGATTCTCTGATCAAGGCGTTACAAGAGCCCGACCAGTTTCAAGCCTTCCTGGCGGAAGAAAAGATGAAGGACGAGCTGGAAGAAGTCCATACGGCCGATATCACCTTCAGCGATGAAGACCTCCTTCTCGGAACGTGCGAGCACAACCGTCCGTTGTATGTAACCGGGTATTGTCACGATATCAAAATAGGGAGGATCCTAGTCGACAACGGGTCCTCCGTCACCTTCTTAATGTAAGAGTGTTGAAAGAGATTTGTATGAATGTGCAGCACCCAGCTCAGGATAAAATTACCATCTCCGGTTTTGACTCCCAATCATCACAAACGCTCGGGTCTGTAATACTGACATTACGCTTCAGGCTGGTTATCACTGACATCAAGTTCCATGTTATTGACGCCAAGAATTGCTACAATGCTTTGCTCGGCAGGCCTTGGTTACATGAGTACAACATCATCCTTTCTACACAACATCAATGTGTGAAGTACTTCAAGGACGGCCTCGAGTACACATTTACAGGGGAGATGAACCCATTCTCCGTAAACGAAGTCCGCAAATATGAAGACGCCAAGTACTTCTTACCAGACTTCGAAGACATGGAAAGATGTCGCAAACCGGAGAATAAACAAAAAGCCATCACTACTATCCCGATATTCGGGAGCGATTCCGAAGAGGATGAAGAGATGGTTTATTCGGGACAACCCCAAGGCAATAGGCCAGGACCATCTACTCCTATGCAGTTCTTTAGCAGTGACTCTGAGGACGAGGCCAACACAGTGTTCTCCGTCCACCTGTCAATACAGGCCTTTGCTGGAGCTGACCGGAGTTTACAAATTACCATGGTTCTGCAGCAGCATTACAAAGAATTTTGATAAACTCCCCACTGAGGAACTATAAAATTATGATGTTATTGAAAGCATCTCGAAAAAACATTCGATTTGATATATTATGGGCCTCATAGTTCATCCGGGATCAAAAGTTATAAGCAAATGTGTTATGCACATATGATCTAAGAAAGAAGATGCGAACCAGTATATTTCGAGCTTTATTTTGACAAACTCCGGAATGAAAAATAGCTAAATTCTGATGGTATTGAAAGCATCTTGAAAAGAGCTTCGATTTGGTATATTATGGACCTCATAATTCATCCGGGATCAAAAGTTATGAGCAAATGTCTATGCACATGTGATCTAAGGAAGAAAATGCGAACCAGTATTTTCCGAGCTGTATTTTGACAAACTCCAGAATGAGAAATAGCTAAATTCTGATGATATTGAAAGCATCTCGAAAAGACCTTCGATTTGATATATTATGGGCCTCATAATTCATCCGAGATCAAAAGTTATGAGCAAATGTGTTATGCACGTGTAATCTAAAGTAATGCTCTACTACATGGGGAATGCATTTTTTAGTCCCACATCGGGAAAAGGAGAGACGACTTCTCTACCACTCCCATATAAATAAGAGGGGATACCTCTTAGAAAGGGTAGAGTTAAATCCTCAAAGAATTCAATACTCAAAGAAGCTTAGTTCTCCAAACGAGCTTAGTTCTCCAAGATAGGAGCATGCTCCTCCATAATGCGCATATGCGCAAGCGCCATGTGCGCTACGTGCAACGCACGTGTGCCCGCCATGCGGCACCACGTGCAACGCACATGGGCACCACATGAGAACATTTAATAATATTTAAAGGAGTTTGTTCTCCATATATAGAAGCTCTGCTTCTTCTCATAATGCGCAAGTGCGCCACGTGCAACGCACGTGTGCACGCCATGCGCGCGCCACGTGCAACGCATGTGTGCCCGCCACGCGCGCACCATGTGCAACGCACGTGCGCACCATATGAGAACATTTAATAATATTAAAAAGAGCTTGTTCTCCATATATAGAAACTCTGCTTCTCCTCATAATGCGCATGTGCGCTACGTGCAACGCACGTGTGCTCGCCACGCGCGCAACACGTGCAACGCACGTGCGCACCATATGAGAACATTTAATAATATTAAAAGGAGCCTGTTCTCCATATATAGAAGCTCTGCTTCTCCTCATAATGCGCATGTGCGCTACGTGCACATATGAGCGCCCAACACGTGCGACGCACGTGCGCCCAACACGTGCGACGCACGTGCGCGAACGCAAAGAAACCTTTTTCATCAGCGAGAAGCTTAAGCTCCAGCCTGTTCTTCCCCTCTAATGATTGAGACATGGTTCAAAGGGTACATCCCTCCACACCTTCGATATATGGCACTGTAATCTCTCAGTGTCGTCGGAGAGGTGGTGGGTCCCAACGACCAATGATCCTTCTTTCTAAAATAAAAAAAAAAGAAGAAGAGAGAACATTGACAGAGAAACAGGGAAAGAATTCAGAGAACTCCTAAAAAGAAAGTTTGAGAAGAAATCAGAAAGAAAAGAAGGTAAACTTTTGAAAAGAAGAATTTGTTCTGAAAAGATCAATGATCTAAGAACAAGATCAAGATCTTAAAAGAAAAAGAAAAGATCAAATAATAAGAATAAAATAAGAAGTAATATACTTCTTTATTAGATCATTTGATCTACACAAAGGCATTTCCTTTTGATGAACCACTGGTTCTGGAATCTTAAAAAGATTCTTTTCTTGAATCCAAAATTAGATCAAGATATTAAAACAGTGCCTTGCACTTGTAAATCTGTACTGTTGCGCTCTTGGGTTGGTGCAAGCCACCAGAGAGCGCCACGTGTCACCTCCACATGCGCTTGCGCTCATTAATTAGCGCAAAAGGCCTAACAGGCCAAATTAAATGCAATGCATTATTTTAAAGAAGGGCAGAGTCCAAACAGATGCTCTGCATCATTTATAAAGGGACAGAGCCCAAATCAGAAAGGCCTAGCAGGCCAAAATAAAATGCAGTGCATTATTAAACAGGGGCAAAGCCCTAGCATAGGCCTAATAGGCCAAAGATAAAAAACGTTGAATATTTTCAACTGGACTTAGCCCAATCATGGCCGTAAGTTCTCAAATTAAATTGACTGAGCAAGACTGCTCTCCTAAATCAATTTACATCCGGTTCAAGGGTACATCTCCGAACTCCTCTGACACCTATCGTTGTAATTCTTCAACGACGTCAGAGAGGCGACAGGTCCCGACAACCATACATCAACACGGACTGTGGGGTCCTTAAACTCATGGACTCATGCGTCCTTAAACTAAAACACGGACTGTGGGGTCCTTAAACCCGCGGACTTATTCGTCCTTAAACTAAAACACGGATTGTGGGGTCCTTAAACCCGCGGACTTATGCGTCCTTAAACTAAAACACGGACTGTGGGGTCCTTAAACCCGCGGACTTATGCGTCCTTAAACTAAAACACGGACTGTGGGGTCCTTAAACCCACGGACTTAAGCGTCCTCAAACTACCTATGGACCACCATGTCCCTAAACTGGAATATGGACCGCAATGTCCTTAAACTACCAATGGACCGCGATGTCCCTAAACTACCTATGGACCACTACGTCCCTAAACTGGAACAATAGAGCTCCCAAATGCTCTTTTGTCGGATCTAAACGATCCCGTTTAAGTTGATCTTAACCTTAAATATGGCTAACGTATCCTTAAACATTCAAAGAGACTTTAGTCCCAAATTAGACTATAAGACCCCCAATCAACTTTGGTTCAAGGGTACATCTCCGAACTCCTCTGACACATGTCGTTGTAATCCTTCAACGTCGTCAGAGAGGTGACGGGTCCCAATGGCCATATATTAAATGGACCACTACGTCCTTAAACTGGAAATGGATCTAGACGATCCCGTTAAGTGGATCTTAGTCTTAAATCAGACTAACGTATCCTTAACGAACGTTTAAGTTGATCTTAATCTCAAATGCGGCTAACGTATCCTTAAACTAAAAACACCAAACCCAAATCTAAGTAAATACGGATTTGGACTAATCCACGTCCTACGGGCGACGGCATTACTTAGTCTCCGTATACAATCCACGGCTAACCACAAACAAAACAAACACCCACGACACGAAGTGAAATTCTGGAGAAGGAGAAAGTTGTTACCGCGATGCGGTAGCGTAATTAACTGCAGGGGCTTGCGCCTGCAGGGAAAAGCGTCCCCACAATCAAAAACCCCTCAAGCGAGGGGGAATCTGACGAAGTCTGCTACATCGGCCGCATCCGTCTAAACCTCCGATACACGGTGAAATAAATCAACTTGGCATCTTCGGAGAGGTAGACGGATAAAACCATATAGCATCTGCCCCGAATCTCAGGCTAGTTGTCCTCACGTCGCCGCCGTCTTTCGGAGGGGAACAGATTCCGGCACGCCCGGTGGGACCTTTTCCTCTTTCCACTCCACATTTCGTGTGTCGTCTTCGCGAACCAATAGCGGTTTGTTAACGGTTGCCTTTGGATTTCAAGTTACTAAGATTTGGTCTTTTGCCTGGTGCAGAACTCAAGCATCAATGGCCTCTAACTGCACGAACTGCTCGAAGTGCCACTGCAACGGACGCTCCACCTCACCCGGAGGTGTAGCATATGGGCCTCAAGCGGCCTCCCTCCTCGCTCTGCCGGTGGAACAGGTGACCCAGGCCACCACCGGCCTGTTTTTCGGGACCATGATCCCACCTGCAAGCTTCTCTATGCCAATACCTGCACCAGAAGCGAACAAGAAGTCGGTTTTCGACCGGCTCACTACTATGACGGCCCCTGTCAATGGGTCGTCCACTACCAAACCAACAGCCTCCGTCTTCGCCAGGCTGGATCAGAACTATGAGGGTGTAAGTCTACGCTAGCGCCCCGGCCGTCTACAGACGCCAAATGCGGAACAAAAACTTTTTAACTGGCGCTATCGTATACTTTAACCCGGATCTGCCATTATTGCTAAACTAACAAACTGTAAAGAGTGTAGAAAGGTTATACCGAACGATCCGAGTCCTTCGTTCTTTAACCATCATCCCACGCTCCGTTGCGGCTGCTCCGATCTCGTCGAACTCCGATATCCTCGTCGAGGTGACACCACATCACCGATTCTTTAAACGGGCTCCCGCCTCTGACTTGAGGCAACTCGATCATCAAGTTTGCTAAAAGAGACGACCAAGAATTGATGTAGAAAATGAGTAGATGACTTTGTCTCACTTCGTCCAAGTCCGTGGACGATCGGTTAATGAAGTTGCCGAGGGAATTGGGTGATGGAATGAAATGAACTGTAAAATTCCATGCACCCTAAATACTATCATATCTTTTTCTCCAAATGAAACATCAAGTAAGCAAGTGAGTGAGGAGAGAGAGGGCCGGCCATATTTAAGCAAGGAGGGAGGTGATGGTAGGAGGAGGGAGGTGACCATAGCACATGAAGCTTATCTTGAAGAACAAATATCTTAAGCTTAACAAAAAAATGGAGGAAATCAAAGCATGAGTCACTAATACACATCATCAAGCTTTTAATGCATCCAATGAAAACTCAACACCAATTAATCCTAGTCACCTCATCTAGAATCTTCTAGAACACAGAGTCACTCTCATCCAAGAAAAGATAAATCCGTCTTTAACCGAATGTTAAAAGACGGCTGATAGAAAACTGGAAACTGGCAACTTCCAAAAGTGATCCTGAAACGACTTTCAGGATAACCCCGAAACTGTATAAATATACCCGCATTTGTATTATGACCGAATACAAATGCAACTGAGACAAAGATATTATACCTACTCAATATAATACTCGGAACCAGCTTAAACCAAAGCCGACCAGTATCATCTGCCCGAAAACTGACACGTGCGTAAACGCACGTGCATTTTCCGAACCCTGCCATAAAACCATACGGCCTCTACAACGTTTCGCCCGAACTTGGGAAACTGTCTGTGGGGGACTCTAATGACTCTTCAGTACCCTGGCAGTGGGTTTAACCACAAACCGTCAGCTGCACTAGCTATGCGTAACGGCTGCCCACGGACTGACCTCAAGGGAGACTGATGAGCAAACTCAAGGGTGGCCGATGAATGAACTCATCCAGAAAACCCTACTGAGCCTAACAGTGACAATGTATATACAGTCCGGTCCGTTCGTCAATGAGTATCGCATATCCGCCTAGGGGGCTAGTAACGTCAGACCCCCAGAAGCAGTATAAGTCGTGTCGGAGTGTAGCCCAATAACACCCTGAGATACTACTGGAGTACCTACCAGTAAATCTCCTGTCACGGCCGTGGGCTATATGTAATAGCTCTCCTAGACACAGCACTATCTCGCCCCCAATACCGGGAGAGACGAATCCCCTGCCGATCCGCTCACGTGCCTCCATATGGCTCGGGACTGTACCCAAAAGCTACCTGTTTGCACGACTCTTTTGAGCCGTGGTAGGGTAGAAATCAAAGCACAGTGGGAACTCACACGAGACAAATGACGACCTCAGGTCGATGAACTAACCTGTACACATGTCACCAGGGAACTGCTATCTGACGGTAGATATAATACTAACTAGCAGATTCCCGGCGAGTCCTGTCCGGTGTACTCATAACCCAATGAGCACCTGTATACATCTTAGGTGATCCAACTGACACCAGTGACTTGTGAGACCGGCCACCGCCCCTCGTCGGGGTCTCGACTGTATACACTAGTCTACTCCGGAGTATCGATGCCCTGTCTCGAAACTCCCACGACTAGGGACCACAATTAAGGATATGCATATAAACTACCCAACTCTCACGTATATGATCGCCATCATACAGTTGGTAGTAAAGCCAGATCCTAAGGGCTCTATCAAAGTGTAACATGCAATCAGTCACCTGAACATGTACACGACTGATAAAGGCAAACCAGATAGCATACTATCATTTCGAGTAAGACTGTGCTACCGGGATAGGTCCTCCGCAATCATTGCAATCACGTACCTGCGATCCAATAATTGACTATGAGGGCACTATCTCCAACAGAGGGGCCCGCTAGGAAGCCCATGAACTCTAAGGTGGCTGTCCCAAGGAGGCAACAGCCGCTGCTCCGGAAGTCGTTAAGGCGGCTTCTCCCGTCAAAGAGTCAGTCTTTTCAAGACTGACTATTCCTGCTCCTGCCCCTGCTCGAGGATCTTTCTTCGACAGGTTGAATATCATCCCTCAAAGGACAAGCTCAGTCTTTAAGAGGTTAACACCAGCGGCGCCTTATTCAGACAGGGGGCAAAAAGAAGCTGTCTCTATCTCAGAGCCAGTCCCAACGGCTCGTCATGCTCGACGTCGCCATTGGCGACGAGTGAGGAAGGCAGGGGGCAACTCCCCCTCAGGGCTAACTTCACCGGCTCCAGTGGTGGAAGTCAACGCTACTGTTCCAACTGGGAACAGCTTTGAACTGCTGAGGAGGGTACGTAAGAACTCTCCAACCGCTACACTAAAAAGATCTCCTCCACCTATGGAGAGAGTTCCGGAAACAAAGCAGGAACAACCCCCTCAACGGCTGTCCTCAAAAATTTATAAAGTTTGGCGGAGGGTTCAAGACTCCGTGATTGACCCAGATCACTCTCGTCAACAGAAAAAGGCGAAGGTGCAAAAAGAAAAGGACCGTCCTATTAAACAGCAGAGGACAACAGTTGCTAGGGTGCCCACTTCAACGGCCCCTTCAACTTCGACGGCCCACAAAAGAAGAAGGCCGGAGAAAACCCCCGCGCCCGCGGCAAACGCCAAAGATGGTGAACCTAAACGCCCTAAGTCCGGGGGCTTAATAGTTCATACAGTGTACATGGCGTCAGGAAAGGAGGACAGTCGTGTATCCACAGGTCATAGACCGCTTACACGGTCAGTGACCAAAGCTCAGGAGCAACAGCAAAGGCTCCAGGAGATGATGACCGCGATGGCCGCACTCACTGGGCCAAAAGAAAGCCCTGAAACATCCTCGGACGAACGTCAGGAACAAGAAACTGACGCTGAATTCCTTCGTCGCATATTGGAGAAGAAGGATAAAGAAGCTGCGGAACAGGCAGCCAGCATAAAGAAAATGGCCCTCCTGTTCCAGGACATGGTGGGCATGATGATTCAACAAGATCCACCTGCTGAAGATCCCCCGATCATCCTTGAAGATGATAGGGGAGAAACGTCGAATCCTCCTCCGGCTCTATCAACAGCCAAGGAGGAGGCAATCTCCAAAGCCGACCTGGACGAATATATAGCTCAGCAGATCCGGGTTCATCAAGCGACTGAAGCAGCGAGTCAGGTCGTAAAAACGGGGCGACCGTATCCGGGCTGGTATGACCAGATCAAGTACCCGCCAGGTTATACGATACCAAAATTCCATGTGTATAAGAGGACTGGCAATCCCCACTAGCATGTCGCCCAGTTCATGGCGCTTTGCGGCAACACTGGCAGTGATGATAAATTGTTGCTTCGCCAGTTCGTTGGCAGCTTATCAGATACGGCATTCGAGTGGTATTCCGAGCTCCCGAACGACTCTATCAAGACCTTTGCTGAGATGGAACTGCTGTTTACCCAGCGTTTCCCGGGTGCCAGCGAGCGTACCCCGATAACGGCATTGATTAATGCCAGGGTGAAGCCGGGAGAGACATGGGTCCAATATGCTATACGGTGGCGGAATTTATGGTCATAATGCGAGCAGCGCATAGAAGAAGCTCCTGCAATGGGTATGCTTGTGAGAACCCTCGATCCGCAAGCAACCATCTCGCAATTTATGATGTTCTTCAAGTCGATCACCTTCCAGGCACTAATCGACAAGCTGGCGCAAATGGATCAAATGGGCCATAAACCTCCTCTTCCAAAGCCGGACTCCCGAAATGAGAAGGGAAAAGGGAAAGTGATCGTTGTCGCTAATGCTCAACAACAGCCGAACAACTCGAAGCCGGTCGTTCGTCAAAATAATATGCGCCCGTACGTAGCCCTTGAGGAGAGGATAGGGCGTCCTTACTCGTTTCTCCGAGATAAAACGAGAAGGTTATTTGAGCTAGCGTTGTGTAACCGACTCATAAATCTGCCGGATCCAAAACGTCCGTCGCAACCAAGTGATGTCAATGAGCCCAATTACTGTCCTTATCATCGAGTACTGGGTCATCCGATCGAGGATTGCTACGTCTTCAAAAATTGGCTTGAAGATCAGTACCGACAGGGCAAGTTTGCATTGTCCGACAAATGGAAGGTGAATCCACCGCAGCCCCACACCTCTAAGGGAATGAATACGCCTGGGGCAACATGCTCTGTCGTTGAAGAAGCTCCTTGGGAGGTTGTATTATCAGCCAAGACAAAGAGGATGCTAAATGATCTTCAAACATGCCCAGCGATCAAGTGGAAGAGCCCGTTGGAGCCGCAGATCATTGAAGGGATGTTGAAGCCTCGTCCAACTCAAAAGATCGATGGAGGTGGCACAAGCATTCATAACCAACCGTTGAAATCTTCAAAGAAGAAGAAAAAGAAGTCAAAGAAGCCCGTGAAGCCTGGCGACAAGCGCACGGACTTGCAAAAACAAATTGACGCGCTGGAAGAATACAACCAGAAGGTACGGACTCCCATTACATTCCAAGAATTCCTCAATCACATCTTTCAAGAGGAAGACGAGGGAGAAAGTTCATCTGATGGATCCGAGGAATATGTGGCGAGCTGTCATATGATCTCCCATTCGCTCACGAACAATGAGGAGACTCCTTGTACTGAAAAGCTGGGGGCAGATCCTGAACCAAAAATTTTGGGGTCATCGGATGAAGTAATTGACGCATTCCTTAATGAAGCTCTCTTAAAAAGTAAGCTAATCGGGAGCGCGAGGCGGTCATATTCGAAAGGGCCAAACACCAGCTCCTAGACGAAAGAATTGAGATACTCCCGCTGGAGCGAAGTACACCTACTGCGGATAAAATCAAATTCAAGATGAGGAAGAGGTTTGCTAAAGCCGTGTCAATGGGTATGAAACTACCATCCTCTGAGGGAAGCGTTACTGGTGAAGCGGAAATGCACCCCTCCTATTGCTTATATCATCGGAAGATTTCACACCCCACAGAAGAGTGCAAAGCTTTCGATAGATGGTGGCAAGGATATGTTGTTCACCGGCAGCATTTTAAGCGGGAAAAGCGCAAGACCCACCGAGAGAAAAACGGTACGACCAAAGGGCTTAACAGAACTACCGGCAATTGTCGCATGGTCAACGCCGGGGGATCACAAGTGCTCACATTCGGGAGTGATTCCGACGAGGAGCTGGAGCTTAGCCCTTTCTTTAAAGAGTCCACTTCGGGAAAAGAAGAAGAGCCGAAGATTTGTGAAAATATCCGGCTGTGTAATCGCACGTTGCACGAAAAGAATCTCGGACCCCAAACAAAAAAGATAAAGGGAAAGAAAAGGTCTCTGAGGACATCGCCCTAGATGACCAAGTCATGGAAGAGCTAACTGCCAAAGACCCGCCGAAGAAAAATAAGGTGGATTACAACGTCTTAGCGCATCTGAGGAAGCTACCCTCGTAACTCAGCATTCTTGACGTCCTTTTACTATCAAAGGAGGCGAGAGATTCATTAATCAAGGCACTATAGGACCCGGAGCAGTTCCAAGCTATCCTAGCCGAAGAAAGGATGAAGGATGAATTGGAGGAAGTGCACACGGCAGATGTCACTTTTGGCGATGAAGACCTTCTCCTTGGGACTTGCGAACACAATCGCCCCCTCTATGTCTCAGGATACTGCCATTATATAAAGATAGGCAAAATCCTGATCAATAACAGATCGTCTGTTAATCTCCTTAATGTGCGGGTGTTGAAGGAAATCTGCATGAGCGTCCAGCACCTTGCCCGAGACAAGATCACCATCTCCGGGTTCGACTCCCAATCATCAAAGACTCTTGGATCTATGATACTCACGCTACGCTTTGGGCTGCTCGTCACGAACATTAAATTCCACGTCATAGACGCCAAGACGTGCTACAACGCTCTGCTCGGCCGACCATGGTTACACGAGTATAACATCATCCCTTCTACACAACATCAATGTATGAAATATTTTAGGGATGGTCTCGAGTATACCGTAACGGGAGAACTGAATCCGTTTTTTGTAAACGAAGTTCGCAAATATGAAGATGCCAAATACTTCTTACCGAGTTTCGAAGACACGGAAAGGTGTCACAAGACGGAGAATAAAACTAACGCCACCATCCCTGTCTTCGGCAGTGATACCGAGGAGGAAGAGGAGATAGTTTATTCGGGTCTGCCCCAATACATCAAGCCGGGACCATCCGCTCCTACGTTGATCTTTGGTAGTGATTCAGAGGATGAAGTCCATGCTGTATTCCCTGTTCGACCTTCAATACGAGCTTCCGCTGACGAAGAGCAAAGTCTACAAGTTGCTATGGTGCTGCTTAAACATTATAAAGAACTGGATGCGCTCGGTACCGACAATGTAGAGGAGCTGCAGACGTTCTATATCCCTCCCAGGCGAGAAGGCAATTCTATTCTACCGCTCTGACGAAAACAAAGTGGAGAAAGAAATCTGGCATGGGGCGGATCCTACGCTGGACAGGCTCCAACTCATTCGTCTGCCCAGATATTATACAGAAGGCTTGAAGAAGCTGTTGAAGCGCCAAGGGATACCCTTCAAACAAACTGTTAGAAAGGACAAATTCTATGACAGGGTTTGGAACGTCCCCGGAACTCAGCACAAGCTGCCTAGTGGAAGGATGGAGACAATCGGGCTCGGATACATTCGCCCCAAGAAACGAGAGCTGCTCCGCGACTGTTACATCGTGCATGATTTCAATGAAGAGGCAGATGCTCAACGGGAGGATGCTAATCCTGAACCAGTAAAAGTTCCTGATGCAAAAGTGCCCAGTCCGTCATTTGAAGAACAAATGGACAGGCTTATAAGGGAAGCTGGTCAAAAAGTCCGAGACGACCAAAACCGCGAAATGGCCATCTACGAGAAAGCCAAAACGCAGCGCCTCTTCCAACAGGCCGTCAAAGATGAAAGTGCCGCCCCCTGTCAAGCTGTTATAAAAAAGGCTCGACGTAGAGGCAGAAACAAGTCGAAAGGCCAAAAAAGCGCTCAACAGCAACAAAGCGGGACTAAGAAGCCACACAAGCGGGAAATGAGCGGTTCCGATCTATCCCTCATGAAGAAAATGGGTCGAGCATACTCGTTTCCTTGGGACAAGACGAAGAAGATACTTGATCTTGCTCTAAAACATCAAATGCTTACACTGCCGGAGTCCAAAAACCCCGAACAAGCAGGCGAAGTCTCTGACCTAAACTATTGCTCTTACCATCGAATAATAGGGCATCCTCTTGAAGATTGCTTCGCCTTCAAGAATTGGGTTGAAGATCAGTATCAGCTTGGCAAATTCGCTCTGTCGGACAACTGGAGGGTAGCGCCGCCACAGAAGCACGAACCCAAAGCCACAAGAACAGAACCAACTCCATATTAGGATTGGAAGCGGATTCGTACTTGTCACATGATAACAATATTAAAAGAAAAGCCCGAGAACATGGACAGCCTTCCCTGGTGCTTCGAAAACAGCAATGATGAGGTGATCTCAGAATTTCCGCCAGCGCCGAAAGAACTGGAGGATGGAATACATACTATTGCAGATAACCTCAAGAAAATTGAGTTGGGGACGGCGAACGATCCGCGACCGACATTTGTCAGCGAGCTACTATCTGAAGAAAGGGTGGCCGCATTAAGAGACGTCCTTGTACAGCATAAAGATTTCTTCGCATGGAACTATTCCGAAATGCCGGGACTAGATCCAGAAGTTGCTGTGCACAAATTGGGGATATCCCCAGGCGTCAAGCCAGTCAAACAAGCACCAAGAAGAATGCGGCTCGAGCTTGAGATGAGCATCAACGCCGAGGTCAAGAAGTTAATCGACTCTGGCTTTATCCAGGAGGTTCAATATCCTGAATGGATCGCTAACATCGTCCCGGTGATGAACAAAAATGGGACGGTACGCATATACGTGGACTTTCGGGATCTCAACAAAGTCTGCCCGAAGGATGATTTCCCGGTGCCCGTCACCGAACTGATGATAGACAATACGTCCACTCATGAGGTTTTCTCCTTCATGGACGGCTCATCATGGTGTAATCAGATAAAGATGCATCCTGAAGACCAGAAGCATACCGCTTTCCGGACCCCTTTGGGGATATTTTGTTATAAGGTGATGCCCTTCGATCTAAAGAACGCCGGTGCCACCTATCAAAGGGCCATGACGAAGATCTTTGATGACCTTATACACGAAATCGTCGAATGCTATATCGACAATCTCGTGGTTAAAAGTAAATCGTACGAGGAACATCTCGAGCATCTGAAAACTATATTTCAACGCCTTCGGCAATACAACTTGAAGATGAACCCTCTCAAGTACGCATTCGGAGTTTCCTCAGGCAAATTCCTGGGATTCATCATCCGACACCGAGGTATCGAGATAGATCCGTCCAAAATCAAGGCGATTATGGAAATGCCTCCGCCAAGGACTCTTAAGCAGCCGCGATCTCTCCAAGGGAAGCTCGCAAATATATGGCGATTTATAGCCAACCTCTCTGGCAAGTGCCGCCCTTACAGTCACCTGATGAAAAAGGGAACTCCATTCGTCTGGGATCAAAAATTCCAAGGCGCGTTGGACGAAATTAAACAGTACCTGCAGAACCCGCCAGTGTTGACTACTCCGGTTAAGGGAAAGCCTCTCATTCTTTATACAACTGTCCTCGAAGGATCTTTAGGCGCATTATGGGCACAAGAGAATGACCAGGGGAAAGAAAGAGCACTCTACTACTTAAGTCGAGTTCTGCTGGGGGCAGAGAGCAACTACTCTCCCATTGAAAAACACTGCCTGGCGTTGATCTTTGCGATAACAAAGCTCAGGCACTATGCATTAGCACATGAAGTCCGTCTCATTTCGAAGGTGGACCCCCTTAAATATTTGATGTCGAAGGCCATATTGACAGGTCGACTCGCTAAATGGGCTCTGCTCTTGATGGAGTTCTCGATAACGTATCAACCTTTCAAGGCAGTGAAAGGCCAGGCCATCGCCGACTTCCTTGCTGAGCACCCAATACCTGCCGATTCTCCTCTGAATTGTGATTTGCCAGACGAACATACGTTTGATGCGATTGACGGTGGTGATACCCAATGGGAGCTTTATTTCGATGGAGCATCTTCCATGAAAAAACGCAAACAAAGTACCCCTATAATCAAATCGGGGGTAGGCCTCATCTTCGTGACTCCACAAGGAGGGATAATGCGCTTCGCTTTCTCCTTAACAGAGCCGAGGACAAATAACGAAGCCGAATACGAACCTTTGATAGCAGGCCTCGAGATCGCTATTGACATGGGAATTGAAAACCTCCTCATATACGGAGATTCTCAACTGGTTCTTAGTCAAGTAAACGGCGACTACCAAACGTGCAAACCGGAGTTGGTGAAGTACGGTGAAAAGGTGCAACAACTGTTGACCTAAATTCCCTCCTATACTTTAGAAAGCATACCGCACGCGGAAAACAGCAAAGCAGACGCGTTGGCCAAGCTTGCTAAAGAGCTGGCTGACGAGAACCTCGATGACGTAAGAATCGTGGTACAAAGCCGTCGGGTGCTTGCCCCAGCAGAAATATCTCCGGAATCATCCGAAGAGAAGGGAGCGACTGAACAGACGACCTTGCAAATAAAAGTCCGGGAAAAGGCTGAGGATTGGAGGGAAGTCTTCATAGACTACTTTAAGTCCCACCGAATGCCCGAAGAAGGGTCCACAAGACATCAGCTCATGAAACGAGCTCTGTCTTTCGCCTTCGTCAATGATACTCTGTACAAGAGGTCATTCGATTCTCTGTGGCTGAGATGCCTAGGTCCTGATGAAGCGGAAAGAGTCATTCAGGAAGTTCATGACGGACTCTGTGGTTCTCACCAAGCGGACCCGAAGATGAAGTTGAAGATCAAACGGATGGGCTACTACTGGCCCACGATGATTCAGGATTGCCTCGAATATGCGAAGCAATGCCACTCGTGCCAAATCCATGGGGATTTCATCCACCAGCATCCCAATCCACTCCATCCAACAGTGGCTAGCTGGCCATTCGAAATGTGGGGAACTGACATAGTCGGCCCCATCGAACCAACATCGTCTAGAGGACATCGCTTCATCCTGGCGACAAATGATTACTTCTCTAAATGGGCAGAACCAGTGCCGTTGAGAGAAGTGAAGACGGAAAATATCCTCCATTTCTTCAAAACGCACATCATATACCGGTTTGGAACACCGAGACGGATCATCTCCGATAACGGTCCAGCCTACAGAAGTCACAAGATCAGCCGCTTCGCACAGTAGCATAATATAGACTGGAGATATTCTTCAGTTTACAATCCTCGAGCTAATGGTCTAGCTGAAGCCTTCAACAAGACCCTGACGAAAATCATGAAAAAGACGGTCTCCCGAAATAAGAAAGACTGGCACGAAAGACTGCAAGAGGCTCTTTGGGCGTACCGAACTACGATCAAGACGGCCACAAACACAACGCCGTACGTGTTGGTATTCGGTACGGAAGCAGTACTCCCCCTCAAGATAGAGTTACCCTCTCTGCGAGTGGCAGTCCACTACGAGCTGACGAACAAAGAAAACGCTCACCTTCGGCTTGAGGAGCTTGATGCCCTTGAAGAAACACGGCTCATAGCGCAACAAAATCTGGAAGCTTATAAAGCAAAGATGACGCGCTCATATGAAAAATTGACCCGACCGAGGACATTCCGCCAAGGCGAACTCGTGCTAGTGGTTAAAAGGCCTATGATCCCCAATCGTGCCAAGCGGGAAAAATTCGAGCCAAACTATGAAGGCCCGTGTATCATAGATAAGGTCTACCAGGGTGGGGCCTATCTACTCATGGACATGCACGGTGAAAGGCCTTTCAGGCCAATAAACGGTCGCTTCCTAAAGAAGTACTACGCTTAACAAGCCACAACCTAGGTCAATGATAGATGACGACGACTATGCCCGCTCGCTATCTTCCTAAGCTCAAGCTTTATAAGCAGTAGCCAGCCTTCTCAATGACGGACCGAAACGTCCTTAAACTAATAGTGGACCGAAACGTCCTTAAACTAATACCGTAGCCTCCGTAAGCTGACGAGATAAAAAAAAGAAGAAAAATATAATAAATAAAAACGGTATGTCCATAAGCAAAAAAGGGCACGGATGAAAACCCGAAAGGACTCCGTGAGTAAAACAGCAGGGCTACCGGCGAGTGTTCGTGAAAACCCGAAAGGGCGCGACCTCGTAAAAAAAAGAGAAAAGAAAATAAAAAGAATAACAAAAAAAAACGGTATGTCCATAAGCAAAATGGGCACGGATGAAAACCCGAAAGGGCTCCGTGAGTAAAAACAGCAGGACTACCGGCGAGTGTTTGTGAAAACCCAAAAGGGCGCAACCTCGTTAAAAGACACTTACAGGATCCTCTCGACCTTGTAAGGAGAAACCACCCGTGTGAGATCCTTACAACTTACAAGGGAGCAACACACTTGGGGATCCCCACGATTCCTAAGGAGAAAATACACTTGCGAGATCCTCACGACTTGTAAGGAGAACTCTCTTATGAGACCCTCACAGCTCATAAGATTTGAAAGTCTTAAGTTACATAGACCTAAACATGTGCTTAAGCAACCCCCACAACCTTCGATATTGCCCTACAAGTGGCTCAATACTGGCCCTTGTATACAATCCATGGGCGCGAATAAACATTTCCCTAATCAAGTCCCATCCGAGACTGAGGATTTGTTCGCATGACGAACAACCCTTATAAGTCCTCTCGACTTACAAGGAGAAAATCCTCTTGTAGGATCCTTACGACTTACAGAGGAACAAACACTTAGGAATCCTCACGATTCCTAAAAAGAAAATACACCTACAAGATCCTCACGACTTGTAGAGAGATATACCTTTGTGAGACCCTTACGGCCCATGAAGTTAAAAGCCTTAGTCGACAGGACCTTAACCCTGCTCGCTAAGCCACCCTTGTTCGACATCGACAGAGGCAGATGATGATTCGCTCCTGGCAATATCCCAGTTGTAGCGGTGCTGATGCCGAAATCGGTGTTTAATTTCAGGTTTACGGCAAAAAACCAGTAGGCTGCACATGCATATGAAATAGCCGAAATGATGGGGCAACTTGCAATAAAAAGCAGCAAGTAAAAATGTATGCATGCAAAATAGTCGAAATGATGGGGCAACTCACAATAAAAAGTAGCGAGTAAAAACAAAATAAACAGCCGAAATGATTGGGCACCGCGAAAAATAGCCGAAATGATTGGGCAATCGCGACCTTCGCGATATAAAAGCTAAAATGATAGAGCATCGCGGAAATAAAACAAAAAAAAAAGAAATGATAAAACTTTGGCCCTACAATTGAGATCACATCGATCCCTGTATATAATCCAAGGGCGCAAACAAAGAGGGAACCATACTTTCCCAACAGGCTCCGCCAGAAAACGAAGCCAAATCTCGACGGTTCATTCCAACCCCGAAGAAGCCAGTGTCTTCGGCAAAATACCTCAACTTAGGGAAACCAGCGTCCTTGATGAGAGCCCCCTGATTCGCATCGACTCGCAGAGAAACCAGTGTCTCCGTGGGAAATTCTCGATTCGTTTCAACACCAGGGAAACAAATAATCCTTGGCAAATACCTCAACTCAGGGAAACCAGCGTCCTTGATGAGAGCCCCCTGATTCGCGTCGACTCGCAAAGAAACCAGTGTCTCCGCGGGAAATTCTCGATTCGTTTCAACACCAGGGAAACAAATAATCCTTGGCAAATACCTCAACTCAGGGAAACCAGCGTCCTTGACGAGAGCCTCCTGATTCATGTCGACTCGCAGAGCAACCAGTGTCTCCGTGGGAAATTCTCGATTCGTTTCAACACCAGGGAAACAAATAATCCTTGGCAAATACCTCAATTCAGGGAAACTAGCGTCCTTGATGAGGGCCTCCTGATTCGCGTCGACTCGCAGAGAAGCCAGTGTCTCCGCGGGAAATTCTCGATCCGTTTCAACACTAGGGAAACAAATAATCCTTGGCAAATACCTCAACTCAGGGAAACCAGCGTCCCTGATGAGAGCCTCCTGATTCGCGTCGACTCGCAAAGAAACCAGTATCTCCGCGGGAAATTCTCGATCCGTCTCAACACCAGGGAAACAAATAATCCTTGGCAAAATACCTCAATTCAGGGAAACCAGCGTCCTTGATAAGAGCCTCCTGATTCGCGTCGACTCGCAGAGCAACCAGTGTCTCCGTGGGAAATTCTCGATCCATTTCAACGCCAGGGAAACAAATAATCCTTGGCAAATACCTCAATTCAGGGAAACTAGCGTCCTTGATGAGAGCCTCCTGATTCGCGTCGACTCGCAGAGAAACCAGTGTCTCCGTGGGAAATTCTCGATTCGTTTCAACACCAGGGAAACAAATAGTCCTTGGCAAATACATCAACTCAGGGAAACCAGCGTCCTTGATGAGAGCCTCCTGATTCGCGTCGACTCGCAGAGAAACCAGTGTCTCCATGGGAAATTCTCGATTCGTTTCAACACCAGGGAAACAAATAATCCTTGGCAAATACCTCAACTCAGGGAAACCAGCGTCCTTGATGAGAGCCTCCTGATTCGCATCGACTCGCAGAGAAACAAGTGTCTCCGTGGGAAATTC
Source organism: Agapanthus africanus (assembly GCA_030015575.1). NCBI lineage: Eukaryota > Viridiplantae > Streptophyta > Magnoliopsida > Asparagales > Amaryllidaceae > Agapanthus > Agapanthus africanus. Next base: position 742,711,828 of record CM057341.1, read on the forward strand.
TCGATTCGTTTCAACACCAGGGAAACAAATAATCCTTGGCAAATACCTCAACTCAGGGAAACTAGCGTCCTTGATGAGAGCCTCCTGATTCGCGTCGACTCGCAGAGAAACCAGTGTCTCCGTGGGAAATTCTCGATTCGTTTCAACACCAAGAAAACAAATAATCCTTGGCAAAATACCTCAATTCAGGGAAACCAGCGTCCTTGATAAGAGCCTCCTGATTCGCGTCGACTTGCAGAGCAACCAGTGTCTCCGTGGGAAATTCTCGATCCGTTTCAACGCCAGGGAAACAAATAATCCTTGGCAAATACCTCAATTCAGGGAAACTAGCATCCTTGATGAGAGCCTCCTGATTCGCGTCGACTCGCAGAGCAACCAGTGTCTCCGTGGAAAATTCTCGATTCGTTTCAACACCAGGAAAACAAATAATCCTTGGCAAATACCTCAATTCAGGGAAATTAGCGTCCTTGATGAGAGCCTCCTGATTCGCGTCGACTCGCAGAGCAACCAGTGTCTCCGTAGGAAATTCTCGATTCGCTTCAACACCAGGGAAACAAATAATCCTTGGCAAATACCTCAATTCAGGGAAACTAGCGTCCTTGATGAGAGCCTCCTGATTCGCGTCGGCTCGCAGAGAAACCAGTGTCTCCGCGGGAAATTCCCGATTCGTCTCAACTTGCAAGATGAAGCCTCAGGCAGCAGGGATTAAAAAACTTGTTTCCTGAACAATGGGACCCTGCAAGTCGGTCTAAACCAGTCTCTTGCATACTATTCACGGGTCTCACTCTCCAAAGTCGAGTTTCGATAAGGAGGGAAACAACCGCTTACGGGTCCTCTCGACTCGTAAGAGGGAAAAATTCTCTTATAGGATCCTTACGACTTATAAGAGAAAACACACTTAGGAATCCTCACGATTCCTAAGGAGAAAACCCACCTACGGGATCCTCTCGATCCGTAGGGAGAAAAGTCTCTATGAGACCCTCACGGCTCATAGAGTTGAAAAGTTTTAGGCAGCAGATCTGAACCTGCGGCCTAAGCCATCGCTATCTCTTGGAAAAAACTAAGTTATTTGCCAATTATGTTTATCAAAGACAACATGCTGATAATAAGAGAAGGCAGAAAGCAAAAGAGCATACAAGACATTGCAAAAGAAAATGTGTATCTTTATTCATTGACTTCAATCAAATACAAGATGAATCGTACAAAAGAATAAATAATGGATACATATTATTTAAAAGGAAAATTTTACAAATACATTGATACAAAGGCAGCTAATGGGAAGGAAGCGTCTTAAGTAGCTTTATCAGTTGTTCGCACACTTCCTTCCATGCCTTTTCCCGATCGGCTACCACCGCCAGTTCTACCTCTACTTGAGCCCGCTGCTGCAAGACAGATACAAGCTGCTCCTTAACGGCCTGATGAGCGGCTTCACGGCCTCGAGTGTCATGTTCGGCAACATCAAGCTTTCGCTTCAAGTTTAGCCCATGTGAGATACGCTCCAAAAGGCCCTCGAAGACAGCCTTCAGCTCGGCAGCGTTCGCCTCAACTTCAGCACGTAGGCGAGCAGTTTCGCTTGAAGACTCCTGACGCTCCTTCAGCCTTAAAGCTGCTTCTTGTTCCAAATGGTGGAAATGAGAAGTGCTTTGCTCGAGCCATGCTGCCCGTTGAGTACTCACGGCCAAGAACCTCCGTCTCGGAAACAAGTCAGCCAATGACCTCCGTCGCGGAAACAAATCAGCCAACGACCTCCCCGTCGGAGCAATACTTTGACTCGGAAACAAGTCAACTCACCAACCACTTACGAGTCCTCGTGACTTGTAAGGGAGAAAATTCTCTTATAAGATTCTTACGACTTATAAGAGAAAACGCACTTAGGAATCCTCACGATTACTAAGGAGAAAATACACCTACGAGATCCTCTCGATCCGTAGGGAGAAAAGTCTTTATGAGACCCTTACGGCTCATAAAGTTGAAAAGTCTTAGGTGGCAAATCCTACCCCTGTCTTCTAAGACATTACTTCCCTACAAAGAGATTAAGATGGACCATCTACGAGCCACACTTGCTAAAGCTACATGCCACTGAAATGGAGAAGTTACTCATGAGCATATAAACTACTTCACACTAGAGTAAAACATAAAGAAATAGAAGGGTGCGACTCATGGAATTGAGAGTTTAGAACTATATCTTTTAAGAGTCGAGATTTGAGTCAATGATAAATGACGACGCTTGTGTCCGCTCGTTATCTTCTCAGATCAAGATTCTGAAAGTTATATACCAACCCGAAACTCGTCATACGCTATGCATTATTCTGCACTACTTCACCCACATATATACTTATGTGGGCAAAGTAGTGGGGGGAAATTGTTCCCGCCAAAAATTTCTGCGCAAAAGAGTCCAAGGTATCAAATGGCAGCGATACGCTTAAGAAAATGCGAACCAGTATCTTTCGGCCTGTATTTTGATAAACTCCCAAATGAGGAACAGTTAAATTATGATACCTTATGAGGAACTCGTCATACGCTATGCATTATTCTGCACTACTTCACCCACATATATACTTATGTGGGCAAAGTAGTGGGGGGAAATTGTTCCCGCCAAAAATTTCTGCGCAAAAAAGTCCAAGGTATCAAATGGCAGCGATACGCTTAAGAAAATGCGAACCAGTATCTTTCGGCCTGTATTTTGATAAACTCCCAAATGAGGAACAGTTAAATTATGATGGTATTAAAAACATCTCGAAAAAACCTTCGATTTGATATATTATGGGCCTCATAATTCATCCGGGATCAAAAGTTATGAGCAAATGTGTTATGCACAAGTGATCTAAGAAAGAAGATGCGAACCAGTATTTTCCGAGCTTTATTTTGATAAACTCCAGAATGAGAAACAGCTAAATTCTAATGGTAATGAAAGCATCCTGAAAAGAGCTTCGATTTGATATATTATGGGCCTCATAATTCATCCGGGATCAAAAGTTATGAGCAAATGTCTATGCACATGTGATCTAAAGAAGAAGATGCGAACCAGTATTTTCCGAGCTGTATTTTGACAAACTCCGGAATGAAAAACAGCTAAATTCTGATGATATTGAAAGCATCTCGAAAAGACCTTCGATTTGATATATTATGGGCCTCATAATTCATCCGAGATCAAAACTTATGAGCAAATGTGTTATGCACGTGTAATCTAAAGTAATGCTCTACTACATGGGGAATGCATTTTTTAGTCTCACATCGGGAAAAGGAGAGATGCCTTCTGTACCACTCCCATATAAATAAGAGGGGATATCTCTTAGAAAGGGTAGAGTTAAATCCTCAAAGGATTCAATACTCAAAGGAGCTCAGTTCTCCAAAGGAGCTTAGTTCTCCAAGATAGGAGCATGTTCCTCCATAATGCGCAAGCGTCATGTGCGCTACGTGTAACGCACGTATGCCCGCCATGCGGCACCACGTGCAACACACGTGCGCACCACATGAGAACATTTAAGAATATTTAAAGGAGCTTGTTCTCCATATATAGAAGCTCTGCTTCTCCTCATAATGCGCATGTGCGCTACGTGCAACGCACGTGTGCCCGCCACGCGCGCGCCACGTGCAACGCACGTGTACCCGCCACGCGCGCGCCACGTGCAACGCACGTGTGCCCGCCACGCGCGCGCCACGTGCAACGAACATGCGCACCACATGAGAACATTTAATAATATTAAAAGGAGCTTGTTCTCCATATATAGAAGCTCTGCTTCTCCTCATAATGCGCATGTGCGCTACGTGCAACGCACGTGTGCTCGCCACGCGCGCAACACATGTAACGCACGTGCGCACCACATGAGAATATTTAATAATATTAAAAGGAGCTTGTTCTCCATATATAGAAGCTCTGCTTCTCCTCATAATGCGCATGTGCGCTACGTGCAAATATGAGCGCCCAACACGTGCGACGCACGTGCACGAACGCAAAGAAGCCTTTTTCAGCAGCGAGAAGCTTAAGCTCCAGCCTGTTCTTCCCCCCTAATGATTGAGACATGGTTCAAAGGGTATATCCCTCCACACCTTCGATATATGGCACTGTAATCTCTCAGTGTCGTCGGAGAGGTGGTGGGTCCCAACGACTAATGATCCTTCCTTCTAAAATAAAAAAAAAAGAGAAGAAGAGAGAACATTGACAGAGAAACAGGGAAAGAATTCAGAGAACTCCTAAAAAGAAAGTTTGAGAAGAAATCAAAAAGAAAAGAAGATAAACTTTTGAAAAGAAGAATTTCTTCTGAAAAGATCAATGATCTAAGAACAAGATCAATATCAAAATCTTAAAATAAAAAGAAAAGATCAAATAATAAGAATAAAATAAGAAGTAATATACTTCTTTATTAGATCATTTGATCTACACAAAGGCATTGCCTTTTGATGAACCACTGGTTCTGGAATCTTAAAAAGATTCTTTTCTTGAATCCAAAATTGGATCAAGATATTAAAACAGTGCCTTGCACTTGTAAATCTGTACTGCTGCGCTCTTGGGTTGGCGCAAGCCACCAGAGAGCGCCACGTGTCACCTCCACATGCGCTTGCGCTCATTAATTAGCGCAAAAGGCCTAACAGGCCAAATTAAATGCAATGCATTATTTTAAAGAAGAGCAGAGTCCAAACAGATGCTCTGCATCATTTATAAAGGGACAGAGCCCAAATCAGAAAGGCCTAGCAGGCCAAAATAAAATGCAGTGCATTATTAAACAGGGGCAAAGCCCTAGCACAGGTCTAATAGGCCAAAGATAAAAAATGTTGAATATTCTCAACTGGACTTAGCGCAATCATGTCCGTAAGTCCTCAAATTAAATTGACTGAGCAAGACTGCTCTCCTAAATCAATTTACATCCGGTTTAAGGGTACATCTCCGAACTCCTCTGACACCTATCGTTGTAATCCTTCAACGACGTCAGAGAGGCGACGGGTCCCGACGACCACACATCAATACGGACTGCGGGGTCCTTAAACTCGTGGACCGAAACGTCCTTAAACTAATGATGGACCACCATGTCCTTAAACTGGTGATGGACCGCCACGTCCCTAAACTGGAACATGGACCACCACGTCCCTAAACTGGAACAATAGAGCCTCCAAATGCTCTTTTGCCGAATCTAAACGGTCCCGTTTAAGTTGATCTTAGCCCCAAACACAGCTAACGTATCCTTAAACATTCAAATAGACTATAAAACTCCAAATTGACTTTGGTTCAAGGGTACATCTCTAAACTCCTTTGACACCTATCATTGTAATCCTTCAACGACGTCAGAGAGGTGACAAGTCCTAACGGCCATATAATAAATGAACCACCATGTCCCTAAACTGGAAATGGATCTAGACGATCCCGTTAAGTAGATCTTAGTCTGGAAATTAGACTAACGTATCCTTAACGAACGTTTAAGTTGATCTTAGCCTCAATATGGCTAACGTATCCTTAAACTAAAACACCAAACCCAAATCTAAGTAAATACGGATTTGGACTAATCCACGTCCTACGGACGACGGCATAACTTAGTCTCCGTATACAATCCACGGGCACCTACAAACAAAATAAACACACACGACACGAAGTGAAATTCTGGAGAAGGAGAAAGTTGTTACCGCGACGCGGTAGCGTAATTAACTGCAGGGGCTTGCGCCTGCAGGGAAGAGCGTCCCCATAATCAAAAACCCTTCAAGCGAGGGGGAATCTGACGAAGTCTGCTAAATCGGCCGCATCCGTCCAAACCTCCGATACACGGTGCCATAAATCAACTTGGCATCTTCGGAGAGGTAGACGGATAAAACCAAATAGCATCTGCTCCGAATCTCAGGCTAGACGTCCTCACGTCGCTGCCGTCTTTCGGAGGGGAACAGGGACGGTGTTCAAAGACAGCGAAGCGGATCCAAGAAGCCACATGATCGAGAAAAACTCTGGTGGAATCCGTCTTTTATGAAAAAGATGGGTCGGGAGTACTCTTTCCTTCAAGACAAGACAAAGAAAATCTTTGACCTTGTCATGAAACATCAAATGATGGTGCTCCCGGAGTCTCGGCGCCCCGAACAAATAGACGAGGTCCATCACCCGGATTATTGCTCCTACCACCGAATAATGGGACATCCTCTTGAAGACTGCTTCACCTTCAAAGACCGGGTTGAAGATCAGTATCAGCAAGGTAAGTTTTCTTTATCCGATAGTTAGAGGGTAACCCCGCCACGAAAGCATGAGCCGAGAACAACCTACACTGCGAAGGAAAGTCTAGATCAGCATCGAGCTTGGAAACGAGCTCGTACCTGCCATATGATACCATTCTCATAGGAAGGAGAATGCGAGAATACGAACGACCTCTCCCAGTGCTTTGCAAATGAAGAAGAGAACGAGGTGATCTAATAATTTCCACCGGCACCAAAAGAGCTGGAAGATGGGATACACACTACAACAGACAACTTGAGAAAAATCGACTTGGGGACGGCAAACGACCCAAGGCCAACGTTCATCAGTGAGCTGCTGTCTGATAAACAGGTGGCCATGTTAAAGGACGTGCTTATGCAGTATAAAGACTGTTTCGCATGGAACTATTCCGAGATGCCGGGATTAGATCCAGATTTAGCTGTGCATAAACTAGCGATATCGCCGGACGTCAAGCCAGTCAAACAGGGGCTAAGAAGAATGCGGCTTGAGCTTGAGATGAGTATCAATGCCGGAGTCAAGAAGCTAATCGACTCCGACTTTATCCAAGAAGTAAAGTATCCTGACTGGATCGCCAATATCATTCCGGTAATGAAGAAAAATGGGACAGGCGTCTGCGTATATTTTCGGGATCTCAACAAAGCTTGTCCGAAGGATGACTTCCCAGTGCCTATGACCGAGCTGATGATCGATAACACATCCACCAATGAACTCTTCTCCTTGATGGACGGATCCTCAGGGTACAACCAAATCAAGATGCATCCTGAAGACCTAAACCACACTGCTTTCCGGACCACGCTAGGCATATTCTGCTACAAAGTGATGCCCTTCGGTCTGAAGAACGCTGGTGCCACTTACCAGAAGGCCATGACAAAGATCTTTGATGACCTCATAACGAGATTGTTGAATGTTATATTGACGACCTCCTGGTGAAAAGCAAATCGTACGAAGAGCACTGGGAGCATCTGAAGATAGTGTTCTAGCGCCTTCGGAAGTACAACCTGAAGATGAACCCACTGAAATGCGCGTTTGGAGTTTCCTCAAGAAAATTCCAAGGATTCATCATACGACACCGGGGCATCGAAATAGACCCGTCAAATATCAAGGCGATTATGGAAATGCCTTCGCTAAGAACTCTCAAGCAACTGTGATCTCTCAAAGGAAAGCTCGCGTATATCCGGCGGTTCATAGCTAACCACTCCGGTAAATGCCGCCCCTACAGTCATCTAATGAAGAAAGGGACCCCGTTCGTTTGGGATCGCAAATGCCAAAGCGCTCTGGACGAAATCAAGCAATATCTGCAAAACCCACAGGTACTGCTGCTCCGGTCAAAGGATAGCCCCTCATCCTGCACACAACAACCCTTGAAGGTTCTTTAGGCGCACTATGGATACAGGAGAATGACCAAGGGAAGGAGAGAGCTCTCTACTATTTGAGTCGAGTTCTCCTGGGGGCAGAAAACAACTACTCCCCAATTGAAAAGCATTGCTTGGCATTGATCTTCACGGTAACGATGTAAGTTCATGTCACGCACCCCACGGTTCATGGGGAGGCAGAATATGTGAAAAACGATCATCAAAGCATAGCAACACGGACTCGAGCTCACGGATCGTGACTAAACCATAACTAGCAAACAACAAGTGATTTAACTAATCGGATTCGAAGTTATACTTCAAGATACAAGTCCTTCGGGTCTTCATCGCTGTCCTCCACTCGTCATTGGCTCTAAGGATCATAACGGATCGCGGCTACCTTGACGGCCTCCTCGAGTCAAAGACGATCCACCCGAGAGTCTATAGTCCGAGCTTCTATCTCGAATCTGAGATAACTACGGCTTCTAGTTTGCCAAACTAGAAGTCCTAGAGGGTGTAGAGTATTTAGATGGAGTGCTTTGTCTCTTGAAACCCTAGGATTCTCAACACATGAGAGCTATTAGGGTTTTGAGGAAGAAGATGAAGACTTGAGAGAATGAGAGTGTTTGTGATAATTATGTGAATAATTACTCATGCTTGAATAATATGAAGCATACAAATATCTCTTGATAAAAATATCTAGTAAATATCAAGCATGCTTCATTTAATTCAAATGGTGAATCACCTCACGAGTCATGGTTCAATAAATGAAAACCAACACCTCATCTCATCCACCACATTTAGGTTTAATCCAAAAAGAAATAAACCCTAATGTGTCATCTCCTTCTAGAAACTTTCCCGAAAAATTACGAGAATGCCCTTCAACTGTATATACATCCATGTATCCGTATTCCGTAGAATATGAATACAAAGAGACGAAATAAATTCATCAGTATAATGCTAGGATCCGGCTTAAACCGAAGCCCACTAGTATTATCCGCCCGATCATCGTACGTGCACAAGTGCACGTAAGTGATCGAAGCCCTGCCGTAAAACCATACGGCCTCTACACCCTTTGCCTGGTGCAGGGAAACGCTCTGTGTGGGACTCTAAAGACTCAACACTACGCTGGCAGTGGGTTTAACCACAAGCCGCAAGCGATACTAGCTGCACGTAACGACTGCCTAGGTAGATGTCGATAAGAAGGCCGATGAGGTAACTCATCCGAACTCCTACTGAGCCTGAATGGACAATCTCCATACAGTCTGGTCTGTTCGTCTAAGAGTATCGCATATCGGGCCTAGGGGGATGGTAAACGTCAGACCCCTAAAAGCGGTATAAGTCGTGTCGGAGTGTAGCCCAGAACACCCTGAGAAACTACTGGAACACCTACCAGTAAAACTCACTTGCTGTGGGCACGGACTTTGTATAATGGCTCTCCAACACAGCGCGATATCAACCCCCAAAAACGGGAGAGACGAATCCTATCTAACCGCCACTGCCTCCAAGTGCTTCGGGACTGCACCCAACTACTATCTATTTGCATGACTCTTTTGAGCCGTGGTAGGGTAGTGATCTAAGTACAGTGGGAACACACTCGAGGTGAAGTAGCAGTGTCAAGTCGACGGACTAAGCTGTACTCATGTCACTTAGGAACTGCTACCTAACGACAGGTATAATAACCATCAGCAGTTCCCAACGAGTCTTGTCCAGTGTACTCATAACCTAACGAGCACATGTATACTATCTCCAGTACGACATACTAATGGCTGTGGGATAGACCATCTCCCCTACTGGGATGAGAAGCATATATACTAGTCTACTCCGGAATATCGATGCCCCGTCTCGATAATCCTACGACCAGGGACCTGTATAAGGATGTGCTTGTAGATTACCCAGCCCCACTAGTGTGACTGCCATCACAACGCTGGTAATCAAGAAAATATCCTAAGGGCTCTACTATATGTATTAGTGATATGCTAAAAGAAACACACGCTCATATCTGAGTAGAAACAAACCAGGTAGCATACTACCATTTTGAGCAAGACAGTTACTATATCCGTGTATATCCCAAGCTCCCATTAAGTAATATACAATCCAGTATGATACAATAATGGCCTCTAGGGCATATATCACTAACAATCTCCCACTTGCACTAAGGCCATATACTGGCATATCGCAGACCGAAGGTCTCGAATAGCCTCTCGAACACTGTCTGAGGGATGGCCTCTGTGAGTGGATCTGCAGTGTTTTTCTCCGTATCTACTCTCCTCACCTCGATCCCCTGGGGATTAACCATCTCCCTGATCAGGTGGTACCGTCTCAAGATATGTCTGGATCTCTGATGGGACCTGGGTTCCTTCCCTAAATCTATAGCGCCGAATGTTGTCACAATACTAAAGTATTGGACCAACAAATGGAAGGAACCTCCTAATGTTCAATTAAGAACTTCCATATCCAGACTGCCTATTTTGTGGCGTCTCATGCAGCGAACTACTCCGTTTCCATCTGATCAGTCGAAAATACTGCATTTTTTAACACGGCAATTTCCCTATCATTTGCAGTCATCTAGAAGTGTTCGGTATTCATATTGCACATATTAGCAAAACATCCCTAAAATACCAGATTGCATGTATTATACTTTAAAACCGGCATTTCTGAGGAAATTGTGTGTTTATCATGGCATCGCATCATCCTTGTATTGTGCAACTCTTGTATCGATGAAATTGTGCAGGAAAGTCCAGAAACCGAGCCAGAATTATGAAAACAGTGCTGAAAAATACGCCAACTCAAAGGCCAGAGATCTGGCAGTGATCAGGGACTCATCTGGAAAATCAACATATCAGAAAAGCCCACAAATATCAGCCCAAGTCCACAGTCAAAACCCCAAGCCCCAACGCTTCCAAACCGCCGCGGTTCCGCGGCGGGAGCTGGCTTAAGCCGCGGAACCGCGGCGGCTTGATGGCTTCAAGTGGTCAAATTTCTTCCACGTGGCTCTTGTAACTGCCAAAGCTTCCAGAAGACTCCCGATTCGCCACGTGGCTCATCTAGAAGGCTCGGCTTAACAAACTGCATCTAGAAGGATCTCTTAACAAACTTTTGGAGGGAAATTCAAATCTTGTGCTAACTAACTTGTGGAGGGAAAATTCAAATTTCAATCCTAGATCTAGAATTTTGAGGGCTATATAAGAGAGCCTAGATCTAGGGTGAAGGTTGTTCAAGAATCACCATCATCTTCTACCCACAAGTTGAGTGACACAACTTGTGCCTCAAAAATCCAATTCAAAATCAAGATCAAGATCCCGAGAGCAATTCAAGCAAGAAAGCCTTCAACCTTCAGAAGCAACGCCGGATTTCAATGGAGCAAGAGATCCACGCCAATCCGCGACTCAAGGAGCCGAGCGAAGCCGAAATCGACGATCTAGTTCCTTCCTTTTGTAAATTCAAGAGAGTTGTAACGAAATTTTTCGATAAATAAAGGTGAATTTTCTATATTCTTGCTTATCTTTTAATTCAAGCATAATGATTAGATCTCAATTTGTGATTGTGTTTGTGATCATGATATTTGAGTAATCTCCGCTCGTGTAGGAGTTGTGACGATCTTTAGATGATGATGATTTAGATATTTTTACAATTCTTAAATCCTATAATGTTTGGAAATTCTAGTGAATCAAATGATTAATGACCTAGTTTCGAGATGATGCTTTCTTGATCGTGTTCACTCGAAACTAGGGAACAACTATTGACCATTTGATTAACTAGAAGCTAGAATTTGAATGCGATCCATCGAAAGGACAAAGGATGTGTTGCGAAATCCCTAATTTCCTCGCAAGATCCTTAAATCTCGATGAATTTGCATCGATCTAGTATCAATTCGTTAATGGATAAGAATGATTAATCATTAGATCTCATCACATCTATAGATCCGATCTACTCCTACGAGCCATACTTCTAATCTTGATTGTTGGTTGGAAATTATCACACATCTCAATTCTTGTTTTTAATGTTTCTTTTAGATCTAGATTTTTCTTATTCTTGATCTTCAATTACAAATCATGAATTGTTTCTTTGCTTTTCCTTAAAGTTTCGACTCATCTAATTCGAAAGACGAACGATTACACTTTCCCTGTGGACGATCCGCATTTACTAACGCGCTACAATCGACACCGTTATTGATTGCGGTCAAAATATTTTTGGTTGTGATTTCTTTACAATTTTTCTAAACATACACAATCCGGAAATCGTTTCAATCAAATGGCGCCGTTGCTGGGGATCATTTGATTTACACACACAATCGGAAATCATTCCAATCAAATGGCGCCGTTGCCGGGGATTGTGCGCCAATTGTTCGTATTTTGAAATTTGAGTTGAAAAATTTATTCCATTACAATTTTTAGATCAAAATTCGCGCAAACACTAATACGTGTTGTTGTGATTTGTTGCGAGAAAATCTGGAACTTTTGGAGCTGCGGAAAAATTATTCTGAAAATTCCAGAGAGCCTAGAAGGTAAACAGTGACATCCTCAAGAAATTTAGTGCAATGATCTTGCTACAGTACCGCGTTTCCGCGGCAATAAGCAGCTAACGCGGCGGATCCGCGGTGGGTTAGGGTCTTCGCTGCACTAAAATTTCTCAGGTAAATCCTCACTTTCTTATCTTTCTCTCAATCTGCTCCAAATAACAATTTACTGCAGGTTTCTTTGCAAATAATCGCAGCGCCGCAAAAGCAAAATAAATTGTGCGTGTTTTGATTTTTGGTTGTTTGCATATTAATACGGAATTTAAGGGGCACGACCAAATCCAGATTAGGTGGGGAGCTCATTACCCTTCCTAAGCCCCAAAAATCACAAACTTGCATCCGTATTTACCCTTATTAACTAAAATATATCTAGAGATGACTCTAAGGACCGTCGCGCTCACTTAGGACAGAAGAAGGCCATGGGTAATCCATTGTTTATCCGCGTTTCTTTTGTGGTATCTAAGGCAAGTGTGTCGAAGGCTAGTGGTTACTTAATTAGGCCCACTACTTACGTAGTGGAGAACCTCCCACTTACCTAGCACTTACCTGGCCACAGGAGAGACAAAGAGGCAGTGGAGGATTTATCCTGCGACTTGTCTTTTGGCAGTTAGGAGCGGTCTAGAGCCTGACCTAGGTGACCACTAGATTTTAGGGTATTGCTTGTTGCATTTTTTGTGATTTGCATCATTTTTTCAAAAATCCGTAAAATTTTCAAAACAAACACCAACACTTCATTTCCCCTAATTATAATTCACGCTGCCACTTGTACTAACCCATTTTAGTGCAAGATAGGCTGGACAACGGGATTCTAGTTCCTGTTCAGTCCGCGTCCTCCGATCGACCCTAAAATCGGTATTTCTATACTTACCTTTTCTTTACCCACCACCACACCCACATCGATGGACCCGTCTCCATCGAATTTCTTTACCACTACCCTGCCGCCATCCGTTGGTGCGCAGAATCCACCTCGCATCTCTCTCCAAGAGAGGTGCTATCCAACACGAGGTCCCCTTTCCACCTGTTTTTCCATTCCACCAGCCAACGGGGAAAATTTTCAGATTAAACCCCAATACATCAACCTTCTACCAAAATTTCACGGTCTCGAGTCTGAGGACGCATACGTGTTTATCACGAAATTTGAAAATGTATGCGCAATGATGGGTACCTCATAACTGTCTGTGGATACTTTGCGTCTTCGTCTTCTCCCATTCACCTTGTGCGATATAGCCGAGAAGTGGCTGTATAACACAACCGCACATTCCATTTCAAACTGGGAAGAATTCGTAAAAGCATTCCTTAAGAAATTCTACCCACATCATAAGACAGCTCGAGTCCGTAGCGAAATATATCAATTCACCCAGCTTCCAAATGAAACATTTTCACAATGTCTTGAACGCTTTAAGGATCTGTTAGTCCAATGTCCTCATCACGGAATCCCCAAATAGGAACTATGCCGAATCATTTATGAGGGCATTAATCCTAACACAAGACAGACCCTTGAATTAATGTGTCAAGGAAACTTCATGACCAAAGATGATGGGGAAGCCTGGAAATTTTTAGAAGATTTCGCTGAAAAATCTTTACAGTGGGAGGGTGTGAGCCAATCGTCTAGGGCTGGCAATAACCAATCGGATGTTTCCATAGGAGTTAGAGCTGAAATTTCAGCTATGCAAAAGAAACTCGAGACTATGGAAAACAAATTTTTAGCTGCCGCCCTAAATCAAATGTCACTCTCCAAAACTGTATGTGGATGCTGTTCTGATCCATCACATCTCACGGAAGAATGTCCACGAAATTCTCCATTTCAAGGTCCCGAGCATACCAATGCCGCATTTCAAAGACCTAGGAACGATCCATTTTCTTCCACATATAATCAGGGTTGGAGTAATCACCCTAACTTTGCTTGGAACCAATCACAATCTCAAAACACGGTTCCAACCCAACACAATTTCCAAAGGGTCCCTCCACCCCAACAGCAACCACCACAATTGAGTCAGCACCCCTTCCAAGCACATAACTTTCAAAATCCGGTCAATACACCTGCACCGTCTAGTCCTTTACAGTTGACCGGGACCGATGAATCCTCTACATTCATAAACTTGCTTCTAACAAATCTCATGCAAGTATCGGCTGAAATAAAGACTTCTGTCGATGATATAAAGAAAAACTCAGCGTCCCAAGCTGAGAATATCAAATCGATGGATGCACAAATTGCACAACTAAAAGCCGAAATGAGTGTAAGAGAGAAAGGGAAACTTCCAGCTCAAGCTTTACCCAATCCTGGCTATTCACATCTTGTGAATGCAACCACGTTGAGATCTGGAAGAGTGCTTGACAATCACATTGGGGAAGAGTTTGATGATACTGATAAATCAATCAATAACACCCCGGCTGAGACCTTTCCTTCCACTTCTACTTCTAATTCTAACCCCAGTTCTTCTACCCCACCGCCTTCTTGCGAGCCTATTCTTCGTTTCCCACAAGGCTCGCCACCTCAGCCCATCTCTTCTAGTCTACCACAGACGATCCCCACTTCTATTTTGGGATCGGGTCCACACACAATTCCTTCTCCTATAATGGACCCAGCGCTTATTGCTAAAGCACCTTATCCTAATCGGTTAAGGGCTAACGCACCAAGTCCACATATGAAGAAGATCACTGAGATGTTTAAACAGGTTAACATAAACATCCCTCTTCTAGATGCTATCCAACAAGTCCCCGCATATGTAAAAGTTCTTAAAGACTTGCGCACTAGAAAGAGGAAGAAACAAATGCCTAAGAAGATATTCATAGCAAAGACTGTAGACACGGCTTTCCCCCAGCAATTACCGAGGAAACGTAAGGATCCTGGCTATCCTACGATTTCCATTTCTATCGGGGAGAAACACATCAACCGTGCTCTACTAGACCTTGGGGCAAGTGTTAACCTGCTTCCTTTCTCAGTCTATGAGCAGTTAGGGATCGGAGAGTTGAAACCATCTCCTTGCACTCTACAGATGGCCGACCGATCAATCACTAAACTTAGGGGTGAACTGGAAGATGTGTTAATAAAAATCGGGGAATTCATATTCCCTGTGGACTTTATTGTAATTGATACACAACCTGTAGCGAACCCACGGAATCAAATTTCGGTGATTTTAGGTCGCCCCTTTTTGGCCACTTCCAATGCAATAATCAACTGTCGTAATGGTTCTATGACCCTATCCTTCGGGAATAGGACAATTGAACTGAACATTTACAAGTTGGGAAGTGTACCCTCCGAACCTACTGCTCAGGTCTGTTCTGTCGACTTAATGGATGTCGACAGCAGCGAAATTGATGATCCTCATGATACCGATCTAGACTCTTTTCATATGTTATTTGACCCAACGATGTATCATACACATACGGACTCTTCCACCGAGATGTCCGGGTCAACAACTAACACTAATTATGAACTGCTTTTAGAGTCTGAAGATCACCCCGCACCTTGTGATGACATTATTCTTCGGGGTATAGATGAAACTTTTGAGAAGATCTTCGCTGATGAACTCGCATTTCTGAAAAGCACGGGTGTTGAGATGAATCATGTCCAAATCAATGAAATTGAACCTCCACCCCTTCATATGGACTGTAAAAAGAATGCGAGTAATCCATCACATTCACTGCATCGTCTCTCCAAAATGAGACGCACACACATTCTATTCCACCCCTTACCCTTTCCCCACTTCTTCTTCCACCAACCAGAGCACTGCATTGATAAAATTTTTGAATGGTTGGTGTTGACATTCGGTCTTTGCAAAGCTTGGCATCGACCATTGATTTTTGACCCCCTCATGTGATTTTAAAAGATTAACATTGCTTAAGTTGGGGGGGGACATTTTTCTGGCTCTCGAAAAGAAAATTTTTACAAAATTTGGAGCCAAAAATAAGTTTGGGGGAGGTTCTTCACTTAAATATTTTGCCCCCACTAATAAATTCCTCCCAAGCTTACAGGTTTTTCGAGATTTAGCAGATGACAACAGTGGGGACACTGTTGAAAACAAGTTTGGGGGAGGTTTGTGCTTATTTTCGCATCATTTGCATCATACTTTGCATAAGCACAAAACATTTTTTGAAAACCTATAAAAATTTAAAAATTTTCAAAAAGATAAAATATTTTTGTACATAAATAAGATAATAAAAGATTAGATAGTGAAAAATTGCATCCATGAGATTAGAAAAATTTAAGAAAACTAAGAAAATTAGAAGTTTTCTTATACGAACTAGTAATAAGTAGTTATGAGCCGTTGTCCCAAGAGTTGTAAGATGAAGGAAGTCACTAATCTGAGGATAAAATAAGTCTGAAAAATAGTTTCTATTCTGAAAGCCAAACATTTTGAACGTTGATACCCTGCTATTCGCACTTACACACGTCTTAAAGCCTGGGATAGTAGAGGATACCTTGAAATGCTCTTGTCTTAAAGCCAAAAGTATGAAGGAAATAAAAAAATAAAAAAAAATATATATAAAGTGGTGAGAAAAATGGACACTGGTTTTGTTATCACCGAGGGCAATAAAAAATATATAGCAAGGGTGCCTCTTCACCTAGTGCCCTAAGGCCAACTGGTCTGGGAGTCACTGCTATTCCTGAGGTGGTGCAAGACGAGGAAAATACACCAAATAAGCAAGCACATGAGTAATCGGTCGGTTAGTACCTCAAGAAGTATTAACGGTCGCATGAAATTGTGTGAGCACATCTAAATATTCATTAATCAAAAAAATACTGAGGCTGATGGGCAAGAGTATGATAGCTTGAATTGAATTCTCCGAGTGTAGGGATGTCCTTTACACACACGCAGGGTGATATGATCGATGATTGGAAGAAAGATAGGAATGAAGAATAAAACGATGTTTTATTGAGAGAGGACGTGATTTCTGACATCTTTTCATGACCATTAAGATAGGGCTCATGACAACCGAAAAGCTAGCTTAGTTGGAAACCCTAATTTTCAAGGCTTTTCTTTTACAATTCTTGTCTTTAAATGTAATATTCATGATCTTCCTTATATTATTGGATTTTGTGGGTGCAATCCGCTGAAAACCCTCAGGAGACAACACTCCTCCTACTAGGGACACCTAGAGGTTTAAAGGCTTGTTGCACGTGCTCAGTGCAATCGTGTTGCCTACGAAAGTGTGCTAGTTGTTTTTCTCTTTCTTTATTTTCTCCTTCTATTTTTAATAAAATCGTTCGCTCAAGACGATCGAAAATAAGTTTGGGGGAATTTGATCAGTCGAAAATACTGCATTTTTTAACACGGCAATTTCCCTATCATTTGCAGTCATCTAGAAGTGTTCGGTATTCATATTGCACATATTAGCAAAACATCCATAAAATACCAGATTGCATGTATTATACTCTAAAACCGGAATTTCTGAGGAAATTGTGTGTTTATCATGGCATCGCATCATCCTTGTATTGCGCAACTCTTGTATCGATGAAATTGTGCAGGAAAGTCCAGAAACCGAGCCAGAATTATGAAAACAGTGCTGAAAAATATGCCAACTCAAAGGCCAGAGATCTGGCAGTGATCAGGGACTCAACTGGAACATATCAGAAAAGCCCACAAGTATCAGCCCAAGTCCACAGTCAAAACCCCAAGCCCCAACGCTTCCAAACCGCCGCGGTTCCGCGGCGGGAGCTGGCTTAAGCCGCGGAACCGCGGCGGCTTGATGGCTTCAAGTGGTCAAATTTCTTCCATGTGGCTTTTGTAACTGCCAAAGCTTCCAGAAGACTCCCGATTCGCCACGTGGCTCATCTAGAAGGCTCGGCTTAACAAACTGCATCTAGAAGGATCTCTTAACAAACTTTTGGAGGGAAATTCAAATCTTGTGCTAACTAACTTGTGGAGGGAAAATTCAAATTTCAATCCTAGATCTAGAATTTGAGGGCTATATAAGAGAGCCTAGATCTAGGGTGAAGGTTGTTCAAGAATCACCATCATCTTCTACCCACAAGTTGAGTGAAACAACTTGTGCCTCAAAAATCCAATTCAAAATCAAGATCAAGATCCCGAGAGCAATTCAAGCAAGAAAGCCTTCAACCTTTAGAAGCGACGCCGGATTTCAACGGAGCAAGAGATCCACGCCGATCCGCGACTCAAGGAACCGAGCGAAGCCGAAATCGACGATCTAGTTCCTTCCTTTTGTAAATTCAAGAGAGTTGTAATGAAATTTGTCGATAAATAAAGGTGAATTTTCTATATTCTTGCTAATCTTTTAATTCAAGCATAATGATTAGATCTCAATTTGTGATTGTGTTTGTGATCATGATGTTTGAGTAATCTCCGCTCGTGTAGGAGTTGTGACGATCTTTAGATGATGATGATTTAGATATTTTTACAATTCTTAAATCCTATAATGTTTGGAAATTCTAGTGAATCAAATGATTAATTACCTAGTTTCGAGATGATGCTTTCTTGATCGTGTTCACTCGAAACTAGGGAACAACTATTGACCATTTGATTAACTAGAAGCTAGAATTTGAATGCGATCCATCGAAAGGACAAAGGATGTGTTGCGAAATCCCTAATTTCCTCGCAAGATCCTTAAACCTCGATGAATTTGCATCGATCTAGTATCAATTCGTTAATGGATAAGAATGAGTAATCATTAGATCTCATCACATCTATAGATCCGATCTACTCCTACGAGCCATACTTCTAATCTTGATTGTTGGTTGGAAATTATCACGCATCTCAATTCTTGTTTTTAATGTTTCTTTTAGATCTAGATTTTCCTTATTCTTGATCTTCAATTACAAATCATGAATTGTTTCTTTTCTTTTCCTTAAAGTTTCGACTCATCTAATTCGAAAGACGAACGATTACACTTTCCCTGTGGACGATCCGCATTTACTAACGCGCTACAATCGACACCGTTATTGATTGCAGTCAAAATATTTTTGGTTGTGATTTCTCTATACAATTTTCAAATACCGACACAACAAAAATCATTCCAATCACCATCGTCGAGTCTGCAACGGTGTTCTGCTTGGAGCTCTTCCAACAGACCGCCCCTCTACTGAGGGTAAAGCCATAACCTGACATGGACTTGGAGTCTTTCTTATCACTCTGGAAGCTGGAGTTAGCAAAGGCCTCAATCTGGAGATCCTTTTCCGCTATACACCAAGAACATCTCCTTAGTCCTTCTCAGGTACATGAGAATGTTCTTTACTGCTTCCCATTGCTTCTTCCCTGGGTTTGACTGATACCGGTTTACCATGCTCAGTGCGTAAGCTACATCTGGTCCGGTACACAACATCGCATACGTTATAGAGCCTACCACTGAAGTGTAGGGTATAATCGATATGCGAGCCCTTTCGAAAACAGTCTTGGAAGACATCTCTTTGGAGAGGGTGATTCCGTGACAAGCCGGTAGACTACCACGCTTAAAATCTTTCATACTAAAGTTTTTCAGTATGGTGTTGTTGTACCTTGACTGTGAAAGTCCCACCATCCTCTTTGATCTAGCACGATAGATCTGGATTCTCAAAATGTAGTTGGTATCACCCAGGTTTTTCATGGAGAACCTCTGTGACAAGAATCCTTTGACTGATTGTAGCATAGGAATATCATTTCCTACCAAGAGAATGTCATCTACGTACTCAACGAAGAATTCCATAGTTCTTGCTACAACCTTACTATAAATGCATGGTTCATCTGGATTTTTGATAAAGTCGAATTCTTTGACTGTCTCAATAAAAACAGATGTTCCAACTCTGCGATGCCTGCTTTAGTCCATAAATGGACTTAAGCAACTTGCACATTGTCCCACTGCTCCCACCCTGATTGAAACCATCTGGCTGATCCATATTGACGCACTCTTCCAAATTACCATTTAGAAAAGCCGTCTGTACGTCCATCTGCCGGATCTCAAAATCTTAGAAGACAGCAATGGTAAGAAGGATCCAAAATGGATTTGAGAATAGACACTGGAGAAAAGATTTCATCATGGTCCAAACCAGGTCTTTGACGAAAACCTTTTGCAACAAGTCTAGCCTTATAGGTTTCAACCTATCCATCTACACCAATCTTCTTTCTAAAGATCAATTTGCAGCCTACGGGTTTTACCCCTTCTGGAGCAATGTTCAAAGTGCATACTTTGTTGGTGTACATGGACTCCATTTCGGTCCGTATTGCATCCAGCCATTTTACCGAGTCACCGCTCTGAATGGCTTACTAGAAACTAGTTAGATCATCATTGTCAATGATGCAATCCTCTCGATCCCCGTCTATGAGAAAAAACTTAGTAACTCTCAGGCGGATGAGACTGCCTACTAGTCCTGCGGATTGGCGTAGAGATGTCCGGTTCTTTTGAAACCTCTGGTTCTATCATACTTTCTGTAATAGTTTGTGGTTATGGAATTTCTTCCAGTTCTATTGCGCTCCCACTGTTTCCTTTTAATAAAAATTCAGCTTCCAAGAAGTGGGGATGCTGAGAAACAAAAACCTTTTGTTCCTCTGCGTAATAGAAAAGATACCCCTTGGAGTTCTTTGGGTATCCCACAAACTTATACAGTACTGAGCGTGCCTCGAGCTTGTCCGTATGCTTCTTTTTAACAAAAGCCGGACATCCCTATATCTTCAGATACTGAAGATAGGGTTTCTTCCCACTTCACATCTGATATGGTGTGGTAGGCACAGTCTAGGTAGGAACCTTATTCAAAAGATATGCAGCTGATTCTAGTGCATAACCCCAGAAGGATCGCTGTAACTCAGCCTTACTCATCATGGAACGAACCATACCAATAGGGTTCGATTCCTCCTTTCCGATACACCGTTGTATTGTGGCGTGTATGGAGGAGTAAGATGAGAGAGAATTCCTTTCTCATTTAGATAATCCAGGAACTTGGCACTTAAGTATTCATCACCTCGATCAGATCTTAGTGTCTTGATACTTTTGTCTGTTTGTTTTTCTACTTCATTCTTATACTCCAGGAATTTTTCAAAGGGTCTCGGATTTATGCTTCATTAGAAGACATGTCCTAACCTAGAGAAATTATCCGTAAAAGTAATGAAATAGGAATAACCACTTCGTGCATTTGTAGATATTGGACTATACACGTCCCTGTGTATGGGTCCCAAGTGCTCGCTTACTCTTACTCCGTGTCCAGTGCACGGAGACTTTGTCATCTTTCCTATGAAACAAGATTGACAAGTTGCATAAGACTGATATTCGAATAAATCCAAATACCCCTCTCTATGTAACTTCGACAACAGTGTTTCATTGATGCGACCCTGTCTACAATGCCATAAGAAAGTTTTATTTAATTCTGGAGACTTTCTTTTAAGTGTGTTCTGGACATTTGAAAACCTGAGCTTGATTCAATATATACTGTCCTCTAGTGTACCTGACCCAATCAAACTTTGATTTAGGTGGATGTGAACCACATCACTTACTTACTAGACTCGAGTATACACAAACAGTTATGTAGAATCAATATCTGCTCACTTGTCAATTCTAGATGATATACCCTACGAATACAGCGTCCACGCTCATTCCGTTAGCATCCCTGAGAGTCATATCACCTGCCCTAATAACTCTACGGTTTCTCAAAGCCTGTAATGAATTACAGATATGAGATCTTGATCCGGTATCTCGTATCCAGGAAGTAGAGTTAATTGATGGACTGTTTTCAATTATTAACACACCCGAGTCGAAGCCACAACATGCTTCGGATCCTGGATTCTGGCTTTCCAAGCCCTGCAATCCCTCTGCCAATGCCCTTTCCCATAACAACAGGAACATCCCTCCTTCCCTACTATTAACCCCGAAACTTTTCCCCTTCCCTGTCCTTCTACCTTACTTACACCGCATATCAGCTTTGTGGAGGTCTTCTTCTTCTCACCCTTGGCATCCACCTTAGATGCAGAAGAGGAGGATTCTCCAATAAGCAGAGCGGGTGTTACCCTAGTTTCCTTCAGGGTGCCCTCAACTGGAAGTATAACTTTCTTCCCCTGGGCATAAGTAGGAAGTAGGGAATGTAGAATCAAGTCAGCATAAGACCCGTTTCTCAACGTGGTCTCCAGGTCCGTGAGCTCATCAATATAGCTAGTCATCGTAAGGACGTTGTCCCCTACAGATGACCCGACAACCAACCTCGCTTGAAGCAATTCCTTTGAGGTCTTATATCTTGCGATATGAGATTGCTCTCCACATAAAACTTTATTATGGAGGAAGATAGAAACTAAGTCCATCTTCTCGTGCTGCCTCTGGTATACACCATCAACTGAGGCCAACACGAGGCACTTGGCATTCGCACAGTCTTTTTCCCTTGTCTACGGATATCCTTATCCACGACAGTGGAAACTGGACCTGAGACGGCGGGAGCTTGAGTAGTAATGGGGTGGTCCATCTTGTCATAGGCAATGGACATCTGGACAAATCTTTGCCAGTCATTATAGTCAGATTCGGTCATTTTATTATCTATTTGTAACCTAATCTGGTCACCTGGTTGCTGAAATTAGGAGAGAGAGAAGAATACACTTAGCTTGTGCTCTTGCAAGTTTAGATTGGTTTTTAACTTATCTAAACAGGATGGCTCCCACTGTTTCTCGAATCCTTCCTCAAACCATAAAAGAAGAATTAGTCAGGATTGATCTTATCGTACAATACTTGCTAAACCATTCAGCCAGGTCAGTGTCGGTACTTCGAGGGAGGTTTTACGACACTTTCGCGAAGTTCCTTAATTAAATAACCACTTTCCTTGGGGGCATAGCCCCGCTAACACCTTTCTAGACACCTATTTGGTTTATAGCATTGATCGTTAAGTGAAGAATCTCCCAAGGAGTAGCGGATACTCACAGTAGGATCGGGACCCAAATATCATTGTATGATAATGCTGAAGGTATCCTACCAACATTATCAAACTCCAAATGGTATGCAACACTAGCAAGTTTTAGTTTCTTTAGAAACTCCCGATGTGATTTTTACCCCATGCTCTTATGACCTTGACGAAGGTCAACATATCATAAGTCACATGCCAAGTTCTACCCGTCATTGTCCAGGTTAATTTGAACCCGTCTGCACATACCCTTGACGAAGGCCAAAATAATAGTACGACTGTCCCAAACCAACACATCTATCTATGCTACAGATGATTATTCAGCAACTACCAACACTATGCCTTGGTGAAGGTCAAAATACATAGCTTGAATACTACTAAATATCCAACTGAAATGACAGAGGGCTACGAATGGTTTTGGAAAAATCGTGAACGTGGTGAACTTAATATAATCGAAGGAACCTGATAGCTTTTAAAAGGAGTGGTTTAAGCTCCGCATTTTAAATGTTTTGCTGTTTTGAAATAACCGAGTGTTTTAAACTTTGTTCCAATGATTCAGCTTTGGTTTGTTTGCTTTGCATTAATGTAATGCAGTCCCATAAAAAACCTATCGTTGCAGAAAATAACGAAAATACAACGTACGCTTATGCCATCCGCATTCGCCATCACCCGTTAGGTTACTTAACTAACGATAGAGCAGGGGATGGACTAGCGCGGATGAAAAACATAAGCAACGCCTACTAGATATCATATATAGATATGTACATTCGTCTGACGCAATAATAGGCATTCCAGATCACAGATTAACACATTGGATATATTAGGAAGTCCGCGTTTCGTTTGAGCCTGCAACAAAAGACGGTTTCCACGGTCGTGATGAATAGCCAAACCCCATCCTAGACCCCTACGGGTGTGGCAAACTACCCGCCAAATACCCGAAGTGAAGCAACCTCCCTCAACAAAGTGAGTAGGTCACTCGGCACTTCAAAGTACCCGGTAGTCTGTGCACCCCACCTTGGGTCTATTCTAGAAGCAATAAACAGTAAATGAAATAATACAACGGTGGCTACAACCTCAACCTGGATGTGCCCCACGAAATAATATTACAACAAATTAAAATTTACATCGAATGAAAGATAAAAACTCTCATCTCACATCCCCGGCTATTCATCCATGACAATCCAACAAGTTCATATACACAATCCAAAGTCACAGATCACAGATATGTGCAACCCCCACTAATTGACGTATAGCGATTAGCAGACGTTCAGCACATATAACAACACAGATGATACCCAATTAGCAAATAACGTAGAATTTCGATCGAAAACTATTTTCCGTGTCTACCCTAAATGCAAACCAGCACTCAAAATATTCTGGTTAGATACAAAATATGCAAGAAGACAGAACACCAAAAATAAGACAATACTGTGGAAAACGAGCTAACTCGGCGTCGACTCGGCCGCGGATCTGCGGCGAATCCCATAGATTTGCCACGCATCCACGGTGGTCTGACCGATTTAGAGACTCGTTTTTCTCTAGTGTTCTTATAATTCCCTGCAGTGAATTTTCATACCTCTAAAATAATTTTTTCGACAGTTTTAAAATCGACAAAAACTGCAGGGATTCGGTGTTTTGTTTTCGTGTTTTTCCGACGATCGAAGTTCTAATAAGTTGCTAACAAGCTAGTAATGGTTTAGTAGGCTCTAATACCACTGTAAGTCTATGTCACGCACCCCACGGTTCATGGGGAGGCGGAATATGTGAAAAACGATCATCAAAGTATAGCAACACGGACTCGAGCTCATGGATCGTGACTAAACCATAACTAGCAAACAACAAGAGGTTTAACTACTCAGATTCGAAGTTATACTTCACGATACAAGTCCTTCGGGTCTTCATTGCTGTCCTCCACTCATCGTCGGCTCCAAGGATCGTAACGGATCACGGCTACCTTGACGGCCTCCTCGAGTCAAAGACAATCCACCCGAGAGTCTATAGTCCGAGCTCCTATCTCGAATCTGAGATAACTACGGCTTCTAGTTTGCCAAACTAGAAGTCCTAAAGGGTGTAGAGTATTTAGATGGTGTGCTTTGTCTCTTTAAACCCTAGGATTCTCAACACATGAGAGCTATAAGGGTTTTGAGGAAGAAGATGAAGACTTGAGAGAATGAGAGTGTTTATGATAATTATGTGAGTAATTACTCATGCTTGAATAATATGAAGCATACAAATATCTCTTGATAAAAATATCTAGTAAATATCAAGCATGCTTCATTTAATTCAAATGGTGAATCACCTCATGAGTCATGGTTCAATAAATGAAAACCAACACCTCATCTCATCCACCTCATTTAGGTTTAATCCAAAAAGAAATAAATCCTAATAAGTCATTTCCTTCTAGAAGCTTTCCCGACAAATTACGAGCATGCCCCTCAACTATATATACATACCCGTATCCGTATTCCATAGAATATGAATACAAAGAGATGAAATAAATCCATCAGTATAATACTAGGATCCAGCTTAAACCAAAACCCACTAGTATTATCCGCCCGATCATCGTACGTGCACAAGTGCACGTAAGTGATCGAAGCCCTACCGTAAAACCATACGGCCTCTACACCTTTTGCTCGGTGCAGGGAAATGCTCTGTGTGGGACTATAAAAACTCGACACTACGCTGGCAGTGGGTTTAACCACAAGCCGCAAGCGGTACTAACTGCACGTAACGGCTGCCTAGGTAGATTTCGATAAGAAGGCCGATGAGGTAACTCATCCGAACTCCTACTAAGCCTGAATGGACAATCTCCATACAATCCGGTCTGTTCGTCTAAGAGTATCGCATATCGGGCCTAGGGAGATGGTAAACGTCAGACCCCTAAAAGCGGTATAAGTCATGTCGGAGTGTAGCCCAGAACACCCTGAGAAACTACTGGAACACCTACCAGTAAATCTCACTTGCCGTGGCCACGGACTTTGTATAATGGCTCTCCAACACAGCGCGATATCAACCCCCAATAACGGGAGAGACGGATTCTATCTAACACCACTGCCTCCAAGTGCTTCGGGACTGCACCCAACTACTACCTGTTTGCACGACTCCTTTGAGCCATGGTAGGGTAGTGATCTAAGTACAGTGGGAACACACTCGAGGCGAAGTAACAGTGTCAAGTCGACGGACTAAGCTGTACTCATGTCACCTAGGAACTGCTACCTGACTACAGGTATAATAACCATCGGCAGTTCCCGACGAGTCCTGTTCAGTGTACTCATAACCTAACGAGCACCTGCATACTATCTCCAGTACGATATACTAATGGCTGTGGGACAGACCATCCCCTCTGCTAGTATGAGAAGCGTATACACTAGTCTACTCCGAAGTATCGATGCCCCGTCTCAATAATCCTACGACCAGGGACCTGTATAAGAATGTGCTTGTAGATTACCCAGCCCCCACTAGTGTGACTGCCATCAAAACGCTTGTAATCAAGCAAAGATCCTAAGGGCTCTACTAATATGTATAAGCGATATGCTAAAAGAAACACACGCACATATCTGAGTAGAAACAAACCAGGTAGCATACTACCATTTTGAGCAAGACAGTTACTATATCCGTGTATATCCCAAGCTCCCATTAAGTAATATACAATCCAATATGATACAATAATGGCCTATAGGGCATA
The DNA here is from genome assembly GCA_030015575.1 of Agapanthus africanus. NCBI lineage: Eukaryota > Viridiplantae > Streptophyta > Magnoliopsida > Asparagales > Amaryllidaceae > Agapanthus > Agapanthus africanus. Next base: position 742,738,372 of record CM057341.1, read on the forward strand.
TATCACTAACAAACGAAGCTCCAACATTACGTCTTGGCACATGAGGTTCATCTCATATCAAAGGTGGATCCTCTCAAAAATTTGATGTCGATGGCCATATAAACATGAAAGCTTGCTAAATGGGCCCTCCTCTTGATGGAGTTCTCGATAGTATATCGACCCCTCAAGGCAATAAAAGGACAGGCCATCACCGGCTTTCTCGCTGAGCATCCGATACCTGCCGACTCTCCCTTGAACTGTGAGTTGCCGGAAGAACACGTGTTTGACACAATTTACAAGGAGAAAGAAGGGAATAATTCCCGATGGGAACTCTACTTCGATGGAGCGTCCTCCTTGAAGAAGCGAAAGCAAAACACCCCCATGGTTAAAGCCGGGGTCGGCCTTATCTTCGTAACTCCGCAAGGAGGAATAATGCGTTTTGCCCTTTCTTTAACAGAGACGAGAACCAACAATGAGGCTGAGTATGAAGCTTTGATAGCAGGTCTTGAGATTGCTGTCGACATGGGCATCGAAAGCCTCCTCATATATAGAGACTCCAATTGGTCGTCAGCCAAGTAAAGGGCGACTATCAGACGTGTAAACCAGAGTTGGTAAAATATGTCGAGAGAGTGCAACAATTGCTGACGCAAATCCCCTCCTACACCCTGGAAAGCATACTGCATGTAGAAAATAGCAAGGCAGATGCGTTAGCCAAACTCGCTAAAGAACTGGCTGACGAAAACCTCGATGACATAAGGATCATTGTGCAAAGCCGCCGGATTCTCGTGCCAGCAACTGAACAAGAGGCCTTTCAATTGGAGGATGAAGAAAAGGCGAAGGATTGGAGAGAAGTCTTCATAGACTACTTCAAATCTCATCATACGCCTGAAGACGCGTCATCAAGACATCAGCTCATGTAGCAAGCTCTGTCTTTCGCCTTCGTCAATGATACTCTATATAAGAGATCATTCGATTGTTTATGGCTAAGATGTCTGGGACCAGAAGAAGCAAGGAGAGTCGTCCAAGAAACTCATGACGGACTCTGCGGTTCTCATCAAGCCGAGCCAAAGATGAAGCTAAAAATCAAAAGAATGGGTTACTATTGGCCCACGATGATTCAGGACTGCCTCAAATATGCGAAGCAGTGTCACTCGTGCCAAATTCATGGGGACTTTATCCACCAGCATCCGAATCCACTACACCCAATATTAGCTAGCTGGCCGTTCGAAATATGGGGAACCGATATAATTGGGCCCGTCGAGCCAGCATCTTCCAGGGGACATCGGTTCATATTGGCAACAACCGATTACTACTGTAAGTGGGCAGAAGCGGTACCCTTAAGAGAGGTGAAAACGAAGAACATCCTCCATTTCTTCAAGACACATGTTATCTACCTGTTCGGCACTCCGCTACGGATCATCTCGGATAATAGGCCAGCCTACAAAAGCCATAAGATCGGTCGCTTCACACAACAACATAATATAGATTGGAGATATTCTTCAGTTTATAATCCCTGAGCTAACGGTCTAGCCGAGGCTTTCAACAAGACCTTGACAAAGATCATAAAGAAAACGGTGTCCAGAAATAAGAAGGACTTGCATGAAGCTCTCTGGGCTTATCGGACCACGTTCAAGACGGCCACGAACACAACGCTATTTGCGTTAGTATTCGGCACGGAAGCGGTACTTCCCTTGGAGATAGAGCTACCCTCTCTATGAATAGCAGTTCGATATGAGCTGACGGATGAAGAAAATGCCCATCTTCGGCTTGAGGAGCTCGATGCCCTCGATAAAACTCGTCTCTTGGCGTAGCAAAACCTAGAAGCTTACAAAGCAAGGATGACGCGCTCATACGAAAGATTGACTAAGCCGAGAACATTCCGCCAAGACAAACTCGTGCTAGTCATTAAAAGACCTATGATCCTCAATCGTGCTAAACGGGGGAAATTCGAGCCGAACTATATGTTAGTTATATGTATGCCCTAGAGGCCATCACTGTACATACGATGTATATTGTAGTGGATGCTAGGACATATATAGGGAGGACTTTCTTGCTCGACATGATAGTATGCTATCTGGTTGTACTTTATCTTAATATGTACTCTGATTGTCTCTATGTTACATGTTGATAAAGCCCTTAGGATATGTACTCGACTACTGGGACTATGATGAGATCATACTAGTGGGGCCACGGTAGTCGACGAGTACATCCTATAACTGTTCCTAGTCGAGGGTGTATCGAGATAGGGCATCGATGCACCAGAGTAGACTAGCGTATACGCATCTTGACCCATATGATGGGCGATGGATGATCCCATATCCATCGGTGTTTGACATCAAGGATGGTGTATGGGTGCTCAGTGGAGACTGGGTACACTGGACGGACTCGCCGAGAACTCCCAGATGGTATTATACCATACGTCAGATGGCAGTTCTCCGGTGACACTGGTACAGAGTAGTCTGTTGACCCGAGATCGTCATAGAGTCTTGTGTGGTTCCCACTGTGCTTTGATTTCCACCATACCACGTCCAAGAGGGCGTGCAAAAAGGTGGCTTTTGGGTACAGTCCCGAATCATATGGAGGCAATGAGCGATAGGAGGGGATTCGTCTCTCCCGGTATAGGGAGTTGATGTTGTGCTGTGTTCGATTGGCTATAACCGGAAATCCCTGGCCAGGGTTGCTGAGATTTACTGGTAAGTGTTATCAGTAGTTTCTCGAACCGTTATAGACTTCATATCGACACGACTTATTGAGCTACTGGGGTCTGACGTTTACCACCCCTAGGCGAGATATGCAACATATCAGACGACGAGACCGGACTGTACGGGAGTGTTACTGTTTGGATTCGCAGGAGAATGTACAAGCTTGCTTGTTGATCTTCTGAGCGCTCAATACCTGGGTAGCTGTTACGTTTAGCTGACCGCTTGCAGCTTGTGGGTGTTTGATATGATCATCACCTACTGCCGGCGTATTGACGATTCTTTAGAGTCCTACACAGAGGTTTCTTGACTCAGGCAAAACGGAGTAGGGGCACATATGTGATATGTGCGGGACCGAGGATAATGCGATATGTGATATCGTATTCTATTCTCGCGATATTTGATATCAGCCGGGTCATCGGATCAAGTGTTGATTCGATGAATCGGTACGGATAAATATTAGCCGGTTATATGCGATATAGCCGGATTGTCGGATCAAGTGTTGATTCGATAATTTAATGTATAATAATATATATGATATATTAAATTGCATTAACTAAGATTTGCTCACTAAAAGATTCTTTTTCTCACTCGGGTAATACATTGATATATATGCGATATATGCTAAATGTATTATTTTATTTTGTTACGATAAATATTATATATGTGATATATAATATTGTAACATGATATGATAACTAATGCAACTTGTTTAGTGGCGTTTAAACATGATTAGGGTTTGGATTAGGGTTAAGCTTTCTAGATGTTTCTAGAAGCTTTTCTTTTTGTCATGATAAAGATATTTTCAAGTGAGTCATGCTTTAACCCAACCCAAACCCTAACCCTAGTTAATTCTCTACAAAGGTTCACTTGACCATGGTTGCATAATTCTATCATATTATTCTTTTCCTATTCATCACAAAAGGATTCTAACATTGTTCATCATCTTCTTCCTTCTTCTTCTTTGCTTGAAATGGTTTCTTGCTTTGATTTTTGTGATGGATAAATATGAGAAAAAGATAAATAAAGAGAGCGAAAATCCTACTTCATCATCCTCATCTTCCCTTGCCATTTAGATGAGGGTGTTCACATCATTTCATGAGTGTTAGCTTGTGTTAAAGAAACTTCAAGGTAGATCATCTTAGTATCGAAGATCGGAAGCAAAGGTTGCGTCTTTCTCTTCGTGGAACCTCTCGAGAGTCTGGATCCCGATGATCGCAGCGAAGGGACCACAACACGGAGCATATGAAGTGAAGGACCGGATCTACAAAGGTTGTAATCCCTCTCACTTAGTGTTAAAGTGTTTAGCATGCTTGTTTTCGCCTAATCTCTAGTTTAAAGTTCCGTATTCGGGTTGTTCGGCACGGCTAAATTTTTAATCGGGCATGGTTGATGCCTCGTAGACCCTTGTGCGCGTGCCTAGCAACCCTACAGTGGTATCAGAGCCAAGCTAGAGCTTTAGGCGAAGTCTAGACGAAATTTAAAGTCCGATCGAAACCCGAAACCCCGATAAAACCCGCTCTCTGGACTTTTTCTAAAAACTGGGATTTTTCCACATTAAAAATGCTTAAAAAATTCAGCAGGGAATTATAAGAATTACGGTGCAAAAAGTTTTTGATGAACAGTATAAATCGCGGCGGAACCGCGGCAGAAGCATGCCTTCTGCGGCGGTTCCGCGGCGAAATGATGACGTCAGCATCTCCTGTTTGCACAGTAACTCCTATTTTAATATGCTGGATTTTCTGGGAATTTTTAATATTTATTCTCCTGTTGAGTTTTTCTTGGGTTGTTTTGCGGATTCAATTATTCGATCGGATTGTCTAATTTTGTCTATGTGTTTTGTCCGGATAACTTTTAGAAACTGTTAAAAAGTTCGAACGGATATCAATAACTCACTTTTTCCCCTGTCGGAAATTTTTTCAAAAGTTGGATTTTTTCTCGTGTTTAAGAATGTTCTAAGTCGTGCAAGTAACTCGGTGGACCCTCTAGAAGACAACAAACCTTAACTCGATTATGTGACCATCTTGAACTGCCCTTTGAACCTTAGGGTTTGGGGCAGTACGGCGTGCCACATGTGAGGCGTTGGCTTGACCCTTCTACGGCTGGACCATTGGTACTGTAGCATGTGATGGATGTTTTTAAACTGATTTCAAGTGTTGAGATATATTGGGGAAATCTTGGGTGTTTGATGATTCGATCGGAAAGTTTAACTTTTTCTATTTATCTGGAATGTGATACAATAATTGGAATCCACAGGTAGTTATGAGATAACAGTTTTGAATATTATAGACATAGCAGTTTAGTCTCACATGATCGGTTGCCACAGAATTTTGATACGATCAAAAGTCCGTCGCAATCACGTAGCGTACGCGGATACTCGCCGGGTAAACTTAATAGACAGCCTCACTCCATAGCCCCGACCAAGTGACTGTAGGAGAACCCCGTCGCCGAAAGCATCCGTTCGGGTGCTCCCGGTAGCGGTGTTCCGCCTTGGTGCACTTCGTCGACGGTATCGGGGGTGCGGCCGTCTACTAAAGTTTGCGACGAGCATTCGATCAGGACGTCGGGAATCTTGTTGAATTGCCCGACTTGATATTGAAAAGTGTTTTCGATAATGAGACTAAAATGCGGGGTTTATAATTTTTAGGCATGTGATGTCTAAGGAATTCATTTGGTTAGGCATGCGATGTCTAAAGAGGTTGCGGATTCCAACTGTTGTAGTTTTACACTTTCTTTTCTGTGACCGTAAGCGTAGTATGTGGTGTATCGCCGGCTTCGTTGCTATACATCAACGACAATCGAGATACGCATACTTGCTTACGTTGATGATATGTGATATTATGTGTTGCTGTGATATGTTATATTGGATCGTCGCGTTTGAATAGCCGGGGGTTTTATGTGAGATGAGAGTTTTTTCTTTTTCATTCATGTAAAATTCATTTGTATGTAATATTCTTTTATTGGGGCACTTCCAGGTAGCGGAAGATGTCACCCTTGTATATTATTTACTTTTCCGCATTAGGTAGACCCAAGGCGGGGAGCACAAGTAACCGGGTTCTAGGGTCCAGTGGGAGACCATCTCGAGGAGTCGAGACCGGGTCTCCTAACCCTAGAATTGGCAGTGTTACTTGCCGCTCTCGTAGGGGTCTAGGGATGTGGGTTTGGCTATTCATCGCGACCATGGAATCCGTGTTTTATACAGGCTCGTATTGAAAACACGGACGTCCTAGTATATCCAATATTTCATATATGTTCTTCTGCTGCAATGTTCTGTGATGAGATTATATTACTGCATGAGACGAATGTTTATATTTTATATATATGAGATATATGTTATATTGCAGATTTCGTTTCAAAAGAGATGCTTGTGAAGCATAATAAAATGGGACTTCATTAATGAGATTAATGAAATAAAAAAAACCTAAGATGTTCTAGAAACTTGTTTAATAAAAACTGGTAGCTACAGTTCTTGCTTTGCATCGCGGTGTTCCTTGTAGAACATCCTGCACCTTATTCGATAAGGAAAGGACCGAGATCCCTTCCCCAGGAATGACTCCTTTAGCAATAACTGGCAGATGCTACAAACTCGGTTTGTCTTTTGATTGCTTTTAAGTGTTTTTTCTTTGCACAGTGATATATATGATATATCCCGCACCTCATTCGACGAGGAAAGGACCGATGATCCCTTCACCGGGAATGACTCCTTTAGCAAAACTAGAAAAGCCTCAAAAGCACTCCATTTTAAAATTATTTGATTCTACAACGATATCAAGTTCATTACGCAATAGGTTTTCAGAAAAACCTGTCGTAGCCCTCCGTCATTTCAGATACATACTAGTTAGTATTCGTGCTGCGGTTGTTTGGCCTCCGTCAAGGCGTAGTGTACGGTAGCTAACTAGTGCTTATCTGCTAGCATATGATGCGATTGGATTAGGGTATTCGTACGGCGTTGTTTGGCCTCCATCAAGGGTCGTGCGGGTGGGTTTAATTCAATCAGGAAATGACGGGTTGAACTTGACTAGCGGACTATGGGTTGTTTGGCCTCCGTCAAGGTCATAGGACGTTAGGGGCAAAATATTATCGGGAATTTCAAGTGTTGAAATTTGCAATGAGATTGCATACCTTCTATGAGATAGTTGGATCCCGATACCCGCTGTGAGTAATTGTTACTCCTGGGAGAGTTTTATACATTACAATTAGCCGATCAAGTAGGTGTCTAGAAAGGTGTCAACGGGGTTGCGCCTCTGGGAAAACGAGATTTACATTAATTAGGTTCGTGCGAAAGCACGGGGGACCTCCCTCAAAGTACCGACACTGGCCTGGCTGAAAGATTGGCGAACTTGTAGCGTGTAATTAATCCCGGCTAGTCTTTCCTTTTAGGGTTTGAAGGAAGATTTGACTAAAACAGTGGGAGACATCTGATTAGATATATTAGATAACCAATCTAATCTTGCAAGAGCATACGCTGAGTGTTTTCTTCTCTCTCTCTCCAGATAGCGACCATATCACGCCTTAATCAAGATAATAAAACGGATATATTGACCGAACCCGCTTGTTATACTGAGCTGGGGAACGTTGGTCCCGCTCCAACTTATAATTGTTATAAGACAGAGCAGGAAATTGGGGAATACCAGATTTCCCGTGCCGCCCAAATGAAGAAAGTGCATGCTGATGCATCATCTTCGGGTGTGTTCATTACACAGAACTGTTTCTCAGTATCCTTTACATCCTGGGTATGTGATACCGGATCAGGATCCCGTATATGTAATCTGTTACATGGGCTACAGATAGGTAAAGAACTGAGAACGGGTGATAAGTTTCATGAGACAGAAAACGGTGCAAGTGTTGCAGCCAAGTCTGTTGGTCACTATCACCCTGTATTACCAGAATACATTGATTCTGAACAAATGTTATTAGATACCGAACCTGATATACAAAATCATATCAGTCTCTTTATTAGTAAAGAAAGGATATAATTTTGTATTGTTGGATAATGTTTTGAACATTTCCTATATCAAGAGTTGATCGGTTCAGGCACGTTATCTAAAAGCATTGACGTTCTAAATCAAACTACAGTTCTTAGTATAAGGAACATACACAAGAGGAATAGTTCAGAAATGAATGAATCCTTCTTGAGGCATTGTAGACTAGATCATATCAATGCGACACGACTGGCTGAAGTTACATTTAGATGCATATTTAAATTAGTTTGAATTTACATCTTATGAAACTTGCCAGTCATGTCACAAAGATAAGATGACCACAGCTCTGTTTGTTGGAAACAGAAAAAGAGTTAGTGAACTCTTGGGAATTGATACATGCTGATGTATGAAAGTCTCCTGTCTACACATGCCAAGACTGGTTCTTTGTACTTCATTACATTCTCTGATAATCTCTCAAGATTCAGACATATGTTCCTGCTGAAACACAAGTCTGAACCTTTTGAGATATTCACAGAATATAAGTTAGAAGTAGAGAACCAAAATACGGGTATAAGTATTATGTCCTTTGATGAGATCAAGGAGGAGAATACTTAGGCACGGAATTCATGGCCTATTCTAAAGGAGAATGAGATTCTCTCTCAGCATTACTCCTCCGTATACACCATAGCACGATGGTATATCGGGGCGGAGCAATAGCACCCTATTTGATATGGTGTGCTCTATGATGAGTACTACTGAGTTTCTTATTTCCTTTTGGGAGTTATGCACTTGAGAAGCTGCATACCTGTTGAATAGGGTTCAAATCAAATCAGATGCCTACCACTTCATATGTGATATGGAAAGGGAAGAGCCCATATCTTAAGTTTGTTAAGATTTGGGGTTGTCCGGCCTATGTCTAAAAACAAAATCCGGACAAGCTCGAGGAAAAGACTGTTATGTAGAACTGGAAATGTTCCAGCTATACAAATTACAGCTGATGATTTGATAGAACCAAAGGATTCAATAGTTTCCAACGAACCTCAGCCTCTCCGCCGATCTAGTAGGGTTCCTCACCCACCTGAGAGATACTTCGGTTTCTCTATGACAGTGGGAGCGAGGATTGCATCATGAGATGATGACCCAACTAGTTTCGAGCTGGCCATCAGGAGTGGGACTCTGTAAGAATGGTTGGATGCTTATCGATCTGCGATGGAATCCTTATACACCAACAAAGTATGGACTTTGGTTGCTTTAGCTGAAGGGTTAAATTCCCATCAGGAGCGAGTATATCTTGAGAAGATTACTTGGTGTACATGGAAAAGTTGAGACTTTCAAAGCTATGCTTAAGTCCATCCAGATCCTACTTGCCACGGCTACATACCATGACTACGATATCTGGTGGTTGGGTGTCATGACTGCTTTTCTAAATGATGTTTTAGAAAAGAGCGTCTATAAGTACACAGCCAGAGGGCTTCGTAGACAGTGGGAGCAGCGGAAACGTGTGCAAGATGTTTTATATGATAAAACAGGCATCGCGGAGTTGGAACATCTGTTTTGATGTGGTAGTCAAAGAGTTTGACTTCATCAAAATGGTAGATGAATCTTGTATATACGAAAAGGTAGTAGAGAGTATGGTGGTGATCCTCGTAGAGTACGTGGATGACATACTCTTGATAGGGAAGGAGTTTCCTATGCTACGCTCGGTCAATCACAAGGATTCTCCATATAGGATAAAAGTGATACCTCCTAAATCCTGGGTTTTGGATCTATGAGATAGATCTAATTGGATGTTAGGATACTCACTAGTTGTAGTGAGATGGTATCAATCGATCCTAGGGAGAATCACTGGAAAGGTTCTAGGGTGATAAGGACGACTGAATATCAGTCGCGGGCATTGTCTTTACCCTCAGTGGAGGGACGGTATGTTGGAAGAGTTCCAAGCTAGATACCGTGACATACTAGACGATTAAAGGCAAGATACATCGTTACCAAGGATGCTACCAAAGAGACAGTCTGGATATATAAATAAGTTCATAAGATGAACTTCGTTCCTACCATTGTGTGACAATAGAGTTGTGGCTTCAGCCAAGGAACTACCGTCCCATCAGAAATCCAGATATAATTCTTAGGCAGTATCACCTGATCATGGAGATGGTTGATCTCCAGGGAGATCGAGGTTAGGAGAGCAGATACAGAGGACGACAGCGCGGATCCACTCACAAAGGCCTTTTTCCCAGTAGAGACTTTTATGGGATGGTTGAGTATGAGATACTACGACCGCAGCTAATTGTTGGGTATGCGATACCATAACAGATGGCCCTAGTGCAAGTGGGAGATTGTTAGTTATATGTATGCCCTAGAGGCCATCACTGTACATACGATGTATATTGTAGTGGATGCTAGGACATATATATGGAGGACTTTCTTGCTCGACATGATAGTATGCTATCTGGTTGTACTTTATCTTAATATGTACTCTGATTGTCTCTATGTTACATGTTGATAAAGCCCTTAGGATATGTACTCGACTACTGGGACTATGATGAGATCATACTAGTGGGGCCACGGTAGTCGACGAGTACATCCTATAACTGTTCCTAGTCGAGGGTGTATCGAGACAAGGCATCGATGCACCAGAGTAGACTAGCGTATACGCATCTTGACCCATATGATGGGCGATGGATGATCCCATATCCATCGGTGTTTGACATCAAGGATGGTGTACGGGTGCTCAGTGGAGACTGGGTACACTGGACGGACTCGCCGAGAACTCCCAGATGGTATTATACCATACGTCAGATGGCAGTTCTCCGGTGACACTGGTACAGAGTAGTCTGTTGACCCGAGATCGTCATAGAGTCTTGTGTGGTTCCCACTGTGCTTTGATTTCCACCATACCACGTCCAAGAGGGCGTGCAAAAAGGTGGCTTTTGGGTACAGTCCCGAATCATATGGAGGCAATGAGCGATAGGAGGGGATTCGTCTCTCCCGGTATAGGGAGTTGATGTTGTGCTGTGTTCGATTGGCTATAACCGGAAATCCCTGGCCAGGGTTGCTGAGATTTACTGGTAAGTGTTATCAGTAGTTTCTCGAACCGTTATAGACTTCATATCGACACGACTTATCGAGCTACTGGGGTCTGACGTTTACCACCCCTAGGCGAGATATGCAACATATCAGACGACGAGACCGGACTGTACGAGAGTGTTACTGTTTGGACTCGCAGGAGAATATACAGGCTTGCTTGTTGATCTTCTGAGCGCTCAATACCTGGGTAGCTGTTACGTTTAGCTGACCGCTTGCAGCTTGTGGGTGTTTGATATGATCATCACCTACTGCCGGCGTATTGACGATTCTTTAGAGTCCTACACAGAGATTTCTTGACTCAGGCAAAACGGAGTAGGGGCACATATGTGATATGTGTGGGACCGAGGATAATGCGATATGTGATACCGTATTCTATTCTCGCGATATTTGATATCAGCCGGGTCATCGGATCAAGTGTTGATTCGATGAATCGGTACGGATAAATATTAGCCGGTTATATGCGATATAGCCGGATTGTCGGATCAAGTGTTGATTCAATAATTTAATGTATAATAATATATATGATATATTAAATTGCATTAACTAATATTTGCTCACTAAAAGATTCTTTTTCTCACTCGGGTAATACATTGATATATATGCGATATATGCTAAATGTATTATTTTATTTTGTTACGATAAATATTATATATGTGATATATAATATTGTAACATGATATGATAACTAATGCAACTTGTTTAGTGGAGATTAAACATGATTAGGGTTTGGATTAGGGTTAAGCTTTCTAGATGTTTCTAGAAGTTTTTCTTTTGTCATGATAAAGATATTTTCAAGTGAGTCATGCTTTAACCCAACCCAAACCCTAACCCTAGTTAATTCTCTACAAAGGTTCACTTGACCATGGTTGCATAATTCTATCATATTATTCTTTTCCTATTCATCACAAAAGGATTCTAACATTGTTCATCATCTTCTTCCTTCTTCTTCTTTGCTTGAAATGGTTTCTTGCTTTGATTTTTGTGATGGATAAATATGACAAAAAGATAAATAAAGAGAGCAAAAATCCTACTTCATCATCCTCATCTTCCCTTGCCATTTAGATGAGGGTGTTCACATCATTTCATGAGTGTTAGCTTGTGTTAAAGAAACTTCAAGGTAGATCATCTTAGTATCGAAGATCGGAAGCAAAGGTTGCGTCTTTCTCTTCGTGGAACCTCTCGAGAGTCCGGATCCCGATGATCGCAGTGAAGGGACCACAACACGGAGCATATGAAGTGAAGGACCGGATCTACAAAGGTTGTAATCCCTCTCACTTAGTGTTAAAGTGTTTAGCATGCTTGTTTTCGCCTAATCTCTAGTTTAAAGTTCCGTATTCGGGTTGTTCGGCACGGCTAAATTTTTAATCGGGCATGGTTGATGCCTCGTAGATCCTTGTGCGCGTGCCTAGCAACCCTACACTATAAGGGCCCGTACATCATAGACAAGGTCTACCAAGGTGGGGCCTACTTTCTCATAGATATGCATGGCGAAAGACCCTTCCGGCTAATAAACAGCCTGTTCCTTAAGAAATACTGCGCTTAACAAGTCACGGCTCAGGTTAATGATAAATGACGAAACCCGTGTCCGCTCGCTATCTCCCTGAGTCCAAACTCTATAAGTAGTATCCAGTGAAACCTCGCCTCAAAATGCAATGGACCGAGATGTCCTTAAACTAGCTACGGACCGCAACATCCATAAACTAGCTGTGGACCGAGATTTCCGTAAACTAACATTGGACCGAGATGTCCTTAAACTAACATTGGACTGAGATGCCTTTAAAATAAAAACGGACCGAGATGTCCCTAAACTAACAACGTCGCCTCAAACACGGCAATGGTAGAGTGCAAGTCCATAAGTCCCAGCGGTGAGGACTGCGACTCAAATCCCACCGGCAAACAAATGGGCCACATGCGGCGAAACTATTCTCGAGAGTTTCATCAAAAAAAATGGTATGTCCACAAGCTAAATGGGCACGGATGAAAACCCGAAAAGGCTCCGTGAGTAAAAACAGCAGGACTGCCAGCGAGTTTGTGAAAACCCGTAAGGGAGCGGACTCGTAAAAAAAAATTCATGCACAATTGCAAGGTCCTCTCAACCTTGTAAGGAGAAAATACCTACGTGAGATCCTTACGACTCATAAGGGAGCAACACACTTAAGAATCCTCACGATTCCTAAGGAGAAAATGCACTTACGGGATCTTCACGACTCGTAAGAAGAATCCCCCTATGAGACCCTCACGGCTCATAGGATGTAAAAGCCTTAAGATACGGGGACCTAAACCTGTTCTTAAGCCATCACACTCCCTAAGTTGCCTTACAGGCGGCCGATATCGGCCCTTGTATACAATCCACGAGCACAAATAAACATTCCCTCATCTAGTTCCACCAATGGCGCGAAATTTCCCCATTTGGTGAACAACACTTGTAGGTCCTCTCCATTTGCAAGGAGAAAATACTCTTGTGAGATCCTTATGCCTTACAAGAAAAGATATCACTTAGGAATCTTTACAACTCCTAAGGAAAAATACACCTATGAGATCCTTACAACTCGTAGGAAGAAACGCCTTTATGAGACCCTTGCGGCTCGTAAAGTCAAAAAAACATAGTCAACAGGATACTAACCCTGTTTGCTAAGCCACCTTTGTTCGAATCGACAAAAGCAAATGATGATTCGCTCCTGGCAATGTCCCAGTGGTAGCGATGCTGATGCCTAAATCGGTATCAAATTCCAAGTCCTTTCACGACAAATGATGATTCCCTCCTGGCAATATTCCAGTCGCAGCGATGCTGATGCTAAGATTGGTATCAGATCTTGAGTTCCATACTCGCAGCAAAAAATCAGCGAGCAAAATGTATGCATAGAAAAATAGCCGAAATGATTGGGCAATCGCGACTTTCGCGATATAAAAAGCTGAAATGATAGAGCGTCGCGGAAAGAAACAAAATGAAATGAAACTTTTGCCCTGCAGGTGAAATCACATCAACCCCTGTATACAATCCATGGGCACAAATGAAAAGGGAACCACATTGTCCCACCAGGCTTCATCAAAGGGAAGCTAGATCTCGATGGCTACATCTACAGCTTAGAAATCAACAACGGCGTTCCTTCTCGTTCTAACCAGAAGCAGATACGACGTCAGCAAAACAGAGCCACAGCAAGGTCCCCTAGTACCAAATCTCGTCGGTTCACAGACAGTCTAGAGGCTACCTCGGAGCCATGGCAAAGTCCCCTGGTCCTAAATCTCGACGGTTCACAGACAACCTAAAGACTACCTCAGAACCATAGCAAAGTCCCTAGTTCCAAATCTCGACGGCAGCATCTACAGCCTAGAGATCAACCAACAGCGTTCTTCCTCCCTCCAGTAAGATACAGGTGCGACATCAGCAAAACGGAGCCACGTAAAAGTCCCCTAGTTCTAAATCTTGACGGTTCACAGACAGTCTAGAGACTACCTCGGAGCCAAGGCAAAGTCCCTTAGTTCCAAATCTCGACGGTTCACAGACAACCCAGAGACAACCTCGACATTCGTTGCAATATTGCAGACACAATGTCAGCAAATGAAGCAAAGAAAAATCCCTATCTTCAGGGTCTTGATGGCAACTCAAATGAGACCTTAAAGACTATCGGAGACCATCCCACTCTGGCACGGAGTGGTCATGACTCGTCGGGGCTCCCAAACTGAGCCTAACCTCAAGTAAAAAGCGACATGGAATATCCCTAACGCTTGATCTTTCGATGGTAATAATACCTGGAAGATTACTTGAAGACGTCTTGTCCAGCCCCCGAAGGGATCAGAGACACGACAGTCGCGGGGCTAATCGAACAGCAAGATTACATATCGAGGAATACACTGGCCAACGCGACGGTGCGATAGGTAAAAAACCCTAGTACCACAGACCCTAACGGACTTCTATTAGCAGGAGTTAGCTGTGACGTTAGGACACCCTTTCGAGAACTTCTCGATTCGTCTCGACTCGTAAGGAAATTAGTGTCCTAGTAAGAACTTCTCGATTCATCTCGACTCGTAGGGAAAAGCCTTAGGCAATGGGGATAAGGACCTATTTCCTAAGCACCGGGGCCCTGCAAGTCGGTTCAAGATAGACTATTGCATACTATTCACGGGCCTCACTCTCCAAAGTCGAAAATCGACAAGGAGGGAAACAACCACTTACGAGTCCTCTTGACATGTAAGGGGGAAAATTCTCTTGTGAGATCCTAACGACTCTTAAAAGAAAACTCACTTAGAAGTCCTCACGACCCCTAAGAAGAAAATACACCTACGGGATCCTCTCGACTCGTAGGGAGAAAAACCCTTTATGAGACCCTCACAGCTCATAAAATTGAAAAGTCTTAGACGGCAGACCTGAACCTGTTTTCTAAGCCATCGCTGCCCTGCAAGGAGATCAAGATAGAATATCTACATGCCAAGTTTGCTAAAAGGGACACGCCGGTATGAAATAAAATATGTTTTTTATTCATAAATCAAAATGAATACAAGATACTCTCATTCAGGAGTGAATACAAAAAAGGAGAATACACAGAAATCTTTAACCCGGCGGATGGTGCAATAATTCCGTCAGTTCATCATTCTTCCGCTGGGCCTCAGCTTCAAGTTTTGTTATTACTACAAGACGGGTCTCCGCCTGAGACTGTTGAGCCTGATATGAAGCAAACCGACTCTCAATCTCCTTTTCAGCAACTTTATGAGCTTCAACCATCTCGAGGGTAAAGATAACGGCTTTATCAAGAGCTACCACCTCTGTGGTAGCTTCTTGAAGCACCGACCAAATTTCGTACGCACGGGTGGTCTTAGTAGTGAGTTGAGCCTGGAATTCCCCAAAGCATTTGAAGCTAGCTCTCTCTCCGAAAATTTCCGGTTGAGCCTCTTCTCGCAAGACTGTAGATTAGCGGTGCATCACTCAATCCACCCCCGCAGGCTCACCTTTGCAGTTAGGAGCTCGGAAGGAAGGCGTATGCACTCAAGATTATGTAAGCAATCCTCCACTTGGCAGCAATACTCAACCCAAACATGGACCAATGTTTTGTCATGATAAGTGGCAAGGAAGGACAAAGAAGTTTTGTCTTCGGCAGCAAATTCTTCGGCCGTAACAGAACTACTAGTACGAAGATCTTCAATAAGGTCCGACAAGGAGTGAATGATTTGTCTCGTGTTCATATCAGATTTTTGCATTTTCATACCGCCCAATTTTTGTCACATTGCATATCGGTAGATACTCTTGAGCCGTGTTTGCTAGTCAATTGCAGGATACAGGTTCTCGGCTCTAAAACGGTGAAATTCATGGAAAACACGACAAAATCCGGGTTCCTGCCAACCACTGAGAAAACACGGTCTCCGCTCTTCATCCTATGTTGCCAGATACCAGTTTAAGAGACGAAATGTCAAATCAATGTCGTTTTCATGCACAAGGCTCAATGGCAGCACAAGATCCAAGAAATCTACGCGGAGCTCGAGGAAATCATGACAAAAAGATACACATCAAATCACCTTTTGCTCAACAGAAATTCTGGAAAAATCGTGAAGAAAATCTGAGAAAAATCATATGCCAGAATAAAGTACAAGAAAAACCAGGGAAGCCCAAAAAAAGCAGACAGCCCAACTCCTTCATACGACCGCGGAACCGCGGCCAAAAGAGGGTCTAGGCCGCGGTTCCGCGGCCATATAGGCGCCGCATGTGCAGAGTTTTTGGGGGTAGAATTGTCTTTTCATTTTTGTTCTGGTGGTTGCCCTAGGTTTTTATTTTTCAGCCTATAAATAGCCCAGAACTTTGAGAAGGAAAGGGTCCATAATCTTGTATTCTTTTTCTAGGTTTTAGAATACATGTTCTTCTTCTCCTCATCTCTTCTCCATTAAAACTTGTAGTGAGCTTTGTGAGTGAAGAATGGTGAATAAAGAAGTTCATTTTATTATCATGCTTGTCTTGTTCTTTCTATAATTGTTGTAATTTTCATTTGTTAACTAGTTGTTGTTATTTCGTGTTGTTTCTTTCTTCTCTCTTTTTCTTTATCCGTAAAACGACTATGATGCTTACGCTCGATCCTCGCCAAGGTGAGGTCGCAAATAGCTAGTTGTTATCTTCTAATCTCTTTCTTTCTATCTTCCTCTTTTGTTTTGTTTTATTTTTCCGTATCATGATATGTGAGTAGTTTAATACTTGTTAGGGTAGGATAAGGGAAGTTTGAGAGAAGGAAATCTCTCTCACTCTTTCCTTGCCCAACAGCTTAATTCGACTCCCGTTAATTGAACCACAATCCGCTCCTTACGACACCCTATCCTACATGATAGCGGTGATTCCGTAGTGAGACCGGTTGTGGTTGAATTAATCGGAGGTTATGGCTAAGAGCCAAGAACGGACGGACAAGCACCAAAAGGAAGAACTTATGCGTTGGAAAGCCTAGCTTATACTCGCAAGTTCCTTCCTAGTCGTGCTAATCCCCGTTGTTGCCGATTACCGTAACACCGATATTAAGAGGGGCAACGAAAGATGTGGAGACTCCTAACTCAAACTAACCTAATCCTAACCCTAACAAGCTCTCTTTACATATCATTTTACCGCTTAACTAATCACAACAAAATCTGAAAAACTGGACTTAACTCGTTAAAGCACATAGAAAAAGATTCCCATCTCCCTGCGGACGACCCGTACTCAACCGGCTAGCTACGAGCGAAACCGTCTTGATTGCGGTATTTAACTAAAACTTGAACACGCAGAATCTCTAACAATCAAATGGCGCCGTTGCCGGGGAGACGGTAGTTTATTTCCTTGTGTAATTTCGGATTAACTTGTGAATATAACCGAAAAACAAAACAAAAAAATATACTTTGTAAAAAAATCATCTTGTTATTTTTGATTAGCTTTTGTGCAAGTGTGCAGGAAAATACGAAGTTCAAGATCGGCGCCAAAGACGTCGGATAATACGGAGTTCAAGTACAGTGCCAAAGACGTGGGAAGATAGACCCACATCTCGCGGCTACACCGCGACGGATTGAAACGAAGCAAATGGTCTACTGTCAAGATCTGGAGCAGGTACAGTGAGCAAATAAAAATTCAGAAGATCCATACAAGCAGAGGACAAACACAGGAGCTCACACCAGAAACCCAGAAGCCCAAGTCCCTATTCCTGCCGCGGAACCGCGGCAAAAGAGGGCTTAGGCCGCGGATCCGCGGCCACTTGGTGCCTTTGGGCTGCCAAAATCTCTCTGTAAGTCTCTCTCTTCTCTCCCACTCCTCTGGACTCCAATAAATTGTGTTTTCTGCAGATTTCTTTGCGCAAACTCTTCTCCCCCTTCCAATAAACTGTTCTTGTGCAGGATTCTTTGCGCCGCGCTAAAAATAAAAATTGTTTGCAGTTGATTTGTTACCGCTTTGCATTCTTTAATACGGACTTAAGGGGCTTGAAACCAATCCAGATTGGGTGGGGATTTCATGACCCTTCCCAGGACCCCAAAAATCACAAAAGCATATGCATTGTCCATTGTAAATTAAAAAGTACTAGACTTCAGCCCTAAGGACTTCGCGCTCATTAGGAGAAGATAAACCGTGTTTAGAACCTTGCTTAACGGTATATTGTTTACGGGGTGTCTAGGAAAGTGTTAAAGGCGCAACCGCCGAAAGAGAAATGGTTATTTAATTAAGGAACTTCGCGAAAGCGTTGGAAAACCTCCCCTTATCTCTGCACTTACCTGGCCTCATGATCAGTGTATCTTAAGCCCGTTTCTCGACACTGTTTAACTTCGACAATCAAGTTCAGGAGCAGGTCTAGTAGACCTAGGTTACCCTAGATCTAGGTGTGATTGTGCATATCTTGTTTGTGATTACTTAAGCCGTATATCCGTACATATTTCTGTAAATCTCTTTCTAAAAACAAAAAAAAAAGAAAAAATCAAAAACTTTTATAAAAACTTGCCCTTTGTCGCCAAATCCATTTTTCACCACCACCCATCACCTTTCTCCATTGACGTTTTCTTACCCTCACCTTCTCCGCTTTGACTATACTAAACTCGTTTAGTGTATGTCCGCTTGGACTCGGGACACTAGCGCCCGTCTAGTCCGCGTTACGTTAGTCGCTACCGACTACGCGATCGACTCTGAAGTCGATACTCCGTCCACTCCTCTTTCACCCCTTCCTTTGCCGGCCAACTCTGACGTTGACCGGAATTCTGTTCATACATCTTCACCTTCGCCTTCACCAACCTCTTCTTCCGTGATGTCAGGATTTAATCCGAACATCTCTTTGACTACCCCTGGATTGGCTCCACCTCCTACGGAGACCAATATCCCACCACCACCGCCTGTTGTAGCGCCGCAGCGAATCGCGCTCCAGGATCGTTTCTATCCCACCCGTTCTGCACTTCCCACCTGCCTTTCTCTTCCTCCGGCCAATGGGGACAACTTTGAAATTAAGCCCCACTTCATCAACATGCTTCCACGTTTTCATGGGCTTGAATCTGAAGATGCCTATATCTTCATCAATAAATTTCAAAACGTCTGTGCCATGATGAAAACCACCCAGCTGTCGGACGATGCTATACGTCTACGGGTCATTCCGTTCACTTTATGCGATCTCGCTAAAAAATGGCTGTATAGCACCGCTTCCTACTCAATCACCAGCTGGGACGAGTTTGTTAAAGCGTTTCTAAAAAAATTCTATCCGAATCATAAGACCGCAAGGATTCGAAATGAAATCAACCAATTCTCTCAGCTTCCTTCTGAACCCTTCTGGAAGTGCTTTGACCGGTACAAAGACCTTCTTGTTCAGTGTCCCCACCATGGTATAGAGAAATGGCAACTCTGCCAAACCTTATACGAGGGACTGAACCCAGCAACGAAGCAGTTGTTGGAAACCATCTGTCAGGGCCACTTCCTATCGAAATCTGACGAGGAAGCGTGGCAGTTCTTTGACGACCTTGCGGAGCAAACGCTACAATGGGAGAGCACCAGACCGACGTCTTCTTCTTCTACCTCCACTTCTACCGGTCAGTCTAGGGTAGGAATTCACCAACTTGATGTCTTTATTGCGATGAAAGCTGAAATGGCTGCGATAACAAGAAAGCTTGAAGCGATAGAGAGCAAATTTTCTGCTCCTGCTCCTGCCCCTGTTCTCCCCCTTCGTACCATTTGCGCTTGTTGTTCCGATCCTTCCCACTTGACCGAAGAGTGTCCTTACAATCCACCCTCGCAAGGACAGGATCAGGTTAATGCTGCATTCCAGCAAAGACCGAGGAATGATCCATACCCTTCCACCTACAATCCCGGTTGGAGGAAACACCCCAATTTCGCCTGGAATCAGAATCAGAATCAATTCCAAGGCAACAATTTCCAAAGGGCCCCTCCACCGCAACAACAAGCGCAACAACAAACTCAACATCAATTTCAGCAGCCCTTCCAACCCCAACCTTTCCAAAATCAGACGAACAACTTTGCACCCAACAATTCTTTTCCACCAAACAACTTTGTTCCGTCAAACAACGATAAGGTTTCCTCGCTCGAACGAAGTCTGGAGGCGTTCGTTAAACAATCGACACAATCCACCGCAAACATCCAGTCTTCCATTCAGTCCTTAGTGCAACACACTGCCGCACACGGGCAAAGCATCAAGACCATCGAGGCCCAGATTGCACAGCTGAACGCGGCCTTAAGCGAGCGAGAGAAGGGGAAGCTCCCGTCTCAGCCACTCCCAAATCCCGGTCACCCACATAATGCACATGTTGCTCTTGAACAACATAACCATAATGTGAGTGCCGTGACCACACTGAGATCGGGAAGGATGCTGCAAAACAACATTGGCAAACGGATCAACGATGACACCCCGGCCGCTGCTTCTTCTTCTTCTTCTTCTTCGTCTTCTGAGCCTATTCTCCGTTCTTCATAAGGCTCCCCTTCCTCTTCTTCTGCTTTGAATGGACCCACTTCTCACTCCACGAAAACACCTGTTCTGGGATCCGTTCCAACTCCACAATCTCCTCCTCCAGCATTAGACTCAACCAATTTTCAAAATGTTCCATTTCCAAACCGGTTGAGGTCTAATAAACAAAATCCTCAAATGGAGAAGATTCTGGAGTTATTTAAGCAGGTTAACATTAACATTCCTCTTTTAGATGCTGTCCAACAAGTCCCGTCCTACGCGAAAATCTTAAAGGACTTGTGCACGAAAAAGAGGAAGTCTCAGGTACCCAAGAAAGTTTTCTTGGCTAGTGCTGTGAGTGATGCCCTTACCCAATCTTTACCACAAAAACGGAAGGACCCTGGCTGTCCTACGATTTCAATTACCATTGGGAATAAGAACATCAACCGCGCACTATTAGATCTTGGTGCCAGTGTTAACCTGCTTCCATATTCAGTATACGAGCAATTAGGCGTCGGAGAGCTGAAACCCACGCACTGCACTCTCCAAATGGCCGACCAATCGATCACCCATCCTAGGGGTGAGCTAGAGGATGTGTTAATAAAGGTCGGGGACTTCATATTCCCCGTTGACTTCATTGTATTAGACACACAGCCTGTAGCTAACCCCCGGAATCAAATTCCGGTGATACTCGGTCGCCCATTTCTCGCAACCTCAAATGCTGTGATCAATTGTCGCAATGGGTCGATGAACCTCTCTTTTGGAAATATGACGATTGAACTCAACATTTTTAGGTTGGGGAATCAGCTCGCCGAACCTAATGCTCATATACTGGACGTCTGCTCGATCCAAGAGATCACCCCAGAAGAGTGTGAATTCGAGGAGTTTCTGTTTGATCACGATAATCTTGACGCCACTAGTGCGTTTCTCTTCGAACCTGCTGCTGTTTCTGCGCCCGACAATGACTACGAGTGTTTCACGTTTTCAAACGATCTTAGCTGCGCACAACCCGAGTTTGAATCCTTCGACTTTCCGGATGAGTTACCTGAACCATCCAACTCGGTTGCCTACACTCGTTTTGAACCTTTGCTGGAGTCCTTTGAGTTCGAGACCTTTGCACCAATCTTGCCTTCCATCGTTTCACCTCCAACGCTCGAACTCAAGCCTTTGCCGTCTCACCTTAAGTACGCTTACTTAGGTGAGAACGAGACCCTCCCTGTCATCATCTCGGCTTCTCTAGCTCCCGAGCAAGAGAAAGCCCTTCTCGCGGTCTTGCACAGCAACAGGCAAGCTTTTGGCTGGTCCATGGCGGACATCAAGGGGATTAGTCCCCTGATCGTTGAGCATCACATTCATCTGATGGATGATGCCAAACCAGCCCGGGATCCACAAAGACGTCTCAATCCAGTCATGAAGGAGGCTGTGAAGAAGGAGATCGTAAAATGTCTAGATAGTGGTATCATTTACCCTATCTCTGATAGCCAGTGGGTTAGCCCCATTCATGTTGTCCCCAAGAAGTCGGGCATCACGGTCATAACCAACGAGGCGAACGAGTTAATCCCTACTCGCACCCAAACTGGGTGGCGAGTATGCATTGATTACAGAAAACTCAACGCCGCAACACGGAAAGACCACTTTCCGCTACCTTTCATTGACCAGATGCTTGAACGATTGGCCGGACACGAGTACTACTGCTTTCTTGATGGCTACTCTGGCTATAATCAAATTCCCATCGCCGAAAAAGACCAGGACAAGACCACATTCACTTGTCCTTTCGGCACGTTTGCATATCGTCGCATGCCCTTTGGGTTATGCAATGCGCCCGCTACCTTTCAGCGGTGTATGATGGGAATTTTCTCAGACATGGTGGAAAAATTTCTGGAGATTTTCATGGATGATTTCTCCATCTTCGGCGATTCCTTCAACGAGTGTTTGCTGCATCTTGACGCTGTCCTTACCCGATGTAAGGACAAGAATCTCACTTTGAACTGGGAGAAATGCCACTTCATGGTGCGCGAAGGTATTGTCTTAGGACATATCATCTCGCAAAATGGCATAGAGGTTGACAAAGCAAAGATTGAGGTCATTTCCAATCTGCCTCCTCCCCGATGCGTCAGAGATATCCGAGCCTTCCTTGGCCATGCCGGTTTCTATAGACGGTTCATCAAGGACTTTAGCAAGATTGCTAGGCCCTTGACTCTTTTACTGGCCAAGGACACGCCATTCGACTTCAACTCGAGCTGTGTGACTGCCTTCGAGTCATTGAAAAGCTCACTCACTTCTGCTCCCGTTCTCTCTTCACCTGACTGGACGCACCTATTCGAGATTATGTGCGATGCATCCGACTTTGCCATCGGTGCTGTCCTTGGACAACACATCAACAAGATGCCACACGTAATCTATTATGCGAGCCGAACCCTGAACGACGCCCAACTCAATTATACAACAACTGAGAAAGAATTCTTAGCTGTTGTATTTGCTTTAGAAAAGTTCAGGCCCTACCTTATCGGCTCTCCAGTCATTGTCTACACAGACCATTCAGCTCTGCGCCATCTTTTTGCGAAGAAAGATGCAAAATCTCAGTTAATACGTTGGATCCTCTTGCTTCAAGAGTTTGACCTTGTCATTAAGGACAAACGAGGATGTGAAAACGTAGTTGCCGACCATCTCTCACGACTTCCTTCTTCGCCTTCGCTTCCAATTCCGATCAACGACGTTTTCCCGGATGAACAACTCTTGACAGTATCTTGCGAACCCTGGTTCGCAGATATTGTGAACTATTTGGCCACAGGATTACTACCGACTGAATGGTCAAGTCAGGACAGACTTCGCTTCTTATCCCAAGTAAAACACTTTTACTGGGACGAACCCTATCTGTTCAAGTACTGTCCCGACCAGATTATTCGTCGATGTGTCCCTGACGAGGAATTCAAGAGTGTGCTGTCGTTTTGCCACGATCAAGCGTGTGGCGGGCATTTTGGGCCCAGAAAGACAGCTGAGAAGATCTTGCAATGTGGTTTCTACTGGCCACAACTCTTCAAAGACGCTCATGACTATTGCAAGACTTGCTCCCGGTGCCAACACATGGGCCGGATATCCCGGAGGAACGAGATGCCGCTCCAACCGATCTTGGTTGTAGAGATTTTCGATGTTTGGGGGATAGATTTCATAGGGCCGTTTCCCAGCTCTTTCGGGAACTTGTACATCCTTCTCGCTGTTGATTACGTCTCTAAATGGGTCGAGGCTGTGCCCAGCCGAACTAACGACAATAAGGTTGTCGTTAGGTTCCTTAAAGAAAACATTTTCTCTCGTTTTGGGCACCCTCGAGCGATCATTAGCGACAATGGAAGTCATTTCTGCAACAAAACTTTCGAAGCCTTGATGCGGAAATACTCCATTAATCATAAACTCTCTACGCCCTATCACCCCCAAACCTGCGGGCAGGCCGAAGTTTCAAATTGGCAAATCAAGCAGATACTGGAGAAGGCGGTTTCCAAGAACCGTAAGGATTGGTCGCTGAAACTCACCGATGCCCTTTGGGCCTTTCGAACCGCTTATAAGACCGACCTTGGCATGTCTCCCTATCGGCTTGTGTACGGAAAAGCCTGCCACCTACCTGTCGAAATAGAGCATCGCGCATTTTGGGCGATAAAGGAGCTGAATCTGTCTCTCGAGGATGCGGGCAGCCATCGGAAGCTGCAGTTGAACGAACTGAGCGAGCTTAGGGATGAGGCTTACGATAACGCGGTTGTCGTTAAGAACCGAACGAAGGTGTTTCACGATAAACACCTTTTGCGCAAAACCTTCGTACCTGGTCAGCAGGTACTGCTTTACGACACCCGACTTCACTTCCATCCTGGAAAGCTCAGATCTCGCTGGAAAGGACCGTATTTTGTGCGGAATGTGTATCCGCAGGGCGCTGTGGATTTGGAAAATCCAAAGGACGGTTCATTTTTCAAAGTGAACGGACACCGATGCAAACCGTACCTTAGCGCCGAACCAACAGAGGAGCTCCTGTTCTTACAGGAGCCGGTTTACCCTGAATGATCTTCCTCTGCCTACCTCCAAACTTCGGTTATACAGCCAAGAACAGTGGACACTGTTCCAAATAAGTTTGGGGGTATGTACAAACCATTTTGTATATATTTGTGTATATTCTTTTTCTTTTTCTTTAAAAACAAAAACAAAAAATTTGTGTATCGCTAACCGACAGTTTTGACCCCTCAAATGATCTCTTCATGCAACGACAGTGAGGACACTGTCCAGTTTAAGTTTGGGGGTACGCTTGGTACGCATTTCTTACCTTCGCATTCATGTGTATATTTTGCATCTGCATATTAAAATCCATAAAATCCATAAAAATCTGAAAATTTTCTAAAAAATATAAAAACTTTTTTGTCAAGTTAGCTTGTGGAAGAACTCTGATTCAACATTTCGATGGTTTTTGTTTGAAAAAATAGGAATAACTAAATCTTATGTTTAGATTCTGAAAACTTGAAAGATAACTCTCCTTTGAAGTTAACTATAGCTGATATACGTCTTTACATCACACTACACGTGTCGTGAGTTTTTGGGAATTAGATGACAAGTCTGTTATGTTTAAAAACTTTTAAACAGATAGATGATTTTCTGAGGATCAAATAGGTTTGTTCTGAAATAAGTAATGTCAAGAATAGTTTATGAAGTAAAGCGAATTTGAAGGAATGTTATTGATGCCGTAATTGGAACTAAGTCTGAAAAATAACCCATCTGAAACTTGATTGGAATGATTACACACCGAACCCACTAAACACGTCTTTTATCCAAAAAAATAATTGAACTGCCGATTATATCTCCGTTCGTATTAAATCATCTGATTTTCATGCCAAACTGTCTTTTGTTTTTGGACCTAGGTAACTTGAGTAATTAAGTCCGCTGGGGTGTTTCTACACCTAATGCCCTAAAACCAACTGGTTTGGGTGCATTGGCCCAAAACTCGCTAAGAAGCCTAGAAAGTCCAGATTAAAACAAACTCAAGCAAATGTTCTCTCCGAGTTAAAATTCCTAACGGTTCTTTGTGTGAGAATAATCTTGATTAAAGACAGGCTTTTATAAAAAAAATTTATGGAGATATGAAGGTTTTATTCTATGATAAAGACTATTGCACGTTCACAGAGGTGTGTATGAAATGAAAACAAGAAAAAGGTGGAGTGAAAAATACGACTTAGTTTCCTGTTAAGGAAGATAGAAATTCTGAAGTTGAAACCTTACTGGAAAACGAAACTTGAAAAATGCTTAACTCTTTATAAAACTTATGTGATCCTTTTAAAATTGTTATCTGGGCTTTATTGTGCGACATGATGACTTTATTCGACCTTTCGGGAACTTAACGACACTATTTGCACTGCACGTAAAGACATATAAAATCTGTAGTTAAATAAGAAGCGAGGTGTGAAAAATAAAGGTTCGATAGTCTAGACTTAAGATCATAGAATTGTTATTTTCTGAAACAAAACTTTAGGGGTTTGAATCTTAGTTATTTTACAAAACTAGCTTGACCGGATTTTGTGGGCAGTATCCGCTGAAAACCCTCAGGAGACAACACTCCTCCTACTAGGGACACCTAGAGGTTTAACGGCTTGTTGCACATGCTCAGTGCAATCGCGTTCCCTGCGAAAGTGAGGTTAGGAAATTTTTTGTGAATAAATTGGCTTTGCTCGGGACGAGCAAATGATAAGTTTGAAGGTATTTGTTCATATCAGATTTTTGCATTTTCATACCGCCTAATTTTTATCACATTGCATATCGGTAGATACTCTTGAGCCGTGTTTGCTAGTCAATTGCAGGATACAGGTTCTCGGTTCTAAAACGGTGAAATTCATGGAAAACACGAAAAAATCCGGGTTCCTGCCAACCACTGAGAAAACACGGTCTCCGCTCTTCATCCGTATGTTGCCAGATACCAGTTTAAGAGACGAAATGTCAAATCAATGTCATTTTCATGCACAAGGCTCAATGGCAGCACAAGATCCAAGAAATCTACGCGGAGCTCGAGGAAATCATGACAAAAAGATACACATCAAATCACCTTTTGCTCAACAGAAATTCTGGAAAAATCGTGAAGAAAATCTGAGAAAAATCATATGCCAGAATAAAGTACAAGAAAAACCAGGGAAGCCCAAAAAAAGCAGACAGCCCAACTCCTTCATACGGCCGCGGAACCGCGGCCAAAGGGGGTTCTAGGCCGCGGTTCCGCGGCCATATAGACGCCGCATGTGCAGAGTTTTTGGGGGTAGAATTGTCTTTTCATTTTTGTTCTGGTGGTTGCCCTAGGTTTTCATTTTTCAGCCTATAAATAGCCCAGAACTTTGAGAAGGAAAGGGTCCATAATCTTGTATTCTTTTTCTAGGTTTTAGAATACATGTTCTTCTTCTTCTCATCTCTTCTCCATTAAAACTTGTAGTGAGCTTTGTGAGTGAAGAATGGTGAATAAAGAAGTTCATTTTATTATCATGCTTGTCTTGTTCTTTCTATAATTGTTGTAATTTTCATTTGTTAACTAGTTGTTGTTATTTCGTGTTGTTTCTTTCTTCTCTCTTTTTCTTTATCCTTAAAACGACTATGATGCTTACGCTCGATCCTCGCCAAGGTGAGGTCGCAAATAGCTAGTTGTTATCTTCTAATCTCTTTCTTTCTATCTTCCTCTTTTGTTTTGTTTTATTTTTCCGTATCATGATGTGTGAGTAGTTTAATACTTGTTAGGGTAGGATAAGGGAAGTTTGAGAGAAGGAAATCTCTCTCACTCTTTCCTTGCCCAACAGCTTAATTCGACTCCCGTTAATTGAACCACAATCCGCTCCTTACGGCACCCTATCCTACATGATAGCGGTGATTCCGTAGTGAGACCGGTTGTGGTTGAATTAACCGGTGGTTATGGCTAAGAGCCAAGAACGGACGGACAAGCACCAAAAGGAAGAACTTATGCGTTGGAAAGCCTAGCTTATACTCGCAAGTTCCTTCCTAGTCGTGCTAATCCCCGTTGTTGCCGATTACCGTAACACCGATATTAAGAGGGGCAACGAAAGATGTGGAGACTCCTAACTCAAACTAACCTAATCCTAACCCTAACAAGCTCTCTTTACATATCATTTTACCGCTTAACTAATCACAACAAAATCTGAAAAACTGGACTTAACTCGTTAAAGCACATAGAAAAAGATTCTCATCTCCCTACGGACGACCCGTACTCAACCGGCTAGCTACGAGCGAAACCGTCTTGATTGCGGTATTTAACTAAAACTTGAACACGCAGAATCTCTAACAATCATCTCGCCATCCTTTGAGACGCACGTCGGGCATATGGGCCCAGTGGCATAGGGATTCGGGACTCTAACGGAGCCAGAGATGGCAAGGCTGTCAAAATTTATGAATAGTCAGCGAGAATGGCAAACATGGAATAAACAAAACAATGCCAAGGGTAAAGTTTTACTTATCCACAGTCATGCAAGAGGGGTTTGAAAGACCCCCAGGCCCATCAAGGATCTCCACTTCATCATCAGCTTCCAGAACTGCAGAGGGAATATTAGTATCATTGTAAAAAAGTGATAATAAAGCAAAAGGGTCAAAGAACACAGACCTTGTCCGGAAGATAGGACGATGCTTTGTGGGGATATCGCCCGTAGGGCAGCCATATCAAGTAAGCGCTGGAAGGACTTCCAGGGAGATAGGTCCACTATAGAAGCCGCCAATTCCCGCAGTTCTGAAAGAAAGAAGAGTTCAGATAACGAGGGGATCATTAAAATAGAATGTAAGAGATTACCTTCGACGCTCCGCTCTCCTTGAACTGGAGGTATAGCAGTTTCGGCAGCCTCCTCCGTGCCCTCAGGCACATCACCGGGGACATTTGCTGGTGTAGCAGCTTCCAGTTGCGGAGCAAAAACCATGACTTCAGGCTCCAAAGAGGGAACAGTGGCCTTGGCGGTCCTTTCTACAATCTTCAAGACACCACCAGAAAAATCCATTAGGTCTATGACCGGCAAGGTCGCCTCTGTGGAAAGTATAGACGACGAAGAGACGGAGGTCGTCACCGAGAGCTCCAAGATAGAACTAACAGCTTCGGCAATCTCTTCTACACCTTTCGGTGCATCACTAGAGACATCCATAGGATCCGTGGCCAATGAGGTCACTTCTGCTCGAGGAATGGACACCGAAGAAACAAGAGCCACCACCGGGGGCTCCACAACAGAAACGTCGGCCATAGTAATCCCTTCTGCGCCTGCCAATGTGTCATAGGAGACATCTGTAGAATCTGGGATCATGGCACGACCAGGGCTCAGATCCTCTTTCGTTGCTGAAGTCCCTGCAAAGTTTTCGCAAAGATAAGGAGATATAAAAAGCGATACAAATTATTTGCCAAAAGAAAAATACGGAAAGCACACATACCGATGCGCCAGGATGCTTCTAGTATGGCTTTTTCAAGCCGTCGTTCCTTCCTGAGGAAATGTGCTCGCCGAGTTTCAAATGCAGATTCATGCCCACTGGTCTTTAGTGCCAGCTCATCTTCAGAAGTAGCCGAGATGGGCTGCTTGAAGGATTTTTCATATTCCCTTCATAGAGGACCCATATGTACTCTCCGTAGTGAAGGAGGTCTTCGTAAAAGATAACTGGGGGTAGGGCTTTTTCGGGATGCGCACATTTTCAGTCTCATCCTGCGAGCGCCTTAAAGCTTCAGCTAATTGCGCGGCTTCCTCAGCGGACGAGCCAGGGTAAATAAGACCATCATCTGGCTCTTGCATGGAGATGGGTTCGTCTTGAACAATAGGCTCAGATTCCGGCAAGAGGTCATGCAGGCCAGCAACTGTTTTCTTCCTCCTTTTTTGAGCTGGAGCTAACACTGGAAGAGGACCGCTTCCTTCCCCTCGGCGCTTTGGCGCGACGTTGGCCAACCTCGCTTCTGGTATCCCCTTTTGGAAATACCACCGCGGATGACACCACCACTGATGGTACTGTCACTAGCACTTCATCGGAGGCCTTTACTTGAGCTCTAGTGTGCACCGGCATCCCAGCAGTGCGAGGAGCCAATTCTGTTTCTACGGCTCTCGGGATAAGAGCCATGCCGCTATCCCTCAATAGAGGGCGAACCACTGTTTGCGGCCGCAACGGAATACTAGTGGCTTGGGCCAGAGCCGACAATCGACATTCAAAGAGTACCCGCCTCTCCTCAACGGTGACGGGACCGACTCGATGACGATACCAACCCGTGAAAGACCCCACACACCTTGGAATATAGTCAGCCTTAGGGATCACGAAACGGGAGCCGGTGTTCAGCCGCATAAAGTGATGGGTGACGTTACGCGTGACTTCCAGAGACGGATTAGGTCCAACCAAGAACGCCTCGAAAGGGACAACCTGGTTATAGCCTAACTGCTGGGCGAAATGATGCGAATTGTACCGCATAAAAAGGGCCGCGTTATTCTGCCGGAACACTAAGTAGCCTGGCCTAATCGAGTACAGGTGCATGATCACCTTAGGCTTTAAAGATGAAGCTCCACCTTTCGACAAATCAAACAGCTGCTGGATAGGCCCCGCGGGAGCAGAGAGGACTCGGTCACTAAAAACCATCCCGCCCTCGTTGGAGTACGGATTAAGCAGCACACGGAGGGCTCCTAGCTGGGTCGGATCAGGAGCAGAGGCATCCACCAACCTCATAACCCGTGGGAAGGTGTAGGAATCATAGAAATCTGGCCTTCGATGCGCTGCGAATGATCCCAATACATGCATCTCGATCCACGACGTGAAGTAGTGGAGGGAGGAATTCACGACGTCTGTACCTAGGGTTGAAGTGTTGGCCGCAACACTTAATCCATGATAAAGATGCGACACTCCCGCGATGCCAACGGCCAACCGTGCCCCTTCGGCTACGCGATGGGCGGGGTAGAAGACGAAGGCTCTCATAAAGCGTCGATGCGTCGGCATGGCGAACAAACTGAGCCAAAGACTGATGAAGCCGACGAAGAAGGTCTCTTCGTCCATGCCAGAGGCCGTAATTGCATTGAAAGGCACGGCCGGTGAGGCCGGAATGTAAAACTTCGGCAAGTCCTCTTCTTTGGTCGGCAGATTATTCAGCCCAAGCCCAAAAGGGTCAGTAATGCTTGCAAATTTCAGGGCCTCCTTTGATAAAACATCTTCACGAAGAAAACATGCGATGAAACTATTGAAGGTGATGCCCTGTCCTTCTGATCCCGTGAACAGCTTCTCAAAATTACCCAGAGTCTTGATTAGACTGGGGTACTTATGACAGGCAGCATTTCAGTTGTCAAGCCGTCAAGCATAGTAGGTATGGTCGTGAACACATACTCATCGGGAGGCAGCAACTCTTCATAATGCTCTTCCCTGATCGAAAATCCAGAGATCTCGCGGAACTCTTCTAGTGAAATCGAGACCTCACGATCCCCTAGCAAGAAGGTATTGGTAGGAAGATTCCATTTCAGGAAAGCTTTAACCCACCAGACGTGAGAAGCTGGGTAATGAAAAAGAGACGCGTACACCGCTTGATATAACCCAACCTTCTGCAACCGTGCACGATGGGCAGAGAGAACAAATCGAGCCCAAGGAAGATAGCCGATTGGGTGGCGAGGGGTAAGCCCTACCTTGTAAACTTGTCCCTACGGTTGGGCTTCACCTTAACAGATGTGGCGCCCCAAGATATCTATAGCCCGCAAGGGCTGGTTGGATATCCCGGTTGTTGATGGCTCAAGCCAGCCTGTAGGAGTCCAATTAGCCACCTCCATCGCATAAGCAGTCTGCGGACGCTCCATCAGCGATATTGGGCGGAGAAGCTATGTTGGCATCTCACAAGTAAAGCTGCGGTGGCCCCGGATGATGTGCCCATACCAAACTCCCCATAGGAGCAAACTAGTACAGTCCCTGTCATGGGCCCTGATCATTGCCATAGCCTCCTCATCCGACGGCGATTGCGGAAAAGCGGTGTCTGAGCGAGTAAAAGGAAAGTAGGGGAGAGAAGCCATTGTTCCTGAAAAAGGGGAAGGAAAAGCCGTTAATGAAACCTATATATATATATATATATACAGATATATATATCTGTATATATATATATCTGTATATATATCTACAGATATATATATATATACAGATATATATATATATCTGTATATATATATGTGTGTGTGTGTGTGTGTGTGTATAATAATAGAGGGAAACGACAAAAAGTTTGTTCTATGGGACCACTGATTGCAAAACTAATGGACTCCAAAAAATCAATATGGCGGCTCACCAATGATAAAACAGGACAATCATTGTGAGAATCAAAAATGATTATCATTAAACGGACACGGGAGTTTAAAACAATTCTTGACATCCTCATAGAGAAAACAAGTTCTGTTGAAATACCCAACAAATTTGAATTTGTGCAAGTAAAGAAAAAAAACCTATGAAAATATGCTCAAGAACACCAGGGAATGAAATTCCCGAGGGACCCTTTTGATCTTCAGAGCAAAGCTCTTTGGTGAGGAATTAAATTCCTTTTATGCGGTGAAATTAAATTCCAGAAACCCCCGTGATGAGAAAATTAAAAATAAAAATGCCATGAATCATTAAAGGTCAGAGGAGGAATGCCCAAGACATCGAGGTTTACTACTCAAAGGATCATGTCTTTGGATCTCTAAGAGATGGGTTTCAGAAAGAGAGCAAAACTTTTATGGTGGATTTAAAATCCAAGGAATTTTTTTTTAAGAAAAGGGTTTCTTTGTTGTTCAAGATCTTTACCTAAAAAAGGGTGTCTTTTTCTGATAGAGTTTAACTCCGGAATTGCAATAGGAAGAGAACTAAGCTCTGAAGAAGAGAATTGAATTCTCGAAGAAGACAAGGAAGGAAGAAGATGAAAGAACGGTGGCTTCTCAAAGACCAAACCCTTGCATTTATAAGACGTGACAAGGGTGGTTCACCTCCCCATTCCCCTGGGCAATCCAACGGCTGTAAAGGTAACAGCGTTGCACTCACGTGCAAACCACGTGAGAACAACGCTGTGGGGGCATTTGTTTCCTTATAAAAAATAAATAATGAACAAAAAAGCGATCAGAAAAATTCTTCAAATGGAGCATCACGTGCCCACATGTGATGCGCCTTGGAGCAAAGATTATAGGCATTGCGCTTAACAAATACGGCTAAAATCGAGTCTCACATGCAGGCACGTGAGCATTTATATACAAAGTATATAGCGCCTTCCTAAAACAAATAACAGGCCAGAGAATCTCACGTGTCAGCACGTGATGCTCTTTGTTGGACTTAACTTCATGGGGGTCACGTGCCACACGTGACATATCTGAACATCAGCTCACGTGCCAACACGTGATGCTTTTCTCTGGGACTGCTGCATATAAGCATACCGGTCTAATACTATGGGTCATATGCTACACGTGAGGGTTCCTAATGCCTTCTAAGCCGATAGAATTAAATTCTAAATAAGAGTGATCAAAACCCTATTTGGAAAATATTTCCTTGAATCTTTCTAAACAAGAAAGATTACGCTCTGTAAATCAGAGCACCGTTGGATTAAAGATCTAATGGTGATTAAAAATCACCAAGCTACAGAGTAAGCTCTGTATGGGAAAATATTTCCCCAATCTTTCTAAATAAGAAAGATTGTGCTCTGTAAAACAGAGCACCGTTAGATTAAATATCCAATGGTGATTAAAAATCACCAAGCTACAGAATAAGCTCTGTAGGGAAAATATTTTCCTAATCTTGTTAAAAATAAGAAAAATGTCTTCTGTAAAACAGAAGTCCCTGGATCAAAGATCCAACGGTGGATAAAATGCCCGAATCAATCAAAAAATCTCTCAATGAGAGATTTCCTTAACAAAATCAACAAACTTGCCTCTACTATATAACGGACTCGAGACTGAAGAGAGATGAGGAGGAGACCCCCCATAAGATTTGAGAAAATAAAAAAGAAGATGAGTTCTCTTTGAAGAAAAAGAAACCCTAGGTGAGGGAAAAGACCTAAAGATCATTTTATCTCCTTTTACAAGAGTTTAACTCTTCTAAAAAAGAACTTAGTTCTTCCTCTGGTTGAGGTCTGCAGAAGCAGATCTCCCCACAAGTTGAGAATTTAATTCTCATCTGGGAGATTCTATTATGCAGTCCCAAAACTTAAAGGAAAGAACTAGGTTTGAAGAATTTAGTTTTTCTTCCAAAGACATAGGAATTTAATTCCTCTAATAAAATTAGGGTTTAACCCTGCATAAGAATTTAATTCTTATAAAACAAAGGACTTGAAATTCTCAAGACTAAGATCAAGAGCCCCATGCATATTAGCGTTCAACGCTATAACGACAGATCACGTGTTCTCACGTGAGCACCTCTAAGGAACAAAAAGGAATGAATGAGTTCGAGTCACGTGACCCCTAATGGTGCTCAGCACTTGTAACAAGGGAGGGAGAATAAATTAAGAAAGTTCTCATTTTGGAGCGCCTCACGTGACCCCACGTGACCCCTAATAATGCTTAGCACCTAGAACAGAATAGGAAAATAAATCCAAAAGAGGCAGCGCCCAACTCTGGAGCACCTCACGTGCCCACACGTGATGGCCACAAGGGCTAAGTGTTTAACATTTATATATAGATGGGGATTTAGACCCAAGTGCATAAATGCCCAATTTTCAGGTGCCTCACATGCAGCACGTGAGCGCTCCAAATTTCAGTGTCTAACACTACTTATGAGCTTCACGTGGGAGCACGTGAGCGTTAAGCAGATATCAGTGTTTAACACTGCGAGAGGCCAACCTTAGCCAAAATTAGCTAAGTCTCCCGAGACCAAAACCTTTTGACAATCAATCAACCGAGCCCTCCTATACTCAGGTCTCCCCAAATCGATCTTAGTGCCAAAGATGGCCAATGATCTCCTGACACATGGCATCTAAAATGATGTTCATTCCACCATGATCTCTCCCTTTAACCTGGAGTTCGTTTCAAGGGTACAACTCTCCACACCTCTGATACATGTCATTGTAATTCTTCAACTATGTTAGAAAGATGGAGGGTCCCGATAACCAATAGCTCTTGGATGCACTCTCAAACCCATGAGCATACCATAATGGACCGTAATGTACTTAAACTAGCTGTGGACCGCAACGTCCTTAAACTAAAACGATAAAGCCCAAATTCTCTTTCATTGGATCAAAAATAATCCCGAACCCCCGTTAAGTAGATCTTAGTCCAATATCGGATTAACGTATCCTTAACAAATATTTAAGTTGATCTTAATCTCAAACAATGTTAACGATCCTTAAATCAACCCAAACCCAAATCTAAGAATATATGGATTTGGACTAATCCCCTACGGGCGACAACACAAATCAGTCTCCGTATACAATCCACGGGCAACCAAAAATAAAACAAACACACATGACACGAAGTGACCTTTATCGCTACACGGTAACGTAATTAACTGCAGGGGCTTACGCCTGCATGGAAAAGTGTCCCCACAATCCAAAAACCCTCACAATGAGAGGGAATCTAACGAAGTCTGCTACAACGGCCGCATATGTCTAAACCTTCGATAAACGGAGCTATAAATCAACTTGGCATTTTCGGAGAGATAAACAGATAAAACCAAATAGCATCTGCCCCCAAATTCAGGCAAGACGACATACGCGGTTTCGTCCCTGTTTTCGGCGGTAAACGGCTACTAAGATTGTACCTAAGTTATGTGGGATAGGTTTAGGTATAAGGAACAATATATATATATATATATATGTATGTATGTATGTATGTATGTATATGGACTGAAAGAAAGTTTGAAAGGAAAGTGTTACCGGTGATGACTTGGCCGTAGGCTTCAGCTTCTTCCACAGTCATTATGAAAGCCTGTCGCCTCGGTACATTCATCCTTGCTGGAGGAGCATTCCTCTGTCCGTTCCTTTGTACTTGAGGTGCATTTCTTTGAGCTTGATGGAACTGACGAGGAGGAGGTGCAGTCGGTCCACGAGGAGGTGGAGCAGGTAGAGCAAGTCGTGGAGCAGGTGCCTGGATGGCTGGGCGCTGCTGATAAGTAATTGCTGGCCTGGGTACTGCATTTGGGTTGTGTCTATGAGTACAAGACCCAATGTCATGAGTAGCTGAGCCGCAGACTAAGCAAAGGCGATTTGCATGCCTACAGTCCTTCTCCAAATGTCCATCTCTCCTGCAGTAGGTACAAAAGGCTGGGTTGGGCTGGTTGTTCGGTACTCCTGGTCTCCTGGGCATAAATTGTGGCCTTGAAGAGGCTCCTCCTACCATTTGAGTGGCAGGGCGCTTCATTCAAGCAGATTGAGATCTGCCTCTCATTTTCACCACTGCCTCGTATCTTCGGGTAGCTTTCAGGGCTAACTCGTGGGTTGGGAAATCCCCTCTAGCTAAGGCAACTTGGATTTCTGAATCTAACCCTTGCTGGAATCGTCTAGACCTGATCTCAGCAGTTGATATCAAATGTGCCGCAAACCTATTAAGGACTTGTGTTAGCTGTGTAGTACGTGATATTTGAAAATCGAACATTGAGACATATCTTACCTACTGAGCATGGTAAACTTAGCGTCATATTCATCTACGGACTTGGTCCACATCGAACCCTGTTGTAGATGGATAAATTGTTGCTCCATGTTGAATCGAGCACTCTCAGTAAAGTATTTCGCGTTGAACATATCGCGAAAAGTCCTCCATTCGATCGGTTGGTCAAGGCGGCTTTCTTTCGCCTTCCACCAGACTCGGGCGTTGTCAGTGAGCTGCAGCTTCGCAACTCGAACCCAAGCGATCTCTGGCACTTATGCCGCTGCCAGGTCATCCTCAATACTCTGAGCCTATTCCTCAGCTTCCAGAGGACTCTCTTTTCCCGAGAATTGCTTAAGGTGCAAAGCCCGAAATTGCTTTACCCCAGGTGCTTCCGCTTCTGGACGGTTCATCAGAATAGCAGTCTGCTGCTGCTGTCCCTCCAGGAGCCTGCGGATCGCCTCAAGCGGAACCTTCTGCTCATTGATCAGAGCATCGAAGGTAGGCATAAGCGGTAGAGGTGATGGTGTGTTGTTGAAGTTGGTACTAGTGTTGTTTGGAGAATCCATAACCTTGAAAGAAAAATAGGGTTAGGACAGATTCAAAGTATATGAAATTGTAAGATTCAAGGAATATGAAATGTAAAGAATGTTTTTAGTTGCTGATTCTTGTGTTATATTGCTTAGGACTTCATGCAGAATTGACCCACATGTCCATCCAGAACTGACCTGCATATCCATACAGAGCTGACCTGCATCGGCCACCAACAAAACCTGTCACGTCCCGATTCCCGGTGTACAGGAAGGAGACACGGCGAGACCCGCTACGTATTTACTCAGAAGTAAACACGCTAAGCGTATCTAAGCAATATAAAGTAAATATACACAAGCGACAGGAATATAAATGAACAGCAACTTTATTTATTAAACATTCTTTTACAGGTACAACTGAAATGTAAATATATGAATAGAAATCGATGCCTAAACAATGGCATAACTGAAATGAAATAAATATGTACAAGTGCCTACAGCTCTGGGTCGATAGCAAACTTCTCCAAGTCCTCAGTACTGGGCTCGATCTCCAAAGGGTCCGAATCACCTGACAACATTCTAAAGAAAGAAGAAAAGGAATGTCGTCGGCGAACAATCGCTCGGTAAGTCCCAAAGATGAGTAGAGATAGAATAGACAGAAAGAGAATATGACTAGTAATGTTTAATTATATTATTAACGTGGTTGTTTGTAGCTTGGTACAGAATATGCCAGTGTATACGAAAGGAGTCCCACAATTCCGAAGACCAAGATATACGGAGCACAAGGAACCATTCAGCCACGGTATAACGGCAATGGATATTCAGGTTAGGTGTATTAAGGTTACAGTCTCGTGCCATTTCTAACACATTCCGTATCAATCTACCCCTTTAAAAACCCCGTGATGTCTTTTGTATTGATTGTATTGTTTTGTTATATAGATGGATGACTTGCCGAAACTATGATATCAGTAAATAGAATGGATATAAATGGAGAGTCATGTAGACGGAGTATATCTATGGTTTGGTTCGGTCAATATAGATTGAATAGACGGATTCATGGATTCATGTTGTATTGTAGTTTATACTTGAACCATATTCAAGTCAGATTGATTAGTTTGAGACCCAGTCTGAGTCAGACACTTTGAAAAGAAATTGAAGTCCTGAATTAGTTTTGATGTTATCGGTAACTGCTGTACATGGATGGCAGCATTTGTGTCATTTTCCAAGACAATTACCGTGTTGATAACACTGTTTGTTAGATTGTCTACCTTAGATAGGCAATCACCCACATTCTCCGACTCCCTGAGACTCAAGAGAATTGGTCCCGCTTAAACCTGTATTTACTAGGGTCCTTATTGTAATTTAGTATAACTTGAAGAGGTTTTATATAAAAATAGTTTTGATACATTTTCAAAATACACCTCAAGTATTTATTATCGTCTTTAGGGTTTTCATAGATGTATATTTTATAAACGTGAAATTTCTAGAGAGTAGAACCTAGTTTTCCTTGTATATAGTATTTTATTGAAATATTGGAATTGTTTTGTATTTGGATAGTACATTCATGTAATGGTGATTCCTTTGATTTAGAAAACTTGGAATATTTGTATAATATATTTAAAATAGATCTTCTATTAATATTCATATGTATATATACACACACACACACATATATACATAATAAAATAAATTTTATTTATTTTGTAGAAATATCATTTTCTTAAAAATAGCATTAACAATTCCATCGAGATCGAATGCTCCTTTTGGAGGTCTGCATCTCGCTCTACTAGGCTCGAAGACGTGCGATAACCCGCACCATCTCGATCGGGGTCCCCAAAAGTGGGTTGTAGAGGCGCAATTGCAAGGTTTTTGATTAATACACTTTTTTAAGAAATGGTTTTGCAAGTCGATGGTATTTATTCGTAATGTCGTATTTTCCCATAACTAGAGTTCCAAAATTTCATCGTGCTATGTCAAAGATGTGTGTTGTGATGAGGTAGGTCATTATCTCGCGAGTTTTCTAAAGGTAATACAAGTATTATGTTGATTTGTATCGAATGATATTTTACCGTAAAAACACGATAAAAGTTGCATAAAAGATTCTTTTGAAATGAAACTTGTTTTAATGTGTTTTTTTAATATTTGTTAAACATTATATGAGAGTATGGTATTTTATTGTTTAAGAAAAATTAGAATTTTAAAGAAAAATGAAACGGAAGTCGGATTAACTCCGCTTTCGTCGAGTTTTAAAAATGAAAGTTTTTAGAATAGAAGAAGAGAGGGGGAGAGGGGACTTATAGGATACAAGGTTAGAGCAGAGAAGGGGGAAGCTAGGGAAAGTGTCGAAGCGTCGTTCATCTCCGGAATCTCTTCGGAACTTCGCCGGAACTTCGCCCTTTGCTAACTCCACTTGCACATTGGGACTTGAGAATTTTTGAGAGTTTTTGTAATGAAATTCTGAGTGAGGAGAGGTGAAATGGAGTGTGGTATTTATATGGAAAATTAGGGTTTAGAGGGTTAAAGAATGCATTAAAAATTGGATTAAAGGTGATTAAAGTTCTCTGGAAAATGCGCAGAGAAAATAAACAACATGAGAGAAGTGGGGTAGGCCAAGGGGTGCTCGGGCAAAAATCTTAGAGCAGTACATATGGTTTAGCCCAGCGGTGCCGATCTTTATGGGCATATCGCCGGTCGTAGTCCGATGGGGGAGCTTGGATCTTTGGCCACGTGTTGGTGTCGCTTGGTTTTTCCCACTGCATGTGTTTGATTACTCTGTAACTCATCATCCTACGTGTAGTGCACGTGTAAACCCTTGGGCTTCTAAAAGATTAAAAGAAAAATTAAATAAAAAGATAATGTGGCTGGGGGGTTCAAACAAAGGGGCTATGTCAGATTAGTGCAAGACTTTACCAATGAGCTACAAGTGTTTTCTTACTGTTCAAAAGCAAAACAAATACTTATAGTGTACACAGGATTGTAAATACTCCAGTTGTATATTAACTTTTAAACAATTTTCTGTACATTGAAATTGGAGTTGTTACAGAATTGTTTGCTCGGACTGTCCATCCGTTTATGGATGGTAAGCCATGCTGAAGTTCACACTCGTTCCCAGGCTAGCTTACAGACTCTACCAAAATTGTGATCGGACGATCGAAGACGATGCAAACCGGTACTCCATGTAATCTCGCGATCTCCTGCATGAGTTTCATGGGTATCAAAAATAGTACATCTTGAGGTTAAATCTTACTTTAGATTCATACTTACCTCCATGTACTTCTTTGCTAACGTGTCAGTAGATTGGCCAACTCGAAATGGATGAAGTGAGCCAACTTGGTGAGTCGATCCACAATAACCCATACAGCGTCGTTACCCTTCGTGCTGCGAGGAAGGATGGTCATGAAGTCCATGGTAACGTTCTGCCATTTCCATTCTGAGATTGGTAACGACTGAAGTAGACTAGCAGTTATGTGATGTTCAGCCTTTACTTGCTGACACACCAAACACTTGGCTACGCTTTTGGCTACTTCGCGCTTCATTCCATGCCACCAGTAGTGTTGCCGTAGATCCTTGTTCATTTTTGTACAACCAAGGTGTACAGAATAAGGAGAGCTATGAGCTTCTTTCATCAACTCTTCTCGAATTGAGCCGTTTGGTACACATAATCGACTTCCATATCGCAAGGATCCATCTTCGTGGATGATGAAGTCAGTTCGAAGCCCACTTTCTACTTGTTCTCGGATCTTTTGTAGCTTAGTATCATTTTCTTGAGCTTCTTTGATCTGATTGACAAGAGTGGACTGGACTTGTAAGTTCATCAAATACGAAGCGTTACCTGGCATAACTACTTCGATTGCCAATCCGTGCAATTCCTGTTGTATCTTCCACTGAGCGGTGAGATTCATTGCTAATGGCTGATGGTTAAGTGCATCAGGAATTAAGTTCACCTTCTCGGGATGATACTGTAGGTTGATGTCGAAGTCCTCCACGAGTTCTATCCATCTTCTCTGCCGCATGTTCAATTTCTTCTGAGTAAATACATACTTCATACTCTTGTGGTTAGTGTATATATCCACTCTTTCTCCCAGAAGATAGTGGCGCCAAATATTATGTACGAAGATAACGGCTACCAATTCCAGATCATGTATTGGATAGTCGCGCTCATGAACCTTCAGCTGTCTCGACACGAAAGCCACAACTTTTCCATGCTGATGTAGAACGCATCCTAATCCCTTACCGAACGTATCACAATGTACGACAAATCCTCCAGATTGATCCGGTATTATAAGGATAGGAGCTGAAGTTAATCTTGACTTGAGTTCTATAAAAGCGTTTTCACATGCTTCTGACCACACGAATGCTTCATCTTTAAGTATGAGCTTGGTCAGGAGTGCTGCAATTTTCGAAAAACCTTCAATGAATCTTCGGTAGTATCCTGCTAACCCCAAGAAACTGTTAGTGATATATGCCCTAGATTCCATTATTGTATCATACTGGACTGTATATTACATATTGGAAGCTTGGGATATTTCACAGCTATAATAACAGTCTTGCTCGATATGCTAGTATATTACCTGGTTTAGTTCTACCTCAATATGTGCATGTGTTTCTTTTAGCATATAGCTTATACATATTGGTAGAGCCCTTAAGATCTTTGCTTGACTACCAGCGTTGTGATGGCAGTCACAATCGTGGCGGCTGGGTAGTCTAAGCACATCCTTATATAGGTCCCTAGTCGTTGGATTATCGAGACGAGATATCGATACTCCGGAGTAGACTAGTGTATATGCTTCTCATACCAGCAGGAGATATGGTCTGTCCCACAGCTATTAGTATGACGTACAGGAGATGGTATGCAGGTGCTCATTAGGTTATGAGTTACACTGGACAGGACTCGCCGGGAATTGCTGGTTGGTATTATACCTATCGTCAGGTAGCAGTTCCCAGGTGTCATGAGTACAGCTTAGTCCGTTGACTTTCCATCGCTACTTCGTCTCGAGTGTGTTCCTACTGCACTTAGATTACTACCCTACCATGGCTCAAAGGAGTCATGCAAACAGGTAGTAGTTGGGTGTAGTCCCGAAGCACTTGGAAGCAGTAGCGGTCAGATAGGATTCGTCTCTTCCGGTATTGGGGGTTGATATCGCGCAGTGTTCGGAAAGCCATTACACAAAGTCCCTGGCCAGGGCAGTCGAGAAATACTGGTAAG
Organism: Agapanthus africanus; assembly: GCA_030015575.1. NCBI lineage: Eukaryota > Viridiplantae > Streptophyta > Magnoliopsida > Asparagales > Amaryllidaceae > Agapanthus > Agapanthus africanus. Next base: position 742,780,182 of record CM057341.1, read on the forward strand.
GTACTCCAGTAGTTTTTCAGGGTGTATTAGGCTCTCCTCCGGCATGACTTATCACGCTGTTAGGGGTCTGACGTTTACTATCCCCCTAGGCTGATATGCGTGTATCTTAGACAAACAGACTGGACTGTATGGAGATTATCACAGATAGGCTCAGTAAGAGTTCAGATGAGCTTACTCATCGTTCTTCTTATCGACAAATACCTAGGTAGCCGTTACGTGCAACTAGTACCGCTGGCGTGCTTGTGGTTAAACCCACTGCCAGCGTACTGTCGAGTCTATAGAGTCCCACACAGAGGGTTTCCCTGCTTCAGGCAATTGATGTAGACGCCGTATGGTTTTACGGCAGGGCTTCGATCACATACGTATACTTGTACACGGATGCTGATCGGGCGGACAATACTAGTGGGCTTTGGTTTAAGCCGGATCCTAGTATTGTATTATTGGATTGTTATCGTCTCAGTGTATCCGTGTTTTTCGGAATACGGATACAGGTATGTATATACGGTGAGGGGCATTCTTTTAATTTAGCAAGGCATGCTTCTAGAAGGAGACACCTCATTATTTATATTATCCATTTTTCTTAATGGATTAATGAGGTGGATATTGGAGGAGATATCCATGGTATGGTGAGAGGAATGGCTCATACATTATTATATTAGTCTTGACTCACTATTCAAGCATATGAGGTATATTTTATTAGGAAATATTGCATGCTTGAATTATTGAGTAGAAGATATTAGCTATTATCCTCACACATTATTGATTCTACTCTCTCTTGAGATTTTTTCGTGAGCTGCTCTCCTCACTCTCTCTTTGTTTTCTCCATCTCCTTCTTCCTCAAACTAAACCTTGATCCTTCACATGTGTTGTGAGCCATAAAGTTTAGTGAGACACTATAATTCTTTAGCATTCTCTACATCACCTAGGCTAGTTAGATTAGGGAACCATCTACCCTAGTTATATCGGTTTAGAGGTTAGACCTTGAAGCACATTCTCTCGCGGTGGATCATCTTTGACACAAGGAGGCCGATGGAGCAACCGTCATCCGATCACCGAGGAGCCATGGAGAGGAGTAGTGGAAGACTCGCAGGACTCGAACTTGGAGGTATAACCATCTCACCGAGTAGTTAAACCTCTTAAATAGATTAGCCAGTTAAGGTTTTAGTAAAGATCCAGGAGTTTTAGCTGGTGGTGCGTAGTTGTTCATAATCGTTTTTTGAAAATTCCGCCTTCCCGCGAACCGCGGGGTGCGCGACATCGGCTTACAGTGGTATCAGAGCTACTATGCAGGGATGCCGACCCATGGGGGGTTCTCACTATGGTGACAGTAGTGGCGAAGCGTAGGCTTTTACCCTCAGGGTGCCCCGTGTGGTTATATGGTCCGGCGGGTTGCAGTCCGTCACGAGGGGATTACGTAAAAAGTAGCTGCTGAGGGACCTATGGGCGCCATGGCCAATTTCCACTGTGCTGACTGACACAACAGTGGTATCAGAGACAACATCTTAACTAGCTAGTTAGCAAAGTGTTTAGAAATTCTATCATCGGAAAATCCCAAAAACACGATAAGGAAATCATGTTTCTGTCGAATTTTAAAACTGGTCTAAAAATCTTTTCATAGGCCTTAAAAATACGTGCAGGGTTTTCTTAGAACACGGCAAAAATTTAGGCTCATGAATCGCTAAGACCGCCGTGGAAACGCGGCAGAACAGTGCGTTCTACCGCTGTTCCGCGGCCGAGTCGAGGCCGAGTCAGTCCAAATTTTTCCTGTTGTTCTATTTTGTGGAGTTGTTGTTCCCCGCTGGAACATGGAGACGCGACAGCATACGTCCGTCTTGCCTGAGTTTCGGGGCAGATGCTGATTGGTGCTATCCGTCCACCTCTCCAAACATGCCAAGCTGATTTATGGCACCACGTATCGAAGGTTTAAACGGATGTGGCCAATGTAGCAGACTTTGTCAGATTCCCCCTCGTTTGAAGGGTTTTTGATTGTGGGGACGCTCTTCTCTGCAGGTGCAAGCCCCTGCAGTTAATTACGCTACCGCATCGTGGTAACAACTTTCTCCTTCTCCAGATGGTCACTTCGTGTCGTGGGTGTTTGTTTTGTGTTTGGTTGCCCGTGGATTGTATACGGAGACTAATTTATGTTGTCATTCGTAGGGCATAGATTAGTCCAAATCCGTATCTTCTTAGATTTGGGTTTTGGGGTTGGGTTTAAGGATACGTTAGCCTCATTTGAGACTAAGATAAACTTAAACGTTTGTTAAAGATACGTTAGTCTCATTTTAGACTAAGATCAACTTAACGGGATCATTTAGATCCAACAAAAGAGCAACTAGACTCTATTGTTTAGTGTAGGGACATTGCGGTCGATTAGTTTAAGGACATTACGGTCCATCGTTAGTTTAAAGACATTACGGTCCATTGTTAGTTTAAAGACATCACGGTCGAATGTTAGTTTAAAGACATCTCGGTCAAGGTTAAGGACATCATAGTCCGTGAGTTTTAAGTCCTCACAGTCAAGGTTAAGGACATCATTGTCCGTGAGTTTTAAGACCTCACGGTAAAGGTTAAGGACATCATAGTCCGTGGGTTTAAAAGGACCCCACAGTCCGAGGTTAAGGACATCATAGTCCATGAGTTTAAGGATCCTACAGTCCGTGAAATGTGTGGTTGTCGAGACCCTTCACCTCTCTGAAGACGTTGAAGGATTATAACGACATATATCAGAGGGGTTCAGAGATGTACCCTTGAACCAATTTTGATTGGGAAATCTGTAGTCCAATTTGGGACTAAGATTTGGGATTTATGAGCATATGGGCTCAATTAATCTGAATTGAGGACTTATGGCCAATTTGGGCTAAGTCCAGTCAATTAAAATGTTTAACATTTCATTCTGGGCTGTTGAGCCTTTATTTGGGCTTGGCCCTTTTAATAATGCTGAACATTAGATCCTGACATTTTTTTCTTGTATTGAATGCATAGCACTCATCAGAACAATGTATGTTCTGACAGCGCGCCACGAGGTGCGCCAGGGGCTTTGCGCCAATTAAAGAACGCATTGCACTTCTGCCAAGTAGCGCACACGAGAAGGACACGTGTCGCGCTTAGCGCTAAGCGCCAGATGATGGGCGCATTGCGCCAGTGTATGAGCGCTGAGCGCTGATTTATGAGCGCATTGCGCTATCAATTTAGAGGCGCACAAGTGAGTGACACGTGGCGCATTTGGCGCTGAGCGCCAGCCCATGATCGCAGTGCGCTGCTTCAGAAGCGCAAAGCGCAAGCTGCATACGTGGTTAACACGTGGTGCATTTTGGCGCTGAGCGCCAGTATAAGGAGTGCAGAAGCGCGGTTCATGAATGCAAGGCATTTTTCAGTAGCGCAAAGCGCATTTGATCAAATTTATGATCAGAGAACAAATTTATGTTCTTTTAAAGGAGGCTTTGCCTCAAGATTCAAGAACAACAGTTCTTATTTTTGAAAGGGCTTTGCCTTTGTAGATCAATGATCTGTGAATGAAGTAAATAGTTCTTTTGTTTTTATGATGAGATCTTTTGATCTCACTTTTTTTATAAAAGACCTTGGTCTTTTGTAAATCTATGATCTTTTTTTTAGAAGATAGTTCTTCTTTTCATGAGATGATTTCATCTCTGTGTTCAAGCATCATGTTCTTTACCTTGAAGAAATGATCTTCTCTTGCTAAAAGCTTGCTTTTCTTTCTTTTAGTTTTCCCAAAGTTTGTAGGGGGGTCTCTCTATATCAGACTTAAAGTCTTGGGGCCTTTATATAGGGCGAATTGTTTTGTTAAATCAGTTAAAGAGAACTTTCTCTGATTGATTTGGAAATGTTTGCCCACCGTTGGATCTTTGATCCTAGAGCTTCTGTTTTACAGAAGGCAATCTTCTTGTTTTTAACAAGATTGGAAAGATTTTTCCATAACAGAATTTTAATTCTGATTAATTAATGATTTATCATTATTATTAGATCTTTTAATCTAACGGTGGGGAATTTTATAATTCCAGCGCTGGCGCACCCGTGCTTTGCACGTTGTGCGCTGCTCAGAGCGCAGTGCACTTTGCGCTAGTGCACCTACGTTTGACACGTGGTGCGCAGCGCAGAGCGCAGCGCACCTGTGTTTGACACATGGCGTGCAGCGCGCTTAGCGCTAGCGCACACATGGTGCACTGCCTAGGGCGCAGCGCACCTGGCGCTAACGCATCCGTGTTTGACACGTGGCGCGCAGCGCGCCTAGCGCTGGATCTGAAGCGTTGCTTTAATTTTTAAATTTTGAATTTTAAAACAGAGCTTTGCTCTGATTGGGGGTGCGCTGCCTATGGCGCAGCGCACCTGGCGCTAGCGCATCCGTGTTTGACACACGGCGCGCAGCGCGCCTAGCGCTGGATCTGAAGCGTTGCTTCAATTTTTAAATTTTGAATTTTAAAAAAACAGAGCTTTGCTCTGATTGGGGGAAACGAATGCCTCCCACCGTTGTGCTTACGTGGCGCACACGTGAGTGCAGCGGTAGCAACATTTGAGCCCTTGGATCAACTCAGAAGTTGAAGAGGCGGTTCCATGCCTATAAATAGGATCTTTGGTCCCTTAGATGATTATCATCTTCTTTCTTTGAGAATTTTTGTTCAGAGCACAACTCTTCTGTGTAAGAACTTCTCAAGAGTAAAACTCTTTCCAAACTTAGGTAAAGTTTTTAAAAAAAATTAATAAATTTTAATGAATTAGGGTTTTACCCATTAACAGATCCTTACTCTTTATAGATCTTTGATCTACAGAAAACCCATTTAGGGTTTCATTAGCAGAGCTTTGCTCTCATGAACCCATAGATCTAAAGAGATCTTTTGGGGTTTCTTAGCCCATAAATAGAGCATTTCTCTTTTGAATAACATGTGGATTTTTTTAATCTTTAATGAAGAACTCTTAAGAGTTTTTTCATGGATCTTGAAGATCCCCGGATTTTTATTCATAAAAATTATTTGATTTTAATTTTATTTTCTGATGGGTTTTTCCATCATCATTACAGAGCCAGGCTCTTTAAGGAATTTTATTCCTTCATGATTAGAGTTTGACAAGTGTCACTTTGTCATAGAGCTTTGCTCTCAAAGGGAGATTTTCTCCTTTTCCCGAGGGATCTCTCATTCAATGAGAATTTCCTCATTAATCAACAGTCTCATCCAATGATGAGGCTGTTTTATTAATTGATGAATTGTCATCTAGATTTTGTGGGTCCCCCTTTGGTCCCCTTTCCACTGCATTGCAGTGTGGAACAAATTTTAATCTACCGAGTGTCAGAATTTGTAAAATTAAATTATAGTACTGACAGTTGATTTCTATCCCTCTTTTTTGCAGGCAACATGTCTTTCGATGCTACGTTTCCATTCGTCCGTTCAGTGGGAGGATTCCCTGAGGCACCTGTGGACCGGGAGGTTCTCGTGCTCATCAAAGATCGTGACCCGGAACACAAAAATCTTCACTTGTGGGGTAGATGGTATGACCAGATTATCAAAGGTCGTCAAAGCTTCTCTTGTGCGACGCTGTCGGAGCCTATCTCGGCAATTCCGTATGCAGATGCACTCCCGGTGAACTATGCCGTGGAGGTTGTCAATTGGACTTCGGAGGATCTTCTTCAACTTTCGATTACTGCCGTACCCATGCAGCCGCCGGCGGCTTTATATACCCTAGGGCGGCGCATATGCCAGGGCGAGTCGCGCCCTTAGGGATAGCCCTACAACATCAGGCTGACTCCCCGTCATCCGGCCGGGTACTTGCAGTGGACTCGGTACATCTTGTCGGCGAAGAAATCGCAGCTGTTAAAGCTTGGCCTATACCCTGCGGTCTATGCCTCGTTGTTCCAATATTCTGCACCCCCACATGGTGGATTAAGGCTTTTTTGGAGCAGTGGAACATCCCTACCCATACCTTCCTTCTACTGGACAGAGAGGTCTCCCTTTCCTTGGAAGAATTCACCGAGGTTTCTGGTTTATCGGTCAGGGGGGAGCACTACGAGGAGCTTCTTCCTCCGGATGAATACGTTTTTGCCACCAAGCCGGTGGTGATGGGCCTCACGCCGCCATTCAGCACCAGTTCCCTAGTCTGATAAAGGTGCTGAACATGTACGAGAGTCTCTTCCTGGAATCCGGAGGTCGGGGGGTGTTTTCGAGGATTTCATTGCTCGTTTTCTTCATCCGGAAGTCCTCTCGAAGGAGGCTTCTAAATTCTCTACGCTTGATGACCCTTTCGGCTTAGGTTTGAACAACCTGCCAATGGCGGAGGCAGATCAAAAGAGTTTCTTCTTTCCCAACACCCCAGTCGTTTCTTTTGCGGAGGTTGCAGTCCCTGGGATTGATGAGGAAACATTCTTTTTGGGGTTTCTTGGGTCTTGGCTGAGCTGGTTTGCACTCCCGATGCATCTTCTCCGTATGAGGTCGTCCGTCTTCTACCCAGCTCACTGAATGGTTATTGGGGTGAAAGTGGCTGTCGGGGTTGCCGGGTTAGCTCATTTATATTACGGCCTCAGTCAAGCGGCGGATACTACTGAACCCGGAGTGCAGCATGTGAACTTCTCGATGCATTACTTCATGTCATGGCTTGAGCTACATGCACTTGGCATTTTCGGTATCCATAAAAGGCCTTCTTTCTATGACAGGTGCAGCTTTCCCCGGATTATGCGATTAGTCGGCGTATCTATTGTAAATTCATCACCACGGGATGCTAGAGGTTTGCTCCTTCGCCCCCGTATGGTTGGGGATGGCACGACTTTTACTGACAAGATTCTAACCATTGGCAAAGAGTCCGTAACGCCGGTGCAGCCATTATGGGACATTTTCAAGGATGGAGCCTCTGTTTTGAAAGCTCAGGAAATCCTTCATTTATATTCCATCGGACCGAGATTTCTGGTGTTTAAGCAAAATGATGCGGCATTATTCATGAGATACAATCTGCATCGTTTTGCCCAGCAGCTGAGCTATAATCAGGGAGTCCCGCTGGAGACCTTCTTATTAGAACCTGCTGCTACGAGAGAGGGAATGCGAAATGCGCTGCATCATTTCACGTGTGAATATAGGGTCCAACTTTTTTATCAGCGAACCGAGCTGTGTCCCGAAGGCCCTTAATGTGTACGTGGCATGGTATCAGCATTCAATGGGCGTCGTCATCAAGGAGGAGAAGCGATTGCTGCTCGATCGCAAGGGTGCACCCCCTGCCAGTGATTGGAACGTCCCTTTGAAGCGACGGGTCACTATCCGTCCTCCTCTAAGAGAAGCTGCCGTGATCGAAGTCCATCGCAACAGGCCTGAGCTACCGGTGCCTCGTGCTCCCATGGAGACGGTGGATGTACCTCCGATGCCCCATTCTCCCGTGGAGACGGTAAATGTAGCTTCCCCTGAGTCTGGCGTGGGTTCAGATATCGGGACTCGTCGTCCCAAGGTGCCTACCAAGTGTAAGCTGGTGTTAGCTGCGACCGGAGCTCGCTCGCAGAAGAGAAAGAAGAAGTCAATCCTTTTTGTAGACGTTGTACTCGGCCAGGAGCCTCACGCTCCTTATGGCGAGGGCCTGAGCGAGTATAAGACTAATGAGGGTTTATTCATGCTGTCAGATGATACTGATCTGGCGGCTGCCATTGCAGCTTCTGAGCAATTGGCAAGTCATGAAATAGGGCTGGCCATCCTCGTGCAATCAGGTAACCATCAGCTGTATCTTCGTCATTGCATCATATTTTATCATCACATTTTGACTAACACTTTTCCTTCTTTAACCGGCATTTCCATCGAAGAAGCTCTCGCAGCTTCTCTCAAGACTTTCGAGGAAGAGGAAAGACTTCGAGCATCCTTAGGCATCGGTACATTTCGGTTCACCGCGTCTCCACTCCCGTTTCTTATGGGTAATCTGACTCTTCCTTTTTATCTTATTACAGGAACTACCTCTACTCAAGTTATTCCAGGTGTGGTACCAACTTCGCAGGGCGGTGCGGAGATGCCCTTAAGGTCGTCTATCGAAGTTTCAGTTCCACTGGCGTTGCTAAAAAAAGCTTCACTTAAGCAACCGATGACGGATGTCATAATGGCTCCAGAGGTAACCCTTGGTGCGGATGACGACGTCCTATTGATGGAGACGTCTTGAAGATCCGCTTTGACGGCTCGAGCGGAGAGGAAGCGCAGAATGCGCGCGGCAAGGGAGCGTAGTGCTACCTTGGCCGCGGGTGCGGGTTCGAGCACCGCTACCCCTGCCCCTACTCCTTCAGAGGAATCCCCGGCTGCCTTGTCCACTGCCTTTAAACGGGCAGCACGTGCAGCCCGGGAAGTAGTCGAAAGACCAACTCAAGGTAATGTGACACGGGGTTCCGTTGTCAAAGTTTTAAATACCGGTTCTCATATATCTTATCTTGAAGGGCCGAGTCTTACCGAAGAAGTGGCAGCGACCACTGAACCTGGGATAGCGGTAGAGGAGGTAGCCGTGATTGCCGAACCTGAGGCAACGGTAGACGAGATAGATGCAATTGCCGGGCTCAAGCTAGCGATGGGTAAGACAGTCACGATCGCTGAGCCTGAGATGACGATGGGTGAGACGGCTACAGCTGCCGAGCCTGAGGTAGTCACTCTTTCACAAGAGTCGGGCACTGCCCCGATCGTCGCTCTTTCTGCTTGCGGCTCTTTGCCATCTCTTGGCGTCGCAAGCGTTACGACGGCTCTCGTAGAGTCAGGGGATGAGGCGACGAGAGGTGAGACTGTCCCGATGGAGGAGGATGAAGTAGTTGTTGTATCAAGTGACGCCCTCGTCACGGCTCCGGCTGGCGACTCATCAGGTAGATTTTGGGTCATTACTTTTCCTTTTATTCTGCAATCCTTTTCAATTTTTCCTGACAGTATTTATCTTGTTTCTAATGCATACATGGTGAGCGCTGAGGTCGCGCTACCCGAGGCAACGCCATCAGTTACCATTTTGACGGTGACCCCTCCTCTACCTTCTCTCGCACCATCTCAGATGTTGGAAGGTACGGATTTGTGAGCTTTCGATCTTATTTTCCTTTTAGGCTATATAACTTATGTACTGACGTTGCATTACTGCGTCCTTGCAGGAATCCTTTTTGATCACCTGTATCAGGTGCTGCACCCACACTTCTCTTTCCAGTCAGAGATTGGTTCGCCCACTGATGTCGGTGAGTATCATTTCTAACCGACGTCCTTTCTTTAACGAGCAGTCACATTATTGCTAATTCTTCTTTGTATTACTTGTAGCCTTACAAATTGAAGGAGGGGACGAGACTATCGTTGCGCCACCAGTACTCCCAGCTCTGCCCCTTGTTGCAGCCGATATAGTAGATCTATTGTTCGTGTATTTTCTTTATTTCTTGAACCGACATCTGACCATGATTTATTTTGTAGCAGTCACATTAACTCTAGCCCCATTCGAGTCTCGCATCATAATGCCGGCCGGACCCTTCTCCAGATGTGCATTCTCGAAAGGCGCTGCAAATAGTCTACGCATGTTGAGCGACTATATCGAGGAGCTTGACGCGGAGGCTCCTACATCTGCTGCAGATTTTACTGCCGAGGCTAATCCAATGCCGGGGACACTTGTGAAATTCCATAATGAAGGTGTCATCGAGTCTTGGGTTAATCACTGCAGGAAGATTGAGGCCTGCCTGCATGAGCTTGAGCTTAGGCGTCCTGCTCCGGAGGTGTTGGCTTCAAACTCTCAGCGGGCTGCATGGGTTGAGCAAAGTGTCATTTTCCTTCGCCATTTTGAACAAGAGGCAACCTTCAAGCGAAAGGAACGTGAGGCGACTTCCGTTGAGTCTGTCCAACTGCGTGCCCAGGTTGAAGCGAATGCTGCACAGCTGAAATCCATCTTTGAAAGCAATGATGTATTTCCGACGGGCTGGTGCTGAGGAAAAAGCTTGACTTTACTAAACAGTTCACGCAGAGTCAGGAGGCTGTTCAGCAAGAAATTGATGAGAAACTTTCATCCTGTCTGCAACAACGGGCCCGAGTTGAAGCGGAGCTGGCTGCAGCGGCTAACCTTGAAAAGGAGTTGAGAGGAGTGCGCGAGCAACTGGCTGACTTATTGAAAACGCCTCCTTCTCAGTAGCTGCCTTTGTATCAATTAAACACTTGTAATTTTTTGAATAACATGCATCCATTTTTTATTCTTTCATATGATATATTTTGTACCCAATCGAATTCATGAATAAAATATACATTTCTTTTCGCAATGTCTTCTGTCATCCCTCCGCTTTCTTCTTTCTTTTGTTATCAGTATGTCACCTCAGCAAACATAGCCAGCATATGATAGGATGAGCCTCTTGTTTTGGCTTCTTCGAGGGGTAGTGATGGTTTAGAAAGGAGGTTTAGATCTGCTGCCTAAGACATTTCAATTTCATGAGCCGTGAGGGTCTCATAAAGACTTTTCTCCCTACGAGTCGTGAGGATCTTATAGGTGTATTTTTTCCTTAAGAATCGTGAGGATTCCCAAGTGTGGTTTCTCTTGAGAGTCGGAAGGATCTCACAAGAGAATTTTTCCCTCTTACAAGTCGAGAGGACTCGTAAGTGGTTGTTTCCCTCCGTGTCGAGATTTAACTTTGGAGAGTGGTCCGTGAATAGTATGCAAGAGTCCATTTTGGACCGACTTGCAGGACCCCAGTGCTTAGGAAACAGGTTTTTTAATCCCCACTGCCTAAGGCTTTTCCCTGCGAGTCGAGACGAATCGAGAAGTTCTCGCAAAGACACCAATTTCCTCACGAGTCGAGACGAATCAAAAAGTTCTCGCAAGAATGTCCTAACGTCACAGTTAACCTCTGCGCTTTACGACAGAGGTCCGTTAGGGTCTGTGGTACTAGGGTTTTGCCTGTCGTACCGTCGCGTTGACTGATGTATTCCTCGATAGGCAATCTTGCTGTTCGAGCAGCCTTGCGACTGTCATGTCTCTGATCCCTTCGGGGTCTGGACAAGACGTCTTCAAGCAATCTTCCTAGGCATTTTGACCGTCGGAAGAGCAAGCGTTAGGAATTTTACCATGCCGCTTTTTACTTACGGTTAGGCTCATTTTGGGGAGCCCCGATGAGTCATGACCACTCCGCGCTGGTGTGGGATGATCTCCGATGGTCTTTCAGGTTTTATATGAGTTGCCGTCAAGACCCTGAAGCTAGGAATTTGGCCTCTGCTTCGTTTGCTGGCATCGCGTCTGCTGTAACGGGACGAATGTCGCGGTTGTCTCTAGGTTGTTGGTGAATCGTCGAGGTTTGGAACTAGGGATTTTGTCGTGGCTCCGTTGTTTGATTGTTGTGTCTGAATCCTGTTGGAGGAAAGACGCTGTAGTGACATTTTGTATGCTGTATCAAGACGAACGTCGAGGTAGTGACCACTCCATGTGGGATGATCTCCGGTACTCTTTCAGGTTTTATATGAGTTACCGTCAAGACCCTGAAGCAAGGAATTTGGCCTTCGCTTTGTTTGCTTGCATTACGTCTACTGTATCAAGACGAACGTTGAGGTGGTGACCAATCCATATGGGATGATCTCCGGTAGTCTTTCAGGTTTTATATGAGTTACCGTCAAGACCCTGAAGCTAGGGATTTGGCCTTCGTTTCTTTTGCTTTGGCGTGTTCGAATCCTATTGGAGGAAGGACGCTATAGTGACATCTCGTCTGCTGTATCGAGACGAACGTCGAGGTGGTGACCACTCTATATGAGATGATCTCCGGTAGTCTTTCAGGTTTTATATGAGTTACCGTCAAGACCCTGAAGTTAGGAATTTGGCCTTCGCTTCATTTGCTTTGGCGTGTCCAAATCCTGTTGGAGGAAGAACACTGTAGTGACATCTCGTCTGCTGTATCGAGACGAACGTCGAGGTGGTGACCACTCCATATGGGATGATCTCCGGTAGTCTTTCAGGTTTTATATGAGTTACCGTCAAGACCCTAAAGCTAGGAATTTGGCCTTCGCTTCGTTTGCTTTAGTGTGTCCGAATCCTGTTGGAGGAAGAACACTGTAGTGACATCTCGTCTGCTATATCGAGATGAACGTCGAGGTGGTGACCACTCCATATGGGATGATCTCCGGTAGTCTTTTAGGTTTTATATGAGTTACCGTCAAGACCCTGAAGCTAGGAATTTGGCCTTCGCATCGTTTGCTTTGGCGTGTCCGAATCCTGTTAAGGAAGGACGCCGTTGTTGATATTGCGTCTGCTGTAACGAGACGAATGCTGCGGTGGAGTTGGGATTTTGCCGTCACTCCGTTTTGTTTTGACCATGAGGTCTTTTGTTAACGTTGCGTCTGCATCCTGCTGGACTGCGAAGGAACGCCATTGTTGACATCGCGTCTACTGTAACGAGACGAATGCTGCAGTGGAGCTGGGATTTTGCCGTCACTCCACTTTGTTTCGACCATGAGGTCTTTTATTGACGTTGCATCTGCATCCTGCCGGACTGCGAAGGAATGCCGTTTTTTGACATTGCGTCTGCTGTAACGAGACGAATACTGCGGTGGAGCTGGGATTTTGCCGTCACTCCGCTTTTTTTTGACCATGAGGTCTTTTGTTGACGTTGCATCTGCATCCTGCCAGACTACGAAGGAACGCCGTTGTTGACATTGCGTCTGCTGTAACGAGACAAATGATGAGATGGTCTCTAGGTTGTTTGTGAACCGTCGAGATTTGGAACTAGAGACTATGCCGTGGCTCCGTTTGATGGTGTAACATCTGTGTCCTGCTGGAATGAGGAGGCACACCATTGTTGACATCTAGGCTGTAGATGTGGCCATTGAGATTTAGAACTAGGGACTTTGCCATGGCTCCATTTCGTTGCGACTCTGAGGTCGGTTGTTGACGTGACGTCTGCATCTGGTTGGAGTGAGGAGAAACGCCGTTGGTGATCTCTAAGTTGTCGATGTTGACGTCGAGATCCTGAAGCTAGGGATCTTCCTTTGCTTCGTTTGTTGACATTGTGTCTGCAATATTGCGACAAATGTTGAGGTTGTCTCTAGGTTGTCTATGAACCGTCGAGATTTGGCTTCGCTTTCTGATGGAGCCTGGTGGTGAGGTATGGTTCCCTCTTTGTTTGTGCCCCTGAATTGTATACAGGGATCGATGTGATCTCACCTGTAGGGCAAAAAGTTTCATTCTTTCATTTTTTAATTCTTTCCGCGATGCTCTATCATTTCAGCTTTTTACAAAGCGAAAATCGTGATTGCCCAATCATTTCGGCTATTTTTCGCGGTGCCCAATCATTTCTGCTATTTTTTTATTTACTCGCTGCTTTTTATTGCGAGTTGCCCAATCATTTCGGCTGTTTTTGTATGCATACATTTTTACTTGCTGATTTCATTGCAAGTTGCCCCATCATTTCGGCTATTTCATATGCAGTTTTGGCTCGTTGATTTTTTATCGTGAGTGTGGAACTTGGAATCTGGTGCCAATCTCAGCATCAGCATCGCTGCGACTGGAATATACCCAAGAGCGAATCATCATTTGCCATGAAAGGACTTGTAATTTGATACCGATTTAGGCATCAGTATCGCTACAACTAGGATATTGCCAGGAGCGAATCATCATTTACCTCTGTCGATGTCGAACAAAGGTGGCTTAGCAAACAGGGTTCAGATCCCATCGACTAAGGCTTTTGACTTCATGAGCCGTAAGGGTCTCATAAAGGTGTTTCTCCCTACGAGTCGTGAGGATCTCGTAGGTGCGTTTTCTCCTTAGGAATCGTGAGGATTCTTAAGTGTGTGTTCTCTTGTAAGTCGTAAGGATCTTACAAGAGTGTTTTCTCCTTATAAGTCGAGAGGACTTACAAGGGTCGTTCACCATGTGAGCGTATCCCTAGTCGCTGGTGGGACTTTGTTAGGGAAATGTTTATTCGTGCCCGTGGATTGTATACAAGGGTTAATATTGAACCGTTTGTAGGGCAGCATTGGAGGTTGTGGTGGTCGCTTAAGAACAGGTTCAGATCCCTGCAGCTTAAGACTTTTGAATCCTATGAGCCGTGAGGGTCTCAAAGGGGGAATTCTCCCTACGAGTCATGAGGATCTCGTAAGTGTAATTTCTCCTTAGGAATCGTGAGGATTCCAAGGTGCATTTCTCCCTTGTGAGTCGTAAGGATCTCACGCAGGTGGTTTCTCCTTAAAGGGTCGAGAGGACCTTGCAAGTGTCTTTTAACGAGCTTGTGCCCTTTCGGGTTTTCACAAAACTCGCCGGTAGCCCTACTGTTTTTACTCACAGAGCCCTTTCGGGTTTTCATCCGTGCCCATTTTGCTTATGGACATACCTTTTTTTTTGCGCCAGCCTTAGGATGCTGCGGTCCATAGTAGTTTATAGACGTTTTGGTCAATTGCAAGTTTTAGGACATTACGGTCCATCGTTAGTTTAACGACGTTTCGGTCTATTGCAAGTTTTAGGACATTGCGGTCCATCGTTAGTTTAACGACGTTTCGGTCTATTGCAAGTTTTAGGACATTGCGGTCCATTATTCGGACATGTTTGAAGATCTTTCAGCACTCTTTTAGTTTTTTCCGAAAGAACAATTTCTCATGGAGCTTCCCCTATAAAAGAGCATGATGCCCCCAGCGTGTCCATCCTTTTCTGAGCATGTGGTTGTGGCGGGTTCACCTTCCAGTTGCCAGACAACGCGAATTTGCCCTGTTGGTATTCATCCTCAATTCAGCCTTTGAAGACGTAGCAATCTTTGAGTGGGTGACCTATTACTCTGTAGTAGGGACAATAGTTAGGATTGTTGACGTCACTTGGTTGCGATCGATGTTTTGGATCTAGCAGAGTGATGAGCCCGTTGCGCACTGCCAGTTCGAACAGTCTTCTTGTTTTATCCCTGGGAAATGAGTAAGGACGTTTCAACTTCTCATCGAGGGATCGCGGCTTGTTGCTTTGACCAACAAACGGTCTCGGGTTACTCGGCTGATGCTGAGCGTTGGCGACAAAGGTCACTTTCCCGTTCCCCTTATCCTTTTTGTTCGATCTCTTATTTGCGGGTCCGAGATTCTTTCCGGGTAGCGTGCGATTGCGCGGCTGAATGTTCTCGCAACTCCTCAGTTCTTTCATTTCAAAGATGGATTCCTTGAAGAGAGGGCCGAGGGCTATTTCTTCGTCAGTGTCGCTCCCGAAGGTGAGAACTCGCGATCCCCGGGATCAACCCTATGACAGTTGCCGGCAATTCTTTTACGCTCATCTGTCGCATTTTTCTGCTGTCGACGAGCTTCATGCTTTGTCCTCTTGAAGTGTTGCCTGTGAACGACATACCCTTGCCACCATTTTTAAAGGCGTTGCAGTCTTCAGTAGGGTGTGCGATCTTTTGATGATATAAACAGAAATTAGGATGTATGTCCGCTTCATCAAGATGTATACTGCCAGGAGAATTTTCTCTGAAAGAGGGCAACTTCATTCCTATCGACAGGTCTCTAGCGAATTGTTTCCTTATTTTAAGCTTGCTTTTGCTGGCGATAGGGATGCTTTGCTCCGGTTAGAGTGCCTCGACCTTTTCATCCAGTCGTCGGCGTTTGGCTTTTTCAAATATGGCCATCTCGCGCTCCCGATCAGCTTTGCTTTTTAGACGAGCTTCGTTCAGGTATGCGTCGATTATTTCGTCTGATGGCCCTAGAAGTTCTGGCTCAGGACCTGCCCCCGGTTCTTCTGCGTAAGAAGCTTCTTCATCGTTTATCAACGAGTGAGAGATCACATGGCAACTTGCTATGTAATCTTCAGATTCATCCGACGAGCCTTCTCCATTGTCACCATCTCCATCCTCGAGGACGTGGCTGAGAAATTCTTGGAGTGTGACTGGAGTCCGCGCCTTCTGGTTATATTCTTCCAGCGTGTCAATCTGTTTTTGTAGGTCTGTGCACTTGTCGCCATGCTTCACGAGCTTCTTGGATTTCTTCTTCTTCTTCTTCGAAGATTTTGACGGCTGGGTGTAAGAACTTTTAATATCACCACCCATTTTTGGAGTTGGGCGCAGCTTCAGAATTCCCTCGGTGATCTCGGGTTCCAGTGGATTTTTCCACTTAATTGTCGGACATGTTTGGAGCTCCTCCAACATTCTTTTAGTCTTGGCTGAAAGAACGACCTCCCATGGGGCTTCTTCAACAAAAGAGCACGATGCCCCCGGTGTGTCCGTCTTCTTAGGAGTATACGGTTGTGGTGGGCTTACTTTCCACTTCTCAGACAGCACAAACTTGCCTTATTGGTATTGGTCCTCGATCCATCCCTTAAAGATGAAGCATTCTTCAATTGGATGGCTTACCGTTTGATGGTAAGGGCAATAATTAGGACTATTAGCTTCGCCGGGTTGCAGTGGTCGCTTAGGATTTGGCAGATTGATGAGCCTGTTGCGCATCGCCAGTTCGAATAGTCTCTTCGTTTTGTCCCGAGGGAACGAGTAAGGACGCTTCATTTTCTCATTATAGTAGCTTCGTCTCTCTTCCAGTTGATCCGTTAGTTTTGGGGCACTGGGTTGCTATTGAGTACTCGCAACGAATGTCGCCTTCCCTTTACCCTTTTCGTTCCGTGGCTCCGGCTTTAGAGGAGACGGTCTATGACCCATCCGGTCCATCTGGGCCAGCTTGTCGATCAAGGCTTGGAATGTGGTCGGCTTGAAGAACATCATGAATTGGAAAATAGTTGCCTGAGGGTCCAGAGTGCCCACGAACATACCCACTCCTGGCGCCTACTCGATACGCTGCTCACATTTTGACCATAAATTTTGCCACCGTATTGCGTATTGTACCCAAGTTTTGCCTGGCTTTACTCTGGCGTTAATTAATGCGGTGATCGGGGTGCATTCACTAACGCTTGCGAAACGTTGGGTAAACAGCAGCTCCTTCTCTGCAAATGTTTTGACCAAGTCGTTCGGGAGTTCAGAGTACCATTCGAACGCCGTCTCTGACAAGCTGCCGAAGAATTGGCGAAGTAGCAATTTATCATCACCTCCGGTGTTGCCACATAAAGCCCTGAACTGGGCGACATGCTGGTGGGGATTTCCCGTCCCTTTGTATACATGAAATTTAGGGATCGTATATCCCGGTGGGTACTTTATTTGGTCATACCGGCCTGGATATGGTCGCCTGGTTTTAACAACTTGGCCGGCCACTTCATTCGCTTGGTGAGATCGTATTTGCTGAGCAATGTAGTCATCCAGAGCGGCCTTAGAAATGGTTTCCTCTTTGGCTGTTGAAAGAGCCGGAGGAGGGTTCGATGTCTCCTTTTTGTCGTCTTCGATGATGATCGGGGGCTCTTCAGCTGGAGGTTCCGGTTGTAACATCATGCCAACCATGTCTTGGAACAAGAGAGCCATTCGTTTGATGTTGGTCGCCTGTTCCGCAGCCTCTTTTTCTTTCCTCTCGAGCATTCTTCGGAGGAACTCGGTGTCAGTCTCTTGTTCCCGACGCTGCTCCGAGATCTCTGGATTTTCTTTTGGCCCAGTGAGTGCAGCCATTGCCGTCAGCATCTTCTGAAGTTTCTGCTGCTGTTGCTCCCGAGCCTTCGTTATCGATCGGGTAAGCGGTCGATGGCCCGTAGAAGCACGGCTCTCCTCTTTTCCGGAAGCCATATAAACGGTATGTACCATCATGTACCCAGACTTGGGGCGTTTGGGCTCAGCGTCTTTACGATTTGCCGCAGTCACAGGGGCTTTCTTTGGCCTCCTTCCCTTTTGAGCAGTTGAAGTCGAAGGGGGCGTCGCTGCGGGCACCCAGACAGCTTTTTGTGGCTTGGTAGGATGGTTCTCTTCTTGTTGAACCTTCACCTTTTTCTGTTGGTGAGGGTAGTCTCGATCAATTACTGAGTCATGAACCTGTCGTCAGACTTTATAGATTTTGGAGGACAGCCGTTGAGGGGACTGTTCCGGCTTTGTTTCTGTAACATTCTCCATGGGTGGGGGAGATCTTTTCAGTACGGCGGTGGGTGAATTCCTGAGCACCCTATTAAGCAGCTCGAAGCTGTTCCCAGTTGGAACAGCAGCATTGATTTCCACCGTTGGGGCTGGTGGAGTTAGCCCAAAGGGGGAGTTACCCCCAGCCTTCCTTACTCGGCGCCAGTGGCGACATCGAGTGTGTCGAGCCGATGGTGTTGGTTCGGTGATGGAGATGGCTTTGTCATGCCTCCTGTTCTGGTGAGGCGCTGCTGGCATCAGCCTCTTAAAGACTGACGTCCGTTGAGCAGTAGTATCCAGTCTGTCAAAGACAGACCTTTGAGCAGGAACGGGAGCCGGAGCGGCCAGCCTCGTAAAGACCGATCCCTTGACGGGAGAGGCTTCTTTAGTAACCTCGAGAACAAGAATGGCTGTCCATTTCGGGATGGCCGCTTCAGGTATCGTGGGCTTCTTGACAGGCCCACTGGAGTTCAGGCTTAGCCTATCGAAGACTGATGCTACTGGCTTGACATTGGACGACCCATTGAGAGGGGTCGTGGTGGTAGTGAGTCGATCAAAGACCGACTTCTTTTGCGCTTCTTGCGGCAGCGGGATGTTAGTGCTCACTGGTGGGAGCATAGTCCCGAAGAACAATTCTGTGGTAGCCTGTGTCACCTGCTCTATCGGCATTGTGAACAGGGAGGCCGCCTGGGGCCCGTAAGCTATACCTCCAGATGAGGCGGAGCGTGAGTTGCAGTTGCATCCGGAACACTTCGTGCAAGTAGACGCCATTGATCTTTCGTTTTCTGCACGGAGCAAGACACCAAATCTTAGTATTTCGAACCCAAGGGCAACCATATCAAACCGCGATTCGTTCGCGAACACGACACACGAAGTGTGAAGTGGAAAGAGGAAAAGGTCCCACCGGGCGTGCCAGAATCTGTTCCCCGCCGGAACACGGAGACGCGACCGCGTAGGTCCGTCTTGGCTGAGTTTCAGGGCAGATGCTAATTGGTTCTATCCGTCCACCTCTCTGAAGATGCCAAGCTGATTTATGGCACCACGTATCGAAGGTTTAAACGGATGCGGCCGATGTAGCAGACTTTATCAGATCCCCCTAGTTTGAGGGGTTTTTTATTGTGGGGACGCTCTTCCCTGCAAGTGCAAGCCCCTGCATTTAATTACACTACCGCATCGCGGTAACAACTTTCTCCTTCTCTAGATGGTTACTTCGTGTCGTGAGTGTTTGTTTTGTGTTTGGTTGCCCGTGGATTGTATACGGTGACTAATTTATGTTGTCGCCCATAGGGCGTGGGTAAGTCCAAATCCGTATCTTCTTAGATTTGGGTTTTGGGGGTTGGGTTTAAGGATACGTTAGCCTCATTTGAGACTAAGATCAACTTAAACGTTTGTTAAGGATACGTTAGTCTCATTTTAGACTAAAATCAACTTAACGGGATCGTTTAGATTCAACAAAAGAGTAACGGGACTCTATTGTTTAGTTTAGGGACATTGCGGTCGATTAGTTTAAGGACATTACGGTCCATCATTAGTTTAAGGACATCACGGTCGAATGTTAGTTTAAAGACATCTCGGTCAAGGTTAAGGACATCATAGTCCGTGAGTTTTAAGACCTCACAGTCAAGGTTAAGGACATCATAGTCCGTGAATTTTAAGACCTCACAGTCAAGGTTAAGAACAACATAGTCCGTGGGTTTAAAAGGACCCCATAGTCCGAGATTAAGGACATCATAGTCCATGAGTTTAAGGACCCCACAGTCCGTGAAATGTGTGGTTGTCGGGACCCATCACCTCTATGAAGACGTTGAAGGATTACAACGACATATATCAGAGGGGTTCAGAGATGTACCCTTGAACCAAATTTGATTGGGAAATCTGTAGTCCAATTTGGGACTATGATTTGGGATTTATGAGCATATGGGCTCTATTAATCTGAATTGAGGACTTATGGCCAATTTGGGCTAAGTCCAGTCAATTAAAATGTTTAACATTTCTTTCTGGGCTGTTGAGCCTTTATTTGGGCTTGGCCCTTTTAATAATGCTGAGCATTAGATCCTGACATTTTTTGTCTAGTATTGAATGCATAGCATTCATCAGAACAATGTATGTTCTGACAGCGCGCCACGTGGTGCGCCAGGCGCTTTGCGCCAATTAAAGAGCGCATTGCGCTTCTGCCAAGTAGCGCACACGAGAAGGACACATGTCGCGCTTAGCGCTAAGTGCCAGATGATGGGCGCATTGCGCCAGTGTATGAGCGCTGAGCGCTGATTTATGAGCGCATAACGCTATCAATTTAGAGGCGCACAAGTGAGTGACACGTGGCGCATTTGGCGCTGAGCGCCAGCCCATGAGCGCAGTGCGCTGTTTCAGAAGCGCAAAGCGCAAGCTGCATACGTGGTTGACACGTGGTGCATTTTGGCGCTGAGCGCCAGTCCAAGGAGCGCAGAAGCACAGTTCATGAGTGCAATGCACTTTTCAGTAACGCAAAGCGCATTTGATCAAATTTATGATCAGAGAACAAATTTATGTTCTTTTAAAAGAGGCTTTGCCTCAAAATTCAAGAACAACAGTTCTTATTTTTGAAAGGGCTTTGCCTTTGTAGATGAATGATCTGTGAATGAAGTAAATACTTCTTTTGTTTTTATGATGAGCTCTTTTGATCTCTCTTTTCTTATAAAAGACCTTGGTCTTTTGTATATCTATGATCTTTTTTTAGAAGATAGATTTTCTTTTCATGAAATGATTTCATCTCTGTGTTCAAGAATCATGTTCTTTACCTTGAAGAAATGATCTTCTCTTGCTAAAATCTTGCTTTTCTTTCATTTAGTTTTCCCAAAGTTTGTAGGGGGGTTTCTCTATATCAGACTTGAAGTCTTGGGGCCTTTATATAGGGCGAATTGATTTGTTAAATCAGTTAAAGAG
Organism: Agapanthus africanus; assembly: GCA_030015575.1. Classification (NCBI taxonomy): domain Eukaryota; kingdom Viridiplantae; phylum Streptophyta; class Magnoliopsida; order Asparagales; family Amaryllidaceae; genus Agapanthus; species Agapanthus africanus. Next base: position 742,800,982 of record CM057341.1, read on the forward strand.
ATCTTTCTCTGATTGATTTGGGGATATTTTCCCACCGTTGGATCTTTGATCCTAGGGCTTCTGTTTTACAGAATGCAATCTTCTTGTTTTTAACAAGATTGGAAAGATCTTTCCATAATAGAATTTTAATTCTGATTAATTAATGATTTATCATTATTATTAGATCTTTTGATCTAACGGTAGGGAATTTTATAATTCCAGCGCTGGCGCATCCGTGCTTTGCACGTGGTGCGCTACTCAGAGCGCAATGCACTTTGCGCTAGCGCACCTACGTTTGACACGTGGTGCGCAGCGCAGAGCACAACGCAGAGCGCAGCGCACCCGTGTTTGACACGTGGCACGCAGCGCGCCTAGTGCTAGCGCACATATGGTGCACTGCCTAGGGCGCAGCGCACCTGGCGCTAGCGCATCCGTGTTTGACACGTGGCGCGCAGCACGCCTAGCGCTGGATCTGAAGCGTTGCTTCAATTCTTAAATTTTGAATTTTAAAACAGAGCTTTGCTCTGATTGGGGGTACGCTGCCTAGGGCGCAGCGCACCTGGCGCTAGCGCATCCGTGTTTGACACGTGGCGCGGAGCGCGCCTAGCGCTGGATCTGAAGCGTTGCTTCAATTTTTAAATTTTGAATTTTAAAAAACAGAGCTTTTCTCTGATTGGGGGAAACAGTTGTGATTTTGGGAATATTTTTTTCTACCCAGATTGTTTCTGTGCTGGATTGTGCATGGGGTAGACTCAAATTTAGTTTATCGATCGAAATTCTAAGTACTTTGGCTAATCGGGTTTTCTGTGTTTGGATATATATGTGTTCGTAAACCTCCGCTAATTGCTATACATAGATTAGTTGGGGGTTGCACATATCTGTGATCTGTGTTGATGGTTTGTGTATATGGAGTATTGGATCATCTTGGATGAATAGCCGGGGGATGTAAGAAGAGTGTTTTCTTTTCTTTCATTCATGTAATTTGTAAAAGTAATGTAATATTATTTTGCGGGGCACAACCGGGTTGAGGTTGTAGCCACCGTTGTATTATTTCTTTTACTATTTTTTCTCCTAGGATAGACCCAAGGTGGGGTGCACAAACTACCGGGTTCTTGAAGTGCCGAGTAGCCTACTCATTTTATTGAAGGATGCTGCTTCACTTCGGGAATTTGGCAGGTAGTTTGCTGCACCCGTAGGGGTCTAGGGTAGGGTTTGGCTATTCATCATGACCGTAGAATCCGTCTTTCGTTATAGGTTTAAACGCAATGCGGAATTCCTAATATATCCAATATATTCATCTATGATCTGGAATGCCTATATTGCGTGAGACGAATGTATATATATATATATATATATATATAGTAGGCATTGCTTATGTTTTGCACCCGCGCTAGTCCATCCCCCGCTCTGCCGGTAGTTAAGTAACCTAACGGTGCATGACGGGGCCCCATGGCGAATGCGGATGGCGTAAGCGTACGTTGTATTTTCGTTTCTTTTTCTGCAATGATAAAGTTAAATGATGGGACCGCATTAACATTGATTAATGCAAGGAAAAACAAACCAAAACTTAATCGTTGGAACAATTTCAAAACCACTCGGTTTTTTTCAAAAAGCAATTTTAAATGCGGAGCTCAAACCACTCCTTTTAAAAAGCTATCATGGTTCCTTCAACTATATCAAGTTCACTACATTCACGGTTTCGCCAAAACCATTCATAGCCCTCCTTCATTTCATACGAGTATTCAGTAGTATTCAAGCTATGTATTTTGATCTTCGCCAAGGCATAGTGATTGGTAGCTGCTGGGTATTCATATGTAGCATAGATAGATGTGTTGGTTTGGGACAGTCGTACTACTATGTTGGCCTTCTTCAAGGGTATGTACGGGTGGGTTCAAATTAACCTGGACAATGATGGGTAGAACTTTACATGTGACTTATGATATGTTGGGCTTCGTCAAGGTCATAAGAGCATGGGGCAAAAATCCACATTGAAAGTTTCTAAAGAAATTGAAACTTGCTAGTGTTGCATACATTTTGGAGTGTGATAGTTTTGGTAGAATTCCTTCAAGATTATCACACAATGATATTCGGATCCCGATCCTACTGTGAGTATCCGTTACTCTTCGGGTGAATTTTTCACTAAACAATCAATACTATAAACCAAGTAGGTGTCTAGAACGGTGTTAACGGGGCTACGTCTCCAGGGAAATGAGGTTATGTAATTAAGGAACTTCGCAAAAGCGTTGGAAAGCCTCCTTCGAAGTACCGACACCAGCCTGACTGAAACGTTAAGCAAGAATTGTAAGAGTGAGATTAATCCTGACTAATTCTTCTTTTATGGTTTGAGGAAGGATTCGAGGAAATGGTGGGAGCTATCATGTTTAGATAAATCAATAACCAATCAAAACTTGCAAGAGCATCATGCTAATTGTTCTTCTCTCTCTCTTATTTGCAGCGATCACAATGACCAGACTTAGGTTATTAGATAATAAATTGACTGGGCCAAACTATATTGATTGGCTAAGGAATTTCCAGATGGCACTTACCTATGACAAGCTGGATTACCTCCTTACTACAAAACCCCTGCCGTCCCAGGTCCAAATTCCACTGTCGCAGATGTTGATATCCGTCAGACATGGGAAAAGGATTGTGCGAGAGCCAAGTGCCTCATGTTAGCCTCAATGGATAGTGAACACCAGAGTCAGCTCGAGAAGATGGACTTAGCTCCCATCTTCCTCCATACCAAAGTTTTATATGGAGAGCAATCTCGTATCGTAAGATATGAAACCTCAAAGATATTGCTTCAGGAGAGGTTGGCTGTTGGGTCATCTGTAGAGGACCATGTCCTTACGATGATTAGCTATATTGAACATCTCATGGACCATGGGACTACGTTGGAGAACGAGTTGCGTATTTACTTGATTCTACAGTCCCTACTATCTATTTACGTCCAGTTTATCTTGAATTCCAAAATTCAACGGAAGGAAGTTTCACTTCCAAGTCTCCTTAACATATTAAGGAGCTTAGAGGGCACCCTGAAGGAATCCGAGGAGACACCCGCTCTGCTTATTGGGGAATCTTCCTCTTCTAGATGCAAGGCGAAAGCCAAGGGAGAGAAGAAGAATGCATCCACCAAGCCGATAAGCGGTGTCAGTAAGGTAGAGGGAAATGGCAGGGCAAAAGTTTTGGGGCTAGTAGTAGGGAAGGAGGGATGTCTCTGTAGTCACGGAAAAGCGCATTGTTAAAAGGACTGCAGGTCTTGGAAAGCCAAAAGCCAGGATTCGAAACACGTTGTGGCTTCGGCTTCGAGTGTGTTTGTAATTGAAAACTGTCTATCAATTAACTCTACTTTCTGGATACTAGATACCGGATCTGGATCTTATATCTGTAATTCATTACAGGTTTTGAAAAACCGTAGAGTTATTAAGGTAGGTGATATGACTCTTAGAGTTGCTAACGGAATGAGCGTAGATACTGAATCCGTAGGGGAATATCACCTAGGATTGACAAGTAGACAGATATTGATTTTACGTAACTGTTTGTATGTACCTAGTCTGGCTTATAATATCATATCTGTAACAACTCCAATTTCAAAGTACAGAAAATTGTTTAAAAGTTAATATACAAATGGATTATTTGCAATCATGTATACACTATAAGTATTTGATTTGCTTTTGAACAGAAAGAAAGCACTTGTAGTACATTGGTAAAGACTTGCACTGCTGTGACATAGCACCTGTGATCGAATCCCCCCAGCCACATTATCTTTTTATTTAATTTTTCTTTTAATCTTTTAGAAGCCTAAGGGTTTGCACGTGCACTACACGTAAGATGATAAGTTACAGAATAATCAAACATATGCACGAGGGTATATGAATCGAGAAGGACATGTGGCCAATTTTGCACCCTCAATCGCCGGATTTGGGCCGGCGACGCTCACGTTGGAGACCGGTACCGCCGGGCCCCCCATAGGGGATGCTCCCCATCTCCTCACCTGATTGAATGAATTCTCGGTGTGTAGTTTTAGAAAATGTATAGAAATCACAACCAAAGAAATTTTTGACCGCAATCAATAACGGTGTTGATTGTAGCGCGTTAGCGAGTGCGGATCGTCCACAGGGAAAGTGAGATCCGTTCGTAATTGAATTAGATGAATTGAAAATTAAAGAAAGAAAAGAAAAGCCAATTCAATTCAAGATTAAAAGTGAAGTTCAAGAATTATCTAGATCTAAATATAAAATCAAGAAGACATTTAAAATAAAGAATGAAGAATTGATGATATCCAATCCAATAATCAAGAATCGAAATGAGGCTCGTAGGAATCGATCGAATCTATAGACGTGATGAAAACTGTTGATTACGTATTCTTATCCATCGATGATTTGATACTAGATCGATGATAATCAACGAGAATTAGGGATTTCTTGCAGAAACTAGGGTTTCATCATCTATCCCTTGTCCTTTCATTGATTTTATTCACATTCTAGCCTCTAGTAAATTCAAGAATCGATCGTGGATCCCTAATTAAGAGCGAACACAATCAAAGCATCGCTCGAAACTAGGTCGTCGATTCTTCAATTTGCTAAAGTTTACAAAACTCATAGGACTTAAGAATCGTTTCAAGATTTGTAACATCATCATCTATTGATCGTCTCGATTCCTCCACGAGCGGAGTTTTACTCAAACATCATAACAAGACACACAATCAAGAATTGAGATCGAATCATGATGCAAGAATGTAAAGAAAGCAAGATATAGAAATTTCACCTTTTATTTATCAACAATTTCGTTACAATTCTCTCAAGATCTACAATGAGGAAAGAACTTGATCGTCGATTTGGTTTCACTCGTCTTCGTGAGTCGCGGATCGTCTTGGATCACTTGCTCGGATGAAGATCGGCTTCGCTCCTAAAAGGTTGAAGGCTTCTTGCTTGAATTGTACTCGGTGTTCTTGATTTTTGGCTTGGTGATTGGATTAGGGTTAGGGTTTAGAGATACAAGTTGTGTCACTCAATTTGTGGGAAGAGATGGTTAATGAACAACGAACAATTAATGAACAACCTTAGAAGTGAAGCCTTAGGGTTCCTTTTATAGCCTTCACTAGCTTTGGCTTCCTTTAGAAGCTAGGTCTAGTTTAGCTTCCCTTGTAAGCTAGGTAGTTAGGTAGAAACTTCTAGAGATAGTTATTTAGGCTTTAGCTTCCTTCATAAGCTTGGAGGTTAGGGAGAAGCTTCTAGGTTTAGTTTGTTAAGTAGCTTGCTTTGGAAGCTTGGAAGTTTAGCTTGAATAAGGAGCTTACTGATCTGGCAGAAGACTCTGGAGATTTCTGGAAATTTCTATAGCTTGCTGAGGTGTAGGCATTGAGAGAAGAATACTGGAGAAGAGCTTTGCTGATGTCACTGTCACGTGACCGCGGATCCGCGGCTCATGCCATGCTCCGGCCGCGGATCCGCGGCCCAATAGGAGCTTTGGTGTATAAATTTTACAGTGCTGATTCCTTATGACTTCATGGTATTTTTGTGATATGTTGAATCTTATAATTAGTCCTTGATCACTGCCAGATCTCAAGTCTTTGAGTTGGCGTATTTTTATCAGCACTGTTTCACAGATTTAGCTTTTCTCCTGGAATTTCCTGCACAGATTCTCGAAACAAGTGTTGCGCTATACAAAGATGATGCGATGCCATGATAAACACTCAATTTCCCTCAGAAATGTCGGTTTTAATATATAACACAAGTAATTTGGTTTTTTACGGCTGTTTTGCTAATATGTTCAATATTAATACCGAACACTTATAAATGAGTGCAAATGGAAGGGAAATTGACGTGTTAAAATTGCAATATTTTCGACTGATCAAATTCCCCCAAACTTATTTTTGGTCATCTCGAGCGAACTGTTTTATTAAAAAGAGAAAGAGAAAATAAAGAAAGAGAAAAACTAACTAGCACACTTTCGTAGGCAACACGATTGCACTGAGCACGTGCAACAAGCCTTTAAATCTCTAGGTGTCCCTAGTAGGAGGAGTGTTGTCTCCTGAGGGTTTTCAGCGGATTGCACCCACAAAATCCAATAATAAAAGGAAGACCGTGAAAGTTACATTTAAAGATAAGAATTATAAAAGAAAGACTTTGAAAATTAGATTTTCCAACTAAGCTAGCTTTTCGGTTGTCATGAGCCCTATCTTAGTAGTCATGAAAAGATGTTAGAAATCACATCATCCCTCAATAAAACATCGTCTTTATTCTTCATTCCTATCTGTCTTCCAAACATCGATCATATAACCCTACGTTTGTGTAATAGACATCCCTACACCCGGAGAATTCAATTCAAGCTATCATACTCTTGTCCATCTGCCTCAGTACTTTTTAATTAATGAATATTTAGATGAATTTGCTCACACACTTTCATGCGACCGTTAATACTTCTTGAGATACTAACCGACCGATTACTCATGTGCTTGCTTATATGGTGTTTTTTCCTCGTCTTGCACCACCTAAGGCTTAGCAGTGACTCCCAGACCAGTTGGTCTAAGGCACTAGGTGAAGAGGCACACTCGCTATATTTTTTTATTGCTGCCTTGGCGATAACAAAACCAGTGTTCATTTTTCTCACCATTTTATTTTATTCATTTTTTTATTTTTTATTTCCTTCATACTTTGGCTTTTAGACAAGAGCATTTCAAGGTATTCTCTACTATCCCGAGCTTCAAGACGTGTGTAAGTGCGAATAGTAGGGTATCAACGTTCAAAATGTTTGGCTTCCAGAATAGGAACTATTTTTCAGACTTATTTTTATCCTCAAATTAGTGACTTCCTTCATCTTACTAACCCTTGAGACAACGGCTCATAACTACTTATTACTAGTTCGTATAAGAAAACTTTTAATTTTCTTGATTTTCTTAAATTTTTCTAATCTTTTGGATGTAATTTTTCACTATCTAATCTTTTATTATCTTATTTATGTACACAAAAAAAAAATTTGAAATTTTTTAAATTTTTATAGGTTTTCAAAAAATGTTTTGTGCTTATACAAAGTATGATGCAAATGATGCTCAAATAAGCACAAAGCTCCCCCAAACTTGTTTTCAACAGTGTCATCACTGTTGTCATCCGCTAAATCTCGAAAAACCTGTAAGCCTGGGAGGAAATTTATTAACGGGGGCAAAATATTTAAGTGAAAATCCTCCCCCAACTTATTTTTGGCTCATCATTTTGTGTAAAAATTTTCTTTTCAGGAGCCAGATTATACCCCCTCCAAAACTTGAGTTAAACAATGTTAATCTTTGAAAATCACATGAGAGGGTCAAAAATCATTGGTCGATGCCAAGTTTTGCAAAGACCGAAGGTCAACATGTAACATTTCAAAAAATAAAATAAAATAAAATAAAATATTATTTTTGGGAATTTTCATAATTTAATATTAATTTTTAATGAATATTTTAATAATCGGAATAATTAAATACCGATAAATGGTGAAAATTCTGGAGAAAATTTTAGAAATTCTAAAATAGCTTGTTTTGTGAAAATATGCCATTTTACAGTTTTTTATGATGGATTATATGGTATTTTAATGTAATCGCGATTGAAATTCGCTAAGTTGTATTTTTGGACTTTTGTGCAAAATGTGCACATGTCATTTTCTACACTTGTTTCATGTTTTGAACTCATGTTAAGCCTAGGGTTGAACCATGCTTAGGTGACCATGGTGGGTTGAACCATTTGATTAGGGTAATTGGGTTAATTAGTGTTTTGGTTAGGTTAATGAGCTTTGATTAGTGTTGGGGTTGACTTTGGTTAAGAGAGACAGAGAGAGAGAGAGCCATGATGGTTTTGGGCATGCTAACATCTAATGGAAAGGTAAGGGTGAGGGGGGTTAATTTGAGGTTATGCCTTAACCCACTGTTTCTTTCACCCTCCCTCTCATTTATCACATCACTCCCTCTCACCCACTCACTTCTCTCACACCTACAGCACACATCAGCCCCTTTATCAACACATCAGCCCCGTTATCCTCAACATCAGCTTCATTCAAGCCACCCTACACCCTCATCAACCCTCAACTCAGCAGCCTTAGCAACACAAAACCACACCACCACACCACCACAACCATTGCCACAACACTACACACAAATAAAACACAGAAACAGTTTCAGCCCCAAAACAGTTTCAGCTTCAGCACAGCTGCATCAGCAACACCAGCAGCTGCTACAGGAGCACTCCAGCAGCACCAACCCACTCCTCCTTCCATCATCTTCCCTTCGCCTTTGTTCTAGGATCCCTTGAGGTATAATCTCACAACCCAATTCCTATCTTGCAAGTTTTAGTGTTTAGCTGAAAAGTTACTGTTATATCCATAATTTAGTGCTAGTTTAGGCAAAACTTGAGTGAGACTTGACCAAGTGTGGTTTTGATCATTAGTATAACCTTATTAGGTGTTTTTGAGACCATCGTAACAAATATTACCCCAGATTCCTAGTATTTACCAGAGTTATTCGACTTGGCGTATTTTAGCGTTTTTGTCGATTTTGAGACCTTTCTGAGACCTGCTTTCACCCGGGACCTCCTAGGGAAAAATTGACTTGGCAGTGAGCTGTGCAGGCACCCTGGAACTACTACCCAAAGCCCTAGCCACCATCTCAAAGCCCCGGCCGCAAATTTAATCCCCCTGGCCGCAATTTGCGGCCAGAGCAGTGTAAAACTGCCTCGTTTTGCGTGCACAGCCCCTTTTCATGTAAAATTGACCCCCGGTATGTCTAGTTTTGACTGTTTCCTGTTAGGGTAAAATCTGGGTTGAATTTCTTGAGTTGGCGTATGATTTACGACGTGTTTTCGTATGGATTTTGGTATTCGATGATTCGTATCTGTCGGGTGGCGTTTGGACGTCAACGACAGTGGATATTGGTTGTTTTTGCACACAAGGTCACAGGTTTTTACCTGTGGGCGTAGTGTGCGCCATTTTGGTTTCTGACATGGTTTTCATGAGTTTTAGCGTGTGATATCCTTGTAGGTACCCCACGTGGCGTCGAGGCGTTGGAGATGCAAACAGCGACATCGGCACCGGCACACATAACAAGGTGAGTAGATTTATATCTACGGGGAGAAGTTGGGTGGATGGCGTATAGCACCCCCGCAGTCCGAGGTGATGTATACGGATGCGTATACACACCTATAAATATTATATGTTGTTGAGATTATTATTGATGTTTAAATGGATAATGGTATATTGGATTGGTGAAAGGTTACGAAACCATAGGGTAGTGGGTGCACTACACATACATGTACACACATACATACTTGCATACATCCTTGTTCATATGTGGTTATGGGATTCTATATAGATATGTGTTCACATGGGTTTGGGTTATGTGTTCACATACGGATTTGAGGATGACACATGGGGTTTATATGAGTCGATGAGTTTGATCTGGATTATGATATCGGTGATATGGTAGGATTCAGGATTGAGATACGTCTTGATGTTTTAGGGGATTTTGGGAATAATGATGCCATAGGAATTGTGACCTATATATAATAATGATCGACATGGGATTATGATGCATGATAGGATATGATGTGATATGATATGACAGGATACTTATGATAGGCCGCTTTGGGCAATGTATACTCTTGGTGACGATATGTGATGATAATACCGATTTATACTAGACTGTCGATCAGTAGTCAGATCTTGATTATGTTGATGATGTTAGCATTGTACCAGACATAGGTCAGTACCCAGATTATGATGATCTTGATAAAGAGAATACTTGATGAATGATATGATAAATGTGATATGGACCCGTACCCAGATTTGGGGATGCCGTACGACGGATTTACGTACGAGCTATATGTTGATATTTGATCCGCCTACTTGACTTGGGAATAACCGATTATAGAGATATGGTATCGGATGTGATATGATCGAGGTGGGATCACCGACTATATGTGTGTATATTTATGTATCGACTCAGAGGTTAGACGGTTTCCTTTACCTACTGTTGGCTTTAGCTCAGCCTTATAGTGGTGTAGCTATATGACTCTTATGACATTAGATGCAGTTTAGTGATCATGGTGTTCAGTATTTCAGCACCCGCATATTGTTATTGTTGCTCTGCATCGTATACTGTTGTGATTCATTTTCTATTATTAATATCCTGCTGCTAGGACACCAGCACCATTACCGATGATGCGTATGTACCACGTACACTTATTTGCTGTCGCACACACATCTTCATCGGTAATTGCCATGTCACGTACACTTAGAGAATACTATTGCCTGATTTAGCTTGTTAGCTAATAGTGACATGATATTAGTGTACTTGCCTCATATGCCAGCTTGACATTGTAGCTATTGCTTGTCACATCATGCATACTGTTGTTCATTATATGCCGCATTCATGGATTCGCATGCTTATATTCATGGTTTACATACTATTGATGATTCGGATTTCCATGATGTTTTCTGGATTTGGAGGAAAACCGCAAAACATATATATAAACTGCTTTCTCTTTTTAATAAAAATGCGGTTTTCCCATGATGTATGAGTCGTCCACCATGAGTTTTGCTGATGGATTTCGAGACCCGATTCGAGGAGGCGGATGAACCGTTTCGGGTACATGGTGGGCCCGGTGCGGTACCTCGGGGCAAGAAGATCGCAGGAGATGGCGTTGAGCCTGGCAGGGGAGCACGACCGACCGGTGATATTACCCGACATGTCGGATATCCGGAGGATACCGTCGTAGTCATGAGATGGATAGTAGGGGCCGATCTGGACTGACGGCGCCCTGGATATTATGATTGAGACATTGAGATTTGAGATATTGAGGTACAGAGATTGTGATACAGAGATATCGAGATATTGAGATTTATGTTTTGTGCCGATGCTAGGCACTGTTTTATGCTGATTTCATTATGATACCTCATTTTAAAAAAAATACACAAATCTCACAAAGTTACAAAAGCAGTTTTCTTCAGTACATGCATTCTGTTCCATGCATTCATACATCATTCATTTGATATATTGTCACCTTATGCACTGACATGTACACATGGGTTTACACTTGGGTTAGATATTTATACTAGCCACGGTTAGAGATTGCTGGTTATATATTTTAGGATTATATATTTTGATCGTATGACCTATGATTGCGTCATACATTCGATTTTCTGTTCGTAGATCTTTTTCTACTCACGAGTTGGCAACTTACCCCCGTTGTGCCCCAGTTTCTTGCAGGTGTTGCCGTACGGGTTTTGTTACGGCTTTGCGGGCACAGCTTCTTTCAGGTGACTTGCTAGTAAGTGGGTTATTTGCATCATACCCATCATTATACATTGTATATTGTATTCAGTTGTATCTAGAAGTTCCATCAACCAAACATGTACTTATTTGATATAGAGACCAGTGATGTTTACTCTTTCGACCTTAGAGTCGCACGTTATATTCTGTGGATTTCTTGTTGTTGGAGTTTTCTTTCTGTTGTGATCCTCGCCTTTAGGCGTTGTATATTATGTTGCATACAGGTTGATTTGATATGGTTCTTCCTACTCCCTACTATTTTTCTTGGTTTAGATTTCTGGGTTCGGCTTACTTAGAGTACGTACACCTCGGGACGTTCGTAGTCTAAGTGCAGGTCATGTTCCGTACTTTCGGGTCGTGATACAACACCAACCATTCAAAAATTTTATCAATGTAGTGCTCAGGTTGGTGGAAGAAGAAGCGGGGAAAGGGTAAGTGGTGGAATAGAATGTGTGTGCGTCTCATTTTGAAGAGACGATGCAGTGAATGTGATGGATTACTCGCATTCTTTTAACAGTTCAAAACAAGGGGTGGAGGTTCAATTTCAATGTTTGGGAGATGATTCATCTCAACACCCATGTCATTCAAAAATGCGAGTTCATCAGCGAAGATCTCCTCAAAAGTTCCATCAATACCCCGAAGAATAATGTCATCACAAAGTACGGGGTGATCTTCAGACTCTAAAAACGGTTCATAATCAGTGTTAGTTGTTGACCCAAACAACTCGGTGGAAGAGTCCGTATGTGTATGATACATAGTTGGGTCAAACAATAACGTATGAAAAGAGTCTAGATCAGTATCATGAGGATCATCAAATTCACTGCTGTCGACATCCATTAATTCGACAGAACAGACCTGAGCAGTAGGTTCGGAGGGTACACTTCCCAACTTGTAAATGTTCAGCTCAATTGACCTATTCCCGAAGGATAGGGTCATAGAGCCATTACGACAGTTGATGATAGCGTTGGAAGTGGCCAAAAAGGGGCGACCTAAAATCACCGGAATTTGATTCCGTGGGTTCGCTACAGGCTATGTATCAAGTACAATAAAGTCCACAGGGAATACAAATTCCCCGATTTTTATTAACACATCCTCCAGTTCACCCCTAGGTTTGATGATTGATCGGTGAGCCATCTGGAGAGTTATGCTCGAGGGCTTTAACACTCCGAAACCTAGTTGCTCGTAAACCGAGTATGGAAGCAAGTTAACACTAGCGCCCAGGTCTAGTAGAGCACGATTAATATGTTTTTCCCCAATAGAAATGGAAATAGTAGGACAACCAGGGTCCTTACGTTTTTGTGGTAATTGTTGGGGGAAAGCCGTATCTACAGTCTTTGCCATGAATATTTTCTTGGGCACTTGAGTCTTCCTCTTCCTAGTGCACAAGTTCTTAAGAGTTTTCGCATAGGACGGAACTTGTTGGATAGCATCTAGGAAAGGGATGTTGATGTTAACTTGCTTAAATATGTCCACAAGTTTCTCCATTTGGGCATTGGGTTTGTTGGGCCTCAACCTATTTGGAAATGGAGCTCTATCAATAAGTGTTGGGTCCAACATTTGTGGAGAAGTTTGTAGAGGTAGGAAGGATGAAGTGGGTGGAGGGTTCGAGCCTTTGGGAAAATGGAGAATAGGCTCGGAAGAAGACGGTAAATTAGACGAAATGGGATAAGAAGTAGAAGTGTGAGTGGAAGTGAAAGTGGAAGCCTGGGGTTCACTTGATTCCTCAACATCAATCTGTTCACCCACATGATTGTCTAGCACTCTTCCAGATCTCAATATGGTAAGTGCATCCACATTTGTGTAATGTGAAGGTCCAGGATCAGGTAGGGGTTGAGCCGGAAGATTCCCTTTCTCTCTTGCACTCAATTCGGCATTTATTCATTCAATTTGTGCTTCCATCGATTTAATATTCTCATTTTGAGTGAGAATGATCTTCATCAAATTCTCGACGGAAGATTGCAAACTTGCCGTTCCTTGGATGGATTGTTTCATGAAACTATCCAAGGTTTGTGCTAGTGCAGAGGAATTATCAATACCGGCCAATTGCAAAGAGTTTTCATGTGGTGCAAAAGTGTTGGCCGGATTTTGGAAGTTTTGTGATTGGTGGGGGTGCTGAATCAATTGAAGTGGTTGCTGTTGTGGTGGAAGAGCCCTTTGGAAATTGTTTTGGGTTGGAACCGTATTTTGAGTTTGTGATTGGTTCCAAGCAAAAGGACATTCTTCCGTCAAATATGAAAGTTTTGAACAGCAGCCACATACGGTTTTGAGAAGTGTGTATTGGTTTAGGGAGGCTGAAGAGATTTTGTTTTCTATAGCGTCGAGTTTCCTTTGTATTGTGGCCATTTCGGCTCTCATTATAACGGAAACATCGAGCTGATTGACATCTTCCCTAGGCGGTGGTGGTCTAACACTTTCCCATTGTAACGTGTTTTGAGCTAAATCTTCTAGATATTTCCAAACTTCACCATCATCTTTGGTCATGAAAGTGCCTTGACACATGGTTTCAAGCATCTGTCTAGTAGCGAGATCAATACCCTCATAGATAATTCGACACAAATCCTATCTAGAGATTCCGTGATGAGGGCATTGGATAAGAAGATCCTTGAACCGTTCAAAGCATTTCCAGAATGGTTCATTTGGAAGTTGGGTGAATTTGAAGATTTCGCTCCGAACACGGCTGGTCTTGTGATTGGGATAAAATTTCTTTAGGAATGCTTTTACAAATTCATCCCATTTTGAAATAGAATGTGCGGTTGTATTATAAAGCCACTTCTTGGCTAAGTCGCACAAAGTGAATGGGAGAAAACGTAAATGCAGAGCATCCATAGACAGTTGTGACGTTCCAATCATTGCGCATACGTTTTCGAATTTGGAGATAAAAGCGTATGCATCTTCAGAATCAAGACCGTGAAATTTGGGTAACAGTTCGATGAATTCGGGATTGATTTCAAAATTTTCCCCGTTGGCTGGTGGTATAGAAAGACAGGTGGGAAGGGGAACACGTAAAGGATAGCATCTCTCTTGGAGAGAAATGCGTGGAGGATTCTGCGCACCTGCGGGCGGTGGCAGAGTGGTGTAAAAGTTTGATGGATAACCGTCCATCGCGGCGGTGGTGGGAAAAAGAAAATGTAGAAATACTGATTTTGGGGTCGATAGGGGAAAACGCGGACAAGACGGGCACTAGAATTCCGTGTCCAGCCGAGCTTGCACTAAAGGGTTTAGTGCAAGTGGCAGCGTCAAGATAATTAGGGGAAAAGATGAAGTGATGTTTGTTTTGAAAAAGATACGGATTTTTGAAAAAATGATGCAAATCACAACAAATGCACAAGCAAAACCCTAAGTCTAATGGTCACCTAGATCAAGTCTCTAGACCACTCCTAACTGCCAGAAGACAAATTGCAGGATCAATCCTCTACTACCTCTTTGTCTCTCCTGTGGCCAGGTAAGTGCCAGGTAAGTGGGAGGTTCTCCACTACGTAAGTAGTGGGCCTAATTAAATAACCACTTGCCTTAGACACACTTGCCTTAGACACCACAAAAGAAACGCGGATAAGCAATAGATTACCCACGACCTCCTTCTGTCCTAAGTGAGCGCGACGCTTCTTAGAGTCAAGTCTAGATTTCTTTTAGTTAATGAGGGTAATGCGGATGCAGTTTTGTGATTTTCGGGGCTTAGGAAGGGTAATGAACTCCCCACCTAATCTGAATTTGGTCTTTGCCCCTTAAATTCCGTATTAAAAATGCAAACAACCAAGATCAAACGCGCACAATTTTTTTATTTTTGCGGCGCTGCGAATTTTGTAAAGAAACCTGCAACAAATTTGTTATTGGAGCAGATTGAGGAAGAGATAAGAAAGTCAAGAAGTCACCTGAGAATTTACATACACTGTAGCTACAGTGCCGCCGCGCTTCCGCCGCAATAGGCTGCTAATGCCGTGGATCCGCCGCGGTTCTACAAGATCACTGCACAAAAAATTCACAGAATGCCTCTGTTGACTCTCTGAGCTCTCTGGAGTATTCAAAATATTTTTCCTCAAGCTCCACAGATTCCAGATTTCCTCGCAACAAATCACAACGAATCGTTTAGTGTTTGTACGAATTTTGATCTAAAAATTTTAATGGAATAAATTTTTCAACTCAAATTTCAAAAACGAACAAATTAGCACAGATCCCCGACAACGGCGCCATTTGATTGAATGAATTCTCGGTGTGTAGTTTTAGAAAATGTATAGAAATCACAACCAAAGAAATTTTTGACCGCAATCAATAACGGTGTTGATTGTAGCGCGTTAGCGAGTGCGGATCGTCCACAGGGAAAGTGAGATCCGTTCGTAATTGAATTAGATGAATTGAAAATTAAAGAAAGAAAAGAAAAGACAATTCAATTCAAGATTAAAAGTGAAGTTCAAGAATTATCTAGATCTAAATCTAAAATCAAGAATGAAGAATTGATGATATTCAATCCAATAATCAAGAATCGAAATGAGGCTCGTAGGAATCGATCGAATCTATAGACGTGATAAAACCTGTTGATTACGTATTCTTATCCATCGATGATTTGATACTAGATCGATGATAATCAACGAGAATTGGGGATTTCTTGCGGAAACTAGGGTTTCATCATCTATCTCTTGTCCTTTCGTTGATTTCATTCACATTCTAGCCTCTAGTAAATTCAAGAATCGATCGTGAATCCCTAATTAAGAGCGAACACAATCAAGAAAGTATCGCTCGAAACTAGGTCGTCGATTCTTCAATTTTCTAAAGTTTACAAAACTTATAGGACTTGAGAATCGTTTCAAGATTTGTAACATCATCATCTATTGATCGTCTCGATTCCTCCACGAGCGGAGTTTTACTCAAACATCATAACAAGACACACAATCAAGAATTGAGATCGAATCATGATGCAAGAATGTAAAGAAAGCAAGATATAGAAATTTCACCTTTTATTTATCAACAATTTCGTTACAATTCTCTCAAGATCTACAATGAGGAAAGAACTCGATCGTCGATTTGGCTTCGCTCGTCTTCGTGAGTCGCGGATCGTCTTGGATCACTTGCTCGGATGAAGATCGGCTTCGCTCCTAAAAGGTTGAAGGCTTCTTGCTTGAATTGTACTCGGTGTTCTTGATTTTTGGCTTGGTGATTGGATTAGGGTTAGGGTTTGGAGATACAAGTTGTGTCACTCAACTTGTGGGAAGAGATGGTTAATGAACAACGAACAATTAATGAACAACCTTAGAAGTGAAGCCTTAGGGTTCCTTTTATAGCCTTCACTAGCTTTGGCTTCCTTTAGAAGCTAGGTCTAGTTTAGCTTCTCTTGTAAGCTAGATAGTTAGGTAGAAACTTCTAGAGGTAGTTAGTTAGGTTTTAGCTTCCTTCATAAGCTTGGAGGTTAGGGAGAACCTTCTAGGCTTAGTTTGTTAAGTAGCTTGCTTTGGAAGCTTGGAAGTTTAGCTTGAATAAGGAGCTTGCTGATCTGGCAGAAGACTCTGGAGATTTCTAGAAATTGCCATAGTTTGTTGAGGTGTAGACATTGAGAGAAGAATACTGGAGAAGAGCTTTGCTGATGTCACTGTCACGTGACCGCGGATCCGCGGCTCATGCCATGCTCCGGCCGCGGATCCGCGGCCCAATAGGAGCTTTGGTGTATAAATTTTACAGTGCTGATTCCTTATGACTTCATGGTATTTTTGTGATATGTTGAATCTTATAATTAGTCCTTGATCACTGCCAGATCTCAAGTCTTTGAGTTGGTGTATTTTTATCAGCACTGTTTCACAGATTTAGCTTTTCTCCTGGAATTTCCTGCACAGATTCTCGAAACAAGTATTGCGCTATACAAAGATGATGTGATGCCATGATAAACACTCAATTTCCCTAAGAAATGTCGGTTTTAATATATAACATAAGTAATTTGGTATTTTACGGCTGTTTTGCTAATATGTGCTATATTAATACCGAACACTTATAAATGAGTGCAAATGGAAGGGAAATTGACGTGTTAAAAATGCAATATTTTTGACTGATCATCACCCGAGCACCCCTTGGCCTACCCCACTCCTCTCATGTTGTTTATTTTCTCTGCACACTTTCCAGATAATTAAAATTTAACATTACTCCATGATTTAATGTATTTTAATTCTCTAATTCATATCCTAAACTCTAATCCTACCCTATAAGTACAACCCTACACTTTGGCACTCTTTATTCTGAATTCAAGTGCCAAAACTCTCCAAAATTCTCAAGTTCAAGGAGTTGTGCAAGTGGAGTTAGCAAAGGGTGAAGTTCCGGCGAAGTTCCGAAGAGATTCCGGCGACGAAACGACGCTCCGACACTTTCCCTAGCTTCCCCCTTCTCCCCTCTAACCTTGTAGCCTGTAAGTCCCCTCTCCCCCACTCTTCTTCTATTCTAAAAACTTTCATTCTTAAAACTCGACGAAAACGGGGTTAATCCGACTTCCGTTTCGTTCTTCTTTAAAAATTCTAACTTTTCTTAAACCATACAATACCATACTCTCATATAATGTTTAACAAATATTAACAAACTATTAAAACAAGTTTCATGTCAAAAGAAGTTTTTATGCAATTTTTATCGTATTTTTACGGTAAAATACCATATACTTTACTTTCAACACAAATCAACATAATACTTGTATTACCTTTAGACAACTCACGAGGTAATGACCTACCTCATCACAACACAGATTTTTGACATAGCACGATGAAATTTTGTAACTCTAGTTATGGGAAAATACGACATTACGAATAAATACCATCAACTTGTAAAACAATTTCTTTAAAAAGTGTGTTAATCAATTCCATGCAATTGCGCCTCTAAAACCAACTTTTGGGGACCCCGATCGGGACGGTGCAGGTTATCGCACGTTCTCGGACCTAGTAGATCGGACGCAGACATCCGAAAGGAGCATTCGATCTCGATGGAATTATTAATGCTATTTTTAAGAAAATGAGATTTCTACAAAATAAATAAAAGTTATTTTATTAAATATATATATATTTATATATATATGAATATTATCAAAATATCTATTTTAAATATATTATACAAATATTCCAAGTTTTCTAAATCAAAGAAATCACCATTACATGAAACTACCATCCAAATTCAAAACAATTCCAATATTTCAATAAAATACCACATACAATGAAAACTAGGTTCTACTCACTAGAAATTTTACTTTTATAAAATATACATCTATGAAAACCCTAAAGACGATAATTAAATACTTGGGGTGTATTTTGAATATGTATCAAAACTATTTTTACATAAAAGCCGTCAAATTATACTAAATTACAATAAAGACACTAGTAAATATAGGTTTAAGCGTGACCAATTCTCTTGAGTCTCAGAGAGCCGGAGAATGTGGGTGCTTTCCTATCTAAAGTAAACAATCTAACAAACGGTGTTATCAATACGGTAATTGTCTTGGAAAAAGACACAAATCCTGCTGTCCATGTACAGCAGTTACCGATAATATCAAAACTAATTCAGGACTTCAATTTCTTTTCAAAGTGTCTGACTCAGACTGGGTCTTAAACTAATCAATCTGACTTGAATATGATTCTAGTATAAATTACAATACAACATGAATCCATGAATCCGTCTATTCAATCTATATTGACTGAACCGAACCATGGATATACTCCGTCTATATGACTCTCCATTTATATCCATTCTGTTTACTGATATCATGCTTTTGGCAAGTCATCCATCGATATAAAAAAACAATACAATCAATACAAAAGACATCGCGGGGTTTTTTAAAGAGATAGATTGGTACGGAATGTGTTAGAAGTGGCACGAGACTGTAACCTTAATACACCTAACCTGAATATCCATTGCCGTTGTACCGTGGCTGAACGGTTCCTTGTGCTCCGTATACCTTAGTCTTTGGGATAGTGGGACTCCTCTCGTATAAATTGGCATATTCTGTACCAAGCTACAAACAACTGCGTTAATTTTATAATCAATCTCACTAGTCATATTCTCTTTCGGTCTATTTTATCTCTACTCATATTTAGGACTTACCGAGCGATTGTTCGCTGACGACATTTCTTTTCTTCTTTCTTTGTAATTTTGTCAGGTGATTTGGACGCACTAGAGACCGAGCCCAGTACTGAGGACTTGGAGCAATTTGCTATCGACCCAGAGCTGTAGGCACTTGTACATACTTTTCTTTTCAGTTATGCCATTGTTTAGGCATTGCTTTCTATTCATATATTTACATTCCAGTTGTACCTGTAAAAAAATGTTTAAGAAATAAAGTTGCTGTTCATTTATATTCCTGTCTCTTGTGTACATTTACTTTATATTGCTTAGTTACACTTAGCATGTTTACTTCTGAGTAAATACGTAGCGAGCCTCGCCGCGTCTCCTCCCCGTACATCGGGAAGCAGGGCGTGACAGGTTTTGTTGGCGGCCCATGCAGGTCAGCTCTGTATGGACATGCAGGTCAGTTCTGCATGGACATACGGGTCAATTTTGCATGAAGTCCTAAGCAATATAACACAAGAATCAGCAACTAATAACATTCTTTATAATTCATATTCCTTGAATCTTACAATTTCATACATTTTGAATCTATCCTAACCCAAATTTTTCTTTCAAGGTTATGGATTCCCCAAACAATACTAGTACTAACTTCAACAACACACCACTACCTCTACCGCTTACACCTACCATCACTGCTCCGATCAATGAGCAAACAGTACTGCTTGAGGCGATCCGTAGCCTCCCGGAGGGACAGCAGCAGCAGACTGATATTTTGATGAACCGTCCAGAAGAGGAAGCACCTGGGGTAAAGCAATTTCGGACATTGCACCCCAAGCAATTCTCGGGAAAAGAAAGCCTTCTGGAAGCGGAGGAATGGGCTCAGAGTATTGAGGATGATCTGGCAGCAGCACAAATGCCATAGATCGCTTGGGTACGAGTTGCAAAGTTGTTGTTAGTTATATGTATGCCCTAGAGGCCATTACTATACATAGGATGTATATTGTAGTGGATGCTTGGACATATATAGGGAAGACTTTCTTGCTCGACATGATAGTATGTTATCTGGTTGATCTTTACCTTAACGTGTACACTGATTGTCTCTCTGTTACATGTTGGTAAAGCCCTTAGGATGTGTACTTGACTACCTGGACTATGATGCGGATCATACTAGTGGGGACATGGTAGTCCTTAAGTACATCCTTCAAGGTCCCTAGTCGTGGGTGTATCGAAACGGGGCATCGATATACCAGAGTAGACTAGCGTATACCTTCTCGACCCATACAGATGGGCGATGGATGATCCCATATCCATTGGTGTTTGACATCAGAGATGATATATGGGTGCTCAGTGGAGACTGGGTACACTGGACGGACTCGCCGAGAACTCCCAGATGGTATTATACCTTACGTCAGATGGCAGTTCTCTGGTGACACTAGTACAGAGTAGTCTGTTGACCCGAGATCGTCATAGAGTCTTGTGTGGTTCCCACTGTGCTTTGATTTCCACCTTACCATGTCCAAGAGGGCGTGCAAAACGGTGGTTTTTGGGTACAGTCCCGAATCACATGGAGGCAATGAGCGATAGGAGGGGATTCGTCTCTCCCGGTATAGGGAGTTGATGTTGCACTGTGTTCGATTGGCTATAACCGGAAATCCCTGGCCAGGGTTGCTGAGATTTACTGGTAAGTGTTACCTGTAGTTTCTTGAACTGTTATAGTCCTCATATCGACACGACTTATCGAGCTATTGGGGTCTGACGTTTACCACCCCTAGGCGAGATATGCGACATATCAGACGACGAGACCGGACTGTACGGTAAGTGTTACTGGTTGGATTCACAGGAGTGTGAGCGGGCTTGCTCGTCGATCTTCTGATCGCTCAATACCCGGGTGGCCGTTATGTTTAGCAGACCGCTTGCGGCTTGTGGGTGTTTGATATGATCATCACCTGCTGCCGGCGTATTGACGAGTCTTTAGAGTCCTATACAGAGGTTTCCTGGCTCAAGCGAAACGAAATAGGAGCGCATATGAGATATGTGCGGGACCGAGAATAATGCGTGTATGTGATACCGTATTCTATTCTCGCGATAAATGTATCGATTGGTTGTATGCGATATAACCTAGTTATCGAATCGAGGATTGATTCGATAAGTCGATACATCGGATATTAGTCGGTTATATGCAGTATGACCGGATCATTAAATCAAGTGTTGATTTAATGATTTAATGTATAATTATATATTTGATATATTACTTTGCATTAACTAGTATTGGTTCACTTAAAATGGATTTTCTCACTTGAAATACACAAGTTGTATATGTGATATACTTTTGTGCACTTGTTTGTATCATGTTTGATGATACATGCAAACTTGGGTTTGTGTAAAGAATTAAACCATGGTTATGTTAATGGTTAGGGTTTTGATTTACTTATCTATTCATTTATTTATTTATTCATTTTTGAAAGATAAAGAGAAATGGTGGCTTGATTTGTTTTCTAGTTGAAGCTTCATGAAGCTTTGAATAAGTCCACCATTTTTGTTTCATACTTAACCCTAACCATTCAACCTAACCTTAGTTAATTCTCTACACCTAACCATGGTTGTAAATATGATAAGTATCATTTTATTTCCTATTTTTGATATACTTATCATATTCTTTCTTCTTCTTCTTCTTCTTGAACAAAGAAGAAAGCTTGCTACCATTAATGGCAACTTGAGAAAAAGAGTGAGAAATCATATTCTAAAGTGAACCCACTTCCTATTTCTTCATCCTCTACCTCTTGCCAAGTAGTATAGGGTGTTTTCTTCACAAGTTTCATGACTTGGTGAAGTGGGAGCTTGATCTTGTGTTGCCTCGACGTAGATCATCTTCGGTATCGAAGTCGACGACCTAGCCCGATCATTCTTTCGATGAAACCACCGCGAGAATCCGGGATCCGATGGGTACAGCGGAGGGACTTCATCATGGAGCTATGGAGGTGGAGGACCGGATCTACAAAGGTTGTATTTTCGTTCACTCTTAGTTAAGTTGTTAACTAGTTGCTTGTTTCGCCTAAAATTCTAGTTAACGATCGCATTAGGGTTTCTCGGCACCGGAAATTTTTGAATTTGGCATGGTTGATGCCTTGTGAGACCTCATTAGTGTGCCTAGGAATCCTACAGTGGTATCAGAGCCTAGCTAGAGCCTTAGGCGATGAGTAGACGGAGTTACAAGTCCGATCGAACCGAAACCCTAATACAAATTTGCTCTCTGTACATTTTTTGAAATCGGGGATTTTTGAGAATTAAAAATATGCAGAAAAATCAGCAAGAATTTCTAAGAATTACTGTGAAGCACGTGGTTCTGATTCGATCAAAGTGCGGCAGAACCGTGGCATTAGCATGGCTAATGCGGCGGTTCCGCGACCATTTTGTCTCTTCTTCCATTTATTTTTGCACAGTAATTCCTATATTTTGGTGCTGTATTTTCTGGGAATTTTTAAATCTTACTCAAGAGTTGAGTTTTCTGGGTTGTATTGGGAGTTCGTAGATTCGATCGGATTATCAAACTTTGTCTATGTGTTTTTCCGGGTAATTTTAGAATATGTTAAAAAGTTCGGCCGGATATAAATACCCAATTTTTCCCCCTGCCGGGAAATTTCCAATTGTTGGATTTTTCCGTAGTTTAACGACGTTCTAAGTAGTGCAAGTAACGCGATGGTCACTCTAGAAGACAACAAACCTTAACTCGATTATGTGACCGTCTTGAACTGCCCTTTGAACCTTAGGGTTTGGGGCAGTACGGCGTGCCACATGTGAGGCGTTGGTTTGACCCTTCTACGGCTGGACCGTTGGTACTGAGGTACGAAGTGAATGTTTTTGAACTTATTTCATGCGATGAGCTGTTTCGGGAAAACTTGGGTGTTCGATTGTTCGATCGGAAAGTTTAACATTTTCTATTTATCCGGAATGTGATACAATATTTGGAATCCACAAGTAGTTATGAGATAACTGAATGAATGTTATAAACATAGCAGTTTAGTCTCACTTGATTGGTTGCCACGGAATTTTGATGTGATCGAAAGTCCGTCGCAATCACGTAGCGTACGCGGATACTCGCCGGGTAAACTTAATAGACAGCCTC
This sequence comes from Agapanthus africanus, assembly GCA_030015575.1. Lineage (NCBI taxonomy): Eukaryota > Viridiplantae > Streptophyta > Magnoliopsida > Asparagales > Amaryllidaceae > Agapanthus > Agapanthus africanus. Next base: position 742,824,399 of record CM057341.1, read on the forward strand.
ACTCCATAGCCCCGACCAAGTGACTGTAGGAGAACCCCGTCGCCGAAAGCATCCGTTCGGGTGCTCGCGGCAGCGGTGTTCCGCCTTGGTGCACTTCGTCGACGGTATCGGGGGTGCGGCCGTCTATTGAAGTTTGCGACGAGCATTCGATCAGGATGTCGGGAATCTTGTTGAATTGCGACGAGCATTCGACCAGGTTGAAGCGAATGCTGCACAGCTGAAATCCATCTTTGAAAGCAATGATGTATTTCCGACGGGCTGGTGCTGAGGAAAAAGCTTGACTTTACTAAACAGTTCACGCAGAGTCAGGAGGCTGTTCAGCAAGAAATTGATGAGAAACTTTCATCCTGTCTGCAACAACGGGCCCGAGTTGAAGCGGAGCTGGCTGCAGCGGCTAACCTTGAAAAGGAGTTGAGAGGAGAGCGCGAGCAACTGGCTGACTTATTGAAAACGCCTCCTTCTCAGTAGCTGCCTTTGTATCAATTAAACACTTGTAATTTTTTGAATAACATGCATCCATTTTTTATTCTTTCATATGATATATTTTGTACCCAATCGAATTCATGAATAAAATATACATTTCTTTTCGCAATGTCTTCTGTCATCCCTCCGCTTTCTTCTTTCTTTTGTTATCAGTATGTCACCTCAGCAAACATAGCCAGCATATGATAGGATGAGCCTCTTGTTTTGGCTTCTTCGAGGGGTAGTGATGGTTTAGAAAGGAGGTTTAGATCTGCTGCCTAAGACATTTCAATTTCATGAGCCGTGAGGGTCTCATAAAGACTTTTCTCCCTACGAGTCGTGAGGATCTCATAGGTGTATTTTTTCCTTAAGAATCGTGAGGATTCCCAAGTGTGGTTTCTCTTGAGAGTCGGAAGGATCTCACAAGAGAATTTTTCCCTCTTACAAGTCGAGAGGACTCGTAAGTGGTTGTTTCCCTCCGTGTCGAGATTTGACTTTGGAGAGTGGTCCGTGAATAGTATGCAAGAGTCCATTTTGGACCGACTTGCAGGACCCCAGTGCTTAGGAAACAGGTTTTTTAATCCCCACTGCCTAAGGCTTTTCCCTGCGAGTCGAGACGAATCGAGAAGTTCTCGCAAAGACACCAATTTCCTCACGAGTCAAGACGAATCAAAAAGTTCTCGCAAGAATGTCCTAACGTCACAGTTAACCTCTGCGCTTTACGACAGAGGTCCGTTAGGGTCTGTGGTACTAGGGTTTTGCCTGTCGTACCGTCGCGTTGACTGATGTATTCCTCGATAGGCAATCTTGCTGTTCGAGCAGCCTTGTGACTGTCATGTCTCTGATCCCTTCGGGGTCTGGACAAGACGTCTTCAAGCAATCTTCCTAGGCATTTTGACCGTCGGAAGAGCAAGCGTTAGGAATTTTACCATGCCGCTTTTTACTTACGGTTAGGCTCATTTTGGGGAGCCCCGATGAGTCATGACCACTCCGCGCTGGTGTGGGATGATCTCCGATGGTCTTTCAGGTTTTATATGAGTTGCCGTCAAGACCCTGAAGCTAGGAATTTGGCCTCTGCTTCGTTTGCTGGCATCGCGTCTGCTGTAACGGGACGAATGTCGCGGTTGTCTCTAGGTTGTTGGTGAATCGTCGAGGTTTGGAACTAGGGATTTTGTCGTGGCTCCGTTGTTTGATTGTTGTGTCCGAATCTTGTTGGAGGAAAGACGCTGTAGTGACATTTTGTATGCTGTATCAAGACGAACGTTGAGGTAGTGACCACTCCATGTGGGATGATCTCCGGTACTCTTTCAGGTTTTATATGAGTTACCGTCAAGACCCTGAAGCAAGGAATTTGGCCTTCGCTTTGTTTGCTTGCATTACGTCTGCTGTATCGAGACGTTGAGGTGGTGACCAATCCATATGGGATGATCTCCGGTAGTCTTTCAGGTTTTATATGAGTTACCGTCAAGACCCGGAAGCTAGGGATTTGGCCTTCGTTTCTTTTGCTTTGGCGTGTCCGAATCCTATTGGAGGAAGGACTCTATAGTGACATCTCGTCTGCTGTATCGAGACGAACGTCGAGGTGGTGACCACTCTATATGAGATGATCTCCGGTAGTCTTTCAGGTTTTATATGAGTTACCGTCAAGACCCTGAAGCTAGGAATTTGGCCTTCGCTTCATTTGCTTTGGCGTGTCCAAATCCTGTTGGAGGAAGAACACTGTAGTGACATCTCGTCTGCTGTATCGAGACGAACGTCGAGGTGGTGACCACTCCATATGGGATGATCTCCGGTAGTCTTTCAGGTTTTATATGAGTTACCGTCAAGACCCTAAAACTAGGAATTTGTCCTTCGCTTCGTTTGCTTTAGTGTGTCCGAATCCTGTTGGAGGAAGAACACTGTAGTGACATCTCGTCTGCTATATCGAGATGAACGTCGAGGTGGTGACCACTCCATATGGGATGATCTCCGGTAGTCTTTTAGGTTTTATATGAGTTACCGTCAAGACCCTGAAGCTAGGAATTTGGCCTTCGCATCGTTTGCTTTGGCGTGTCCGAATCCTGTTGAGGAAGGACGCCGTTGTTGATATTGCGTCTGCTGTAACGAGACGAATGCTGCGGTGGAGTTGGGATTTTGCCGTCACTCCGTTTTGTTTTGACCATGAGGTCTTTTGTTAACGTTGCGTCTGCATCCTGCTGGACTGCGAAGGAACGCCATTGTTGACATCGCGTCTACTGTAACGAGACGAATGCTGCGGTGGAGCTGGGATTTTGCCGTCACTCCGCTTTGTTTCGACCATGAGGTCTTTTATTGACGTTGCATCTGCATCCTGCCGGACTGCGAAGGAATGCCGTTTTTTGACATTGCGTCTGCTGTAACGAGACGAATACTGCGGTGGAGCTGGGATTTTGCCGTCACTCCGCTTTTTTTTGACCATGAGGTCTTTTGTTGACGTTGCATCCGCATCCTGCCAGACTACGAAGGAACGCCGTTGTTGACATTGCGTCTGCTGTAACGAGACAAATGATGAGATGGTCTCTAGGTTGTTTGTGAACCGTCGAGATTTGGAACTAGAGATTATGCCGTGGCTCCGTTTGATGGTGTAACATCTGTGTCCTGCTGGAATGAGGAGGCACACCATTGTTGACATCTAGGCTGTAGATGTGGCCATTGAGATTTAGAACTAGGGACTTTGCCATGGCTCCATTTCATTGCGACTCTGAGGTCGGTTGTTGACGTGACGTCTGCATCTGGTTGGAGTGAGGAGAAACGCCGTTGGTGATCTCTAAGTTGTCGATGTTGACGTCGAGATCCTGAAGCTAGGGATCTTCCTTTGCTTCGTTTGTTGACATTGTGTCTGCAATATTGCGACAAATGTTGAGGTTGTCTCTAGGTTGTCTATGAACCGTCGAGATTTGGCTTCGCTTTCTGATGGAGCCTGGTGGTGAGGTATGGTTCCCTCTTTGTTTGTGCCCCTGAATTGTATACAGGGATCGATGTGATCTCACCTGTAGGGCAAAAAGTTTCATTCTTTCATTTTTTAATTCTTTCCGCGATGCTCTATCATTTCAGCTTTTTACAAAGCGAAAATCGTGATTGCCCAATCATTTCGGCTATTTTTCGCGGTGCCCAATCATTTCTGCTATTTTTTTATTTACTCGCTGCTTTTTATTGCGAGTTGCCCAATCATTTCGGCTGTTTTTGTATGCATACATTTTTACTTGCTGATTTCATTGCAAGTTGCCCCATCATTTCGGCTATTTCATATGCAGTTTTGGCTCGTTGATTTTTTATCGCGAGTGTGGAACTTGGAATCTGGTGCCAATCTCAGCATCAGCATCGCTGCGACTGGAATATACCCAAGAGCGAATCATCATTTGCCATGAAAGGACTTGTAATTTGATACCGATTTAGGCATCAGTATCGCTACAACTAGGATATTGCCAGGAGCGAATCATCATTTACCTCTGTCGATGTCGAACAAAGGTGGCTTAGCAAACAGGGTTCAGATCCCATCGACTAAGGCTTTTGACTTCATGAGCCGTAAGGGTCTCATAAAGGTGTTTCTCCCTACGAGTCGTGAGGATCTCGTAGGTGTGTTTTCTCCTTAGGAATCGTGAGGATTCTTAAGTGTGTGTTCTCTTGTAAGTCGTAAGGATCTTACAAGAGTGTTTTCTCCTTATAAGTCGAGAGGACTTACAAGGGTCGTTCACCATGTGAGCGTATCCCTAGTCGCTGGTGGGACTTTGTTAGGGAAATGTTTATTCGTGCCCGTGGATTGTATACAAGGGTTAATATTGAACCGTTTGTAGGGCAGCATTGGAGGTTGTGGTGGTCGCTTAAGAACAGGTTCAGATCCCTGCAGCTTAAGACTTTTGAATCCTATGAGCCGTGAGGGTCTCAAAGGGGGAATTCTCCCTACGAGTCATGAGGATCTCGTAAGTGTAATTTCTCCTTAGGAATCGTGAGGATTCCAAGGTGCATTTCTCCCTTGTGAGTCGTAAGGATCTCACGCAGGTGGTTTCTCCTTAAAGGGTCGAGAGGACCTTGCAAGTGTCTTTTAACGAGCTTGTGCCCTTTCGGGTTTTCACAAAACTCGCCGGTAGCCCTACTGTTTTTACTCACAGAGCCCTTTCGGGTTTTCATCCGTGCCCATTTTGCTTATGGACATACCTTTTTTTTTGCGCCAGCCTTAGGATGCTGCGGTCCATAGTAGTTTATAGACGTTTTGGTCAATTGCAAGTTTTAGGACATTACGGTCCATCGTTAGTTTAACGACGTTTCGGTCTATTGCAAGTTTTAGGACATTGCGGTCCATCGTTAGTTTAACGACGTTTCGGTCTATTGCAAGTTTTAGGACATTGCGGTCCATTATTCGGACATGTTTGAAGATCTTTCAGCACTCTTTTAGTTTTTGCCGAAAGAACAATTTCTCATGGAGCTTCCCCTATAAAAGAGCATGATGCCCCCAGCGTGTCCATCCTTTTCTGAGCATGTGGTTGTGGCGGGTTCACCTTCCAGTTGCCAGACAACGCGAATTTGCCCTGTTGGTATTCATCCTCAATTCATCCTTTGAAGACGTAGCAATCTTTGAGTGGGTGACCTATTACTCTGTAGTAGGGACAATAGTTAGGATTGTTGACGTCACTTGGTTGCGATGGATGTTTTGGATCTAGCAGAGTGATGAGCCCGTTGCGCACTGCCAGTTCGAACAGTCTTCTTGTTTTATCCCTGGGAAATGAGTAAGGACGTTTCAACTTCTCATCGAGGGATCGCGGCTTATTGCTTTGACCAACAAACGGTCTCGGGTTACTCGGCTGATGCTGAGCGTTGGCGACAAAGGTCACTTTCCCGTTCCCCTTATCCTTTTTGTTCGATCTCTTATTTGCGGGTCCGAGATTCTTTCCGGGTAGCGTGCGATTGCGCGGCTGAATGTTCTCGCAACTCCTCAGTTCTTTCATTTCAAAGATGGATTCCTTGAAGAGAGGGCCGAGGGCTATTTCTTCGTCAGTGTCGCTCCCGAAGGTGAGAACTCGCGATCCCCGGGATCAACCCTATGACAGTTGCCGGCAATTCTTTTACGCTCATCTGTCGCATTTTTCTGCTGTCGACGAGCTTCATGCTTTGTCCTCTTGAAGTGTTGCCTGTGAACGACATACCCTTGCCACCATTTTTAAAGGCGTTGCAGTCTTCAGTAGGGTGTGCGATCTTTTGATGATATAAACAGAAATTAGGATGTATGTCCGCTTCATCAAGATGTATACTGCCAGGAGAATTTTCTCTGAAAGAGGGCAACTTCATTCCTATCGACAGGTCTCTAGCGAATTGTTTCCTTATTTTAAGCTTGCTTTTGCTGGCGATAGGGATGCTTTGCTCCGGTTAGAGTGCCTCGACCTTTTCATCCAGTCGTCGGCGTTTGGCTTTTTCAAATATGGCCATCTCGCGCTCCCGATCAGCTTTGCTTTTTAGACGAGCTTCGTTCAGGTATGCGTCGATTATTTCGTCTGATGGCCCTAGAAGTTCTGGCTCAGGACCTGCCCCCGGTTCTTCTGCGTAAGAAGCTTCTTCATCGTTTATCAACGAGTGAGAGATCACATGGCAACTTGCTATGTAATCTTCAGATTCATCCGACGAGCCTTCTCCATTGTCACCATCTCCATCCTCGAGGACGTGGCTGAGAAATTCTTGGAGTGTGACTGGAGTCCGCGCCTTCTGGTTATATTCTTCCAGCGTGTCAATCTGTTTTTGTAGGTCTGTGCACTTATCGCCATGCTTCACGAGCTTCTTGGATTTCTTCTTCTTCTTCGAAGATTTTGACGGCTGGGTGTAAGAACTTTTAATATCACCACCCATTTTTGGAGTTGGGCGCAGCTTCAGAATTCCCTCGGTGATCTCGGGTTCCAGTGGATTTTTCCACTTAATTGTCGGACATGTTTGGAGCTCCTCCAACATTCTTTTAGTCTTGGCTGAAAGAACGACCTCCCATGGGGCTTCTTCAACAAAAGAGCACGATGCCCCCGGTGTGTCCGTCTTCTTAGGAGTATACGGTTGTGGTGGGCTTACTTTCCACTTCTCAGACAGCACAAACTTGCCTTATTGGTATTGGTCCTCGATCCATCCCTTAAAGATGAAGCATTCTTCAATTGGATGGCTTACCGTTTGATGGTAAGGGCAATAATTAGGACTATTAGCTTCGCCGGGTTGCAGTGGTCGCTTAGGATTTGGCAGATTGATGAGCCTGTTGCGCATCGCCAGTTCGAATAGTCTCTTCGTTTTGTCCCGAGGGAACGAGTAAGGACGCTTCATTTTCTCATTATAGTAGCTTCGTCTCTCTTCCAGTTGATCCGTTAGTTTTGGGGCACTGGGCTGCTATTGAGTACTCGCAACGAATGTCGCCTTCCCTTTACCCTTTTCGTTCCGTGGCTCCGGCTTTGGAGGAGACGGTCTATGACCCATCCGGTCCATCTGGGCCAGCTTGTCGATCAAGGCTTGGAATGTGGTCGGCTTGAAGAACATCATGAATTGGAAAATAGTTGCCTGAGGGTCCAGAGTGCCCACGAACATACCCACTCCTGGCGCCTACTCGATACGCTGCTCACATTTTGACCATAAATTTTGCCACCGTATTGCGTATTGTACCCAAGTTTTGCCTGGCTTTACTCTGGCGTTAATTAATGCGGTGATCGGGGTGCATTCACTAACGCTTGCGAAACGTTGGGTAAACAGCAGCTCCTTCTCTGCAAATGTTTTGACCAAGTCGTTCGGGAGTTCAGAGTACCATTCGAACGCCGTCTCTGACAAGCTGCCGAAGAATTGGCGAAGTAGCAATTTATCATCACCTCCGGTGTTGCCACATAAAGCCCTGAACTGGGCGACATGCTGGTGGGGATTTCCCGTCCCTTTGTATACATGAAATTTAGGGATCGTATATCCCGGCGGGTACTTTATTTGGTCATACCGGCCTGGATATGGTCGCCTGGTTTTAACAACTTGGCCGGCCACTTCATTCGCTTGGTGAGATCGTATTTGCTGAGCAATGTAGTCATCCAGAGCGGCCTTAGAAATGGTTTCCTCTTTGGCTGTTGAAAGAGCCGGAGGAGGGTTCGATGTCTCCCCTTTATCGTCTTCGATGATGATCGGGGGCTCTTCAGCTGGAGGTTCCGGTTGTAACATCATGCCAACCATGTCTTGGAACAAGAGAGCCATTCGTTTGATGTTGGTCGCCTGTTCCGCAGCCTCTTTTTCTTTCCTCTCGAGCATTCTTCGGAGGAACTCGGTGTCAGTCTCTTGTTCCCGACGCTGCTCCGAGATCTCTGGATTTTCTTTTGGCCCAGTGAGTGCAGCCATTGCCGTCAGCATCTTCTGAAGTTTCTGCTGCTGTTGCTCCCGAGCCTTCGTTATCGATCGGGTAAGCGGTCGATGGCCCGTAGAAGCACGGCTCTCCTCTTTTCCGGAAGCCATATAAACGGTATGTACCATCATGTACCCAGACTTGGGGCGTTTGGGCTCAGCGTCTTTACGATTTGCCGCAGTCACAGGGGCTTTCTTTGGCCTCCTTCCCTTTTGAGCAGTTGAAGTCGAAGGGGGCGTCACTGCGGGCACCCAGACAGCTTTTTGTGGCTTGGTAGGATGGTTCTCTTCTTGTTGAACCTTCACCTTTTTCTGTTGGTGAGGGTAGTCTCGATCAATTACTGAGTCATGAACCTGTCGTCAGACTTTATAGATTTTGGAGGACAGCCGCTGAGGGGACTGTTCCGGCTTTGTTTCTGTAACATTCTCCATGGGTGGGGGAGATCTTTTCAGTACGGCGGTGGGTGAATTCCTGAGCACCCTATTAAGCAGCTCGAAGCTGTTCCCAGTTGGAACAGCAGCATTGATTTCCACCGTTGGGGCTGGTGGAGTTAGCCCAAAGGGGGAGTTACCCCCAGCCTTCCTTACTCGGCGCCAGTGGCGACATCGAGTGTGTCGAGCCGATGGTGTTGGTTCGGTGATGGAGATGGCTTTGTCATGCCTCCTGTTCTGGTGAGGCGCTGCTGGCATCAGCCTCTTAAAGACTGACGTCCGTTGAGCAATAGTATCCAGTCTGTCAAAGACAGACCTTTGAGCAGGAACGGGAGCCGGAGCGGCCAGCCTCGTAAAGACCGATCCCTTGACGGGAGAGGCTTCTTTAGTAACCTCGAGAACAAGAATGGCTGTCCGTTTCGGGATGGCCGCTTCAGGTATCGTGGGCTTCTTGACAGGCCCACTGGAGTTCAGGCTTAGCCTATCGAAGACTGATGCTACTGGCTTGACATTGGATGACCCATTGAGAGGGGTCGTGGTGGTAGTGAGTCGATCAAAGACCGACTTCTTTTGCGCTTCTTGCGGCAGCGGGATGTTAGTGCTCACTGGTGGGAGCATAGTCCCGAAGAACAATTCTGTGGTAGCCTGTGTCACCTGCTCTATCGGCATTGTGAACAGGGAGGCCGCCTGGGGCCCGTAAGCTATACCTCCAGATGAGGCGGAGCGTGAGTTGCAGTTGCATCCGGAACACTTCGTGTAAGTAGACGCCATTGATCTTTCGTTTTCTGCACGGAGCAAGACACCAAATCTTAGTATTTCGAACCCAAGGGCAACCATATCAAACCGCGATTCGTTCGCGAACACGACACACGAAGTGTGAAGTGGAAAGAGGAAAAGGTCCCACCGGGCGTGCCAGAATCTGTTCCCCACCGGAACACGGAGACGCGACCGCGTAGGTCCGTCTTGGCTGAGTTTCAGGGCAGATGCTAATTGGTTCTATCCGTCCACCTCTCTGAAGATGCCAAGCTGATTTATGGCACCACGTATCGAAGGTTTAAACGGATGCGGCCGATGTAGCAGACTTTATCAGATCCCCCTAGTTTGAGGGGTTTTTTATTGTGGGGACGCTCTTCCCTGCAAGTGCAAGCCCCTGCATTTAATTACACTACCGCATCGCGGTAACAACTTTCTCCTTCTCCAGATGGTTACTTCGTGTCGTGAGTGTTTGTTTTGTGTTTGGTTGCCCGTGGATTGTATACGGTGACTAATTTATGTTGTCGCCCATAGGGCGTGGGTAAGTCCAAATCCGTATCTTCTTAGATTTGGGTTTTGGGGGTTGGGTTTAAGGATACGTTAGCCTCATTTGAGACTAAGATCAACTTAAACGTTTGTTAAGGATACGTTAGTCTCATTTTAGACTAAAATCAACTTAACGGGATCGTTTAGATTCAACAAAAGAGTAACGGGACTCTATTGTTTAGTTTAGGGACATTGCGGTCGATTAGTTTAAGGACATTACGGTCCATCATTAGTTTAAGGACATCACGGTCGAATGTTAGTTTAAAGACATCTCGGTCAAGGTTAAGGACATCATAGTCCGTGAGTTTTAAGACCTCACAGTCAAGGTTAAGGACATCATAGTCCGTGAATTTTAAGACCTCACAGTCAAGGTTAAGGACAACATAGTCCGTGGGTTTAAAAGGACCCCATAGTCCGAGATTAAGGACATCATAGTCCATGAGTTTAAGGACCCCACAGTCCGTGAAATGTGTGGTTGTCGGGACCCATCACCTCTATGAAGACGTTGAAGAATTACAACGACATATATCAGAGGGGTTCAGAGATGTACCCTTGAACCAAATTTGATTGGGAAATCTGTAGTCCAATTTGGGACTATGATTTGGGATTTATGAGCATATGGGCTCAATTAATCTGAATTGAGGACTTATGGCCAATTTGGGCTAAGTCCAGTAAATTAAAATGTTTAACATTTCTTTCTGGGCTGTTGAGCCTTTATTTGGGCTTGGCCCTTTTAATAATGCTGAGCATTAGATCCTGACATTTTTTGTCTAGTATTGAATGCATAGCATTCATCAGAACAATGTATGTTCTGACAGCGCGCCACGTGGTGCGCCAGGCGCTTTGCGCCAATTAAAGAGCGCATTGCGCTTCTGCCAAGTAGCGCACACGAGAAGGACACATGTCGCGCTTAGCGCTAAGTGCCAGATGATGGGCGCATTGCGCCAGTGTATGAGCGCTGAGCGCTGATTTATGAGCGCATAACGCTATCAATTTAGAGGCGCACAAGTGAGTGACACGTGGCGCATTTGGCGCTGAGCGCCAGCCCATGAGCGCAGTGCGCTGTTTCAAAAGCGCAAAGCGCAAGCTGCATACGTGGTTGACACGTGGTGCATTTTGGCGCTGAGCGCCAGTCCAAGGAGCGCAGAAGCACAGTTCATGAGTGCAAGGCACTTTTCAGTAACGCAAAGCGCATTTGATCAAATTTATGATCAGAGAATAAATTTATGTTCTTTTAAAAGAGGCTTTGCCTCAAAATTCAAGAACAACAGTTCTTATTTTTGAAAGGGCTTTGCCTTTGTAGATGAATGATCTGTGAATGAAGTAAATACTTCTTTTGTTTTTATGATGAGCTCTTTTGATCTCTCTTTTCTTATAAAAGACCTTGGTCTTTTGTATATCTATGATCTTTTTTTTAGAAGATAGATTTTCTTTTCATGAAATGATTTCATCTCTGTGTTCAAGAATCATGTTCTTTACCTTGAAGAAATGATCTTCTCTTGCTAAAATCTTGCTTTTCTTTCATTTAGTTTTCCCAAAGTTTGTAGGGGGGTTTCTCTATATCAGACTTGAAGTCTTGGGGCCTTTATATAGGGCGAATTGATTTGTTAAATCAGTTAAAGAGATCTTTCTCTGATTGATTTGGGGATATTTCCCCACCGTTGGATCTTTGATCCTAGGGCTTCTGTTTTACAGAATGCAATCTTCTTGTTTTTAACAAGATTGGAAAGATCTTTCCATAATAGAATTTTAATTCTGATTAATTAATGATTTATCATTATTATTAGATCTTTTGATCTAACGGTAGGGAATTTTATAATTCCAGCGCTGGCGCATCCGTGCTTTGCACGTGGTGCGCTACTCAGAGCGCAATGCACTTTGCGCTAGCGCACCTACGTTTGACACGTGGTGCGCAGCGCAGAGCACAACGCAGAGCGCAGCGCACCCGTGTTTGACACGTGGCACGCAGCGCGCCTAGTGCCAGCGCACATATGGTGCACTGCCTAGGGCGCAGCGCACCTGGCGCTAGCGCATCCGTGTTTGACACGTGGCGCGCAGCACGCCTAGCGCTGGATCTGAAGCGTTGCTTCAATTCTTAAATTTTGAATTTTAAAACAGAGCTTTGCTCTGATTGGGGGTACGCTGCCTAGGGCGCAGCGCACCTGGCGCTAGCGCATCCGTGTTTGACACGTGGCGCGGAGCGCGCCTAGCGCTGGATCTGAAGCGTTGCTTCAATTTTTAAATTTTGAATTTTAAAAAACAGAGCTTTTCTCTGATTGGGGGAAACAGTTGTGATTTTGGGAATATTTTTTTCTACCCAGATTGTTTCTGTGCTGGATTGTGCATGGGGTAGACTCAAATTTAGTTTATCGATCGAAATTCTAAGTACTTTGGCTAATCGGGTTTTCTGTGTTTGGATATATATGTGTTCGTAAACCTCCGCTAATTGCTATACATAGATTAGTTGGGGGTTGCACATATCTGTGATCTGTGTTGATGGTTTGTGTATATGGAGTATTGGATCATCTTGGATGAATAGCCGGGGGATGTAAGAAGAGTGTTTTCTTTTCTTTCATTCATGTAATTTGTAAAAGTAATGTAATATTATTTTGCGGGGCACAACCGGGTTGAGGTTGTAGCCACCGTTGTATTATTTCTTTTACTATTTTTTCTCCTAGGATAGACCCAAGGTGGGGTGCACAAACTACCGGGTTCTTGAAGTGCCGAGTAGCCTACTCATTTTATTGAAGGATGCTGCTTCACTTCGGGAATTTGGCAGGTAGTTTGCTGCACCCGTAGGGGTCTAGGGTAGGGTTTGGCTATTCATCATGACCGTAGAATCCGTCTTTCGTTATAGGTTTAAACGCAATGCGGAATTCCTAATATATCCAATATATTCATCTATGATCTGGAATGCCTATATTGCGTGAGACGAATGGATATATATATATATATATATATATATATATATATATATATAGTAGGCATTGCTTATGTTTTGCACCCGCGCTAGTCCATCCCCCGCTCTGCCGGTAGTTAAGTAACCTAACGGTGCATGACGGGGCCCCATGGCGAATGCGGATGGCGTAAGCGTACGTTGTATTTTCGTTTCTTTTTCTGCAATGATAAAGTTAAATGATGGGACCGCATTAACATTGATTAATGCAAGGAAAAACAAACCAAAACTTAATCGTTGGAACAATTTCAAAACCACTCGGTTTTTTTCAAAAAGCAATTTTAAATGCGGAGCTCAAACCACTCCTTTTAAAAAGCTATCATGGTTCCTTCAACTATATCAAGTTCACTACATTCACGGTTTCGCCAAAACCATTCATAGCCCTCTTTCATTTCATATGAGTATTCAGTAGTATTCAAGCTATGTATTTTGATCTTCGCCAAGGCATAGTGATTGGTAGCTGCTGGGTATTCATATGTAGCATAGATAGATGTGTTGGTTTGGGACAGTCGTACTACTATGTTGGCCTTCTTCAAGGGTATGTACGGGTGGGTTCAAATTAACCTGGACAATGATGGGTAGAACTTTACATGTGACTTATGATATGTTGGGCTTCGTCAAGGTCATAAGAGCATGGGGCAAAAATCCACATTGAAAGTTTCTAAAGAAATTGAAACTTGCTAGTGTTGCATACATTTTGGAGTGTGATAGTTTTGGTAGAATTCCTTCAAGATTATCACACAATGATATTCGGATCCCGATCCTACTGTGAGTATCCGTTACTCTTCGGGTGAATTTTTCACTAAACAATCAATACTATAAACCAAGTAGGTGTCTAGAACGGTGTTAACGGGGCTACGTCTCCAGGGAAATGAGGTTATGTAATTAAGGAACTTCGCAAAAGCGTTGGAAAGCCTCCTTCGAAGTACCGACACCAGCCTGACTGAAACGTTAAGCAAGAATTGTAAGAGTGAGATTAATCCTGACTAATTCTTCTTTTATGGTTTGAGGAAGGATTCGAGGAAATGGTGGGAGCTATCATGTTTAGATAAATCAATAACCAATCAAAACTTGCAAGAGCATCATGCTAATTGTTCTTCTCTCTCTCTTATTTGCAGCGATCACAATGACCAGACTTAGGTTATTAGATAATAAATTGACTGGGCCAAACTATATTGATTGGCTAAGGAATTTCCAGATGGCACTTACCTATGACAAGCTGGATTACCTCCTTACTACAAAACCCCTGCCGTCCCAGGTCCAAATTCCACTGTCGCAGATGTTGATATCCGTCAGACATGGGAAAAGGATTGTGCGAGAGCCAAGTGCCTCATGTTAGCCTCAATGGATAGTGAACACCAGAGTCAGCTCGAGAAGATGGACTTAGCTCCCATCTTCCTCCATACCAAAGTTTTATATGGAGAGCAATCTCGTATCGTAAGATATGAAACCTCAAAGATATTGCTTCAGGAGAGGTTGGCTGTTGGGTCATCTGTAGAGGACCATGTCCTTACGATGATTAGCTATATTGAACATCTCATGGACCATGGGACTACGTTGGAGAACGAGTTGCGTATTTACTTGATTCTACAGTCCCTACTATCTATTTACGTCCAGTTTATCTTGAATTCCAAAATTCAACGGAAGGAAGTTTCACTTCCAAGTCTCCTTAACATATTAAGGAGCTTAGAGGGCACCCTGAAGGAATTCGAGGAGACACCCGCTCTGCTTATTGGGGAATCTTCCTCTTCTAGATGCAAGGCGAAAGCCAAGGGAGAGAAGAAGAATGCATCCACCAAGCCGATAAGCGGTGTCAGTAAGGTAGAGGGAAATGGCAGGGCAAAAGTTTTGGGGCTAGTAGTAGGGAAGGAGGGATGTCTCTGTAGTCACGGAAAAGCGCATTGTTAAAAGGACTGCAGGTCTTGGAAAGCCAAAAGCCAGGATTCGAAACACGTTGTGGCTTCGGCTTCGAGTGTGTTTGTAATTGAAAACTGTCTATCAATTAACTCTACTTTCTGGATACTAGATACCGGATCTGGATCTTATATCTGTAATTCATTACAGGTTTTGAGAAACCGTAGAGTTATTAAGGTAGGTGATATGACTCTTAGAGTTGCTAACGGAATGAGCGTAGATACTGAATCCGTAGGGGAATATCACCTAGGATTGACAAGTAGACAGATATTGATTTTACGTAACTGTTTGTATGTACCTAGTCTGGCTTATAATATCATATCTGTAATAACTCCAATTTCAAAGTACAGAAAATTGTTTAAAAGTTAATATACAAATGGATTATTTGCAATCATGTATACACTATAAGTATTTGATTTGCTTTTGAACAGAAAGAAAGCACTTGTAGTACATTGGTAAAGACTTGCACTGCTGTGACATAGCACCTGTGATCGAATCCCCCCAGCCACATTATCTTTTTATTTAATTTTTCTTTTAATCTTTTAGAAGCCCAAGGGTTTGCACGTGCACTACACGTAAGATGATAAGTTACAGAATAATCAAACATATGCACGAGGGTATATGAATCGAGAAGGACATGTGGCCAATTTTGCACCCTCAATCGCCGGATTTGGGCCGGCGACGCTCACGTTGGAGACCGGTACCGCCGGGCCCCCCATAGGGGATGCTCCCCATCTCCTCACCTGATTGAATGAATTCTCGGTGTGTAGTTTTAGAAAATGTATAGAAATCACAACCAAAGAAATTTTTGACCGCAATCAATAACGGTGTTGATTGTAGCGCGTTAGCGAGTGCGGATCGTCCACAGGGAAAGTGAGATCCGTTCGTAATTGAATTAGATGAATTGAAAATTAAAGAAAGAAAAGAAAAGCCAATTCAATTCAAGATTAAAAGTGAAGTTCAAGAATTATCTAGATCTAAATATAAAATCAAGAAGACATTTAAAATAAAGAATGAAGAATTGATGATATCCAATCCAATAATCAAGAATCGAAATGAGGCTCGTAGGAATCGATCGAATCTATAGACGTGATGAAAACTGTTGATTACGTATTCTTATCCATCGATGATTTGATACTAGATCGATGATAATCAACGAGAATTAGGGATTTCTTGCAGAAACTAGGGTTTCATCATCTATCCCTTGTCCTTTCATTGATTTCATTCACATTCTAGCCTCTAGTAAATTCAAGAATCGATCGTGGATCCCTAATTAAGAGCGAACACAATCAAAGCATCGCTCGAAACTAGGTCGTCGATTCTTCAATTTGCTAAAGTTTACAAAACTCATAGGACTTAAGAATCGTTTCAAGATTTGTAACATCATCATCTATTGATCGTCTCGATTCCTCCACGAGCGGAGTTTTACTCAAACATCATAACAAGACACACAATCAAGAATTGAGATCGAATCATGATGCAAGAATGTAAAGAAAGCAAGATATAGAAATTTCACCTTTTATTTATCAACAATTTCGTTACAATTCTCTCAAGATCTACAATGAGGAAAGAACTTGATCGTCGATTTGGTTTCACTCGTCTTCGTGAGTCGCGGATCGTCTTGGATCACTTGCTCGGATGAAGATCGGCTTCGCTCCTAAAAGGTTGAAGGCTTCTTGCTTGAATTGTACTCGGTGTTCTTGATTTTTGGCTTGGTGATTGGATTAGGGTTAGGGTTTAGAGATACAAGTTGTGTCACTCAATTTGTGGGAAGAGATGGTTAATGAACAACGAACAATTAATGAACAACCTTAGAAGTGAAGCCTTAGGGTTCCTTTTATAGCCTTCACTAGCTTTGGCTTCCTTTAGAAGCTAGGTCTAGTTTAGCTTCCCTTGTAAGCTAGGTAGTTAGGTAGAAACTTCTAGAGATAGTTATTTAGGCTTTAGCTTCCTTCATAAGCTTGGAGGTTAGGGAGAAGCTTCTAGGTTTAGTTTGTTAAGTAGCTTGCTTTGGAAGCTTGGAAGTTTAGCTTGAATAAGGAGCTTACTGATCTGGCAGAAGACTCTGGAGATTTCTGGAAATTTCTATAGCTTACTAAGGTGTAGGCATTGAGAGAAGAATACTGGAGAAGAGCTTTGCTGATGTCACTGTCACGTGACCGCGGATCCGCGGCTCATGCCATGCTCCGGCCGCGGATCCGCGGCCCAATAGGAGCTTTGGTGTATAAATTTTACAGTGCTGATTCCTTATGACTTCATGGTATTTTTGTGATATGTTGAATCTTATAATTAGTCCTTGATCACTGCCAGATCTCAAGTCTTTGAGTTGGCGTATTTTTATCAGCACTGTTTCACAGATTTAGCTTTTCTCCTGGAATTTCCTGCACAGATTCTCGAAACAAGTGTTGCGCTATACAAAGATGATGCGATGCCATGATCAACACTCAATTTCCCTCAGAAATGTCGGTTTTAATATATAACACAAGTAATTTGGTTTTTTACGGCTGTTTTGCTAATATGTTCAATATTAATACCGAACACTTATAAATGAGTGCAAATGGAAGGGAAATTGACGTGTTAAAATTGCAATATTTTCGACTGATCAAATTCCCCCAAACTTATTTTTGGTCATCTCGAGCGAACTGTTTTATTAAAAAGAGAAAGAGAAAATAAAGAAAGAGAAAAACTAACTAGCACACTTTCGTAGGCAACACGATTGCACTGAGCACGTGCAACAAGCCTTTAAATCTCTAGGTGTCCCTAGTAGGAGGAGTGTTGTCTCCTGAGGGTTTTCAGCGGATTGCACCCACAAAATCCAATAATAAAAGGAAGACCGTGAAAGTTACATTTAAAGATAAGAATTATAAAAGAAAGACTTTGAAAATTAGATTTTCCAACTAAGCTAGCTTTTCGGTTGTCATGAGCCCTATCTTAGTAGTCATGAAAAGATGTTAGAAATCACATCATCCCTCAATAAAACATCGTCTTTATTCTTCATTCCTATCTGTCTTCCAAACATCGATCATATAACCCTACGTTTGTGTAATAGACATCCCTACACCCGAAGAATTCAATTCAAGCTATCATACTCTTGTCCATCTGCCTCAGTACTTTTTAATTAATGAATATTTAGATGAATTTGCTCACACACTTTCATGCGACCGTTAATACTTCTTGAGATACTAACCGACCGATTACTCATGTGCTTGCTTATATGGTGTTTTTTCCTCGTCTTGCACCACCTAAGGCTTAGCAGTGACTCCCAGACCAGTTGGTTTAAGGCACTAGGTGAAGAGGCACACTCGCTATATTTTTTTATTGCTGCCTTGGCGATAACAAAACCAGTGTTCATTTTTCTCACCATTTTATTTTATTCATTTTTTTATTTTTTATTTCCTTCATACTTTGGCTTTTAGACAAGAGCATTTCAAGGTATTCTCTACTATCCCGAGCTTCAAGACGTGTGTAAGTGCGAATAGTAGGGTATCAACGTTCAAAATGTTTGGCTTCCAGAATAGGAACTATTTTTCAGACTTATTTTTATCCTCAAATTAGTGACTTCCTTCATCTTACTAACCCTTGAGACAACGGCTCATAACTACTTATTACTAGTTCGTATAAGAAAACTTTTAATTTTCTTGATTTTCTTAAATTTTTCTAATCTTTTGGATGTAATTTTTCACTATCTAATCTTTTATTATCTTATTTATGTACACAAAAAAAAAATTTGAAATTTTTTAAATTTTTATAGGTTTTCAAAAAATGTTTTGTGCTTATACAAAGTATGATGCAAATGATGCTCAAATAAGCACAAAGCTCCCCCAAACTTGTTTTCAACAGTGTCATCACTGTTGTCATCCGCTAAATCTCGAAAAACCTGTAAGTCTGGAAGGAAATTTATTAACGGGGGCAAAATATTTAAGTGAAAATCCTCCCCCAACTTATTTTTGGCTCATCATTTTGTGTAAAAATTTTCTTTTCAGGAGCCAGATTATACCCCCCCCCCAAAACTTGAGTTAAACAATGTTAATCTTTGAAAATCACATGAGAGGGTCAAAAATCATTGGTCGATGCCAAGTTTTGCAAAGACCGAAGGTCAACATGTAACATTTCAAAAAATAAAATAAAATAAAATAAAATATTATTTTTGGGAATTTTCATAATTTAATATTAATTTTTAATGAATATTTTAATAATCGGAATAATTAAATACCGATAAATGGTGAAAATTCTGGAGAAAATTTTAGAAATTCTAAAATAGCTTGTTTTGTGAAAATATGCCATTTTACAGTTTTTTATGATGGATTATATGGTATTTTAATGTAATCGCGATTGAAATTCGCTAAGTTGTATTTTTGGACTTTTGTGCAAAATGTGCACATGTCATTTTCTACACTTGTTTCATGTTTTGAACTCGTGTTAAGCCTAGGGTTGAACCATGCTTAGGTGACCATGGTGGGTTGAACCATTTGATTAGGGTAATTGGGTTAATTAGTGTTTTGGTTAGGTTAATGAGCTTTGATTAGTGTTGGGGTTGACTTTGGTTAAGAGAGACAGAGAGAGAGAGAGCCATGATGGTTTTGGGCATGCTAACATCTAATGGAAAGGTAAGGGTGAGGGGGGTTAATTTGAGGTTATGCCTTAACCCACTGTTTCTTTCACCCTCCCTCTCATTTATCACATCACTCCCTCTCACCCACTCACTTCTCTCACACCTACAGCACACATCAGCCCCTTTATCAACACATCAGCCCCGTTATCCTCAACATCAGCTTCATTCAAGCCACCCTACACCCTCATCAACCCTCAACTCAGCAGCCTTAGCAACACAAAACCACACCACCACACCACCACAACCATTGCCACAACACTACACACAAATAAAACACAGAAACAGTTTCAGCCCCAAAACAGTTTCAGCTTCAGCACAGCTGCATCAGCAACACCAGCTGCTGCTACAGGAGCACTCCAGCAGCACCAACCCACTCCTCCTTCCATCATCTTCCCTTCGCCTTTGTTCTAGGATCCCTTGAGGTATAATCTCACAACCCAATTCCTATCTTGCAAGTTTTAGTGTTTAGCTGAAAAGTTACTGTTATATCCATAATTTAGTGCTAGTTTAGGCAAAACTTGAGTGAGACTTGACCAAGTGTGGTTTTGATCATTAGTATAACCTTATTAGGTGTTTTTGAGACCATCGTAACAAATATTACCCCAGATTCCTAGTATTTACCAGAGTTATTCGACTTGGCGTATTTTAGCGTTTTTGTCGATTTTGAGACCTTTCTGAGACCTGCTTTCACCCGGGACCTCCTAGGGAAAAATTGACTTGGCAGTGAGCTGTGCAGGCACCCTGGAACTACTACCCAAAGCCCTAGCCACCATCTCAAAACCCCGGCCGCAAATTTAATCCCCCTGGCCGCAATTTGCGGCCAGAGCAGTGTAAAACTGCCTCGTTTTGCGTGCACAGCCCCTTTTCATGTAAAATTGACCCCCGGTATGTCTAGTTTTGACTGTTTCCTGTTAGGGTAAAATCTGGGTTGAATTTCTTGAGTTGGCGTATGATTTACGACGTGTTTTCGTATGGATTTTGGTATTCGATGATTCGTATCTGTCGGGTGGCGTTTGGACGTCAACGACAGTGGATATTGGTTGTTTTTGCACACAAGGTCACAGGTTTTTACCTGTGGGCGTAGTGTGCGCCATTTTGGTTTCCGACATGGTTTTCATGAGTTTTAGCATGTGATATCCTTGTAGGTACCCCACGTGGCGTCGAGGCGTTGGAGATGCAAACAGCGACATCGGCACCGGCACACATAACAAGGTGAGTAGATTTATATCTACGGGGAGAAGTCGGGTGGATGGCGTATAGCACCCCCGCAGTCCGAGGTGATGTATACGGATGCGTATACACACCTATAAATATTATATGTTGTTGAGATTATTATTGATGTTTAAATGGATAATGGTATATTGGATTGGTGAAAGGTTACGAAACCATAGGGTAGTGGGTGCACTACACATACATGTACACACATACATACTTGCATACATCCTTGTTCATATGTGGTTATGGGATTCTATATAGATATGTGTTCACATGGGTTTGGGTTATGTGTTCACATACGGATTTGAGGATGACACATGGGGTTTATATGAGTCGATGAGTTTGATCTGGATTATGATATCGGTGATATGGTAGGATTCAGGATTGAGATACGTCTTGATGTTTTAGGGGATTTTGGGAATAATGATGCCATAGGAATTGTGACCTATATATAATAATGATCGACATGGGATTATGATGCACGATAGGATATGATGTGATATGATATGACAGGATACTTATGATAGGCCGCTTTGGGCAATGTATACTCTTGGTGACGATATGTGATGATAATACCGATTTATACTAGACTGTCGATCAGTAGTCAGATCTTGATTATGTTGATGATGTTAGCATTGTACCAGACATAGGTCAGTACCCAGATTATGATGATCTTGATAAAGAGAATACTTGATGAATGATATGATAAATGTGATATGGACCCGTACCCAGATTTGGGGATGCCGTACGACGGATTTACGTACGAGCTATATGTTGATATTTGATCCGCCTACTTGACTTGGGAATAACCGATTATAGAGATATGGTATCGGATGTGATATGATCGAGGCGGGATCACCGACTATATATGTGTATATTTATGTATCGACTCAGAGGTTAGGCGGTTTCCTTTACCTACTGTTGGCTTTAGCTCAGCCTTATAGTGGTGTAGCTATATGACTCTTATGACATTAGATGCAGTTTAGTGATCATGGTGTTCAGTATTTCAGCACCCGCATATTGTTATTGTTGCTCTGCATCGTATACTGTTGTGATTCATTTTCTATTATTGATATCCTGCTGCTAGGACACCAGCACCATTACCGATGATGCGTATGTACCACGTACACTTATTTGCTGTCGCACACACATCTTCATCGGTAATTGCCATGTCACGTACACTTAGAGAATACTATTGCCTGATTTAGCTTGTTAGCTAATAGTGACATGATATTAGTGTACTTGCCTCATATGCCAGCTTGACATTGTAGCTATTGCTTGTCACATCATGCATACTGTTGTTCATTATATGCCACATTCATGGATTCGCATGCTTATATTCATGGTTTACATACTATTGATGATTCGGATTTCCATGATGTTTTCTGGATTTGGAGGAAAACCGCAAAACATATATATAAACTGCTTTCTCTTTTTAATAAAAATGCGGTTTTCCCATGATGTATGAGTCGTCCACCATGAGTTTTGCTGATGGATTTCGAGACCCGATTCGAGGAGGCGGATGAACCGTTTCGGGTACATGGTGGGCCCGGTGCGGTATCCCGGGGCAAGAAGATCGCAGGAGATGGCGTTGAGCCTGGCAGGGGAGCACGACCGACCGGTGATATTACCCGACATGTCGGATATCCGGAGGATACCGTCGTAGTCATGAGATGGATAGTAGGGGCCGATCTGGACTGACGGCGCCCTGGATATTATGATTGAGACATTGAGATTTGAGATATTGAGGTACAGAGATTGTGATACAGAGATATCGAGATATTGAGATTTATGTTTTGTGCCGATGCTAGGCACTGTTTTATGCTGATTTCATTATGATACCTCATTTTAAAAAAAATACACAAATCTCACAAAGTTACAAAAGCAGTTTTCTTCAGTACATGCATTCTGTTCCATGCATTCATACATCATTCATTTGATATATTGTCACCTTATGCACTGACATGTACACATGGGTTTACACTTGGGTTAGATATTTATACTAGCCACGGTTAGAGATTGCTGGTTATATATTTTAGGATTATATATTTTGATCGTATGACCTAGGATTGCGTCATACATTCGATTTTCTGTTCGTAGATCTTTTTCTACTCATGAGTTGGCAACTTACCCCCGTTGTGCCCCAGTTTCTTGCAGGTGTTGCCGTACGGGTTTTGTTACGGCTTTGCGGGCACAGCTTCTTTCAGGTGACTTGCTAGTAGGTGGGTTATTTGCATCATACCCATCATTATACATTGTATATTGTATTCAGTTGTATCTAGAAGTTCCATCAACCAAACATGTACTTATTTGATATAGAGACCAGTGATGTTTACTCTTTCGACCTTAGAGTCGCACGTTATATTCTGTGGATTTCTTGTTGTTGGAGTTTTCTTTCTGTTGTGATCCTCGCCTTTAGGCGTTGTATATTATGTTGCATACAGGTTGATTTGATATGGTTCTTCCTACTCCCTACTATTTTTCTTGGTTTAGATTTCTGGGTTCGGCTTACTTAGAGTACGTACACCTCGGGACGTTCGTAGTCTAAGTGCAGGTCATGTTCCGTACTTTCGGGTCGTGATACAACACCAACCATTCAAAAATTTTATCAATGTAGTGCTCAGGTTGGTGGAAGAAGAAGCGGGGAAAGGGTAAGTGGTGGAATAGAATGTGTGTGCGTCTCATTTTGAAGAGACGATGCAGTGAATGTGATGGATTACTCGCATTCTTTTAACAGTTCAAAACAAGGGGTGGAGGTTCAATTTCAATGTTTGGGAGATGATTCATCTCAACACCCATGTCATTCAAAAATGCGAGTTCATCAGCGAAGATCTCCTCAAAAGTTCCATCAATACCCCGAAGAATAATGTCATCACAAAGTACGGGGTGATCTTCAGACTCTAAAAACGGTTCATAATCAGTGTTAGTTGTTGACCCAAACAACTCGGTGGAAGAGTCCGTATGTGTATGATACATAGTTGGGTCAAACAATAACGTATGAAAAGAGTCTAGATCAGTATCATGAGGATCATCAAATTCACTGCTGTCGACATCCATTAATTCGACAGAACAGACCTGAGCAGTAGGTTCGGAGGGTACACTTCCCAACTTGTAAATGTTCAGCTCAATTGACCTATTCCCGAAGGATAGGGTCATAGAGCCATTACGACAGTTGATGATAGCGTTGGAAGTGGCCAAAAAGGGGCGACCTAAAATCACCGGAATTTGATTCCGTGGGTTCGCTACAGGCTATGTATCAAGTACAATAAAGTCCACAGGGAATACAAATTCCCCGATTTTTATTAACACATCCTCCAGTTCACCCCTAGGTTTGATGATTGATCGGTGAGCCATCTGGAGAGTTATGCTCGAGGGCTTTAACACTCCGAAACCTAGTTGCTCGTAAACCGAGTATGGAAGCAAGTTAACACTAGCGCCCAGGTCTAGTAGAGCACGATTAATATGTTTTTCCCCAATAGAAATGGAAATAGTAGGACAACCAGGGTCCTTACGTTTTTGTGGTAATTGTTGGGGGAAAGCCGTATCTACAGTCTTTGCCATGAATATTTTCTTGGGCACTTGAGTCTTTCTCTTCCTAGTGCACAAGTTCTTAAGAGTTTTCGCATAGGACGGAACTTGTTGGATAGCATCTAGGAAAGGGATGTTGATGTTAACTTGCTTAAATATGTCCACAAGTTTCTCCATTTGGGCATTGGGTTTGTTGGGCCTCAACCTATTTGGAAATGGAGCTCTATCAATAAGTGTTGGGTCCAACATTTGTGGAGAAGTTTGTAGAGGTAGGAAGGATGAAGTGGGTGGAGGGTTCGAGCCTTTGGGAAAATGGAGAATAGGCTCGGAAGAAGACGGTAAATTAGACGAAATGGGATAAGAAGTAGAAGTGTGAGTGGAAGTGAAAGTGGAAGCCTGGGGTTCACTTGATTCCTCAACATCAATCTGTTCACCCACATGATTATCTAGCACTCTTCCAGATCTCAACATGGTAAGTGCATCCACATTTGTGTAATGTGAAGGTCCAGGATCAGGTAGGGGTTGAGCCGGAAGATTCCCTTTCTCTCTTGCACTCAATTCGGCATTTATTCATTCAATTTGTGCTTCCATCGATTTAATATTCTCATTTTGAGTGAGAATAATCTTCATCAAATTCTCGACGGAAGATTGCAAACTTGCCGTTCCTTGGATGGATTGTTTCATGAAACTATCCAAGGTTTGTGCTAGTGCAGAGGAATTATCAATACCGGCCAATTGCAAAGAGTTTTCATGTGGTGCAAAAGTGTTGGCCGGATTTTGGAAGTTTTGTGATTGGTGGGGGTGCTGAATCAATTGAAGTGGTTGCTGTTGTGGTGGAAGAGCCCTTTGGAAATTGTTTTGGGTTGGAACCGTATTTTGAGTTTGTGATTGGTTCTAAGCAAAAGGACATTCTTCCGTCAAATATGAAAGTTTTGAACAGCAGCCACATACGGTTTTGAGAAGTGTGTATTGGTTTAAGGAGGCTGAAGAGATTTTGTTTTCTATAGCGTCGAGTTTCCTTTGTATTGTGGCCATTTCGGCTCTCATTATAACGGAAACATCGAGCTTATTGACATCTTCCCTAGGCGGTGGTGGTCTAACACTTTCCTATTGTAACGTGTTTTGAGCTAAATCTTCTAGATATTTCCAAACTTCACCATCATCTTTGGTCATGAAAGTGCCTTGACACATGGTTTCAAGCATCTGTCTAGTAGCGAGATCAATACCCTCATAGATAATTCGACACAAATCCTATCTAGAGATTCCGTGATGAGGGCATTGGATAAGAAGATCCTTGAACCGTTCAAAGCATTTCCAGAATGGTTCATTTGGAAGTTGGGTGAATTTGAAGATTTCGCTCCGAACACGGCTGGTCTTGTGATTGGGATAAAATTTCTTTAGGAATGCTTTTACAAATTCATCCCATTTTGAAATAGAATGTGCGGTTGTATTATAAAGCCACTTCTTGGCTAAGTCGCACAAAGTGAATGGGAGAAAACGTAAATGCAGAGCATCCATAGACAGTTGTGACGTTCCAATCATTGCGCATACGTTTTCGAATTTGGAGATAAAAGCGTATGCATCTTCAGAATCAAGACCGTGAAATTTGGGTAACAGTTCGATGAATTCGGGATTGATTTCAAAATTTTCCCCGTTGGCTGGTGGTATAGAAAGACAGGTGGGAAGGGGAACACGTAAAGGATAGCATCTCTCTTGGAGAGAAATGCGTGGAGGATTCTGCGCACCTGCGGGCGGTGGCAGAGTGGTGTAAAAGTTTGATGGATAACCGTCCATCGCGGCGGTGGTGGGAAAAAGAAAATGTAGAAATACTGATTTTGGGGTCGATAGGGGAAAACGCGGACAAGACGGGCACTAGAATTCCGTGTCCAGCCGAGCTTGCACTAAAGGGTTTAGTGCAAGTGGCAGCGTCAAGATAATTAGGGGAAAAGATGAAGTGATGTTTGTTTTGAAAAAGATACGGATTTTTGAAAAAATGATGCAAATCACAACAAATGCACAAGCAAAACCCTAAGTCTAATGGTCACCTAGATCAAGTCTCTAGACCACTCCTAACTGCCAGAAGACAAATTGCAGGATCAATCCTCTACTACCTCTTTGTCTCTCCTGTGGCCAGGTAAGTGCCAGGTAAGTGGGAGGTTCTCCACTACGTAAGTAGTGGGCCTAATTAAATAACCACTTGCCTTAGACACACTTGCCTTAGACACCACAAAAGAAACGCGGATAAGCAATAGATTACCCACGACCTCCTTCTGTCCTAAATGAGCGCGACGCTTCTTAGAGTCAAGTCTAGATTTCTTTTAGTTAATGAGGGTAATGCGGATGCAGTTTTGTGATTTTCGGGGCTTAGGAAGGGTAATGAACTCCCCACCTAATCTGAATTTGGTCTTTGCCCCTTAAATTCCATATTAAAAATGCAAACAACCAAGATCAAACGCGCACAATTTTTTTATTTTTGCGGCGCTGCGAATTTTGTAAAGAAACCTGCAACAAATTTGTTATTGGAGCAGATTGAGGAAGAGATAAGAAAGTCAAGAAGTCACCTGAGAATTTACATACACTGTAGCTACAGTGCCGCCGCGCTTCCGCCGCAATAGGCTGCTAATGCCGTGGATCCGCCGCGGTTCTACAAGATCACTGCACAAAAAATTCACAGAATGCCTCTGTTGACTCCCTGAGCTCTCTGGAGTATTCAAAATATTTTTCCTCAAGCTCCACAGATTCCAGATTTCCTCGCAACAAATCACAACGAATCGTTTAGTGTTTGTACGAATTTTGATCTAAAAATTTTAATGGAATAAATTTTTCAACTCAAATTTCAAAAACGAACAAATTAGCACACGATCCCCGACAACGGCGCCATTTGATTGAATGAATTCTCAGTGTGTAGTTTTAGAAAATGTATAGAAATCACAACCAAAGAAATTTTTGACCGCAATCAATAACGGTGTTGATTGTAGCGCGTTAGCGAGTGCGGATCGTCCACAGGGAAAGTGAGATCCGTTCGTAATTGAATTAGATGAATTGAAAATTAAAGAAAGAAAAGAAAAGATAATTCAATTCAAGATTAAAAGTGAAGTTCAAGAATTATCTAGATCTAAATCTAAAATCAAGAATGAAGAATTGATGATATTCAATCCAATAATCAAGAATCGAAATGAGGCTCGTAGGAATCGATCGAATCTATAGACGTGATAAAAGCTGTTGATTACGTATTCTTATCCATCGATGATTTGATACTAGATCGATGATAATCAACGAGAATTAGGGATTTCTTGCGGAAACTAGGGTTTCATCATCTATCTCTTGTCCTTTCGTTGATTTCATTCACATTCTAGCCTCTAGTAAATTCAAGAATCGATCGTGAATCCCTAATTAAGAGCGAACACAATCAAGAAAGCATCGCTCGAAACTAGGTCGTCGATTCTTCAATTTTCTAAAGTTTACAAAACTTATAGGACTTGAGAATCGTTTCAAGATTTGTAACATCATCATCTATTGATCGTCTCGATTCCTCCACGAGCGGAGTTTTACTCAAACATCATAACAAGACACACAATCAAGAATTGAGATCGAATCATGATGCAAGAATGTAAAGAAAGCAAGATATAGAAATTTCACCTTTTATTTATCAACAATTTCATTACAATTCTCTCAAGATCTACAATGAGGAAAGAACTCGATCGTCGATTTGGCTTCGCTCGTCTTCGTGAGTCGCGGATCGTCTTGGATCACTTGCTCGGATGAAGATCGGCTTCGCTCCTAAAAGGTTGAAGGCTTCTTGCTTGAATTGTACTCGGTGTTCTTGATTTTTGGCTTGGTGATTGGATTAGGGTTAGGGTTTGGAGATACAAGTTGTGTCACTCAACTTGTGGGAAGAGATGGTTAATGAACAACGAACAATTAATGAACAACCTTAGAAGTGAAGCCTTAGGGTTCCTTTTATAGCCTTCACTAGCTTTGGCTTCCTTTAGAAGCTAGGTCTAGTTTAGCTTCTCTTGTAAGCTAGATAGTTAGGTAGAAACTTCTAGAGGTAGTTAGTTAGGTTTTAGCTTCCTTCATAAGCTTGGAGGTTAGGGAGAACCTTCTAGGCTTAGTTTGTTAAGTAGCTTGCTTTGGAAGCTTGGAAGTTTAGCTTGAATAAGGAGCTTGCTGATCTGGCAGAAGACTCTGGAGATTTCTAGAAATTGCCATAGTTTGTTGAGGTGTAGACATTGAGAGAAGAATACTGGAGAAGAGCTTTGCTGATGTCACTGTCACGTGACCGCGGATCCGCGGCTCATGCCATGCTCCGGCCGCGGATCCGCGGCCCAATAGGAGCTTTGGTGTATAAATTTTACAGTGCTGATTCCTTATGACTTCATGGTATTTTTGTGATATGTTGAATCTTATAATTAGTCCTTGATCACTGCCAGATCTCAAGTCTTTGAGTTGGCGTATTTTTATCAGCACTGTTTCACAGATTTAGCTTTTCTCCTGGAATTTCCTGCACAGATTCTCGAAACAAGTGTTGAGCTATACAAAGATGATGTGATGCCATGATAAACACTCAATTTCCCTAAGAAATGTCGGTTTTAATATATAACATAAGTAATTTGGTATTTTACGGCTGTTTTGCTAATATGTGCTATATTAATACCGAACACTTATAAATGAGTGCAAATGGAAGGGAAATTGACGTGTTAAAAATGCAATATTTTTGACTGATCATCACCCGAGCACCCCTTGGCCTACCCCACTCCTCTCATGTTGTTTATTTTCTCTGCACACTTTCCAGATAATTAAAATTTAACATTACTCCATGATTTAATGTATTTTAATTCTCTAATTCATATCCTAAACTCTAATCCTACCCTATAAGTACAACCCTACACTTTGGCACTCTTTATTCTGAATTCAAGTGCCAAAACTCTCCAAAATTCTCAAGTTCAAGGAGTTGTGCAAGTGGAGTTAGCAAAGGGTGAAGTTCCGGTGAAGTTCCGAAGAGATTCCGGCGACGAAACGACGCTCCGACACTTTCCCTAGCTTCCCCCTTCTCCCCTCTAACCTTGTAGCCTGTAAGTCCCCTCTCCCCCACTCTTCTTCTATTCTAAAAACTTTCATTCTTAAAACTCGACGAAAACGGGGTTAATCCGACTTCCGTTTCGTTCTTCTTTAAAAATTCTAACTTTTCTTAAACCATACAATACCATACTCTCATATAATGTTTAACAAATATTAACAAACTATTAAAACAAGTTTCATGTCAAAAGAAGTTTTTATGCAATTTTTATCGTATTTTTACGGTAAAATACCATATACTTTACTTTCAACACAAATCAACATAATACTTGTATTACCTTTAGACAACTCACGAGGTAATGACCTACCTCATCACAACACAGATTTTTGACATAGCACGATGAAATTTTGTAACTCTAGTTATGGGAAAATACGACATTACGAATAAATACCATCAACTTATAAAACAATTTCTTTAAAAAGTGTGTTAATCAATTCCATGCAATTGCGCCTCTAAAACCAACTTTTGGGGACCCCGATCGGGACGGTGCAGGTTATCGCACGTTCTCGGACCTAGTAGATCGGACGCAGACATCCGAAAGGAGCATTCGATCTCGATGGAATTATTAATGCTATTTTTAAGAAAATGAGATTTCTACAAAATAAATAAAAGTTATTTTATTAAATATATATATATTTATATATATATGAATATTATCAAAATATCTATTTTAAATATATTATACAAATATTCCAAGTTTTCTAAATCAAAGAAATCACCATTACATGAAACTACCATCCAAATTCAAAACAATTCCAATATTTCAATAAAATACCACATACAATGAAAACTAGGTTCTACTCACTAGAAATTTTACTTTTATAAAATATACATCTATGAAAACCCTAAAGACGATAATTAAATACTTGGGGTGTATTTTGAATATGTATCAAAACTATTTTTACATAAAAGCCGTCAAATTATACTAAATTACAATAAAGACACTAGTAAATATAGGTTTAAGCGTGACCAATTCTCTTGAGTCTCAGAGAGCCGGAGAATGTGGGTGCTTTCCTATCTAAAGTAAACAATCTAACAAACGGTGTTATCAATACGGTAATTGTCTTGGAAAAAGACACAAATCCTGCTGTCCATGTACAGCAGTTACCGATAATATCAAAACTAATTCAGGACTTCAATTTCTTTTCAAAGTGTCTGACTCAGACTGGGTCTTAAACTAATCAATCTGACTTGAATATGATTCTAGTATAAACTACAATACAACATGAATCCATGAATCCGTCTATTCAATCTATATTGACTGAACCGAACCATGGATATACTCCGTCTATATGACTCTCCATTTATATCAATTCTGTTTACTGATATCATGCTTTTGGCAAGTCATCCATCGATATAAAAAAACAATACAATCAATACAAAAGACATCGCGGGGTTTTTTAAAGGGGTAGATTGGTACGGAATGTGTTAGAAGTGGCACGAGACTGTAACCTTAATACACCTAACCTGAATATCCATTGCCGTTGTACCGTGGCTGAACGGTTCCTTGTGCTCCGTATACCTTAGTCTTTGGGATAGTGGGACTCCTCTCGTATAAATTGGCATATTCTGTACCAAGCTACAAACAACTGCGTTAATTTTATAATCAATCTTACTAGTCATATTCTCTTTCGGTCTATTTTATCTCTACTCATATTTAGGACTTACCGAGCGATTGTTCGCTGACGACATTTCTTTTCTTCTTTCTTTGTAATTTTGTCAGGTGATTTGGACGCACTAGAAACCGAGCCCAGTACTGAGGACTTGGAGCAATTTGCTATCGACCCAGAGCTGTAGGCACTTGTACATACTTTTCTTTTCAGTTATACCATTGTTTAGGCATTGCTTTCTATTCATATATTTACATTCCAGTTGTACCTGTAAAATAATGTTTAAGAAATAAAGTTGCTGTTCATTTATATTCCTGTCTCTTGTGTACATTTACTTTATATTGCTTAGTTACACTTAGCATGTTTACTTCTGAGTAAATACGTAGCGAGCCTCGCCGCGTCTCCTCCCCGTACATCGGGAAGCAGGGCGTGACAGGTTTTGTTGGCGGCCCATGCAGGTCAGCTCTGTATGGACATGCAAGTCAGTTCTGCATGGACATACGGGTCAATTTTGCATGAAGTCCTAAGAAATATAACACAAGAATCAGCAACTAATAACATTCTTTATAATTCATATTCCTTGAATCTTACAATTTCATACATTTTGAATCTATCCTAACCCAAATTTTTCTTTCAAGGTTATGGATTCCCCAAACAATACTAGTACTAACTTCAACAACACACCACTACCTCTACCGCTTACACCTACCATCACTGCTCCGATCAATGAGCAAACAGTACTGCTTGAGGCGATCCGTAGCCTCCCGGAGGGACAGCAGCAGCAGACTGATATTTTGATGAACCGTCCAGAAGCGGAAGCACCTGGGGTAAAGCAATTTCGGACATTGCACCCCAAGCAATTCTCGGGAAAAGAAAGCCTTCTGGAAGCGGAGGAATGGGCTCAGAGTATTGAGGATGATCTGGCAGCAGCACAAATGCCATAGATCGCTTGGGTACGAGTTGCAAAGTTGTTGTTAGTTATATGTATGCCCTAGAGGCCATTACTATACATAGGATGTATATTGTAGTGGATGCTTGGACATATATAGGGAGGACTTTCTTGCTCGACATGATAGTATGCTATCTGGTTGATCTTTACCTTAACGTGTACACTGATTGTCTCTCTGTTACATGTTGGTAAAGCCCTTAGGATGTGTACTTGACTACCTGGACTATGATGCGGATCATACTAGTGGGGACATGGTAGTCCATAAGTACATCCTTCAAGGTCCCTAGTCGTGGGTGTATCGAAACGGGGCATCGATATACCAGAGTAGACTAGCGTATACCTTCTCGACCCATACAGATAGGCGATGGATGATCCCATATCCATTAGTGTTTGACATCAGAGATGATATATGGGTGCTCAGTGGAGACTGGGTACACTGGACGGACTCGCCGAGAACTCCCAGATGGTATTATACCTTACGTCAGATGGCAGTTCTCTGGTGACACTAGTACAGAGTAGTCTGTTGACCCGAGATCGTCATAGAGTCTTGTGTGGTTCCCACTGTGCTTTGATTTCCACCTTACCATGTCCAAGAGGGCGTGCAAAACGGTGGTTTTTGGGTACAGTCCCGAATCACATGGAGGCAATGAGCGATAGGAGGGGATTCGTCTCTCCCGGTATAAGGAGTTGATGTTGCACTGTGTTCGATTGGCTATAACCGGAAATCCCTGGCCAGGGTTGCTGAGATTTACTGGTAAGTGTTACCTGTAGTTTCTTGAACTGTTATAGTCCTCATATCGACACGACTTATCGAGCTATTGGGGTCTGACGTTTACCACCCCTAGGCGAGATATGCGACATATCAGACGACGAGACCGGACTGTACGGTAAGTGTTACTGGTTGGATTCACAGGAGTGTGAGCGGGCTTGCTCGTCGATCTTCTGATCGCTCAATACCCGGGTGGCCGTTACGTTTAGCAGACCGCTTGCGGCTTGTGGGTGTTTGATATGATCATCACCTGCTGCCGGCGTATTGACGAGTCTTTAGAGTCCTATACAGAGGTTTCCTGGCTCAAGCGAAACGAAATAGGAGCGCATATGAGATATGTGCGGGACCGAGAATAATGCGTGTATGTGATACCGTATTCTATTCTCGCGATAAATGTATCGATTGGTTGTATGCGATATAACCCAGTTATCGAATCGAGGATTGATTCGATAAGTCGATACATCGGATATTAGTCGGTTATATGCAGTATGACCGGATCATTAAATCAAGTGTTGATTTAATGATTTAATGTATAATTATATATTTGATATATTACTTTGCATTAACTAGTATTGGTTCACTTAAAATGGATTTTCTCACTTGAAATACACAAGTTGTATATGTGATATACTTTTGTGCACTTGTTTGTATCATGTTTGATGATACATGCAAACTTGGGTTTGTATAAAGAATTAAACCATGGTTATGTTAATGGTTAGGGTTTTGATTTACTTATCTATTCATTTATTTATTTATTCATTTTTGAAAGATAAAGAGAAATGGTGGCTTGATTTGTTTTCTAGTTGAAGCTTCATGAAGCTTTGAATAAGTCCACCATTTTTGTTTCATACTTAACCCTAACCATTCAACCTAACCTTAGTTAATTCTCTACACCTAACCATGGTTGTAAATATGATAAGTATCATTTTATTTCCTATTTTTGATATACTTATCATATTCTTTCTTCTTCTTCTTCTTCTTGAACAAAGAAGAAAGCTTGCTACCATTAATGGCAACTTGAGAAAAAGAGTGAGAAATCCTATTCTAAAGTGAACCCACTTCCTATTTCTTCATCCTCTACCTCTTGCCAAGTAGTATAGGGTGTTTTCTTCACAAGTTTTATGACTTGGTGAAGTGGGAGCTTGATCTTGTGTTGCCTCGACGTAGATCATCTTCGGTATCGAAGTCGACGACCTAGCCCGATCATTCTTTCGATGAAACCACCGCGAGAATCCGGGATCCGATGGGTACAGCGGAGGGACTTCATCATGGAGCTATGGAGGTGGAGGACCGGATCTACAAAGGTTGTATTTTCGTTCACTCTTAGTTAAGTTGTTAACTAGTTGCTTGTTTCGCCTAAAATTCTAGTTAACGATCGCATTAGGGTTTCTCGGCACCGGAAATTTTTGAATTTGGCATGGTTGATGCCTTGTGAGACCTCATTAGTGTGCCTAGGAATCCTACAGTGGTATCAGAGCCTAGCTAGAGCCTTAGGCGATGAGTAGACGGAGTTACAAGTCCGATCGAACCGAAACCCTAATACAAATTTGCTCTCTGTACATTTTTTGAAATCGGGGATTTTTGAGAATTAAAAATATGCAGAAAAATCAGCAAGAATTTCTAAGAATTACTGTGAAGCACGTGGTTCTGATTCGATCAAAGTGCGGCAGAACCGCGGCATTAGCATGGCTAATGCGGCGGTTCCGCGACCATTTTGTCTCTTTTTCCATTTATTTTTGCACAGTAATTCCTATATTTTGGTGCTGTATTTTCTGGGAATTTTTAAATCTTACTCAAGAGTTGAGTTTTCTGGGTTGTATTGGGAGTTCGTAGATTCGATCGGATTATCAAACTTTGTCTATGTGTTTTTCCGGGTAATTTTAGAATATGTTAAAAAGTTCGGCCGGATATAAATACCCAATTTTTCCCCCTGCCGGGAAATTTCCAATTGTTGGATTTTTCCGTAGTTTAACGACGTTCTAAGTAGTGCAAGTAACGCGATGGTCACTCTAGAAGACAACAAACCTTAACTCGATTATGTGACCGTCTTGAACTGCCCTTTGAACCTTAGGGTTTGGGGCAGTACGGCGTGCCACATGTGAGGCGTTGGTTTGACCCTTCTACGGCTGGACCGTTGGTACTGAGGCACGAAGTGAATGTTTTTGAACTTATTTCATGTGATGAGCTGTTTCGGGAAAACTTGGGTGTTCGATTGTTCGATCGGAAAGTTTAACATTTTTTATTTATCCGGAATGTGATACAATATTTGGAATCCACAAGTAGTTATGAGATAACTGAATAAATGTTATAAACATAGCAGTTTAGTCTCACTTGATCGGTTGCCACGGAATTTTGATGTGATCGAAAGTCCGTCGCAATCACGTAGCGTACGCGGATACTCGCCGGGTAAACTTAATAGACAGCCTCACTCCATAGCCCCGACCAAGTGACTGTAGGAGAACCCCGTCGCCAAAAGCATCCGTTCGGGTGCTCGCGGCAGCGGTGTTCCGCCTTGGTCCACTTCGTCGACGGTATCGGGGGTGCGGCCGTCTATTGAAGTTTGCGACGAGCATTCGATCAGGATGTCGGGAATCTTGTTGAATTGCCCGACTTGGTATTGAAAAGTGTTTTCGATTTTGAGACTAAAATGCGGGGTTTATAATTGTTAGGCATGTGATGTCTAAGGAATTCATTTGATTAGGCATGCGATGTCTAAAAAGGTTGCGGATTCCAACTGTTGTAGTTTTACACTTTCTTTTCTGCGACCGTAAGTGTAATATGTGATATCGCCGGTTTCGTTGCTATATGTCAACGACAATTGGGATGCGCATATTTACTTACGTTGATGACATGTGTTGTTATGTGTTGCTGGATATGTTATATTGGATCGTCGTGTTTGAATAGCCGGGGGTTTTTATGTGAGATGAGTGTTTTTCATTTTCATTCATGTAAAAACTTGTATGTAATATTCTTTTATTGGGGCACTTCCAGGTTGCGGAAGATGTCACCTTTTGTATATTATTTACTTTTCCGCACTAGGATAGACCCAAGGAGGGGAGCACAAGTGACCGGGTTCTAGGGTCCAGTGGGAGACCAACTCGAGGAGTCGAGTCCGGGTCTCCTAACCCTAGAATTGGTAGGGTTGCTTTCCGCTCTCGTAGGGGTCTAGGGGTGTGGGTTTGGCTATTCATCGCGACCGTGGAATCCGTGTTTTATACTGGCTCGTATTGAAAACACGGACGTCCTAGTATATCCAATATTTCATATGTTTCTTCTGCTGCGATATCTGTGATGTGATCATGTGATGTTCTGTGATAAATATTGTATATAGTATATATGATATATTATATAGGCGTTACTTATGTTTTACACCCGCGCTAGCCCTGCCCTGCTCTGCCGTTAGTTACTTAACCTAACGGTGCACGAGGGGACATCGAGACGAATGCGGATGGCATAAGTGTACGTCGTATTTATCTGTGATGTTTAGGTACTTAAATGATGGGACTTCATTAATATGATTAATGAAAGTAAAAGAAACCTAAGATGTTGTGGAATCGAATTTCAAAAATAAAACAGGTAGCTACAGTTCTTGCTTTGCACAGCGGTATATATGATATATCCTGCACCTTATTCGATGAGGAAAGGGCCGATGATCCCTTCACCGGGAGTGACCTCTTTAGCAATAACTGGCAGATGCTACACACTCGGTTTGTCTTTTGATAGCTTCTATAGTTTCTGCTTTGCACAGTGATATATATGATATATCCCGCACCTCATTCGACGAGGAAAGGGCCGACGATCCCTTCACCGGGAGTGACCCCTTTAGCAAAACTAGAAAAGCCTCAAAAACACTCCATTTTAAAATTATTTGATTCTACAACGATATCAAGTTCATTACGCAGTAGGTTTTCAAAAAAACCTGTCGTAGCCCTCCGTCATTTCAGATAAGTCCTACTTAGTATTCGTCCTACGTTTGTTGACCTCCGTCAAGGCGTAGTGTGCGGTAGCTAACTAGTATTTATCTGCTTATGCATATGATGCAGATTGGATTAGGCTAGTCGTGCGGCCTTGTTGACCTCCGTCAAGGGTCGTGCGGGTGGGTTTAATTCGATCAAGAAATGACGGGTTGAACTTGACTAGCAGCCTATGGTTTGTTGACCTCCGTCAAGGTCATAGGACGCTAGGGGCAAAATATTATCGGGAATTTCAAGTGTTGAAATTTGCAATAAGATTGCATACCTTCTATGAGATAGTTGGATCCCGATACCCGCTGCGAGTAAGAGTTACTCCTGGAAGAGTTTTACACATTACAATTAGCCGATCAAGTAGGTGTCTAGAAAGGTGTTAACGAGGTTACGTCTCTGGAAAAACAAGGTTTACATTAATTAGGTTCGTGCGAAAGCACGGGGGACCTCCCTCAAAGTACCGACACTGGCCTGGCTGAAAGATTGGCGAACTTGTAGTGTGTAATTAATCCCGGCTAGTCTTTCCTTTTAGGGTTTGAAGGAAGATTTGATAAAAACAGTAGGAGCCATCCTGATTAGATAAAATAATAACCAATCTATTCTTGCAAGAGCGCACGCTGAGTGTTTTCTTCTCTCTCTCTCCAGGTAGCGACCATATCACTCCTTAATGAAGATAATAATACGGATATATTGACCGAAGCCGCTTGTTATACTGAGCTGGGGAACGTTGGTCCCGCTCCCACTTATAATTGTTATAAGACAGAGCAGGAAATTGGGGAATACCAGAATTCCCGTGCCACCCAAACGAAGAAAGTGTATATGATGCATCTCCTTCGGGTGTGTTCATTACAAAGAACTGTTTCTCTGTATCCTCTACGTCCTGGGTATTTGATACCAGATCAGGATCCCAGATATGTAATCTGTTATATAGGGCTACAGAAAGGTAGAGAACTGAGAACGGGTGATAAGTTTCATGAGGCAGAAAACAGGGCAAGTGTTGCAGCCAAGTCTGTTAGTTACTGTCGCCCTGTATTCCAAATACATTGATTCTAAATGAATGTTATTAGATACCGAACCTGATATACAAAATCATATCAGACTCTTTATTAGTAAAGAAATGATAAAATTTTGTATTGTTGGATAATGTTTTGAACATTTCCTATATCAAAAGTTGATCGGTTCAGGCACGTTATCTAAAAACATTGATGTTCTAAGTCAAACTACAGTTCTGAGTATACAGAACACACACAAGAGGAAGAGTTCAGAAATGAACGGATCCTTCTTGAGGTATTGTAGACTAGGTCATATCAATGCGACCCGACTAGCTGAAGTTACATTTAGATGCATATTTAAATCAGTTTGAATTTACATCTTGTGAAACTTGCCAGTCATGTCACAAAGATATAATGACACCAGCTCTGTTTATTGGAAACAGAGAAAGAGTTAGTGAACTCTTGGGATGATACATGTTGATGTATAAAGGTCCCCTGTCTACACATGCCAAGACCGGTTCTTTGTACTTCATTACATTCTCTGATAATCTCTCTAGATTCAGACATATGTTCCTGTTGAAACACAAGTCCGAACCTTTTGAGATATTCACAGAATATAAGTTAGAAGTAGAGAACCAATACGGGTAAAAGTATTATGTCCTTTGATGCGATCAGGAAGGAGAATACTTGTGCATAGAATTCCTGGACTATTCTAAAGGAGAATGAGATTCTCTCTCAGCATTACTCCTCCGTATACACCATAGCACGATGGTATATCGGGGCGGAGCAAAAACACCCTATATGATATGGTGTGCTTTATGATGAGTACTACTGAGTTACCTATTTCCTTTTGGGAGTTACGCACTTATGAAGTTGCATACCTATTGAATAGGGTTCAAATCAAATCTGTTGCCTACCACTTCATATGTGATATGGAAAGGGAAGAGCCCATATCTTAAGTTGGTTAAGATTTGGGGTTGTCCGGGCTATGTCTAAAAGCAAAATCCGGACAAGCTCGAGGCAAGGTCTGTTATGTAGAACTGGAAATGTTCCAACTATACAAACTGCAGCTGATGATTTGAAAGAAACAAATGATTCAATAGTTACCAACGAACCTCAGCCTCTCCGCCGATCTAGTAGGGTTCCTCACCCACCTGAGAGATACTTCTGTTTCTCTATGACAGTGGGAGAGAGGACTGCATCATGAGATGATGACCCAACTAGTTTCGAGCTGGCCATCAGGAGTGGGACTCTGTAAGAATGGCTGGATGCTTAGCGATCTGAGATGGAATCCTTATACACCAACAAAGTATGGACTTTGGTTGCTATATCTGAAGGGTTAAATCCCCATCAGGAGCAAGTAAATCTTGAGAAGATTACTTGGTGTACTTGGAAAAGTTGAGACTTTCAAAGATAGACTTGTTAAAGGTTTGCATCATTGACCAGGTATGGATTTTGTTGAAACCTTTTCTAAGTAGCTATGCTTAAGTCCATCCAGATCCTACTTGCCATGGCTACATACCATGACTACGATATCTGGTGGTTGGGTGTCATGACAGCTTTTCTAAATGATGTTTTAGAAGAGGGCGTCTATAAGTACATAGCCAGAGGGCTTCATAAAAAGTGGGAGCAGCGGAAACGTGTACAAGATGCTTTATAGGATAAAGCAGGCATCGCGGAGTTGGAACATCCGTTTTGATGTGTTAGTCAAAGAGTTTGACATCATCAAAATGGTAGATGAACCTTGTATATACAAAAAGGTAGTAGGGAGTATGGTGGTGATCCTCGTAGAGTACGTGGATGACATACTCTTGATAGGGAAGGAGTTTCCTATGCTACGCTCGGTCAATCTTCGCTTATCACTAGGATTCTCCATATAGGATCAAAGTGATACCTACTAAATCCTGGATTTTGGATCTATGAGATAGATCTAATTGAATGTTAGGATACTCACTAGTTGTAGTGAGATGGTATCAATCGATCCTGGGGAGAATCACTGGAAGGGTTCCAGGGTGATAAGGACGACTGAAAGTCAGTCACAGGCATTGTCTTTACCCTCAGTAAAGGGACGGTATGTTGGAAGAGTTCCAAGCTAGATACCGTGACATACTAGACGATTAAAGGCAAGATACATCGCTACTTATGATGCTACCAAAGAGGCTGTTTAGGTGTATATTGGTTCATGAGATGAACTAGGTCCCTACCATTGTGTGACAATGGAAGTGTGGCTTTGGCCCGGAAACCACGGTCCCATTAGTGACCCAGACATAATCTAAGGCAGTATCACCTGATCATGGAGATGGTTGATCTCCAGGGTGATCGAGGTTAGGAGAACAGACTCAGAGGACAACACGGCGGATCCACTCACAATGGCATTTTCCCAGAGAGAGACTTTTATGGGATGGTTGAGTATGAGATACTACAACCACTGCTATCAGATGGCCCTAGTGTAAGTGGGAGATTATTAGTTATATGTATGCCCTAGAGGCCATTACTATACATAGGATGTATATTGTAGTGGATGCTTGGACATATATAAGGAGGACTTTCTTGCTCGACATGATAGTATGCTATCTGGTTGATCTTTACCTTAACGTGTACACTGATTGTCTCTCTGTTACATGTTGGTAAAGCCCTTAGGATGTGTACTTGACTACCTGGACTATGATGCGGATCATACTAGTGGGGACATGGTAGTCCATAAGTACATCCTTCAAGGTCCCTAGTCGTGGGTATATCGAGACGGGGCATCGATATACCAGAGTAGACTAGCGTATA
This sequence comes from Agapanthus africanus, assembly GCA_030015575.1. Taxonomy (NCBI): domain Eukaryota; kingdom Viridiplantae; phylum Streptophyta; class Magnoliopsida; order Asparagales; family Amaryllidaceae; genus Agapanthus; species Agapanthus africanus. The sequence goes on from CM057341.1 coordinate 742,864,310, forward strand.
CCTTCTCGACCCATACAGATGGGCGATGGATGATCCCATATCCATTGGTGTTTGACATCAGAGATGATATACGGGTGCTCAGTGGAGACTGGGTACACTGGACGGACTCGCCGAGAACTTCCAGATGGTATTATACCTTACGTCAGATGGCAGTTCTCTGGTGACACTGGTACAGAGTAGTCTGTTGACCCGAGATCGTCATAGAGTCTTGTGTGGTTCCCACTGTGCTTTGATTTCCACCTTACCACGTCCAAGAGGGCATGCAAAATGGTGGTTTTGGGGTACAGTCCCGAATCACATGGAGGCAATAAGCGATAGGAGGGGATTCGTCTCTCCCGGTATAGGGAGTTGATGTTGCACTGTGTTCGATTGGTTATAACTGGAAATCCCTGGCCAGGGTTGCTGAGATTTACTGGTAAGTGTTACCTGTAGTTTCTCGAACTGTTATAGTCCTCATATCGACACGACTTATCGAGCTATTGGGGTCTAACGTTTACCACCCCTAGGCGAGATATGCGACATATCAGACGACGAGACCGGACTGTACGATAAGTGTTACTGGTTGGATTCACAGGAGTGTGAGCGGGCTTGCTCGTCGATCTTCTGATCGCTCAATACCCGGGTGGCCGTTACGTTTAGCAGACCGCTTGCGGCTTGTGGGTGTTTGATATGATCATCACCTGCTGCCGGCGTATTGACGAGTCTTTAGAGTCCTACACAGAGGTTTCCTGGCTCAAGCGAAACGAAATAGGAGCGCATATGAGATATGTGCGGGACCGAGAATAATGCGTGTATGTGATACCGTATTCTATTCTCGCGATGAATGTATCGATTGGTTGTATGCGATATAACCTAGTTATCGAATCGATGATTGATTCGATAAGTCGATACATCGGATATTAGTCGGTTATATGCAGTATGACCGGATCATTAAATCAAGTGTTGATTTAATGATTTAATCTATAATTATATATTTGATATATTACTTTGCATTAACTAGTATTGGTTCACTTAAAATGGATTTTCTCACTTGAAATACACAAGTTGTATATGTGATATACTTTTGTGCACTTGTTTGTATCATGTTTGATGATACATGCAAACTTGGGTTTGTGTAAAGAATTAAACCATAGTTATGTTAATGGTTAGCGTTTTGATTTACTTATCTATTCATTTATTTATTTATTCATTTTTGAAAGATAAAGAGAAATGGTGGCTTGATTTGTTTTCTAGTTGAAGCTTCATGAAGCTTTGAATAAGTCCACCATTTTTGTTTCATACTTAACCCTAACCATTCAACATAACCTTAGTTAATTCTCTACACCTAACCATGGTTGTAAATATGATAAGTATCATTTTATTTCCTATTTTTGATATACTTATCATATTCTTTCTTCTTCTTCTTCTTCTTCTTCTTCTTCTTCTTCTTGAACAAAGAAGAAAGCTTGCTACCATTAATGGCAACTTGAGAAAAAGAGTGAGAAATCCAATTCTAAAGTGAACACACTTCCTATTTCTTCATCCTCTACCTCTTGCCAAGTAGTATAGGGTGTTTTCTTCACAAGTTTCATGACTTGGTGAAGTGGGAGCTTGATCTTGTGTTGCCTCGACGTAGATCATCTTCGGCATCGAAGTCGACGACCTAGCCCGATCATTCTTTCGATGAAACCACCGCGAGAGTCCGGGATCCGATGGGTACAGCGGAGGGACTTCATCATGGAGCTATGGAGGTGGAGGACCGGATCTACAAAGGTTGTATTTTCGTTCACTCTTAGTTAAGTTGTTAACTAGTTGCTTGTTTCGCCTAAAATTCTAGTTAACGATCGCATTAGGGTTTCTCGGCACCAGAAATTTTTGAATTTGGCATGGTTGATGCCTTGTGAGACCTCATTAGTGTGCCTAGGAACCCTACAGTTGCAACTCACCGACAATGCTCGAGTTTGGTGGAAGGTGGAAGAAAGCTGTCTTGACCAACCGATCGAATGGAGGACTTTTCGCAACATATTCGATGTGAAATACTTCTTTGAGACTGCCCGATTCGACATGGAGCAGCAATTGAAACATGTACAACAGGATTCGATGTGGACCATGTTTGTAGATGAGTATGACGCAGAGTTTACCATGCTCAGTAGGTAAGATATGTCCCAATATTCGATTTTCAAATATCACATACTACACAGCTAACACAAGACCTTAACATGTTTGCAACACATTTGATACTAACTGCTGAGATCAGATCCAGAAGATTTCAGCAAGGGTTAGATCCGGAGATCCAAGCTGTCTTAGCTACAGGGGCTTTCCCAACCCATGAACTGGCCCTGAAAGCTGCCCACGGATATGAGGCGGTTGTGAAGATGAGGGGCAGACCATAATCTACCGGGATAAAGTGCCCTGCCACTCAGATGGCAGTAGGAACCTCTTCAAAGCTACAATTTGTATCTAGGAGACCGGGGGTACCGAACAACCGGCCCAACCCAGCCTTTTGCCCTTACTGCAGGAGAGATGGACATTTGGCGAAGGACTGCCGGCGTGCAAATCTCCTTTGCTTAGTCTGGGGCTCAGCTACTCATGAAATTGGGTCTTGTCCTCATAGACACAACCCAAATGCTGCACCCATGCTAGCAATCACTTATCAGCAGCATCCAGCCATCCAGGCACCTGCTCCATGACTCGCACTACCTGCTCCACCTCCTCGTGGACCGACTGCACCTCCTCCTCGTCAGTTCCATCAAGCCCAACGGAACGTACCTCAAGTACAACGGAACGGGCAGTGGAATGTTCCTCCAGCAAAGAGGAATGTACCGAGGCGACAGGCTTTCACAACGACTGTAGAAGATGCTGAAGCCACCGGCCAAGTCATCACTGGTAACACTTTCCTTCAAGCTTTATTTTCAGTCTATATACATACCTATATATCTTTTCCTTATACCTAAAACCTATCCCACATAACTTAGGTACAATCTTAGTAGCCTCACTCCCTGCACTAGCACTCTTCAATACTGGAGCATCTCATTACTTTATGTCGCAACGGTTCGTCCGAACTCATGCGACTCCAGACAATCCTCTCGTATCTAGCTGGAATGTCAGTTCAGGGAAAGGCGTTCTAAAGGCAGTAATGGGATACAATCTGTGTCTAGTAGTCGTCTGCAGTAGAGAATTCTATGCTGACTTCAAGGTGCTGGACATACCGAATTTCGATATCGTTTTGGGTATGGATTGGCTCGGAACTTTTTACGCTACCATCGGCTGTCGTCAAAACAGGGTAGTGTTCGAGATTCTAGACCATCCGGTCTTTTATTTCAAAAGTGGAGACCATAACCTGGAGCCAAGCACATACAAGGCAAAACCGAAGAAGGCAATGATTGCAACATTTCAAGCGGAGGAAGGATCGAAGCCAGAGATAGTTTGAGAGTTCGACGATGTATTTCCTGAAGACACATCATGTTTGCCTCCCGATCGAGCTCTTGAATTCAGTATTGATTTAGTACCTGGAGTACAACCGGTGATCAAAGCACCATATCGGTTAACCCCTGAAGGTTTGAAGGAGGTCCGTACTCAGTTGAATGAATTATTGGTGAAACGATGGATTTGTCCCAGCACTTCAAGTTGGGGATCACCAGTTCTGCTTGTGAAGAAAAAGGAAGGTTCATATCATATGTGCATTGATTAAAGAGCTCTGAATGATGTAACTATAAAGAACAAGTATCCACTCCCACGCATCGACGATCTGTTCGATCAGCTAAGTGGATCTTGTGTTTTCTCCAAGTTAGATCTTCGTTCGGGTTATCATCAGGTGAAGGTCAAAGAATCTGATATCCATAAAACGGCATTCAAAACTCGCTATGGACATTACGAATTCCTTGTGATGCCATTTGGAGTGACCAACGCACCGGCTATATTCATGACCCTAATAAATCAAGTTTTCCGAGAGTACATAGACAGGTTTGTTGTCGTCTTCATCGACGACATCCTGGTGTATTCTAAGAGTCCGAAAGAACACGCCAAACATCTATGAATTGTCCTGGAAACTCTATGACATCATCAACTCTATGCCAAGTACAGCAAGTGCGAGTTTTGGCTAGATCAAGTCGGTTTTCTCGGACATATTGTATCAGGCGACGGAATCTCTGTAGATCCAGCTAAAGTGTCGGCAGTAAACGAATGGCTGAAACCAAAGTCAGTAAGGACATTCAAAGTTTCTTGGGTTTAGCAGGATATTACATAAGATTCATTGAAGGATTTTCGAAGATTGCAACACCCCTGACCAAGCTCACACGTAAAGATGAAGAATTCGTGTGGTCAGAAGCATGCGAACGAGCTTTCGTAGAACTCAAGTCAAGATTGACATCAGCACCTATTCTCGTTATACCAGACCAATCTGGAGGTTTCGAAGTGCATTGTGATACATCCGGTAAGGGATTAGGATATGTTCTACATCAGCATGGTAAAGTGGTAGCTTTTGCTTCGAGACAGCTGAAGATTCATGAGCGCAATTATCTGACGCATGATTTGGAGTTGGCGACTGTAATCTTTGCTCTTAAAATTTGGCGTCATTATCTTCTTGGTGAACGAATGGACAAATACACGGACCACAAAAGTCTGAAATATATGTTTACTCAGAAAGAGTTGAATATGCGGCAGAGAAGATGGTTAGAACTAATGGCGGACTTCAACATCAACCTACAATATCATCCAGGAAAGGTGAATGTAGTATCTAATGCCCTTAGTCGCCAACCATTAGCATTGAATCTCACCCCACAGTGGAAGCTTCAACAAGACTTGCATCAGATGGAGATTGAAGTGATCATGCCAGATAACGCTTCAAGTTTGATGAACTTACAAGTTCAATCTATCATTATCAATCAGATTAAAGCAGCTCAAGAAGGTGATGCTAAGTAGCAAAAGATCAGAGAACAAGTAGAAAGTGGACTTCGAACAGAATTCATCATCCATGAAGACGGATCTTTGAGATACGCAGTAGACTGTGTGTACCAAAAGGTCCTGTGTGAGAAGAGTTAATGAAAGAAGCTCACAACTCACCTTATTCAGTACACCCTGGAGGTATAAAGATGTACAAGATCTGCGTCAAAATTACTGGTGGCATGGAATGAAGCGTGAAGTAGCCAGAAGCGTCGCTAAATGTTTGGCGTGTCAGCAAATAAAAGCTGAACATCACAGGACTGCTGGTTTACTTCAACAATTGCCTATCCTAGAATGGAAGCGGCAACACATCACAATGGACTTCGTGACTGCACTTCCTCGCAGCACGAAAGGTAACGATGCGGTATGGGTTATTGTGGATCGACTCACAAAGTTGGCTCACTTTATTCCTTTTCGAGTAGGCAATTTACTGAGACACTAGCAAAAAAGTACATGGAAGTAAGTATGAATCTAAGTAAGATTTAACTCTTCAAAAATATACTATCTCTGATACCCATGAACTCATGCAGGAAATCATGAGATTACATGGAGTACCGGTTTGCATTGTCTCCGATCGTGACACCAGATTTCGATCGCAATTTTGGTAAAGTCTGCAGGCTAGCTTGGGAACAAGTCTGAACTTCAGCACAGCTTATTATCCAAAAACAGATGGTCACTCTGAGCAAACTATTCAGATCTTAGAAAATATGCTAAGAGCGTGTATGCTAAAGTTCGGAGGATCGTGGGAAGATCACCTACATCTTGTGGAGTTTTCATACAACAACAGCTACCAAGCAAGTATAGGAATGACACCCTTTGCAGCACTTTATGGAAGAAAGTGTTGATCGCCATTAAGTTGGGACGACATCGGAGATAGAGAGCTTATTAGACCAGAGATGATAGTAGCAACTTTAGATGTGGTTCGTACTATCAGGGAAAGAATGCGCATAGCCCAAGATCGACAGAAACACTGGGCTGATGCAAAACGCCGTCACTTGGAGTTTCAACCGGGAGAACATGTATTTCTGAAGATATCTCCGAACCATGGAGTGATTCGTTTTAGAAGACGGGGTAAGCTTAGTCCGAGGTATATTGGACCGTTAGACATACTCAAACGAGTCGATGAAGTGGCATATCGCTTGGCACTTCCACCTTCATTGGAAGAAGTGCACAATATATTCCACATATCCCAACTCAGAAGGTATATGAGTGACCCCAGCCATATTCTTGATCACTCCGAGCTCACTGTACGACCAGATTTATCCTGTGAGCAGCTTCCTGTTGAAATCCTAGATAGAAAGGTGAAGTCACTTCGGAACAAGGAAGTCAACTTGTTCCGAGTGATGTGGAGAAAAGATTCACCAGGAGAATCAACATGGGAACGTGAGGACGACATGCATGCAAGATACCCTCATTTATTTGTAAACTAGTCCTTAAAATAATTGTAAATTTCAATGACGAAATTTTTGTAAGGAGGGTAGATTGTAACAACTCCAATTTCAATGTACAGAAAATTATTTAAAAGTTAATGTACAAATGGAGTATTTGCAATCCTGTGTACTATAAGTATTTGATTTGCTTTTGAACAGAAAGAAAGCACTTATAGCACATTAATTAAGCCTTGCACTGCTGTGACATAGCCGCTATGATCGAATCCCTCCAGCCACATTATCTTTTTATTTAATTTTTCTTTTAATTTTTTAGAAGCCCAAGGGTTTACACGTGCACTACACGTAAGATGATAAGTTACAGAATAATCAAACATGTGCACGAGGATATATGAATCGAGAAGGACACATGGCCAAATTTGCACCCTCCATCGCCGGATTTGGGCCAGCGGCGCTCACGTTGGAGACCGGCACCGCCGGGCCCCCCATAGGGGATGGTTCCCATCTCTTCACCCGAGCACCCTTTAGCCTACCCCACTCCTCTCATGTTGTTTATTTTCTCTGCACACTTTCTAGAGAATTAAAATTTAACATTACTCCATGATTTAATGTATTTTAATTCTCTAATTCATACCCTAAACCCTAATCATACCCTATAAATACAACCCTACCCTTTGGCACTCCTCATTCTGAATTCAAGTGCCAAAACTCTCCAAAATTCTCAAGTTCAAGAAGTTGTGCAAGTGGAGTTAGCAAAGGGCGAAGTTCCGAAGAGATTCCGGCGACGAAACGGCGCTCCGACACTTTCCATAGCTTCCCCTTCTCCCCTCTAACCTTGTAACCTGTAAGTCCCCTCTCCCCCTCTCTTCTTCTATTCTAAAAACTTTCATTCTTAAAACTCGACGAAAGCGCAGTTAATCCGACTTCCATTTCGTTCTTCTTTAAAAATTCTAACTTTTCTTAAACCATATAATACCATACTCTCATATAATGTTTAACAAACATATTAAAACAAGTTTCATCTCAAAAGAAGCTTTTATGCAATTTTTATCGTATTTTTACGGTAAAATACCATATACTTTACTTTCGATACAAATCAACATAATACTTGTATTACTTTTAGACAACTCACGAGGTAATGACCTACCTCATCACAACACATATCTTTGACATAGTACGATGAAATTTTGGAACACTAGTTATGGGAAAATACGACATTACGAATAAATACCATCAGCTTGCAAAACTATATATATATATATATATATATAGAGAGAGAGAGAGAGAGAGAGAATAATGGAGAAAAGAGGTCATAGGAAGGGATTTCCTCCTATGGTGTCGAAAAAATACAACCCCCACCATTTTTTTCGACAATCGGCATCCATCATCATCATCATTATCATCTAAGATATGCGTACACCAAATTTCATGTGATTCCACTACTTTTTCACCGTTGAATTAGCAATGTAAAAAGTTCTATTGTCAGTAAACCATTAATTTTGCACCAACTAAATTAATGGTGAAAAAATGGTATAATCACATGAGATTTGGTGTATCCATATCTATGATGATAAAGATGAATGTGATGTATGTCGATCGTCGAAAACAATCATGGAGGGTGCATTTTTCCGACGCCATAGGAGGAAATCCCTTCCTATGGCACCTTTCCTCTATTAGCCTCATATATATATATATATATATATATATATATATATATATATATATATATATTATCAAAAGATCTATTTTAAATATATTAAACAAATATTTCAAGTTTTCTAAATCAAAGGAATCACCATTACATGAAACTACCATCCAAATACAAAACAATTCTAATATTTCAATAAAATACCACATACAATTAAAACTAGGTTCCACTCACTAGAAATTTCACTTTTATAAAATATACATCTATGAAAACCCTAAAGACGATAATTAAATACTTGGGGTGTATTTTGAATATGTATCAAAACTATTTTTACATAAAACCCCCTCAAGTTATACTAAATTACAATAAGGACACTAGTAAATATAGGTTTAAGCGGGACCAATTCTCTTGAGCCTCGGAGAGCCAGAGAATGTGGGTGCTTGCCTATCTAAGGTAGATAATCTAACAAACGGTGTTATCAATACGGTAGTTGTCATGGAAAAAGACACAAATCCTGCCATCCATGTGCAGCAGTTACCGATAACATCAAAACTAATTCAGGACTTCAATTTCTTTTCAAAGTGTCTGACTCAGACTGAGTGTCAAACTAATCAATCTGACTTGAATATGATTCAAGTATAAACTACAATACAACATGAATCTATGAATCCGTCTATTCAATCTATATCAATCTATATTTACCGAACAGAACCATTGATATTCTCCGTCTACATGACTCTCCATTTATATCCATTCTGTTTACTGATATCATGGTTTCGGAAAGTCATCCATCTATATAAAAAAAAACAATACAATCAATACAAAAGACATCGCGGGGTTTTAAAGGGGTGGATTGGTATGGAATGTGTTAGAAGTGGCACGAGACTGTAACCTTAATACACGCATATCCATTGCCGTTGTACTGTGGCTGAACGGTTCCTTATGCTCCGTATACCTTAGTCTCCGGAATAGTGGGACTCCTCTCGTATACAATGGCATATTCTGTACCAATCTACAAACAAATACGTTAATATTATAATCAAACATTGCTAGTCATATTCTTTTTTGGTCTATTCTATCTCTACTCATCTTTGGGACTTACCGAGCGATTGTTCGCTGATGACATTTCTTTTCTTCTTTCTTTGGAATGTTTTCAGGTGATTTGGACGCACTAGAGACCAAGCCCAGTACTGAGGACTTGGAGAAGTTTGCTATCGACCCAGAGCTATAGGCACTTATACATACTTTTCTTTTCAGTTATGCCATTGTTTAGGCATTGCTTTCTATTCATGTATTTACATTCCAGTTGTATCTGTAAAAGAATGTTTAATAAATAAAGTTATTGTTCATTTATATTCCTGTCTCTTGTGTACATTTACTTTATATTGCTTTGTTACGCTTAGCGTGTTTACTTCTGAGTAAATACGTAGCGGGTCTCTCCGTGTCTCCTTCCCATACAACGGGAAGCGGGGCGTGACAATATCTGTATCTTTACTTTCTCAAGAAGGATATGATTTTACATTTGTAAGCGATGTAGTACACATCCACCTAAATCAAAATTTGATTGGGTCAGGTATATTAGATAACGGCATATACGTATTGAATCAAGCTCAGCTTTTCAACGCCCAGAACACACTTTAAAAAAAGTCTCCGAAAATAAATCAGGCTTTCTTGTGGTATTGTAGACTTGATCACATCAATGAAACACTGTTGATGAAGTTACATAAGGAGTGATATTTGGATCCATTCGAATATCAATCCTATACAACTTGTCAATCATGTCTCAAAGGAAAAATGACAAAAACTCTGTTCACTGGACATGGAGAAAGAACGAGCGAGCTCTTGGGACTCATACACAGCGACGTGTGTGGTCCAATGTCTACACATGCAAGAAGTGTTTATTCCTATTTCGTTACTTTTATGGATGATTTCTCAAGGTATGGACATGTATTCTTGATGAAATATAAATCTAAGGCCTTTGAGAAATTCCGGGAATATAAGAATGAACTGGAAAAACAAACCGGCAAAATTATCAAGACACTAAGATCTGATCAATGTGGTGAATACTTAAGTGCCGAGTTCCTTGACTACTTAAAAGAGAATGGAAATCTCTCTCAGCTTACTCCTCCATACACATCTCAGCACAACGGTGTATCGGAAAGGCGGAACAAAACCCTATTGGATATGGTTCGTTCTATGATGAGTAATGCTGAGTTACCGCGGTCTTTCTGGAGTTATGCACTAGAATCAGCTGCATATCTTTTGAACAAGGTTCCAACTAAGTCAGTGCCTACCACACCATATCAGATGTAGAGTGGGAAGAAACATTATCTTAAGTACCTTAATACATGGGGATGTCCAGCTTTTGTAAAAAAGAAGCATGCGGACAAACTCAAGGTACGCTCAGTACTATGTAAATTTATGGGATACCCAAAGAACTCCAGGGGGTATTTTTTCTATTACGCAGAGGAACAAAAAGTTTTTGTTTCTCGACATGCCCATTTCTTGGAAACTCAATTTTTAGAAAATGATATAAGAGGGAGCGCAATAGAACTGGAAGAAATTCCAGAACCACAAATTATTACTGAAAGCGTGATGGAACCAGAAGTTTCGAAAAAACCGAACATTCCCACGCCACTCCGCAGAACTAGTAGGCAGTCTCATCCGCCCGAGAGATACTATGGTTTTCTCATAAACAGAGATAGAGAGGATTGCATCATCGATGATGATGAGCCAACTAGCTTCCAGCAATCCATTTAGAGCAGAGACTCGGTAAAATGTCTAGATGCATTGCGGACCGAAATGGAGTCCATGTACACCAACAAAGTATGGACTTTGGACGTTGCTCCAGAAAGGGTAAAACCCGTAGGCTGCAAATGGATCTTCAGAAAGAATATTAGTGTAGATAGACAGGTTGAAATCTATAAGGCTGGACTTATTGCAAAAGGTTTTTGTTAAAGACCTGGTTTGGACTATGATGAAACCTTTTCTCCAGTAGCTATACTCAAATCCATTCGAATCCTTCTTGTTATTGCTGTCTTCCACGATTATGAGATCTGGCAGATGGACGTAAAGACCGCTTTTCTAAATGGAAATTTGGAAGGTTGCGTCTATATGGATCAGCCGGAGGGTTTCATTCAGAGTGGGAGCAGCGGAAAGGTGTGCAAGTTGCTTAAGTCCATTTATGGACTAAATCAGGCATCGCGGAGTTGGAACATCTGTTTTTATAACAACCCTAAACTATCTGTACGAAATTTTTTCAAAAATACAGAAGGAACACCTAAGCCTGAGCACAAGTTATAAATTTAATTTGCTTTTGAACAGCAAGAAAGCACCTGTAGCTCATTGGTAAAGCCTTGCACTGCTGTGACGTATCCCCTGTGATCAAATCCCCCCAGCCACATATATTTTTTAATTGATTTTTCTTTTAATCTTTTAGAAACCCAAAGGTTTACACGTGCACTACACGTAAAATAAATAGTCACAACAAAATCAAAAATGTGCACTGAGATATACCAACAGACAGGGACACGTGTCATCAATCCCAACCCCAGACCAACACCTACGGCTGGCGAGATCTCTCCTTGGCCTGGCGTCACCGGCCCCTCCGTAGGGGATGGTCCCCAATCTTTAACTCCACACCCTTTGGTTTCCCCCCTTAACCCCAGTACTATTTGTTTTTATTAAAAATAAATAAAGAATTAAAAGAGGCATTAAACCAAATTTTTATGCAAATTTTAATTCTATTCTTCCGGTCTTACGACCTGGTGCTCTCTTGTGAAGAGCCAACTTGACGTAGGGAGGTTCGGGTTTTTGGAATGCATTGCTCCAGAGAAAACGGAAGGCAACAAGGGAATAGGGGGGTTGGTTCTTCATTACCCTAAACCCTAATTTTTCCTATAAATACCACACCTAATTTCATCCCTCCTCACTCAGAATTTCATTACAAAAACTCTATAAAATTTCCAAGTCCTAAGTTGTGCAAGTGGAGTTAGCAAAGGGCGAAGTTCCGACCACGTTTCAAGGAGATTCCGGCGACGAAACGACACCCTGACGGTTCCTAAAGTTTCCTCCTCCTCCCTTCTTTCTTAATAACTTGTAAGTCCCCTTTTCCCTTCTTAATCTCTATTCTAAAACTTTCACTTTTCAAAACTCGTCGGAAGCGGAGTTATTCCGACTTCCGATTCGCTTTTCTTTAAAAATACAACTCTTTCTTAATAACAAACCTACCAATTTTTAATATATTGTTTAGAAAACATAAATAAACACATTATAACAAGTTTCATCTCAAAATAATGTATTATGCAACTTTTATCGCATTTTTACGGTAATATACCATATACTTTACTTTTGACATAATTCAACATATTCCTTTGTATTATCTTTAGAAAACTCATGAGGTAATGACCTATCTCATCACAACACACATTCATGATATAACACGATTTACTTTTGGACAATATTTGTGGGAATATTACAAGTTACAATAAAATACCTTAAACATTCAAAACCGTTTTCTTTAAAAAGTGTGTTATTTAATTCCTTGCAAATATACCTCTACAATCCATTTTGGGGAACCCCGATCGGGATGGTGTGGGTTATCGCACATTCTCGGACCTAGTAGAGCGAGATGCAGACCTCCGCAAGGAGCATTCGACCTCGATGGAATTTTTGATGCAATTTTTAAGAAAATAAGATTTCTACAAAATAAATAAATAAATTTTTATTAAATATAAATATATATATGAATATTATCAAAATATTTATTTTAAATATATTATACAAATATTCGATATTTTCTAAATCAAAGAAATCACAATTACATGAAACTACCATTTCAATACAATATAAATTCCAATTTTTCGCTAAAATACCATATACAATGAAACCAGGTTCTACTCACTAGAAAATTTCACTTGTATAAAATATACATTTATGAAAATGCTAAAGACAATAATTACATACTTGAGGTGTATTTTGAAATTATATCAAAACTATTTTTACATAAAACCCCTCAAGTTATACTAAATTACAATAAGGACCCTAGTAAATATAGGTTTAAGCGGGTCCAGATCTCTTGAGCCTCAGGGAGCCGGAGAATGTGGGTGCATGCCTATCTAAGATAGACAATCTAACAACGGTGTTATCAACACGGTAATTGTCTTGGAAAAAGACACAAATCCTGTCGTCCATGCCCAGCAGTTACCGATAACATCACAATTAATTCAGGACTTCAATTATGTTTAAAAGTCTGACTCAGTTCGAGTCATGGTCAAATCTGATACAATCTGACTTGAATTCAATTCAAGTATAACTGCAATACAATATGAATCCATGAATAACAGAATACAATCTATAACAACATGAACATGACTGAACCAAACCATGGATATACCCTGACTACATGACTATATATTTATATCCATTCCATTTACTGATATCATGGTTTTGTCAAGTCTTCCATTTACTACAAGACGATACATGACAATACAATACAATCAATACAATAAACATTACGGGGTTTATAAAGGGGTAGACTGGTACGAAACATGTTAAAGGTGGCACGAGGTTATCACTAAAGACATAATTACATCCATGCTGTTGTTCCGTGGTATTTTCGACGGAGCCTTTTACTATGGGTTAGTAAAGTCCACGGTGTAAGTTGGACTCCTCTCGTATACACTGGCATATTCTGTACTGAGCTATAAACAACTGCGTTAACATAACAATCAAACATTATACTAGATATACTCTCTTTTCTGTCTATTCTACTTCTCTCCTTCTTTGGGACTTACCGAGCGATTGTTCGCTGACGACATTTCTATTTCTCTTCTTCTTTGGAATGTTGTCAGGAGGACCCGACTCTGAGGAGTTCAAGACCAGCCAGGAGCACTTGGAGCAGTTCACAGAAGACCCTGAGCATTGACTTCATTTGTACTCATTTTATTTTCAGTTCATGCCATTGTTTAGGCATTGCTTTTCATTCCTGTATTTACATTTCCAGTTGTACCTGTAATATAATGTGTAATAAATAAAAGTTGATGTTCAATTATATCTATTGTCATTTTTCTTGTGTACATTTACTTTATATTGCTTAGATATGCTTAGCGTATTTACTTCGGAGTAAATACGTCGCGTGTCCCATCGCGTTCCCTTCGCGTACACCGGGAAGCAGGGCGTGACAGGTTTGATGGACGGTCAAGGAATTTGACTTTATCAAAAATCCAGATGAACCATGCATATATAGTAAAATTGTAGCGAGAATTATGGTATTCCTCGTCCTGTACGTGGATGACATTCTCTTGATAGGAAATGATATTCTTATGCTACAATCAGTCAAAAGATTCTTGTCACAAAGGTTCTCCATGAAGAACCTGGGTGATGCCTCCTACATTCTGGGGATCCAGATTTATCGTGATAGATCTAAACGGATATTGGGACTCTTACAGTCAAGGTACATCAACACCATACTGAAAAGATTCAGTATGGAAGTTTCAAAGCGCGGTAATCTGCCGGCTCATTAGGGAATCACCCTCTCCAAAGAGATATATCCCAAGACTGATTTAGAAAGGGATCGCATGTCTATTATACCCTACGTTTCTACGGTAGGCTCTATAATGTATGCGATGTTGTGTACCAGACCAGATGTAGCTTACGCCGTGAACGTTGTAAGCCGGTATCAATCAAACCCAGGGGAGATGCACTGGAGTGAAGAACATTCTCAAGTACCTGAGAAGGACTAAGGAGATGTTCTTGGTGTACGGCAGAGAAGACCTCCAGATTGAGGCCTTCACCGACTCCAGCTTCCAGAGTGACAAGGATAACTCCAAGTCCATGTCGGGTCATGTCTTTACCTTCAATGGAGGGGCGGTTGTTTAGAAGAGCTTTAAACAGGAAACCGTTGCTGACTCAACCATGGAAGCGAAGTACATTGCTGCATGTGACGCCGCGAAAGAAGTAGTCTGGATCAGGAAGTTCGTGACAGAGCATCAGGTGGTTCCATCCATTATTGATCTAATACCGTTGTATTATGATAACAACGGCGCTATAGCTTTAGCGAAGGAACCAAGGTCCCATCAGAAGTCCAAACACATCCTGAGGAGGTTCCACCTGATCAGGGAGATCATTGATCGCCGGGAGATTGAGGTGCGGAGAGTAGAGACAGAGAACAACAGTGCAGATCCACTCACAAAGGCCATCCCTCAGACACAGTTCGAGCAGCTAATCGAGATGATAGGTCTGCGATATGCCAATACATAGCCTTAGTGCAAGTGGGAGATTGTTAGTGATATATGCCATAGAGGCCATTATTGTATCATACTGGATTATATATTATATATTGGAAGCTTGGGATATTTCACAGTTATAATAACAGTCTTGCTCGATATAGTAGTATGCTACCTGGTTTGATTCTATCTCAATATGTGCATGTGATTCTTTTAGCATATCGCTTATACATATTGGTAGAGCCCTTAGCATCTTTGCTTGACTACTGGCATTGTGATGGCAGTCACACTCATGGGGGCTGGGTATCCTATAATCGCATCCTTATACAGGTCCCTAGTCGTTGGATTATTGAGACGGGACATCGATACTCCGGAGTAGACTAGTGTATACGCTTCTCATCCCAGCAGGGGATATGGTCCGTCCCACAGCCATTAGTACGACATACTGGAGATGGTATGCAGGTGCTCATTAGGTTATGAGTTACACTGGACAGGGCTCGCCGGGAACTGCTGGTTGGTATTATACTTATCGTCAGGTAGCAGTCCCAGGTGACATGAGTACAGCTTAGTCCGTTGACTTGCCATCGCTACTTTGTCTCGAGTGTGTTCCCACTGCACTTAGATTTCTACCTACCACGGCTTAAAGGAGTCGTGCAAACAGGTAGTAGTTGGGTGTAGTCCCAAAGCACTTGGAGGCAGTAGCGGTCAGATAGGATTCGTCTCTCCCGGTATTGGGGGTTGATATCGCGCAGTGTTCGGAAAGCCATTACACAAAGTCCCTAGCCAGGGCAGTCGAGAAATACTGATAAGGTACTCCAGTAGTTTCTCAGGGTGTATTGAGCTCTCCTCCGGCACGACTTATCGCGTTGTTAGGGGTCTGACGTTTACTATCCCTCTAGGCCAATATGCGAGTATCTTAGACGAACAGACCGGGCTGCACGGAGATTGTCACAGATAGGCTCAGTAGGAGTTCGGATGAGCTTGCTCATCGTTCTTCTTATCGACAGATACCTGGGTAGCCGTTACATGCAGCTAGTACCGCTGACATACTTGTGGTTAAACCTACTGCCAACATACTGTCGAGTCTTTAGAGTTCCACACAGAGGGTTTCCCTGCTTCAGGAAATTTATGTAGACGTCGTATGGTTTTACGGCAGGGCTTTGATCACATACGTGTACTTGTACACGGATACTGATCAGGCGGATAATACTAGTGGACTTTGGTTTAAGCTGCATTCTTGTTTTGTATTATTGGATTGTTATCGTCTCAGTGTATCCGTATTTTTCGGAATACGGATACAGGTATGTATATACGGTGAGGGGCACTCTTGTAATTTGGTAAGGCATGCTTCTAGATGGAGACACCTCATTATTTGTATTATCCATTTTGCTTAATGGATTAATGAGGTGGATATTAGAGGAGACATCCATGGCATAGTGAGAGGAATGGCTCATACATTATTATATTAATCTTGACTCACTATTCAAGCATTGGAGGTATATTTTATTAGGAAATATCGCATGCTTAAATTATTGAGTAGAAGATATTAGCCATTCTCCTCACACATTATTGATTCTACTCTCTCTTGAGATTTTTTCTTGAGTTGCTCTCCTCGCTCTCTCTTGGTTTTCTCCATCTCCTTCTTCCTCATACTAAACCTTGATCCTTGACATGTGTTGTGAGCCATAAGGTTTAGTGAGACACTACAATTCTTTAGCATTCTCTACATCACATAGGCAAGTTGGATTAGCGAACCATCTACCCTAGTTATCTCGGTTTAGAGGTTGGAGCTTGAAGCACATTCTCTCGCGGTGGATCATCTTTGACGCAAGGAGGCTGATGGAGCAACCGTCATCCGATCACCGAGAAGCCATGGAGAGGCGCACTAGAAGACCCAAAGGACTCAATCTTGGAGGTATAACCATCTCACCGAGTAGTTAAACCTCTTAGATAGATTAGGCAGTTAAGGCTTTAGTAATGATCCTGGAGTTTTAGCCGGTGTTGCGTAGTTGTTCATAATCGTTTTTTGAAAATTCCGCCTCTCCGCGAACCGCAGGGTGCGCGACATCTGCTTACAGAAACTTCGTATATCTTTCACCGTCTTTGGTGTCGGTCATTCGCTGACAGCTGACACCTTAGCTTGATCTACTGAGATTCCTTCGCCTAAAACGATATGTCCGAGAAATCCGACTTGAACTAGCCAAAATTCACACTTGTTGTACTTGGCATAAAGCTGATGTTGTCGCAATGTCTCCAGGACAATCTGTAAATGCTCGGCGTGTTCTTTCCGATTCTTTGAATACACCGGGATGTCGTCGATGAAGATGACAACGAACCCATCTAAGTACTCTCGAAAAACTTGGTTCATCAAATTCATGAATATAGCAGGTGCATTGGTCACTCCAAATGGCATTACGAGATACTCGTAATGACCATATCGAGTCTTGAACACCGTCTTCGGAATGTCAGACTCTTTAACCTTCACCTGATGATAACCCGAACAAAGGTCTAGCTTTGAGAATACACAAGACCCACTTAGCTGATCGAAAAGATCATCGATGTACGGTAGTGGATACTTGTTCTTGATCGTCACTTCGTTCAAAGCTCGATAATCTACACACATCCTGTTTGAACCTTCTTTCTTCTTCATCGGTAATACCGGAGATCCACAGCTTGAATTACTGGAACGAATCCAACCTTTCTTCAGGAGTCCGTCCAACTAAATGCGGATCTCCTTCAATCCTTCTGGACTTAGCCGGTACAAAGCTTTGATTACCGGTTGCGCACCATGTAGTAAATCAATGCTGAATTCAAGAGCTCGATCGGGAGGAAAACCTGTTATATCTTAAGGAACATATCCTCAAACTCTCGAACCACCTCTGGCTTTTCTTCTTCCGCCGGTAGAGTAAACACTTCTGCATTCTTTGGCTTAGCACGTAAGATTCCTGGCTCCAAAATTCTATCTCCACTCTTGAAATAGAAGACTAAGTGATCTGGTATCAAATACTACCCTCCTTTGACGGCAGTCAATCGTAGCATAGAAAACTCCCAGCCAGTCCATTCCCAACACAACATCGAAATTTGGGATGTCCGGTACTCTGAAATTCGCATAGAATTCTCGTCCGCAAACTACAACTGGACACTGATCAAATCCCATAGTTGCTTTTAATACTCCATTCCCGGAACTGACATTCCATCTTGAAATGAGCGGCTTCACGGGAATCGCATGCGTTCTCATGAATCGTTGCGACATGAAGCAGTGTGATGCTCCAGTATTGAACAGTACGAGTGCAGGAAGGGTGGCTACTAGTATAGAATCTAAGTTGTGTGAGGTTGGTTTTAGATACCTGAAAATATAGAGGTATACATGGATTGAAAAAATATGAAAGAATTGGGAATTTCCAGTGATTACTTGGCCAGTGGCTTCGGCTTTCTCAACCGTCATTGTGAAAGCCTGACGTCTGGGCACATTCCTCCTTGCTGGAGGCACATTCTTTTGTCCTTGGGCACGTTTCTCTGCCCTTAAGGCATGTTTCTCTGTGCCTGGTGAAATTGACGAGGAGGATGTGCAGGAGGTCCACGTGGAGGTGGCGCGGGTAGGGCCAGTCGTGGTGCAGGAGCCTGAATGGTTGGCCGCTGCAGAATCGTGATTGCAGGTCTTGGTGCTGGAGCTGAGTTGAGTCAATATGGACATGCTCTAATGGCATGAATGGATGCGTCACAAACCAAACACATGCCATTTGCACGCCTGCAGTCTTTCGCCAGGTGTCCATTCCTTATGCAGTAGAAGCAAAAGTCTGGACTGGGCCGGTTAAATGATCCTCCCGGTCTCCTAGGTGCAAATGTCGGCCTAGAAGATTCTCCTCCTGTCATTTGTGTGGCAGGGCGTTTCACACCGGCAGTCTGCGGTTTGCCCTTCTTCTTCACAACTGCCTCATAGCGTCGGGCAGCCTTCAAAGCGAGATCATAGGTTGGGAAATCCCCTGTAGCGAGTGCAGCTTGGATTTCCGGATCCAACCCTTGCTGAAATCGTCGTGTCCGGATCTCAGCGGTCGGGATAAGGTGTGTTGCGAACCTGTTACGGTCTTATGTTAGCAGTGTAATAAGTGATATTAGGAATTTGAATTTGAGACAATATCTTATCTGCTGAGCATAGTAAACTCAGTATCGTTCTAATGGAAAAATATCAAAAAATTATTCCTAATCCATTGAATTCTAAAAATTAGTGAAATACCCAATTTTTCTAACCTAACACACTCTCTCTTAAAATGTCGCATCGATCTCTTTTCTCTCTCTCTCTCTCTCTCTCACACACACTTTTATGCTATCTTTATCACAACCACCCAAACATGCATTATATTACCAAAATGCATTGGAATTTTACTTTTGAAATGCACATACAATTTAACATATTTTAATCTTAAAGTCAATACAATTGACTTTAACCCTAATTATCTAAATATGACAAATAAATATAGTATTAAGATGCATGCATCTCAAGTAAGGTGGAAAAATCTTATATAAAAGGGCTTGTAGAGAAATTTTCTCTACAAGCCGCTTACAAGTTCTTAGATGGGTTTTGAGATTCGTGTAAGGGAAGCGCAAGAGAGTATAAAACAATTTTGCACGAATCTCAAAACCCATCTACGGGCTTGCAAGGGGTTTGTAAAGAAATTTTCTCTACAAGCCCTAATAGAGAAGATTTTTCCGGTAAGGCACACTCTCTCTTCCCTTATATGAATCCCAAAGCTCATTCAAGAGTTTGCAAGGGGGCTTGCAAAGAAGTTTTTTCTAGTAAGGTTCCAATTGTGAGGGCCTTGACCTTCGGGCTTGGTTAGTTAAAAGGCTCTAATACCTTCATTCTCTTAACCATAGAACATGGTAGGAGCTTCCGGTAAGTAGACCAATAAGTCTAGATCATAATATTGCACACTATTGGTTGACACGGAAATATGCAAATTTGGCTAAGCAGAGTTTATACACTGGTAAATGCTGAGTTGACAAAAAAATGACAACAATTCAAACCAAAGTTGCACAAATAATCAGAGAAGGATTCCTCCAAATATTTTATTCATTTTTGGGAATTAAAGAAATTTCACTACATCTATAAAAAAAAGTACGTAAATTATTTTATCAAAATCTGCTGTATAAGGCACACTGGTTGCTGGTTGCTGGCAACCCCGACATCCCATCAATGAGTCACCCAACTATGAAACATTTAGGGGCTGTACGGTGAAATTTGGATTCCCAAATAGTTCGATTGGAAAAATTTAGATTAACTAATTTTGTGTTTAGTTGGTATTGGATTGCTGGTGTTGGATTTGTAGATCCTTGTAATCCATGTTTGGTTGGAAAAAAAGTTGGTGAGATTTGGATATGAGAATTAAAGAGAGAGATAAAGAGAGGAGATTTTTTAATAACAGGGCTCCACGTGAGCAGTGCCAAATTCATACCAATCCATAATTTTTTTATTCAAGAATCAAAAAAAATTGTGAGCCCCTCACATAAAACAAGCAAATCCAAAAACCCCAAAATTCTACAACCAAAAAAGAATTTGCTAATTCTCACTCTTTTTTTGAATTCTTGAATTCAAACAGTGCAAAATTCATTACTAATCCTACAACCAAACATCCCCTTAACAAGACTCTTCCATTAAGCCCAGACCTAATATTTATACTCTCCATTTAACAACGTGTTAAGCACAAAGTTACCGTACCGCTCGAGCTAGCCCGCCTACTGCACGGGTTTCTTAAGTAATACTGTCCTTGAGTAGGTCTTCCATGGCCGGCTCAAATATGAAGGGTACATGGCATATACAAAGCCATTATGGTTCGAAAAGCTAGTATTTTGATTCGGGTCCTTCCTAGACCAGTTATTTTGATTTTCTGGTAAGGAAGACCTTTACTTGTATAAATTTTGCAGTTCTGAAAGATGGCTTGACCATTGCCAAAAATGAAGTGAATGCTACCGTATATGTTACATTCTCGGTAAAACCGTCTAAGAGAGTGTGTATAAAGAGTGTCCTAATAGTCTTTAATGCAGCAAAGGAAAAAGGCTGACTGGTCTGAGTCAACCCGAAGGGCCATGGCCTGGTGGTTTTGTTGGCCAGCGGTGTTGCGGAAATGAAGCGCAGACCCGGCACATGCAAGAGAAAAATAATGATGTTTTCACATGGTTCCTTTTGTTTTGGGAAAGGAAGAGAGGGTTTTAGGGCAAAACATAATGTAAAATCTAATGAAAACATGGTGCTGCTTATATATAGGAGAAATTATTCGGTGTGCCCGGTGTAATACACCGGGACATGGGGATGAGAGAGGGAAGAGTTTCGAACAGCCTTGGGCAGCGTGTGGGGTCAACACTGATATTTCTTCTCTCTCTTATCCCGGTATTTACGGCCGGCACATGAAATAAATTTTCCCAACTAGAAACCTTATTTTATTTAACCTCAAAATTCCTAATAGAAACAAAGAATTAATGAAGCACTCAAGTCCCTGAAATTCCTACTCCTTGTGACAATAGTTACCCCCATGCCTCCTTGAAATTCATTACAAAGTTTAGTGAACAATCTTCTTCTTCTTCTTCAAATTCACATTTTCATAATATTACTTTATTATTTTTATTTGCGAAAGTTTGTTTGGCCGTAATCATATAGCCTTATTAAGGTGGAATCTGATTTTAACTATTCGTCAAGTCAAGTAAACCTTGTTGAGTGTATAATTTTCTTATGACTGGACACATAATGTAGCTTCGTATACGATTTCCTTACTTTACTTTTTTAATTCTAAAAAATTTGAAGTGCTGAAATTCTTCTCCCTTTCCTAGTGGCAGGCAAAATAAAATCATAAATTTCTTTGAAATATTTAAAGCTCATCACACATACACCAAAAGCCAATCCATAAGAATTTTGAGCATTTATCTTAGAAGATTAAATTACGCCTCTTCTCTCAAGTATCCAACCCGGCCAATTTCCCTCCTCCTTACAACTTGCACGACAATACAAAACAAAGCATGCCCATATATTTCCGGGGGTGGGGTGCGTGGGTGGCGGTGGCGGGGACGGGGTGGGGTGGGGTAGGGGTTGGGGGGGGGAGAGGGAGTTGTATGTAAAGAATTTAGATCCTCTTCCCTAGAGGATTTCACTGAAGAATACTCAAACTAAGCCTTTAGTAAAAGGAATAGCCGTTGATCCCAGCCACGCATCCCCAATGCCTCTATTGAGCCCCGACCAATTAACCCGACGCTGAGTATTTGAACCCGACCCCATACTCATGTACTCCCCATAGCATAATGTGACAAGCTCAAAGCTCCCATTCCACTCTAACCATCCAGCTGGATCAGTCTAGCTGTCCAGATTCGATAGCATGAACACAGTCCTCGAATACATCTTCAATGGTCTACCAAGATACGACTTGAATTGAGATTGAACTGGCAAAAGATCGGATGCAGCTGAAACTTTGCAATTGTGTATGGATATTCCAGTATTTTTGTTTGGGTCCTCTCTTTCTTGGGCCGTAAATATAATCTTCTGGTTCACCGTGGGTTTTCGTGTATATAAATTGGAATTCTGTAAAACTACGGCAGCGTTTCCAAATATGAAGTCAATGGTGCCATAAATGTCGCATTCTCGATAGAATTGACACATGGAATGGGTATAGAGATTGTCTTGATATCCCACAATATTGCAACGGAAGAACGCAGATAAGTCTGAGTTACTTCGAAGTGCAACTGACCGGTGCTTTTCAGGGCCTGCCGAGTTCTCGAACGTGATATCGCGTGCCATAAACACAGGGCCTTCTATTGTGGCCTGTAATTTAACAAGAGATAATCAAATAATTTGGCATATACTAGGTATTTTTATCTTGGATTCTGAAAGATAAAATGGTGCCTCTATTATTTTTAATATTTAATATTTGATGTGTTTTGGACTTTATATATGAACACACATTGGCTTTCAGATAAATAAGGTCCATCAAAATAGAGTTAAGACTTATTGGCGAGTGCCAGTTTATATCTGATACCCCTGTATATCGTTTAGTTTTTCAAATATCGGACCATCAATCCATACGTCTCAACATCCCATTATTTTTTTCTTATTCTTTTTCTCGGTGGACCGCACAACATTTATAGAGTTAATCTCTTAAAGACATTCACTACAGTAGTGCTTGTAGATTGCTCTCTCAAAGATAATGAGATATAGGTCCCATTTGATTGGGCAACATTTGTAGAACTAATCTCTCACAGGCACTCGGTGCTTGTAGACTGCTGTCTGAGGGTGCTGCATATCCGGCCTCTAATACCATATATTTTGACATATTTTACGTGCAAGATGCCCAACAATATGTTGAGCCTCTATATTTATCTTGTTCAAATTGATTTCATACATTAAAGCCGAATATATGTACTTTTATATGAAAAAGTACACACAATTATATAAATCACATTAGATTTTTACTTCCTAATAACAGCGTACAAGGCAAAAAGTATAATCATCATATGTTCTTTATACGCTTAAAGCTTGGTATATTTTTCTCTCATTAAAATGTCATTTTTCCTTGAATAATTTTGCCAGAGAAACAAATCTAAATTACAGATAAGCAGTAGCCCAGTTGGTATGACGTCTTCTCTTCTTGAGGGAAGTGCGGAATTCAATCCCCCAAAAGAGAGAAGTGACTATAGATAACTCTTTTGAGGCAAATTAGTAGGTCATGAGTGCGTGTGTTGTGTACTTATGTGAGTTGTGTGCGTAAGTATGCTGTGTGTATAGGTCAGGCTTACCAGACAAATCAAAAAAAAATTCTAGACTTTTCTGTTTAATTCGAAAATATACCCACTGGACTTCGAAGTAACTCAGACTTATCTGCGTTCTTACGATCAGTTGGTACCAACTTCCTCTTTCGATTCTCGAAGGAGGTTGATTTCAAAAATAAATAAAATAATATATATATAAGCAAAATAATGGAGGAAAGAGGCCATAGGAGGAAATTTCCTACTATGGCGTCGAAAAAATACAACCTCCACCATTTTTTCCGACGATCGGCATCCATCATCATCATCGTTATCATTTAAGATGTACAAACACCAAATTTCATGTGATTCCACCACTTTTGCACCGTTGAATTAGCGGTGTAAAAAGTTCTATTGTCGGTAAACCATTAATTTTGCACCAACTAAATCAACGGTGAAAATATGGTATAATCACATGAAATTTAGTGTATCCATATCTTAGATGATAAAGATAGAAGTGATGTATGCCGATCGTCGAAAAAAATCATGAAGCATATATTTTTCCGCCGCCATAGGAGAAAATTCCCTGCTACGGCAGCTTTCCTCCGTTAACCTCTATATATATATTGCAAATTCGAGTTTGTTTTGGTTGGCATGTTTAAATTTTAGTATAAAATCTTAAAACAATTTTTTCATATCAATACTTATTGAAACGAAAGAACATATTTCAAAGATAGATAATTCATATTGCATTTAAAAAAAAAATTATGAAAATTAAATTAAATTTATGATTAAAAATCAAATCATCTTTATAAAAAAACCAAATCAGATTTTGATATAAACTAAAAAAAATTTAAGATATAATAATATATTTTTGAAAAATCAAAAAGAATATTAAATCATTTTTTTCTGTTATGATCTTTTATAATTTGATTTCTCAAAGTGCTTATTTGGTATTTTAAAAAAATTATCTCTTTTCTTCTTTATTATCCTTTATTATCTTTCTTCTTTTCACCACATCGACATTTTCCAAATAAATTGTTTATGTAAATCACCATCCGAGTTTTGCTTTTATCCTTGGTCGCACTCACCGCATTCATCACCGTCTTAAAGTTTCCGCTCCCGTTTTTGCCACCACAAAACCGGCTGCCGTAACTTTGTCTTTTATTAGTTGTTTGTCGCTGGTTGACATCCATTCCGGAAATCCGCTAACAATCTTTCCATACTTTTCAAATTCTTCACTTGTCCTGTCAAAATAAGTTGAATATTATTCCCCATCTGTCTCATGATCTCATCCAACATTTATATTTCCTCAGCAAGCTTATTAAAACATTAGATTCTGCTGACTACTTAGCTTAGTTTGGATTTGGCATAAAACATTAAACGCTATCTCATTATTGACTACCTCTAAGGTATAAGATGCAAATGAGTTGGTTCTTCATTTAGCAAGTATAAGTTTTAAAAAAAAAAAACATCATTTCAATACATGTGTCTGATCCTGGATAAAAAAAATCAAAATAGATGGTACCATAATTTAAGGGTCCAAATAGTTTTGCAAAGACTATGCATCCAAGGCTTTCCACATGTTACGTATTCTAATTTTCTTCTCAAAAGATTAGGGAAATTTGATGTTTTTAGATTAAAAAAATGCTTAATTACCAAACCTCTGGATTCTGTATAGGCAACCAAGTTGGAGATTGATTAAGCTAGTTAGATAGGGTTTCAAATCCCAAATCCGTCTCACCTGTATAACTAATCATCAACTATTGGTAATAGATTATTCATCGGCCAACATCGAAAGAAAAATTAATCCTATTTTTAAAGATTAATTCTTTCTTTACTATCCATGTATCACATAATAGATGGTGGATAACAGTTTCTAAATAAGAAAAAACCAGATAGGTTGACCACAAAAATTGTAACAAAAAAATCACACATTATAAAATAGTATCTGATAGATTATAAGCTATCAACTCTTTATAATTTGTCAAGGATAATGCTAAAGGTGGCAAATGGGCCGGCTCAGTCCGAAGCCCGTTGGCCTCGGCTGGTCAACGGGCTGGGCCAAGCCCAGTTGACCAGGCTTCGGGCCTGACGGTCCGGTTTAGGTCAGGCCGGCTCATACACGATTAAAATATTATATTTTAAAATTAGGTTTTTTAGGAATTTTTTTAAGCCTGAACTCTGCGTAGGTCCTGGGTCAGACATAGATATTTTATTGATTAAATTATTTTTAAAAGGAGACATAAGTTGGCAAAACTTACCTCTCATATAATTAAAAATATTAAAAATTCCCCCGCTTCTTGTCCCTTCAAACAATATTTTCCCTACCCTATATTTCATTTTTTTATTTTGTTTTTCTCCTTCCTCCCTTTAAATCTCCGTCCTCTTTTAACTCAAATCAAAAAACATGGATTCCCCGCCTACAGCCATAATTTGATTCTCTAAGTAAAAATCAATTCAAGTGCCATCCACAAAATTTTTTTTAAACCCAACCCCAAAAAATCTAATATATTTTTATTTGCTCCTGACCTAGGCCGGCCCGAACAAGGTCCGGGGTCATTGACGGGCCGACAGGCTTCTCCAACCAAGCTCGACCCAGCCCTAAGCCGAGCCGACTCAAGCCTGCCACGTGGCAGCCGGGCTGGGCCAAAAAACAGGACGAGCCGGGCCACGGGTCGCCCAGCTCAATTTCCACCTTGGCTCATTGCTCATAAGTTTCAAAGTTCAAATGAGAGAGACTAGAGAGGGAGGGTCCAAGGTCGCAAATGGGCCGGGGACCGCGGCTCGTCCCGGCTGCCACATGGTGGGCCCGGCGGTTGGCCTGGCCCAGAGCAAATAAAATAAATATCAGATCTTTTGAGGTTGGATTTAAAAAAATATGTGGGCCTTACTTGAATTGATTTGTACTTGGGGGGAATCAAATTATGGCTGTTGTGGCCTTTTGGGGGTGGGTGGGGAATCAGTGTTTTTTTTTTTTTTTGAGTTAAACTAGGGTGAGGATTCCAAAGGAGGGAGGAAAAAAACAAACAAATATTGAAATAATGGGGAGGGAATACTGTGTGAAATGACGGGTAGCGAGAGGATTTTCAATATTTCCAATTATATGAGAGGTAGGATTTGCCAATTTATGTCCACTCAAAAAATATTTAATCAATAAAATATATAGGTCTGATCCTGAACCTATGCGAAGTTCGGATTTAAAAAAATTCCGAAAAATAAAACCACGAAGAAAAACTAATTTTAAAAGAAAATAATATTTTAATTGTGTTTCGGCCGGTTGGGTTAGGCTGGGTGAGGATTTAGGGCAGCTGGGCCGAGCCGATGTCCGACCCGAAGCAGGTCAACTGGTCTTGGCCCGGCCCATTGACCGGCCTAGCCCGAAGGGCCTTGGGCCGGGCCGACCGTTTGCCACCTTGAGATAATGCCGGCTGGTGACATCCAATGAGAATTTAACCCAAAAGAAAAAAACCCAAAAAATGAGAAAAGAGAAAAAAAGGACATTCACCATTGTTATATATCTAAGTCTCTTAAAATAAAATATAGGGTCGAGCATTTGCCTAATATAAAATGGTTAAATATCGTTACAAAGAGCAGAGGGATAAATTTGGCGCACTAGGATAACAGAGAACAAATTTATAAATATAAGTTTATTAAAAGAAAACCACATGTCAATAGCATAATATGATAAAATGAAATGAAAGTCAAATCTAATAAACCGTTCCTAAATTACTTTCTCAAATCAAATAAATTTAATTCTAACCAAGTTTAACTAATCAAATCATCAATTTAAATCTAACTAAATCTAACATAACTAATTATTAGTAATTCAATCTTTCCACCACATATAATGTTTGATTATTTGCTCGGTTATCTGTTGTTGGATCGTCGGCAATCTGCCCTCGAATACTTGCTCCAACTTGAGAAATACTCGTCCTCAAGTTTATGTTAATGGGCTTGGAAGAGTTTTGTGTTGATCTTCTTTTCTTTTTCCTTTTCTTCCAATTTCGTCGACAAACTTCACCAGCAATAGTCTTCACGTCCAATACACATTTTTTGAATAATCTTACCCGTCATGCTGAAACTATAAATAACTCCAACTCTTTTGGTAAATTGTTGTTTAAATTGGTTGAAGTAAGAAGAAAGAGTAAAAATGGCTGCTTTAAATAGTGATGTCGAGACGATATTGGTCTTCATGATCTCTTCACTAACTTCTCAGATATAGGATCTCCCTAACTATGAAATCCCTTATCGCCATCTTTAATTTCATCAGCATAAACAACTCCTTTAATTTCGATCTACGACATTCTAAACTTTAAAATGTTCTTTGTTGGAATCATCCTAAATGATTGGATTCGGCTCAAGTGGCGGTGGCGGCGGCGGCGACAGTGGTGGCGGCGGCGGCGGCGACAGTGGTGGCTGCGTCGATGGTGGTAACGGTGATGATAAGAATGGCGGCGATAGAGACGGTGACAATCACAGAGACGGTGATGACGGTGGTCGTGATGATGATGAAGCATACCCATTGAGAGGAATATTGCAAGCTCTTGGCACATCTCAGTTACACTGCAAATCTTTGCATGTCCTTCTGATATTAATTGAACAAGTTTGTTTTGTAATCACGTGGCAGGAACTGAGCTTACAGTGTTGGAGTTCAGTGCTCCCGCCGCGGAAGCCGCGATCAAGAAGGAAGCGATAACAAAAATTTTACGTAAGCACCAAACTCGCATACTTTAGGATTCTATCCAAACACCTAAAACTAGAAAGCTAAACAAGTATGGATATAGAAATATAACTTTCGACGCGTGTCCACCAAATTGTGGAAAACCCCTCCAAACTTGTAGACGCCGGAAACGCGTTTGAAAGACGACCACCTTTGCCGAAGAAAATCAACCCAAGAAAAAGCAGAATAGTCTCGGACCGATGATCCAAACTTATTAAGAATGGATTGTGGGTGATGGAGAAATTTTTCCACTAATTATTTTATTTCATAACCCTTGCTAGAAAGAGAGCAAGAAGAAGAAGGAGAAGAGAAGGAAAATGGCTAAAGTCTCACATGAAGCATCATACTAGTGTAGAATGAAAATCATAATGCTAGTGTAGAAATAATGGAATGACCACTTCTTTCCATCGGGAAGCAATAAATGCACCCAAAAATGACCATCACCAAGCCATACCTCTCTACAAGCATAAACATGCTTCATGCCACATCATTTTCCATTTGTTTTTCTGAAAAGAAGAACAAATATGAGGCGTCATTATTCTAGAAGCATTCCCGTATAAATACGGAATACTTCTTTCGGTATATTTATCGCTACATACACGCGTATCCGTATAAAAATACGGATAGTAATAAAGAGAGAAAATGAATAGTGAACAATAATACTAATATATATAAACCTTATATGATGTTGTCGGAACCAAATTTTAAAAACTATAGTTATATTTTTTTGTTTTGCATAGAGCTATTCAATTAAGGATATTCTGCACTTCATTCGATGAGAAAAGAGCCTTGATCTCGTTACGGGGATTCCCTCTTAAGCAAAATTTTATGTTATTATAAATACTCAGTTTTCTTCAAAACTGTAGGGTGTTTTTCATCACCCCATTGAGATGGGAATATATGTCGCTTGTCAGGCGTACTACAGATTCCCCCTGCCTAGGGTAGGCGGGGGTTTATTGATTGTGGGGATCCGAATCTCCGGCAGCTGCGGACTAAGCTGCCGTTAATTACTCCTCGCCTTTGGAGCGAGAGAACCCCCGATTGACGAGTCAAACTGGACATGCGAACTCAATGTGCAGTGTGCGTGTGTGTGTCTTGAGGGGTTTTGGGCATATCGGGGGCCTCGCAGAATTTACGGAGGTCCCGCTACCCGGATAGCGGACTGAGGGTCAAGGGGGCTAGTGCCCCATTAGAAAACTTTTCCTTGCAGGGGACGTGTTTTGAGTGTAGAGTGTATGAAAAATGATGGGTGAGGAGTGTCTTAAAGACGCGTGTATAGCACGTGGGCACTGGACGCCCACGGGTCACGTGCATGGCGCGTGGGCGCTTAGCGCCTGCGGGTCACGTGCCAGGCGTGTGGGCGCCCGCGGGTCACGCGCGTGGGCACTGGGCGCCCTTGGGTCACGTGCGCGGCACGCGTGGGCGCCGGGCGCCCGCGGGTTACATGCGCGGCACGCGACCCAAGGGCGTCTACAGGTCACGTGTCAGGCGCGTAGGGGCTGGGCGCCCTCGGGTCACGTGCATGGCACGCGGACACTGGGCGCCAGCGGGTCACGTGTGCGGCACGCGACCGCTGGAAACACCAACGAAAAAATGGCTTAGCTCCTGGGCTAAGAGTTGAACTCCCAAAAGATTTTGAATGGAGTTAAACTTCAAAAGATTTAGATTTGGAGTTAAACTTCTAAATGATCTGGAATAGAAGTTAAACTCTTTTGAGAATTTGGGTCTTGAAGTTGAACTCCCAAAAAATCTTCAGAGGTGATCAAAGGGGACCCCTATCTTTTCTCTTTAGCCATGGAATTTCTTTTGAGCCTTGGATCTGTCCAAAGTTGGATTTTTGGAGATGGGTCTCCTTCTTCCTCCTCTTGATCGGTTGGATCTTGGAGAAAAGGGGGTGAGATTTAAAATTCTCCCCTTTTCGAGATCTGATTGAAGATCTGAGCTCACCTTTAAGGGTTTTGTGGTAAAAAACCACTTCTTTTTGGAAAAGAAAAGAGTTAAACTCTTGATTTAATTCAGGGGGGAGATTTTAGAACCTTGAGAAAGGAGAAGGAGGCACAAACCCTAGAATTTGAGAGAGTGAATTATTGTCTTTCATTTCATCATCATGTTGCCTTTTTATAGACTTACAAATTTATACATAGCCCCTTGGGCTTTTTAAAATGGCATTTTGCCCATCCCATGCCTCATGTGCTCATTTCTTTTGCACATGAGCTATGGGCTTTACAAAAATTTGGCTTTATGCCTATTTTCTTACATTCATGCATAAAAAAATTACATCAAAATTATTTATTACATGATTTCATTTTGGCATGGCGGAGGTCGGCCGCGGGGCTCGACTTGGGCATGGGCCCACTTGATCTGGGCTTGGGCCCACCTGGCTTAGGGTTGACTTGGTCAACCGGGGTGTAATTTTTGACCCCAACAAAAACCACTTGTTTTAAAAACGGAGCCTAAACCACTCATTTTCAAAGCCGCTCGAGTTCCTTCAATGGTATCAAGTTCATTACATTAAAGATTTTTCTGTTGGATATAGTGCCCTCAATGCAATTATTGTGATTGCAAGTAGGCAATTATGATAATTCAACGATGACCTATACAGGTATAACAGTTTTACTCGAGGTGATAGTATACTATCTGGTTTGTCTTCATCGTTATTGAAACCCGTAAGATTGTTGCTTGACAACCAGTATTATGATGGCGATCATATATGTGGGAGCTGGGTTGCCCATAAACACATCCTTAAATGTCCCTAGTCGTGGGAGTATCAAAACTGAGCATCGATATTCCGGAGTAGACTAGTGTATAAGTTTCTAGACTCCGAAGCCATTGGTGTTGTGTCACCTATGATAGTATGCAGGTGCTCACTGAAGGTGAGTGCACTGGACAGACTCGCCGAGAACTTCTAAATGGTATCATATCTATCGTCAGATGAAAGTTCTCAGGTGGCATGAGTATAGATTAGTCTTTTGACCTGAGATTATCATTTGTCTCGTATGAGTTCCCACTGTACTTTGATTATTACCCTACCACGGCTCAAATGAGTCATGCAAATAGGTTTTAGTTAGATAAAGTCCCGAGCTACATGAAGGCATTGGTCAATTGTCAGGGATTAGTCTTTCCTGGTATTAGGAGTCGATATCGCGCTATGTTTAGTTGGCTATCACCACAAATCCATGGCCACAGTGGATGAAATTTACTAATAGTTGATTAATAGTATCTCTGTTGGTGATGAGCTTGACTCAGACATGACTTATCGGGTTAGTGGAAGTCTGACGTTATCCACTCCTAGACTCGATATGCGATACTTTTTGACGAAGAGACCGGACTGTACGGAGATTGTCACATTCAGACTTAGTAGGGTAAGAACGTACTTGATTGTAGACCCCCTTTCGGCAAGTATCTGGGTAGCCGTTATGTACAGTTAGTGTCTCTGACGTGCTTGTGGTTAAACCCACTGCTAGCGTATTGTTGAGTTTTTAGAGTCCCACACAGAGGGTTTTCTCGGTTTAGACGATAGATGTAGGAGCTGTACGTTGGTACATGCAGAGATCCGATTAAATACGTATACGGGATACATGGACTTTAATCGGACGGTTGATAATACTAGCCGGCTTAGAATTAAGCCGGATTAACTAGGTTTTGATTTAATAATTTATATATGTATTTTGATACATATATTTTAGTTGTCTACTATTCATTTTCTCTCTTTGGTGCTATCCGTATTTTTATACGGATATGCATATATGTAGCGATACGAATACCAGGTGGGGTATTCCGTATTTATATGGGAATACTTCTAGAAGAAGGACACCTCATATTTGATTTTCTTTTTAGAAATGAGGCGGAAAGGAGGTGGCATGAAGCATGGAGTTAAACATGTAGAGAGGTATGGTTTTGCTTTTAAAAATGATAAAATCATTTGGATGCACTATTCATACATGGTTGATTTATTTGTAGCCATTCATTTCTACATGGGTGGTTGACTTTTTCATTACACACTTTGTGAGCTTCATGCTTCATGGTTGCAAGTATTAGCAACCATCATCCTCGCCTCCTTCTCCTTCTTCTATCTCTTGCTCACTTGAGCTTGAGAATATGAGAGAAAAATTTTAGTGAAGGATTTCTACATCACTGACAATCCATATCTAGCTAGTTTGGATCATCAGTTAGAGCCTCTTCCAGTTTCTCTCGGGTGGATCTTTTTCGGCGAGAGCGGGTGACTTTCAAGCGTGATCTCGGTGGTTATGAGCTTGGAGGGGTCTTCCACAATTGGGTGGATACGCGTCGAAGGTTGTAGTTTCATACCCCTTGCATTTCTAGTTAGCTAGTTTAGGTTTTTGGATCGTATCCTGGATTTTACGGGTGTTTGGTGCTCGTGTAAATTTTTGTTTTCATTTCCGTCTAGGCCGCGATCTCCGCGGCGCGGGCATCGAACCCCAAAATTTTCACTGTTCGTCGCCGAAAACCACGACCGGGACGTTAGGACGTCTGGCCTGAATTTTGGGGGCAGATGCTATTTGGTTTTATCCGTCCACCTCTCCGAAAATACCAAGTTGATTTATGACACCATGTATCGAAGGTTTAGACGGATGCGGCCGATGTAGCAGACTTCGTCAGATTCCCCCTCATTGTGAGGGGTTTTTGATTGTTGGGACGCTCTTCCCTGCAGGCACAAGCCCCTGCAGTTAATTACACTATCACATCGCGGTAACCATTTTCTCTTTCTCCAGATGGACACTTCGTGCCGTGTGTGTTTGTTTTGTTTTTGGTTGCCCGTGGATTGTATACGGAGACTAATTTATGTTGTCGCCCGTAGGACGTGGATTAGTCCAAATCCGTATTTTCTTAGATTTGGTTTTGGGTTGGGTTTAAGGATCGTTAATCTCATTTGAGACTAAGATAAACTTAAACGTTTGTTAAGGATACGTTAGCCTAATTTTAGACTAAGATCTACTTAACAGGATCATTTAGATCCAACAAAAGAGCATTTGGACTCTATTGTTTTAGTTTAGAGATATTGTGGTTCATAAGTTTAAGGACATCATAGTCCAGTTTAAAGACGTCATAGTCTATAAAGTTTAAAGATATCATAGTCTATGAGTTTAAGGACCCCACAGTCCATAAAGTTTAAGGATGTCATAGTCCATGAGTTTAAGGACCCCACAGTCCGTAAAGTTTAAGGACATCATAGTCCAGTTTAAAGACGTAATAGTCTGTGTGGTTTTGGTTCAACCGTTTGGTGATGTACCAAAAGTTATTGGTTATTGGGACCCTCTGTCTCTCTGAAGACGTTGAAGAATTACAACTACATATATCAGAGGTACGAAGAGATGTACCCTTGAACCAATGTTGGTTGGGAGATCTGTAGTCAAGTTTGGGATTAAGATCAGTTAAAAAGATTTATGAGCATATGGGCTCAATTAATCTAAATGAGGGTCTGTGGCCAACTTGGGCTCGGCCCACTCAGCTAAAATGTTGAACATTTAACAATGCTGAGCATTGATTTGGGTTCTGACAATCTTTTTGTCTTTTATTGAATATTGAGCACTCATTATAGCTCTGGAGGCTTTATTTGAAGAACAGTTTATGTTCCCTCAGCGCACACGTGAGAAGCATATGGTGCGCTTGGCGTTGAGCGCCATATTTAGAGCGCTAAGGCCCTTCCTGTGAAAGAGCGCACACCTGAGGAGCACGTGGTCCGCTTGGCGCTGAGCGCCAGTAAATGAGTGTAGAGCGCTCCTTGTGAAAGAGCGCATATGTGAAGAGCACACGGTGCGCTTGGCGCTGAGCGCCAACCTTGAAGCACTGGGCGTTTCTTTTAAAATAGCGCTGGGAGAGCTGCGACGCTGTGCGCCAGTCTTGGAGCGCTGAGGCACTTCTTTAAATTGGAGCGCTAGGAGCGCTGCGGCGCTGTGCGCCAGTCTTGGAGCGCTGAGGCACTTCTTTAAATTGGAGCGCTAGGAGCGCTGCGTCGCTGTGCGCCAGTCTTGGAGCACTAAGGCGCTTCTTTGAATTGGAGCGCTAAGGGTCTTTTTAGGCAATTTTGATCAGTTCTGCACTCTAAGAATTAAATTCTCGTTTATAAGAGGTTTTGTCTCGTGGATTTAAGAACAAAAGTTCTTAATTTTATTGGAGATTTTACAATCTCTTATTTTTTGTGAAAGGCTTTGCCTTCATGGATCTGTGATCTGAAGACAATTGAATTCTTCTTCCCCCCTTTTTTATGATGAGATGCTATGATCTGTTTTGTGAAAGATATCTGTCTTATAGATCTATTATCTGGAAGAAGAATTAGGTTCTTCTTCTTTTGATGAGATACTTTGATCTCTCTGTTTTATTTACCTTGATAAAATTCTTTTTCTTCCGAGAGCTTGCTTTTCTCTTTTAAATTTCTCAAAGTTTATAGGGGGGTTCCTCTATGCAATACTTGAAGTCTAGGGTCCTTTATATAGGGGAAGCTGATTTGTTGAATCTGTTGAATAGATCTTTTCTCTAATTGATTTGGGGATGTTTCCTACCGTTAGATCTTTGATCCTAGCGCTTCTGTTTTACAGAAAACAATCTTCTTGTTTTTAATAAGATTGGGAAAATCTTTTCCCATACAGAACTTATTCTATATCTTGGTGATTTTTAATCACCATTGGATCTTTGATCCAACGGTGCTCTAATTTTCAGAGGTGATTTGATGATTTTTAGTCATCTATGTTGGATCTTTGATCCAAGGGTGGGGAACATTTAGTTCCTGCGCAAGCACTCTCATGCTTTGCACGTGAGCGCTGCATCAGAGTCTTTGACTCTTGGTGCTAGCGCACTTAGCGCTAGCACTCTCGTGCTTTGCACGTGAGCACTGCATAAGAGTCTTTGACTCTTAGCGCTTGCGCTGCTAGCGCTAGCACTCTCGTGCTTTGCACGTGAGCACTGCATCAGAGTTTTTGACTCTTAGCGCTAGCGCTTTTATGAAGCGCTGCTTCATTTCAAATTTCAAAATTTGAACAGAGCTTTGCTCTGATTGGGGGAAACATTCACCAAAAACCATTCATAGCCCTCCGTCATTTTCTACGAGTATTGCTTTGTATTCATGTTGGGTTTGTTGACTCCGTCAAGGCATAGTGTGCTTGTTGGATATAGTGCCCTCAAAGTCAATTATTGGATCGCAGGCACGTGATTGCAATGCTTACTCGAGATGATAGTATGCTATCTGGTTTGTCTTTATCATCGTGTATATGCTTTAAGTGACATTACAGATCACTATTACACGTTGATAGAGCCCTTAGGATTCTTGCTTGACTACCAGCAGTATGATGGCAATCATATACGTGAGAGTTGGGTAGTCTATAAGCACATCCTTAAAGTGTCCCTGGTCGTGGGAGTTTCGAGACTGGGCATCGATACTCTATTAGTAGATTAGTGTATACAGTCGAGACCCCGACGAGGGGCGGTGGCCGGTCTCACAATCCATTAGTATCAGTTGGTTCATCTAAGATGTATACATGTGCTCATTGGGTTATGAGTACACCGTACAGACTCGCCGGGAACATGCTAGTTTGTATTATACCTATCGTCAGATAGCAGTTCCCTGGTGACATGTGTACAAGTTAGTCTATCGACCTGAGATCATCATTTGTCTCGTGTGAGTTCCCACTGTGCTTTGATTACTACCCTACCACGGCTCAAAGGAGTCGTGCAAACAGGTTTTAGTTGGGTACAGTCCCGAGCCATATGGAGTCAGTAAGCGGATCGGTAGGGGATTCGTCTCTCCCGGTATTGAGGGTGAGATCGTGCTGTGTTTAGGATAGCCATTACACAAAATCCCTGGCCAAGGCAAGCGAGATTTACTGGTAGGTATTCCAGTAGTTTCTCAGGGTGTTCTGGGCTACACTCCGACACGACTTATACCGCTATTGGGGGTCTGATGTTTACCAGCCCCTAGGCCCGATATGCAATACTCATAAACGAACGGACCGGACTGTACGGATATTGTCACTGACAGGCTCAGTAGGGTTTCAGGATGAGTTCGCTCGTCAGCTTCCCTTTAGCTCAATACTTGGGCAGCCGTTACGTATAGCTAGTGCCACTGACGTGCTTGTGGTTAAACCTACTGTCAGCGTTTTGATGAGTCTTTAGAGTCCCCCACAGAGTGTTTTCTAAGTTTGGGAGAAACGTTGTAGAGGCCGTATGGTTTTATGGCATGGTTCGATCATATACGTGCACTTGTGCACGTATCATGATCAGATGGATCATACTAGTGGGCTTTGGTTTAAGCCGGATCCTAGTATTAGATTGTTGGAATATTTTTCTCTCGTTGTATTCGTATTCAGTCGGAATACGAATACAGGTATGTATTTACGGACGAGGGGTATTCTTGTAATTCGTTAAGAGTTTACTTTTGAAGTTGCCATTTCTTTTTATTGGATTAAACATTTGGTTTAATGTTTAATTAATTGTATTTGTGGATCTTGTATTTTGGCCAAATACCTTGCTGCCAATTTCGTGGGTTTTTGAATTGGGCAGTGAGCATTTTTTTGTGGGCTTTGGAATTGATGAGTGATTGGGGTGGGTGAGATATTTTTGGCATTGAATGGCTTTTGTTGTGTGTAGGATATTTTTCATGAGGATATTTGGTTAGATATTTGGGGGGTGTGCTGGCCATTCTTTTGTGGTGATGGATTAATTTTCTTGGGTTGAATTAATTTATACACAACACCTCAATACCAAATCCACAGAGAACAAAATTCCTAGCCGAGCACAAATTTTGATGAAAGCTCACTTCTTCACATTTCACTTGGCAACTTTATTCACCTCCATCCAAATCCTTGGGTGTTTTGAGACAAAGTATTCACAGACTATCTCTACTTCATCTTGGGTATCTAGACTAGCAAACTGGATACCCGAGTTGCTTCGGTTTGAAGCGGGAGCCCGTATAAAAAATTCTCAACGTGGAGCCTCTTCGATGAGCGAGATCGGAGAGCGGATTTCGTCGGGACAGCCGCAACAAACTAGGGGAAGAGATTGAAGACCGAAGGATACGGATCGATCGGTATAATCTCTTTTACCACTTTACAGTTAGCTAGTATAGGGTTAATGGCCCGATCCGGGTTTTAGGGTTACGTTAGCGCCATTTTGAAGTTTTTATTCCGCATTTGGCCTCGGATTGACGGTCGGGGCGCTGTCGTATCCTTACATGGTATCAGAGCTAAACCATTAACCGCATACTAGTTGGTTTAGACAATGTTAAAGTATCGAAACCGAAACAACCCCAAACACTGCCCCGATACATTGCAGTTTCTGTCGAAAGTTAAAGTGTCTTCAAAAATTATTTAAATAACTGCAGAAGACTACTTAAGTGACCACTAGCCCACACCCCAAATACGAGCCAATTCCACTAAAAATGACCCGAGCACATTGCTCAATAATCCGAGCAGGCCGACCATTTTGAAGGGTCTGGGTTTGAAATTTGTAATGTAGTCTAGTCTCTGTAATGTTGGTTCAGTGATGTTGTTTGTTTAGCCCAGCTTGGATATGATTTTATCTAGTTTCTTGGGGCTATTCGAGGGTTATTTCGAAGTTGATATTTCTAACATTGTTTAAAATTTGCAGTACTTACATTACTATCTGTGACCGTGAATGTCATTTGAGCGGTAAATCTTGTCTAATTGCTATAGCTCTTTTAGACGGGTTTGCGAACGTGACATTCACGTTGATGTTCTGTGTTGTGCTGTGATGTTGCGGATTTGTCATGGTGGATAGCTTGCGTGCAATGGTATGCAGTTTAGTTTTATTTGTACATTTGATATCGCGGGGCGAGCGTCCGACATATGGACTTCCGTCACTGCCTGTTTGTATATTATTCTTTTGGGACATGACCGGGTTGAGGTCGATATACTTGTTGTACATATTTTCTTTTCTGTACTAGGATTACCCCGCGGTGGAGTGCATGGATAGCCGGGTTCTAGAGGGCAACGGGCCCGCATCTCATGGCTTTGAGACGGAAGGGGCTTCACTCTAGAATTGACGGGCTATTCGCCGCACTCGTAGTGGGTATAGGTTGACCCAAGGAGGGGTGCTCAAGTTACCAGATTCCGTGAATTGCTGGGTGGTCCATTCACTTTTCTAAAGGGGGCTGCCTCGCTTCTGGTTTTGGCGGGTAACTTGCCGCACTCGTAGGGGTCTAGGTTTTCATTGCACAGGCTATCCACATGACATGGGGAACGTTGGGTTTTCAGTTGCGGCTCAAAAGAAACCCGGGGCTCCCAGATTATCTGTATTGTTCTGTGATGCTTATTACTTTTCTGTGATGTTGCATTTATCACGCCTGGAGAAATTATTATATATTGATATATATACTAGTAGATGTTGTATATGTTTTACATCCGCGCTTGTCCAGTCCCCGCTCTGTCGTTAGTTAAGTAACCTAACTAATGATGATGGAACCCAGTGGCGAATGTGGATGGCATATACGTACATCATATTTTCGTTCTTTTCTGGTGTGATTAATTGATGGGACTGCGTTGATTCAGATCAATACAAGGAAAACAAACCTATTCGATATTGTTGGAACAATTTTCAAAAAGCTGTTATTATAAGGACGTTCTCTTTTGTTTTGCACAGAGGTATTCGGTTATGAATATCCTGCACCTCAATCGACGAGGCAAGGGCCGAGATCCCTTCATCGGGAGTGACCCCTTGGACAGAGGTTTGCGTCAAGGCAATAACTTTACTATAGTCGATTACTTTTTCCTTTGCATCATGGTATTCAGTTTGGAATATCCTGCACCTCATTCTACGGGAAAAGAGCCGAGATCCCTTCACCGGGAGTGACCTCTTTAGCAAAGGTTTTCACCACTATATATTTGTAAAAAGCTATTCGGTTTCTTCAACGATATCAAGTTCATTATGTTAAAGGTTTTGGCCAAAAAACATTCGTAGCCCTCCGTCATTTCAGACGGGTAGCACTTAGTATTCATGCTATGTTTGTCGACCTTCGTCAAGGCACAGTGTATGATAGTTGTTTGTTACCTTTCTGTTGCATAGATAGATACGTTAGTTTGGGACAGTCGTACAGCCTTGTTGACCTTCGTCAAGGGCTTGTATGGGTGGGTTCAAATTAACCTGGACAATGACGGGTAGAACTTGACATGTGACTTATGATTTGTTGACCTTCGTCAAGGTCATAAGAGCATGGGGTAAAAATCACATCGGGAGTTTCTAAAAAAACTGAAACTTGCCAGGCATGCGCATACCTTCTGGAGTATGATAACGTGAGTGGATTCCATCACGTTATCATGCGATGATAGTTGGATCCCGATTCCCACTGATGAGTTGGTTTACTCCTCGGGTGATCCCGACTAATTCTGCTTTCAGATTTGGAGGAGAATTTGATGATACAGTAGGAGACATCCTGATTAGATAAAGTGATTAACCATTCTGATCTAGGTTAGAGTGCACGCAGAGTGTTTCTTTTCTCTCTCTCTTTGGCAGCGACCATGACCCGACCCTAGACTATGACTCAGTGACCAAGTTAACCAAACTTTCTTAAAACACTGGCTTTTGGATTGTCTGAGTTGCATACATTATTGCCACTCCTTGTTTTACCCTTTGCATTTCTCCAGAACACCCTGTATCACTACGAACATTCACTTCCATTGGATAAATCCATCGTATAATTACATACGAACTCGAAGGAACTTGTTCCAGATTCGAGAATGGATTCTGGTTCTGGAGAGATTGAATAGGATTATTCAGTTGTCTTTTCCTTTTACCTTCTCTCAGGTTGTGAGGGCTCCTAGGATTATGAGGGTACACCTATTACGCTTATTGGATAATCTTCTTCCAAACCATAGACAGGTGCCGAAAGGTAAGGAATGAAGAAAACCAATTAGCCTAAGTGTGGTGTACAGAAGGTAATAAGAAAAGACAAATAAAGAGATCAGAAAGAGGGAAAAGTAAATTGCGACTGCTATCATTCAAGACCAAACCGCGTATATACAGTTACAGTCATGAATCTGGATAATGGAAGAGGCATTACTAGGAATACCCGGATACCCCTTCGAAACATTTTCATGTTTCAGTTTCACTCTGCGTTGTTAATTGAAAACCGATTTCCCAATTAGATCCTTACTCCAGGATATGTATTTACCAGGTTTTGATTCTCACATCTGTATGGTTTTACAGATGATGAGTGGGAGTAAGTTATTGGAAATTAGGTGATCATCCTCATTATATCGGGATTCGTTGTAATTGGTGATATTTGAGAAAATCGCCTGGGTTTTTCGCCGGACGGCAAATATTTTGTTTTGAATATCCATTGTTATGCATCAATTTCAAACTGATATATCTATACGTTTATTTTATAAAGTGAGATATAACTTTTTAAAATTATGTCCATGACATTTACCTATATCAGTTGATGGTTAGGTAAGGAGCATTAAACAGTGGTGTAATTCTTCTTAACCATAGTACAGTTTTCAATATACGACGCACAGGGTATGAGTTATTAAACTCATGGGACTTATACAAAGTATTGTATGTTGTCCAGTGTCCATTAGGACAGAGGGGTTGGTCCTCGTACTATATTCTGTTTACTTGCGACTTCTCAAGTTTTAGACACGTGTTTCGTAAAAATACAAGGTCCAAGTTTTGAGAAGTTATAGGTACAAGAATAAAGTAGAGAACCATGTGTTGTAAGTATCGGGATTCTTCAAGGTGATCGAAGATGTAGATTCTCGTATTTGGTATTCAGTCGATAGTAATGATTTTGAGAACTTACTTCTCTTTCAGGTTACTCATAATTGGATGCACTCCTAAGTTGAGTAATGCTGATCGACCTCTCTCCATTTAGTTGTCATGCACTGGAGACAGCTGCATGATTTGAATCTGGTTCCAATTAAATCAGTGCCTCTGTTTCTATATTGTATATAGAATGGATCATATGTTAACGATGTTAAGTTATATGGAGTTGTCTGACTTATGCTTAAAACCAGACTCTGGATAACTCAAGGCACGTTTCTGTAATGGATGTTTGTGGGTTAACCCAGGCTATGACGAGGGTTAACTTTCTACCATTTGGAAGATCAATAGTGATATTGTTCTTGACTCGCCACAATTTTAATAAAATGGATTTTTTCAGAAAACAGTAGTAGGAGTATGGTAGAACTGGAAGTGATTCCAGAACCACAGACGATTACTGAAAATTTAATAGGACCAAAAGATTCAATCAGATTTGACATTCTATTAGCCACTCCGCAGATATGGTTGGTAACCTTAGGCACCCGAGAGGTACTCCGGTAGCCTCAA
This sequence comes from Agapanthus africanus, assembly GCA_030015575.1. NCBI lineage: Eukaryota > Viridiplantae > Streptophyta > Magnoliopsida > Asparagales > Amaryllidaceae > Agapanthus > Agapanthus africanus. The sequence continues at coordinate 742,906,235 of CM057341.1, forward strand.
GGACGGTGACATGGAGGTTCTTGTTTTCCCAGACTTGCCATTACTGCTGTTCTAAACTATGAGACTCGGCAGGAGGATGAGTATAGCGTCGTTCTAAACTATCTTTAGAAGTGCACTTGTATATGACTCTGCCAGAGGGTTGTCGTAGTCAGCGGAAGCATAGTGGACAAGTAGCTTGTGTTTTTTTTAGACTAAAGCAGATATAGCGAAGATAGATCATCTATTTTTGATATGACAGTCATGGGCTTTAACTTCATCAGAATAGGGGATGGATCAGTTAAGAAGGTAGTAGGGTGTGATGTCCTGGTATTTGGATGACATACACATAGTAGAAAGTAAAATTCCTATATTACAATCGGTTATACTGTGGTTGTCATACAGTGGTTTCTCCACATAGGATATGGATATAATATCAGGCATTCTGGTTACTAGATCTATGGTTTTAGATCTAGATTTGGCTAGTTTCCCAATCTGGATACTTAGACGGTATTCTAAAGGTATTTTAGAATGGACAACTCCTGGCATGGTAGTATACCTGCAGGTGATGGAGTTACCCTCTCTGAAGGTGTCTTATAGACTAAAGGGGAGAGGGATGTGCATGATTGACATATCACTTGCTTAGGCAATTGAGTAAATCATGAGATGTCAAGTACCACACCAGATGTTGTTTTTGCATGAGATGCAATAAGTTTATATTGATCCAATCCTGGAGAAACATTCGGAAGCAGTTTATGAACATAAGTGGATATTCTAGGGATTTGGTAACGGCAGCCTCTTTCGGGAGACGGTTATCATTCCAGGCTTCCAAGGTGACCTGGATGACAGAGTGACTGTCAGAGTTATAGTTTTCCCTCTGACGAGGGGCAGTAGTTTGGACAGATGGTCCAAGCGGATACTGAGGGAGGCATGACGTAGGATACTGATTAAATTCAGTTGACGATATAGTCTAAGAAGTTTGCTGGATTTGGAGTTCATTTGTGAACCGGTTCCCATCAAATATCCAGACATATTCTAAGACATGTATTGCTCATTTCGGGAGATGGCTTTCTCCGCGAATGTTCCCTCATAAAATATCAGAAAAACCCCAATGGGGCGTCATGTGCCCACACGTGACCAGGGGTCACGTGCTGACATGTGATGGTTTCCTGTGGATTCTGTTGAAATAGAATTAAATTCTAATCAAACAAGCAATCAGTGGAGTCACTTGCCCACACGTGACGGGCCTTTAAAAAACCCACTGAAGAGAATTAAAAGTGTAATAAAATAGTAAGGAATACCCCAATGGGGCATCACGTGTCCACACGCGACCAAAGGTCATGTGCAGACACGTGATGGGTTCTTAAGCTCTTTAACTAATAGAATTAAATTCTATTTAAATGATAAAACAGTGGGATCACGTGCCAACACGTGATAGGCTCTTAAGCCTTCTAAACTAATAGAATTAAATTCTAATTCAGAGGGAATTGCGAACCCTAACTGGAAAAATATTCCTCTAAATCTTTCCAAACAAAAAATATTGTGCTCTGTAAAGTGGAGCACCGTTGGATTAAAAATCCAATGGTGATTAAAAATCACCAATTTATAGAAAGATTCTATACAAAGAAAGATTTCCCTGAAATTCACCAAGAATAACAAACAGAATATCTTTTGGATTAAAAATCCAATGGTGAATAAAATTCACTGAGTGATCTAAAAAGTTATGTTGGTTACAAAATCAATTAAAATCTTTCATTGAAAGATTGACTAAACAAACCGATTCTTTTCTTTCTCTTATAAATAGGAGCCATGGAGAAAAGAGGGGGAGGATTCTTTTTATTGGAGAGATACACAACAACAGAGAGAAAAAAGAGAGGAGAATTTAATTCTCAAGAGAGAAAAGAAGATCTCTTCAGAGAAAAAACTCTAGGTGAGAAGAAAAAGAAGAACATTCTACAAGCTCTCACAAAATAAAATAGAATTTAATTCTCAAACTAAGAGTTTAACTCTTCTGAATAAGAACTTAGTTCTTCCTTTGGTTGAAAGTCTGCAGAAGCAGATCTCCCCATAAGTTGAGAATTTAATTCTCATCGGGGAGATTCTGCCATGCAGATCTAAAACCTAAGGGAAGATATAAGTTTAGAGAATTCAATTCTCACAGCAAAGCAATCAGGAATTTAATTCCTTCAAACAAAATAGGGTTTAACCCTTAATACAAGGACTTAGTTCTTCCTTTGGTTGAAGATCTGCAGAAGCAGATCTTCCCATAAGTTGAGAATTTAATTCTCATCGGGGAGATTCTGCCATGCAGATCCAAAACTTAGAGGGAGAATCGAGTTTAAAGAATTTAATTCTTCCAAATACATAGGAATTTATTTCCTCTAAACAAAATTAGGGTTTAACCCTACAAAAGAATTTAATTCTTAAAATAAGGGACTTAAAACTCTCCATGCACGTAAAGAAATCAATATCCAACCTAGTCATGTGGCAACACGTAACCCTCCCCCTCAATGATCAGAAAAAGAACGAAAAAAACTATGTCACGTGTCCCCACGTGACCCTTAAACAGACTCCTCAAAATGAAGAAGAACAAGCTTGAAGGCAATGCCCCACGTGTCCCCACGTGACCCCTAACAAATCCCTTTAATATCCAGTGCATGGATGCCCATCACGTGCTCACACGTGATGGCCTCGAAGACTAAAAGTGTTTAACACTTATTTGAATATTCTGGGAAGAAAATAAAGGAGTTTTGGCCCAATGCTCTGGCGCCTCACGTGACTCTACGTGACCGCCTCATTTTTAGTGTTTAACACTATTTTGAGTGTTCTGTCCCTAGTGTTTAACACTGTTTTAAGCACATCACGTGGAACACGTGATTGCCAAATATGCTCTAGTGTTTAACACTATTTTCAAACCGGTCTTAGCCCAAAATCAGCTAAGTTCTTCCAGAGACAAGATTTCCCCTTTGATTGAACCCCAACTACATTCTTCCAAGATTGATCATCTCATATGATATATGAGTGCTCAGCACTCAATAAAAAACAAAATATGGTCAGAACCCAAACTCATGTTTAAGTATTGCTAAATAAAGGGGAGCTGAACCCAGACAAATGTTCAACAGTCCAAACAAAGGTCCAACATTTCAAACCTAATTGGACTTAGTCCAAGTTGGCCATAAGTCCTCCATTCATATTTAACTGAGCCCATGTGCTCATAATCCAATTAATTGATATTAGTCCCAAATCGGACTATAGATTTCCCCATCAACTTTGGTCCAAGGCTACATCTCTTCACTCCTTTGATATTTATCGTTGTAATCCTTCAACGTCTCCAGAGAGGTGATGGGTCCCGATAGCCAATCATTCCATGGACTGTGGGGTCCTTAAACTCATGGACTATGATGTCCTTAAATTTTATAGACTATGACGTCTTTAAACTGTGGACTGTGGGGTCCTTAAACCCATGGACTATGATGTCCTTAACCTTGGACTGCGGGGTCCTTAAACCCATGGACTATGATGTCCTTAACAATGGACCACCATGTCCTTAAACTGGAAATCGACCGCAATATCCCTAAACTAAACAATAGACCCAAATGCTCTCTTGTTGGATCTAAACGATCCCGTTGAGTTGATCTTAGTCTAAAAATTAGACTAACGTATCCTTAACTAACGTTTAAGTTGATCTTCATCTCAAATGAGACTAACGTATCCTTAAACCCAACCCAGAACCCAAATCTAAGAAAATATGGATTTGGACTAATCCACGCCCTACGGGCGACAACATAAACTAGTCTCCGTATACAATCCACGGGCAACCAAAAAAACAAACAAACACCCACGACACGAAGTGACCATCTGGAAAAGGAGAAAGTGGTTACCGCGATGCGGTAGCGTAATTAACTGCAGGGGCTTGCGCCTGCAGGGAAGAGCGTCCCCACAATCAAAAAACCCCTCACAAATGAGGGGGAATCTGATGAAATCTGCTACAATGGCTACATCCGTCCAAACCTCCGATATATGGTGTCATAAATCAACTTGGCATCTTTAATAAGGTGGACGGATAGCACCAATTAGCATCTACCCCCAAATTCAGGCAAGACAAACCTATGCGGTCGCGTCGCTGTGTTCGGAGGAGAACAGATTTTGGTACGCCCGGTGGGACCTTTTCCTCTTTCCACTCCACATTTCATGTGTCGTGTTCGAGAACGAATCACGGTTTGATATGGTTGCCCTTAGGTTCAAGGTACTAAGATTTGGTGTCTTGCTCCATCCAGAAAACAGAAGATCAATGGCTTCAAACTACACTAGCTGCAACTGCAACTCTCTTTCCGCCTCATCTGAGGGAGTAACCTACGGGCCCCAAGCGGCCTCCCTTTTTACAATGCCGGTGGAACAAGTGACCCAAGCCACCACTGGGCTATTCTTTGGGACTATGATCCCACCAACAAGCTTCAACGTTCAGATGCCGTCACAGGAAGCTGCGAAGAAGTCGGTCTTTAATCGGCTTGTAACCACTACGGCCCCTCTCAGCGGGTCGTCTAACTCTACTGCCTCAGTCTTCGACAGGCTGGGTCAAAGCTCAAGTGGGCCCGCAAAGAGGCTTGCAATACCAGAGAAGGACACTCCAACTCCTGCTATAGTTGAGGTCGTCCAAGCTGCTCTCCCTACTCGAAGGTCGGCTTTCGATAGGTTGACCATTCCTTCTCAGCGGACGTCTGTCTTCGACAGGCTGGCGCCAACAGCAGACTCCCATCAGAACAGGGGGTATGGAAAAGCTGATCCAACAGCGGAGGTGATCCCGGCCGCACGACATGCTCGACGTCGCCACTGGCGCCGAGTAAGGAAAGCTGGGGGCAATTCTCTTTCTGGACTGACTCCGCCAGCTCCAATGGTCGAAGTTGATGCTGTTGTTCCAACTGGGAACAGTTTTGAACTACTTAATAGTGTGTGCAGGAACTCGCCAACTGCTGTGCTGAAAAGATCTCCTCCACCTATGGAGAATGCCCCAAAGGTGAAGCTGGAGCAGCCCCCTCAACGGCTGTCTTCTAAAATTTACAAGGTCTGCGTCAAGTCCAAGACTCGGTGATTGATCAAGATTATCCCCTCCGACAGAAAAAGATGAAGGTTCGACAAGAAGAGGATCACCCTGTCAAACCACAGAAAGCGACAGCTACTTGGGTGCCCACTGTAACGGTCCCCTCAACTTCGACTGCTCACAAGAGGAGAAAGCTGGAGAAAATCTCGGTGTCTGTGACGAATCGCAAGAACACTGAGTCTAAACGTCCCAAGTCTGGGGGCATGGTCGAGCACACCATCTATATGGCATCTGGAAAAGAGGATAGCCGTATCTCTACAGGTCATCGACCGCTTACGCGATCAGTGACTAAGGCTCAGGAGCAACAACAACAAAAGCTCCAAGAAATGATAACAGCTATGGCCGCAGTCACGGGACCAAAAGCAAGCCCGGAGACATCCTCGGAGCAGCGCCGTGAGCAGGAAACTGATACTGAATTCCTTCGGAGAATGCTTGAGAAGAAGGACAAATAGGCCGCAGAACAAGTAGCCAATATAAAATAAATGGCCCTTCTGTTCCAAGATATGGTGGGCATGATGATCCAGCCGGACCCTCCAACCGAAGACCCTCCAGTAATAATTGAAGATGATAGAGGAGAGACATCAAATCCTCTGCCGGCTCTGTCAGCAGCCAAGGAGGAAACCATCTCAAAAGCCGCCCTCGATGATTACATCGCTCAGCAGATACGAGTTCATCAAGCGAATGAAGCGGCTGGGCATATTGTTAAAACTGGAGGACCCTATCCGGATTGGTATGACCAAATAAAGTACCCGCCAGGATACACGATCCCCAAATTCCACGTATATAAGGGGACGGGGAACCCGCACCAACATGTCGCTCAATTAGGGCTCTGTGCGGCAACACTGGAGGTGACGATAAGCCACTGCTTCGCCAATTTGTTGGCAGCTTGTCAGAGACGGCATTTGAGTGGTTTTCCGAACTCCCAAATGACTCTGTCAAGACATTTGCAGAGATGGAGCTGCTGTTTACACAGAGATTTGCAAGTGCTAGCGAGCGCACCCCGATCACCGCACTGATTAACGCCAGGATAAAGCCAGGCGAAACGTGGGTGCAATACGCAATACGGTGGCGGAATCTATGGTCAAAATGCGAGCAGCGCATCGAAGAAGCGCCTGCGGTAGGCATGTTCGTGGGTACTCTCGACCCTCAGACGACCATCTCCCAATTCATGATGTTTTTCAAGCCGACCACTTTCCAGTCCTTGATTGATAAGCTGGCCCAAATGGACCAGATGAGACACAGGCCTTCCTCTTCGAAGCCGGAGCCGCGAAATGAAAAAGGGAAAGGGAAAGCGACCTTTGTCGCCAATGCTCAACAGGAGCCCAATGGTCCAAAATTAACGGATCGTCTAGACGAGAGACAACGATTCTATAATGAGAAAATAAAGTGCCCTTATTCGTTTCCCCGGGATAAAATGAGGAGATTGTTCGAGCTGGCGGTGCCCAACAGGCTTATTAATTTGCCGAATCCGAAATGCCTATTGCAACCCGGTGAGGTTAATAATCCCAATTATTGCTCCTATCACCAAGCGATAAGCCATCCAATTGAGAATTGCTTCGTCTTTAAAGGCTGGATTGAAGATCAATACCAACAGGGCAAATTCGCATTGTCCAAGAATTGGAAAGTAAACCCGCCTCAACCGCACGCTCTTAAAAGAGGGGACACACCGGGGGCATCATGCTCTTTTGTCGAAGAAGCTCCATGGGAGGTCGCTCTTTCAGCCAAAACGAAAAGGATGCTGAAGGATCTCCAAACATGCCCGGCGATCAGATGGAAAAATTAGCTAGAACCCGAAATCATCGAGGGAATGCTGAAGCCGCGCCCAACTCCAAAAATTGGTGGTGATAGTCAAAGCGCCCACACCCAGACGTCGAAGTCTTCGAAGAAGAAGAAGAAGAACAAAAAGCCCGTGAAGCTTAATGACAAGCGCACGGACCTGCAAAAATATATCGACGCGCTGGAAGAATATAACAAGAAGGCGCGGACCCCAGTCACACTCCAAGAATTTCTCAGCCACGTCCTTGAGGACAGAAATGATGACAATGGAGAAGACTCGTCGGATGAGCCTGAAGATTATGTGGCAAGTTTCCATGTGATCTCTCATTCGTCGATAGACGATGAAGAAGTTCCTTATGCAGAGAAACTGGGGGCAGATCCTGAGCCAGAACTTCTAGAACCATCAGACGGAATGATTCATGCATTCCTAAACGAAGCTCTTTTGAAAAGCAAAGCTGATCGAGAGCACGAGATGTCCATATTTGAAAAAGGCCAAATGCCGGCGACTGGACGAAAAGGTCGAGACATTCCCGCCAGATCAAAGTACATCCATCGCAAATAAAAGCAGATTCAAGATGAGGAAAAGGTTCGCCAAAGCCATATCGATGGGAATGAAGCTGCCACCCTCCAAAGGAAACACTCCTGATGAAGCGGATATATATCCTAGCTATTTCTTATATCATCGAAGGATTGCGCACCCTACTGAAGAATGCAACGCCTTTAAAAATTGGTGGCAAGGGTATGTTACTCACAGGCAGCACTTCAAGAGGATGAAGCGTGAAGCTCATCGACAGCAGAAAAATGCGACAGACGAACATGGAAAAGCTGCCGGCAACTGTCACATGGTTGATAGCAGGGGATCGCAAGTTCTCACCTTCGGGAGTGATTCTGAAGAAGAAATGGCTCTTGGCCCTCTCTTCAAAGAATCCACCTCAGGAAAAGAGGAAGAACCGAAGTGCAGCGAGAACATTCAACTGCGCAATCGCACATTGCCTGAAAAGAATCTCGTACCCGTAAACAGGAGGGTCGAATAAAAAGGATAAGGGAAAAGAAAAGGTCCCTGAGGATATCACCCTCGATGACTAAGCCGTCGAAGAGCTGGCAGCTAAGGATCCGCCCAAGAATAACAAGGTGGATTACAACGTTCTCGCACACCTGAGGAAGATACCCTCACAGCTAAGCATTCTCGACGCCCTTCTGCTATCTAAAAAGGCGAGAGATTCTTTGATCAAGGCACTATAAGAGCCCGAGCAATTCCAAGCTTTCCTCACCGAAGAAAAGATGAAGGACGAGCTGGAAGAAGTGCACACGGCCGATATCACCTTCAGCGACGAGGATCTCCTCTTTGGGACGTGCGAGCATAACCGTCCCCTTTATGTCTCTGGATACTATCATGATATCAAGATAAGCAAAATCCTGGTTGACAATGGGCCCTCCGTCAACCTCCTCAATATAAGAGTGTTGAAGGAAATCTGCATGAGCGTTTAGCACCTCGCTCGTGATAAAATCATCATCTCCGGGTTTGACTCCCAGTCATCACGAACGCTTGGGTCTGTTATACTGACATTACGCTTTGGGCTGCTCGTCACTGATATCAAATTTCACGTCATTGACGCTAAGACATGTTACAATGTTTTGCTCGGCAGGCCTTGGTTACACAAGTACAACACCATCCCTTCTACACAACATCAGTGTATAAAGTATTTTAAGGATGGTCTCGAATATACTGTGACGGGGGAGTTGAACCCATTTTCCGTGAATGAAGTCCGAAAGTACGAAGATGCAAAATACTTCTTACCAGATTTCGAAGACACGGAAAGATATCACAAATCGAAGAACAAAGCTATTACCACTATTCCAGTCTTCGGGAGTGACACTAAGGAGGAAGAAGAAATAGTTTATTCAGGGCCGCCCCAATGCAACAAGCCGAGACCGTCCACCCCTATGTTGATCTTCGGCAGCGACTCGGAAGATAAGGTCAATGCCGTATTTTCTGTACGACCATTGATACAAGCCTTCGCTGGCGATGATCGGAGTTTGAAAATCGCCATGGTCTCGCAGGAGCATTACAAAGAACTCGACGCACTTAATACATATAGTGTGGAAGAACTGCAGACATTCTACGTCCCTCCGAGGCGAAGAGATGAAAAGGTGATCCTCTTTTATCGATCAACGGAGACCAAAGTGGAAAAAGAAATTTGGCATGGTGCCGATTCTACACTTGACAAGCTCCAGCCCATCCGTCTGCCCAGGTACTACACAGAAGGATTGAAGAGGCTATTGAGGGGCCAAGGCGTACCCCTTAAACAAACCACGCGACAAGCCCAGTTTTACAACAGGATCTGGAGCGTCCCTGGAACACAGCGAAAATTACCCAACAGGAGAATGGAAACGATCGGGCTTGGATATGTTCAATCCAAGAGACGGGAACGATTCCATGACTGCTACGTTATACATGACTTCGATGAAGAAGGAAATGCTCTGTTAGAAGACGCTAACCCTGAACCAAAACGAGGTCTCGCCATCAAAATGCCAAGTCCGTCGTTTGAAGAACAGATGGACAAGCTAATAAGAGAAGCAGGTCAAAAGGTCCGGGATGATCATAGCCGCAAAATGGCCATTTACGAGAAAGTCAGGACGCAGCGCCTCCTTCAACAGGCCGCGGAGAGTGACAATGCTCTTCGTCGCCAACCTGTCATACAAAAGACCCGGCGCAGGGGCAGAAATAAACCAAAGAATGGAAAAAACGTTCAACAGCAGCAAAGCGGGTCTAAGAAGCCACGCGATCAAGAATCGAGCAGTCGGGATCCGTCTCTTATAAAGAAGATGGGTCGAGCATATTCTTTTCCCCAAGACAAGACAAAGAAGATATTCAATCTTGTCATAAAATATCAGATGATGACACTCCCGGAGTCTAAGCACCCCGAGCAAGCAGACGAGATCTCTCACCCAAACTATTGCTCTTATCACCGAGCAATATGACATCCTCTCGAAGACTGCTTCACATTCAAAGACTGGGTCGAAAACCAATATCAATAAGGCAGGTTCGCTCTATCCAGCAGTTGGAGGATAACCCCGCCACAAAAGCATGAACCGAAAGCCACGTATGCGGCGGGAGTAGAACCAGACCAACATCGGTCTTGGAAGCAATCTCGTACCTTTCACGTGATAACGCTGTTAGAAGAAGAACCCGAGAATATGGATGGCCTCTCTTGGTGCTTTGAAAATGCTGAAGATGAGTTAATCTCAGAATTTCCACCGGCGCCAAAAGAGATGGAAGATGGGATACATACTACTGCAGATGACCTCAGAAAAATTGACTTGGGGACGAAAAACGACCCACGGCCGACGTTCGTCAGTGAACTGTTGTCTGAAGAAAAGGAGGCTATGCTTAAAGACGTACTCATGCAGTATAAAGACTGCTTCGCATGGAACTATTCCGAGATGCCGGGACTAGATCCAGAAATTGCTATGCATAAATTGGCGATATCTTCGGACGTCAAGCCGATCAAACAAGCACCGAGAAGAATGCGGCTCGAGCTTGAGATGAGCATCAACACCGAGGTCAAGAAGCTAATCGACTCCGGCTTCATCAAAGAGGTTCAGTATCCTGACTGGATCGCCAACATTGTCCCAGTAATGAAGAAAAATGGGACGGTGCACATATGTGTGGACTTTCGGGATCTCAACAAAGCTTGCCCAAAGGACGAATTTCCAGTACCGGTCACTGAGTTGATGATAGATAATACGTCCACTTACGAAGTCTTCTCCTTCATGGACGGCTCATCAAGATAGAATCAGATAAAGATGCATCCCGAAGACCAGAAGCATACCGCTTTCCGGACCTCTTTAGGCATATTCTGCTATAAGGTGATGCCTTTTGGTCTAAAGAACGCTGGTGCCACCTATCAGAGGACCATGACGAAGATTTTTGATGAGCTCATACATGAAATCGTCGAATGCTATATTGACGACCTCGTAATTAAAACCAAATCATATGAGGAACATTTAGAGCATCTGAAGATCGTGTTTCAGCGCCTTCGGAAATACAACTTGAAGATGAACCTTCTAAAATGCGGGTTTGGAGTTTCCTCGGGCAAGTTCCTAGGATTCGTCGTCCGACACCGAGGCATCGAGATAGACCCGTCGAAGATCAAGGCGATTATGGAAATGCCTCCGCCAAGGACTCTCAAGCAACTACGGTCTTTCCAAGGGAAGCTCGCGTATATCCGGCGATTTATAGCCAATCTCTCAGGCAAGTGCCATCCCTACAGTCACCTGATGAAGAAGGGAACCCCTTTCGTCTGGGACCGCAAATGCCAAAGCGCACTGGACGAAATCAAGCAATACCTGCAGAATCCTCCGGTGCTGACCGCTCCAGTCAAGGGAAAGCCCCTTATTCTGTATACAACCGCCCTTGAGGGTTCTCTGGGAACATTATGGGCACAAGAAAACGACCAAGGGAAGGAAAGAGCTCTCTATTATTTGAGTCGAGTTCTCCTGGGGGCAGAGAACAATTACTCCCCCATTGAAAAACACTGTCTAGCGTTGATCTTCGTAATAATGAAGCTCAGACACTATGCGTTGGCACACGAGGCCCATCTCATATCAAAGGTAGATTCCCTCAAATATTTGATGTCAAAGTCCATATTAACAGGACGTCTCGCTAAATGGGCCCTGCTCTTGATGGAGTTCTCGATAACTTATCGTCCTCAAGGCAATGAAAGGCCAGGCTATCGCCGACTTCCTCACTGAGCATCTGATACCTGCCGACTATCTCTTGAACTGCGAATTGCCAGACGAACACGCGTTTGACACGATCGACAGGGGGAGAAGAGAGAATGATACCCAGTGGGAACTCTACTTCGATGGAGCATCTTCTATGAAGAAGCGCAAACAAAGCACCCCTATAATCAAATCTGGGGTGGGCCTCATCTTCGTGACTCCACAAGGAGGGATAATGCGCTTTGCTTTTTCCTTAACCGAACCGAGGACAAACAATGAAGCCGAATATAAAACTTTGATAGCAAGTCTTGAGATCGCCGTCAACATGGGAATTGAGAACCTCCTCATATACGGAGACTCCCAGCTGATCGTTAGTCAAGTAAACAGCGACTATCAAACGTGCAAGCTGGAGCTGGTGAAGTACGGCGAGAGAGTGCAGCAACTGCTAACTCAAATTCCTTCCTACACCTTGGAAAGCATACCGCGTGCAGAAAATAGCAAGGTGGATGCATTAGCCAAGCTCGCTAAAGAATTGGCTGACGAGGACCTCGATGACGTGAGGATCGTTGTGCAAAGCTGTCGGGTTCTTGCACCGGCAGAAATATCTCCAGAGTCGTCCAAAGAAAAAGGAGCGACCGAGCAAGCGACCCTACAAATAAAAGACCAGGAAAATGCTAAGGATTAGAAAGAAGTCTTTATAGACTACTTCAAATCCCGTCGAACACCTGAAGATTGTAAGTCCATGTCACGCACCCCACGAACTTGCTGGATGCGGAATATATGAAAAACGATTATCAAAGCTTCGTAATACGGACTTGAGCGCATGAATCGTTATCTAAACCATTGCTAACTATCTACTAGAGCTTTAACTACTCGGATTCGAAGTTATACCTCACGTTACATGTCCTTCGGGTCTTCATCGCTGTCCTCCACTCCTCATAGGCTCCTTGGAACATCGGCACCTCAACGGCCTCCTCGAATCAAAGACGATCCACCCGAAAGCTCCTACGCCAAGCTTAATCTCAAACTTGAGATAACTAGGTTGCTTAAAGTGCTAATCTAAGCTACCTAGGGGATATAGAGTGAGGTTATGGATGTATTAGTCTAGCTAACTCTTGATCTCAACACATGAGAGGTTAGGGTTAGCTTTTGAAGAGAGAGTGAGCTTGAGGAGAGAGAAGGTGAAGATGAGAATGGGAATGAAAAAGCTTCTCACTTGAATATATGAAACATAATGAATTATCAAATAAATGAATATAAATGATTATTCACCATGCTTCATTAATTCAATATGAGTGATTCACTATGTGAGTCATTAAGCAATAAATGATGCATTAATGACATAGTGAATCACACAAATGAGTCACAAATTTCATTTAATGAAATGCCACCTTACCCCCCCAAGTCACCACTCTTCTAGAAGCTTCCCGACAAATTACGAGAACGCCCCTCCAATCCGTGAAAACACGGAAAAACTTTAGACTGTATAAATCCAATAACCCGATACTAGAATCTGGCTTAAACCAAAGCCGGCTAGTAAAAACTATCCGAAAAGTCGTACGTGCGTAAACACACGTATGTGTCCGAACCCTTGTCATAAAACCATACGACCTCTATATCGTTTTGCCTGGAGCAGAGAAACTCTCTGTGTAGGACTCTAAAGACTCAACACTACGCTGGCAGTGGGTTTAACCACAGACCGCAAGCGACACTAGCTGTACGTAACGGTCCCCAGGTAAATGTCGATAAGAAGGCCGATGAGGAAAATCATCCGAACCCCTACTGAGCCTGATGTGACAATCTCCGTACAGTCAGGTCTGTTCGTCTAAGACTATCGCATATCTAGCCTAAGGGGCGGCAAGCGTCAGTCCCCTAATAGTTGTATAAGTCGTATCGGAGCGAAGCCCATTACACCCTGAGAAGCTACTGGAACCTACCAGTATATCTCGCTTGCCCTGGCCAGGGACTTTGCGTAATGGCTCTCTGACATAGCGCGATATCATCTCCCAATACCGGGAGAGACGAATCCTGTCTAACCACTACTGCCTCCAAGTGCTCGGGACTGCACCCAACTGCTACCTGTTTGCACGACTCCTTTGAGCCGTGGTAGGGTAGCAATCTAAGAACAGTGGGACACACTCGAGGCGAAGTAGCAGTGTCAATTCTGCGGACTATGCTGTACTCATGTCATCTGGGAACTGTTAACTGACGACGGGTATAATACCAACTAATCAGTTCCCCAGCGAGTCCTGTCCGGTGTACCCGTAACCTAACGAGCACTTGTATACTATCTCCAGTACGACGTACTGATGGCTATGGGACAGACCATCTCCCCAACTGGGATGAGAAGCGTACACACTAGTCTACTCTGGAGTATCGATGCCCTGTCTCGATAATCCTACGACTAGGGACCTGTATAGGATGTTGCTTATAGACTACCCAGCCCCCACTAGTGTGACTGCCATCACAACGCTGGTAATCAAGCAAAGAACCTATGGGCTCTACTAATATGTATAAGTGTTACGTTACAAGAAACATATGAACATATTAAAGTAGACACAAACCATGTAGCATACTACCATTTTTAGCAAGACTGTATATACAACTGTGAATATCCCAAGATTCCATTAAGTAATATACAATCTAGTATGATACAATAATGGCCCCTATGGCATATACACTAACAATCTCCCACTTGCACTAGGGCCATAAGCTGGCATATCGTAGACCTATCATCTCGAATAGCCTCTCGAACTGCGTCTGAGGAAGGGCCTTTGTGAATGGATCATCAATGTTATTCTCTGTCTCTACTCTTTTCACCTCGATCTCCCGGCGATCTACGATCTTCCTGATCAGGTGATACCGCCTTAAGATGTGTCTGGACTTCTGATGGGACCTGGGTTCCTTCACTAAAGCTATAGTGCCGTTGTTGTCACAATACAGAGGTATTGGACCAACACTGGAAGGAACCACCTGAAGTTCTGTAAGGAACTTCTTCATCCAGACAGCTTCTTTTGCGGCATCGCAAGCAGCTATGTACTCCGCTTCCATCGTTGAGTCAGCAACGGTCTCCTGCTTGGAACTCTTCCAACAGACCGTCCCTCCATTGAGGGTAAAGACATAACCCGACATGGATTTGGAGTCATCCTTGTCACTTTGGAAGCCTGAGTCGGCAAAGGCCTCCATTTGGAGATCTTTTCCACCATATACCAAGAACATCTCCTTAGTCCTCCTCAGGTACTTGAGAATGTTCTTTACTGCTATCCAGTGCTTCTCCCCTGGGTTTGCCTGATACCGGCTTACAACGCTCAATGCGTATGCTACATCTGGTCTGGTACATAACATCGCATACATTATAGAGCCTACCGCAGAAGCGTAGGGTTTAATCGACATGCGATCCCTTTCCAAATCAGTCTTGGGAGACATCTCTTTGGAGAGGGTGATTCCGTGACAAGCCGGTAGGTTACCGCGCTTAGAATCATCCATACTGAATCTCTTCACTATGGTGTCTAGGTACCTGGACTGTGAAAGTCCCAACATCCTCTTTGATCTATCACGATAGATCCGGATCCCCAGAATGTAGGTGGCATCACCCAGGTCTTTCATGGAGAATTTATGTGATAAGAATCTTTTGACTGACTGTAATATAGGAATATCATTTCCTATTAGGAGAATGTCATCCACGTACAAGACGAGGAATACTACAGCTCTCCCTACAATCTTACTGTATATGCATGGTTCATCTGGATTTTTGATAAAGTCAAATTCTTTGACAGCATCATCAAAACAGATGTTCCAACTTCGCGATACCTGCTTTAGTCCATAAATGGACTTAAGCAGCTTGCATACTTTACCGCTGCTTCCACCCTGAATGAATCCCTCTGGCTGATCCATATAGACGCTCTCTTCCAAATTACCATTTAGAAAGGCCGTCTTTACGTCCATCTGCCAGATTTCATAGTCGTGGAAGGCAGCAATAGCAAGAAAGACCCGAATAGATTTAAGCATAGCCACTGGAGAAAAGGTTTCGTCATAGTCCAAACCAGGTCTTTGACGGAAACCCTTTGCAACAAGTCTAGCCTTGAAGGTTTCAACCTGTCTATCTACACCAATCTTCTTTTTGAAGATCCATTTGCATCCTACGGGTTTTACCCCATCTGGAGCAATGTCCAAAGTCCATACTTTGTTAGTGTACATGGACTCCATTTCGGTCCGCATTGCATCCAGCCATTTTACTGAGTCACCGCTCTGAATGGCTTGCTGGAAGCTAGTTGGCTCATCATAGTCAATAGTACAATCCTCTCTATCCCCGTCTATGAGAAAACCATAGTATCTCTCGGACGGATGAGATTGCCTACTACTCCTACGGAGTGGCGTCGGGATGTCCCATTCTCCTGAACCTTCTGGTTCTTCCAAGCTTTCAGTAATAGCTTGTGGTTCTGGAATTTCTTCCAGTTCTACTACGCTCTCACTTGTTCCTTTTTCTAAAAACTGATGTTCCAGAAAGTGGGCATGACGAGAAACAAAAACTTTTTGTTCCTCTGCGTAATAGAATAGATACCCCTTGGAGTTCTTTGGATATCCCACAAACTTACAATGTACTGATCGTGCCTCGAGCTTGTCCGCATGCTGCTTTTTAACAAAAGCCGGACATCCCCAAATATTTAGATACTGAAGATAGGGTTTCTTCCCACTCCACATCTGATATGGTGTGGTAGGCACAGTCTTGGTATGAACTAGGTTCAAAAGATATGCAGCTGATTCTAGTGCATATCCCCAGAATGATCGCGGTAACTCAGCGTTACTCATCATGGAACGAACTATATCTAATAGGGTTTGATTCCTCCTTTCCGATACACCGTTGTGTTGTGGTGTGTATGGAGGAGTAAGCTGAGAGAGAATCCCATTCTCTTTTAAGTAACCCAGGAACTCGGCACTTAAGTATTCACCACCTCGATCAGATCTCAGTGTCTTTATACTCTTGCTTGTTTGTTTTTCCACTTCATTCTTGTATTCTTGGAATTTCTCAAAGGCCTCGGATTTGTGCTTCATTAAGAAGACATATCCATACCTAGAGAAATCATCCGTAAAAGTAATGAAGTAGGAATAATCACCTCGCGCATGTGTAGACATTGGACCGCATACGTCACTGTGTACGAGTCCTAAGAGCTCGTTTGCTCTTACTCCGTGTCCAGAAAACGGAGTTTTTGTCATCTTTCCCATGAGACAAGATTCACAAGTAGCATAAGATTGATATTCGAACGGATTCAAATATCCTTCTCTATGTAACTTAGTCAACCTTCTCTCATTGATGTGACCTAGTCTACAATGCCATAAGAAAGCCTGATTTAATTCCGGAGACTTTCTTTTAAGTGTATTCTGGACATTGAAAACCTGAGCTTGACTTAATACGTATATGCCGTTATCTAATGTACCTGACCCAATCAGAACTTGATTTAGGTGGATGTTAACTACATCGCTTACGAATGTAAAATTATATCCCTCTCTCGAAAGTGAGGACACTGATATGATATTACAAGTCATACTAGGTATATATAAACAGTTACTTAAAATCAATATATGCCCACTTGTCAAACCTAGGCGATATTCTCCCACGGATTCAGCATTCACTGTCATTCCGTTTGCAACTTTGAGAGACCAATCACCTACCTTTATAACTTTACGGTTTCTCAAAGCATGTAATGAATTACAGATATGAGATCCTGCTCCGGTATCTAATACCCAGGAAGTAGAGTTGATTGACAAACAGTTCTCAATAACAAACACACTTGAGGCTGAAGCCACAACATGCTTTGTATCTTGGGTACTGGCTTCCAAAGCCCTGCAATCATTCTGCCTATGCCCAATCCCATAATAATAGGAACTACTCTCTTTTACTACATTCAGTCCCGAAACTTTTGCCCTTCTCTTTCCTTCTACTTCCCTGGTTTCCTTCAGGGTAGAAGGTAGAGACTGTAGAATCAAGTCAGTATTTGACCTGTTTCCCAGCGTGGTCTTCAGGTCCTGGAGCTCATCAATATAGCTAGTCATTGTAAGGACGTTGTCCCCTACAGATGACCCGACAGCCAACTTCGCTTGAATTAATTCGGTCGAGGTCTCATATCTTGCAATATGAGACTGCTCTCCATATAAATCTTTGTTATGGAGAAAGATGGAAACTGTGTCCATCTTCTCGTGCTGATTCTGGTATACACCATCAACTGAAGCTAACACGAGGCATTTGGCTTTCGCTTTATCCTTTTCCCTTGTCTGGCGGATATCCATATCCGTGACGGTAGAAACTGGACATGGGATAGCGGGATCTTGAGTAGTAATAGGGTGGTCCAGCTTGTCATAGGCAATGGACATCTGGACAGACCTTTGCCAGTTATATAAGTCAGATTCAGTCAATTTGTTATCTAGATGTAACCTATGTGTGGTCACAAGGTCACTGCAATTAAGAGAGAGAGAAGAAAATATTTTAGCATGATGCTGTTGCAAGTTTAGATTGGTTTTAAGTTTATCTAAACATGATGGCTCCCACTGTTTCTCGAATCCTTCCTCAAACCATAAAAGAAGAATTAGCCAGGACTTTTCTCACCGTACAATACTTGCTTAACCGTTCAGCCAGGCCAGTGTCGATACTTCGAGGGAGGTTTTCTAACGCTTTCGCGAAGTTCCTTAATTAAATAACCTCTTTTCTCTGGGGCTTAACCCCGCTGACACCTTTCTAGGCACCTACTTGGTTTATAGTATTGATCGTTAAGTGACGAATCTCCTGATAAGTAGTATATACTCACAGTAGGATCGGGATCCAAAATATCATCGTATGATAATGTTGAAGGAATCCTACCAGCATTTATCAAACTCCAAAATGGTATGCAACTCAAGCAAATTTCAGTTTCTTTAGAAACTCCCGATATATATTTTTGCCCCATGCTCTTATGACCTTGGCGTTGGTCAAAATGTCATAAGTCACATGTCAAGTTCTACCCGTCATTATCCAGGGTAATTTGAACCCATCCGTACATATCCTTGACGTTGGCCAAAATGATAATATGACTGTCCAAAACTAACTCATCTATCTATGCAACAAATGAATACCCAGCAGCTACCAAACACTATGTCTTGGCGTTGGTCAAAATACATAGCTTGAATACTACTGACCATCCATAAGAAATGATGGAGGGCTACGACTGGTTTTGGCGAAACCGTGAACGTAGTCAACTTGATATAATCGAAGGAACCTGATAGCTTTTTAAAAGGAGTGGTTAAAGTTCCGCAATTTAAAAATTCTGCTCTTTTAAAATAACCGAGTGGTTTCTTTTAAATTTGTTCCAACAATTTAACTTTGGTTTATTTTCTTTGCATTATAATAATGCGTCCCATCATTTATCCTATCATTGCAGAAAACAATGAAAATACCATGTCCTTTTATGCCATCCGCATTCGTCACTGGGTCCCGTCATCACCCGTTAGGTTACTTAACTAACGACAGAGCGGGGGCTGGACTAGCGCGGGTGTAAAACATAAGTGACGTCTAATAGCTATCATATATAGATATTGTACATTCGTCAGACGTAATAATAAGCATTCCAGATCACAGATAAATTTTATTGGATTTACTAGCAATCCGCATTTTCTTTGAGCCTGCAATAAAAGACGGATTACACAGTTGTGATGAATAGCCATTACCCCACCCTAGACCCCTACGGGTACGGCAAACTACCCGCCAAGTACCCGAAGTGAAGCGGTCTCCCTCAACAACGTGAGTAGGCCACTAAACACTTCGACGTACCCGGTAGTTTGTGTACCCCATCTTGGGTCTATCCTAGGAGCAAAAAACAGTAAAAAGAAATAATACAACGGTGGCTACAACCGCAACCTGGATGTGCCTCGCAAAAGAATATTACATCAAATTACATTTACATTGAATGAATATTAAATACATCTCAAACCCCTGGCTAATCATCACAACAGTCCAATACAGTTTATATACACAAACAGTAAACATTTCAGAAATGTGCAACCCCCTGCCAACCGACATACTAGCAGTTAGGGGAGGTTTACGAACACATTAAACATTACAGATAAAAACCCAATTAGCAAATATCTTAGAATATCGATCGAATACCATATTCCGTGTTTACCCCAAAAGCAAAGCTGCACTGAAGCAACCTGGGTAGAAACAGAGCATATAGGAAACCAAAACACCAATAAATATGAATAACAGAGCAAATCCGAGTCAACTTGGCGTTGACTCGGCGGCGGATCCGCGGCCAAAAGCACCTTTTTAACGCGGATCCGCGGCCGTCTTGCCGAGTTAGGGGCTCGTATTTTCCCAGTATTCTTATATTACCCTGCTGTGAATTTTAAGGCATATCAAATAATTTTTAAGACATGTCTAAAATTAACAGAAACTTAGGGATCCCGGGGTTTCATTTTCGTGTTTTCCGTCGATCGAACTTCTAATTAGCTGCTAACAAGCTAGTAATGGTTTAGTTGGCTCTGATACCACTGTAAGTCCATGTCACGCACCCCACGAACTTGCGGGGAGGCGGAATATATGAAAAACGATTATCAAAGCTTCGTAACACGGACTTGAGCGCATGAATCGTTATCTAAACCATTGCTAACTATCTACTAGAGCTTTAACTACTCGGATTCGAAGTTATACCTCACGTTACATGTCCTTCGGGTCTTCATCGCTGTCCTCCACTCCTCGTAGGCTCCTTGGAACATCGGCACCTCAACGGCCTCCTCGAATCAAAGACGATCCACCCTAAAGCTCCTACGCCAAGCTTAATCTCAAACTTGAGATAACTAGGTTGCTTAAAGTGCTAATCTAAGCTACCTAGGGGATATAGAGTGAGGTTATGGATGTATTAGTCTAGCTAACCCTTGATCACAACACATGAGAGGTTAGGGTTAGGATTTGAAGAGAGAGTGAGCTTGAGGAGAGAGAAGGTGACGATGAGAATGAGAATGAAAAAGCTTCTCACTTGAATATATGAAACATAATGAATTATCAAATAAATGAATATAAATGATTATTCACCATGCTTCATTAATTCAATATGAGTGATTCACTATGTGAGTCATTAAGCAATAAATGATGCATTAATGACATAGTGAATCACACAAATGAGTCACAAATTTCATTTAATGCAATGACACCTTACCCCCCCAAGTCACCACTCTTCTAGAAGCTTCCCGACAAATTACGAGAACGCCCCTCCAATCCGTGAAAACACGGAAAAACTTTAGACTGTATAAATCCAATAACCCGATACTAGAATCTGGCTTAAACCAAAGTCGGCTAGTAAAAACTGTCCGAAAAGTCGTACGTGCGTAAACACACGTATGTGTCCGAACCCTTGTCGTAAAACTATATGACCTCTATATCGTTTCGCCTGGAGCAGGGAAACTCTCTGTGTGGGACTCTAAAGACTCGACACTACGCTGGCAGTGGGTTTAACCACAGACCGCAAGCGGCACTAGCTGTACGTAACGGTCCCCAGGTAGATGTCGATAAGAAGGCCGATAAGGAAAATCATCCGAACCCCTACTGAGCCTGATGTGAAAATCTCCGTACAGTCCGGTCTGTTCGTCTAAGACTATCGCATATCTAGCCTAGGGGCGGCAAGCGTCAGTCCCCTAACAGCTGTATAAGTCGTGTCGGAGCGAAGCCCATTACACCCTGAGAAGCTACTGGAACCTACCAGTATATCTCGCTTGCCCTGGCCAGGGACTTTGCGTAATGGCTCTCTGACATAGCGCGATATCATCTCCCAATACCGGGAGAGACGAATCCTGTCTAACCACTACTGTCTCCAAGTGCTCGGGACTGCACCCAACTGCTACCTGTTTGCACGACTCCTTTGAGCCATGGTAGGGTAGCAATCTAAGAACAGTGGGACACACTCGAGACGAAGTAGCAGTGTCAAGTCTGCGGACTATGCTGTACTCATGTCATCTGGGAGCTGTTAACTGACGTCGGGTATAATACCAACTAATCAGTTCCCCTGCGAGTCCTGTCCGGTGTACCCGTAACCTAACGAGCACCTGTATACTATCTCCAGTACGACATACTGATGGCTATGGGACAGACCATCTCCCCAACTGGGATGAGAAGCGTACACACTAGTCTACTCTGGAGTATTGATGCCCTGTCTCGATAATCCTACGACTAGGGACCTGTATAGGATGTTGCTTATAGACTATCCAGCCCCCACTAGTGTGACTGCCATCACAATGCTGGTAATCAAGCAAAGAACCTATGGGCTCTACTAATATGTATAAGTGTTACGTTACAAGAAACATATGCACATATTAAAGTAGACACAAACCAAGTAGCATACTATCATTTTTAGCAAGACTATATATACAACTGTGAATATCCCAAGCTTCCATTAAGTAATATACAATCTAGTATGATACAATAATGGCCCTTAGGGCATATACACTAACAAAGATGCGTCGTCAAGACATCAACTCATGAAACGAGTTCTATCCTTCGCCTTTGTCAATGATACTCCATATAAGAGATCATTTGATTCTTTGTAGCTAAGATGCTTGGGGCCTGAAGAGGCAAGGAGAGTCGTCCAAGAAACTCACGATGGACTCTGCGGTTCTCACCAAGCCGGGCTGAAGATGAAACTAAAGATCAAAAGAATGGGCTACTATTGGCCCACGATGATCCAAGACTGCCTAGAATACGCGAAGCAGTGCCACTCGTGCCAGATTCACGGGGACTTTTTCCAGCAGCATCCCAATCCGTTACATCCAACGGTGGCTAGCTGGCCATTCGAAATGTGGGGAACTGACATAATCGGCCCCATCGAACCAGCATCGTCCATAGGACATCGGTTCATACTGTCAACAACCGATTACTTTTCCAAGTGGGCAGAAGCACTACCACTAAGAGAAGTGAAGACGGAGAATATCTTCCATTTCTTCAAGACACACGTCATTTACCGGTTCGGCACTCCGCGACGGATTATCTCCGATAACGGGCCAGTCTATAGAAGCCATAAAATCAGCCGCTTTGCGCAACATCATAACATAGACTGGAGATACTCTTCAGTCTATAATCCCCGAGCTAACGGTCTAGCTGAGGCTTTTAACAAGACCTTGACGAAGATCGTGAAAAAGACGGTGTCTCGAAATAAGATGGACTGGCATGAGAGACTGCATGAAGCTCTCTGGGCGTATTGAACTACATTCAAAACAGCCACAAACACAACGCCGTATGCATTGGTATTCGGCACAGAAGCGGTACTCCCCCTCGAGATAGAGTTACCTTCTTTACGAGTGGCAGTTCATTACGAGCTAACGGATGAAGAGAATGCTCACCTTTGAGGAACTCGACGCCCTTGATGAAGCCCGGCTCATGGCGCAACAAAACCTGGAGGCTTATAAAGCAAAGATGACGCGCTCATACGAAAGATTGACTAGGCCGAGAACATTTAGCCAAGGCGAACTCGTGCTAGTGGTCAAGAGACCTATGATCCCCAATCGTGCCAAACGGGGGAAATTCGAGCCGAACTATGAAGGCCCGTATATCATAGACAAAGTTTAGCAGGGTGGAGCCTATCTACTCATGGACATGCATGGTGAAAGACCTTTCAGGCCAATAAACGGTTTCTTCCTAAAAAAATACTACGCCTGACGAGTCACGGCCTAGGTCAACGATAGATGACGACGCCTATGTTCTCTCGCTATCTTCCTAAGCACAAACTCTATAAGTATTAGCCGTCTTACGAACCGAAATGTCCTTAAACTAACGATGGACCACTATGTCCTAAAACTGGCTATTGACCGAAACGTCGATAAACTACTACGGACCGCAGCATCCCTAGGCTGACACAAAAAAATAATAAAAAAAAGAAGAAAACGGTATGTCCATAAGAAAAATGGGCACAAATGAAAACCCGAAAGGGCTCCGTGAGTAAAAACAGCAGGGCTACTGGCGAGTGTCGTGAAAACCCGAAAGAGCGCAATCTCGTTAAAAGACACTTGCAAGGTCCTCTCGATCTTGTGAGGAGAAAATACCTGCGTGAGATCCTTACGACTCACGAGGGAGCAACACACTTAGGGATCCCCATGATGCCTAAGGAGAAATTACACTTACGAGATCCCTACGACTCGTAAGGAGAATTCCCCTTTTGAGACCCTCACGGCTCATAAGGTTCAAAAGCCTTAAGCTACAGGGATCTGAACCTGTTCTTAAGCCATCACAACCTCCAGCATTGCCTCACAAGCAGTTCAATATTGACCCTTGTACACAATCCACGGGCGCGAATAAACATTTCCCTAACAAAGTCCCACCCGCGACTAGGGATATGTTTACAAAGTGGACGCCCTTGTAAGTCCTCTCGACTTATAAGGAAAAAACACTCTTGTAAGATCCTTACGACTTATAAGAGAACACACACTTAGGAATCCTCACGATTCCTAAGGAGAAAATGCACCCACGAGATCCTCATGACTCGTAGGGAGAAATACCTTTATGAGACCCTTACGGCTCATGAAGTCAAAAGCCTTATTCGACAAGATCCTAACCCTGTTTACTAAGCCACCTTTGTTCGACATCGACAAAGGCAAATGATGATTCGCTCCTGGCAATATCCCAGTTGTAGCGATGCTGATGCCTAAATCAGTATCAAATCCCAAACTCGCGGCGAAAAGTCAGCGAGGCAAATGCATATGAAATAGCCGAAATGATGGAACAAGTTGCAACAAAATCAGCAAGTAAAATGTATGCAAACAAAATAGCTGAAATGGTTGGGCAACTCGCAATAAAAAACAGCGAGTAAATAAAACAAATAGCCGAAATGATTGGGCACCGCGAAAAATAGCCGAAATGATTGGGCAATCGCGACTTCCGCGATATAAAAGCTGAAATGATAGAGCATCACGGAAAGAAAAATATATAAAACGAAACTTTTTGCCTTACAGGTGAGATCACATTGATCCCTGTATACAATCCAAAGGCATAAACAAAAGGGAAACCATACTTTCCCACCAGGCTCAATCAGAAAAAGAAGCCAAATATCGACGATTCACAGACAGCCTGGAGATCATCTCAATGTTCGCCTAATTACAACAGACGCAACATCAGCAAATCGGAGCTGCGGCAAAGTTCCCAGTTCCATGACTCGACGATGCATAGACAACCGAGAGTCAACCCTTCCTGGTCCTGTGGAACACGGCTTATGTCAATCCTGAACCCGTAGAAAGCGTCCAGAGCAAATCCTGGTCTCGTGGAACACGGCTAATGTCAATCCTGACCTCGTGGGAAGCATCCAGAGCGGATCCTGGTCCTTGCGGAACATGGCTAATGTCAATCCTGACCTCGTGGGAAGCGTCCAGAGCGGATCCCGGTCCTTGCGGAACACGGCTAATGTCAATCCTGACCACGTGGGAAGCATCCAGAGCAAATACTGGTCTCGTGGAACACGGCTAATGTCAATCCTAACCACGTGGGAAGCGTCCAGAGCGGATCCTGGTCCTTGCGAAACACGGCTAATGTCAATCCTGACCCTGTGGGAAGCGTCCAGAGCGGATCCTGGTCCTTGCAGAACACGGCTAGTGACAATCCTGACCCCGTGGGAAGCATCCAGAGCAAATCCTAGTCCTTACGGAACACAGCTTATATCAATCCTGACCCCGTGGGAAGCGTCCAGAGTGGATCCTGGTCCTGTGAAACACGGCTTATGTCAATCCTGATCCCGTGGGAAGCGTCCAGAGCAAATCCTGGTCCTTGTGGAACACGGCTTATGTCAATCTTGACCCCGTGGAAAACGTCCAGAGCGGATCCTGATCCTTGCAGAACACGGCTAATGTCAATCCTGACCCCGTGGGAAGCGTCCAGAACAAATGCTGGTCTCGTGGAACACGGTTAATGTTAATCCTGACCCCGTGGAAAGCATCCAGAGCGGATCCTGGTCCTTGCGGAACACGGCTAATATCAATCCTGATCCGTGGGAAGCGTCCAGAGAAAATCCTGGTCTAGTGGAACACGGCTTATGTCAATCCTGACCCCGTGGGAAGCGTCCAGAGCGGATCCTGGTCCTTGCGGAACACGGCTAATGTCAATCTTGACCCCGTGGGAAGCATCCAGAGCACATCCTGGTCTCGTAGAACACGGCTAATGCAATCCTGACCCCGTAGGAAACGTCCAGAGCAACCTCCTGACTCCGTGAAATGCGGATAAGGTCAATCCTTGACTCCATGAAATACGGATAAAGTCAACCCTCGACTTCCCCGTCAAAGCAATTCTTTGATTCGGAAACAAGTCAACTCATCAATCACTTACGGGTCCTCTCGACTTGTAAGGAAGAAAATTCTCTTCTGAGATCCTTACGACTCTCAAGAGAAAACACTTAAGAATCCTCACGATTCCTAAGGAGAAATTACACCTACGGGATCCTCTCGACCTGTAGGGAGAAAATTCTTTATGAGACCCTCACGGCTCATAAAGTTGAAAAGTCTTAGGAGGTAGATCCTAACCCTGTCTCCTAAGCCGTCATTGCCTCATAGGGAGGTCAAGGTAGATTTTCTACAGGCCACTGTAGGGTTACTAGGCACTCTAACAAGGTACTACAAGGCATCAACCATGCCCGATTAAAATTTTAGCCGTGCCGAATAACCCTAAACAAGATCTTTGCTAGATAATTAGGGTTTCACATGCAAGTAAATATCATTTACGACTAAGTGAATACGAAATACAACCTTTGTAGATCGGTCCTTCACTTCTAAAGCTCCTTGTTGTAGTCCCTTCGCTGCGATCATCGAACTCCCGGACTCTCGGACGGCTCCATGAGAAGAGGGCAACGGTTTTTCTTGAAGTCTTCGAGGCCGAAGATGATCTACGTCGAGGGAATACGAACTCAAGCTTCTACTTCACTAACTAGAGAATTAGTGAAGCAAACACCCTAAACTAAAGTGCTAGTCTAGTAGAGGATGGTGAAATAGGAAATGGGTAAACTTTAGAATTTCTTTTCTCACAACATTTCTTTATCTTTATCAAACCTTAGAAAGAATTTGAAGGAGGAAGAAGATGAGCTCAAAATGAGAATGAAAACTAATCAAGAGAGAGAGCTAACCATGGGTGAATGGGTATCATATACTAACTCATGTAGAGACATAACCATGGCTACATTATAATGGTTAGGTTAATTAATATCTTAAGTAATCCAAAACTAGTAGACTAAGTCAATGCAACCCTAAGCTTCATGAAACTTCATGCATGTGAGCTCATCATCCACTAATTTTAGAATTACATTAAATATAAAAACCTAACACTATAATTAGTATGGTATAAGTCTTATACACCCATGTAAGTTGTATCAACAACCATGATACAAAATGAACACAAATAAATATATATCACATATATATTAAATTGTGCACAAGTGAGAAAAATAAATGCTTAAGTGGACCAATGTTAGTTAATGTAAATTAGTATATCACATATACAATTATACACTAAATTATTAAATCAACACTTGACTTAATAATCCGGTTATATCTCATATAACCGACTAACATCCAATGTATCGATTTATCGAATCAACCCTTGATTCAATAACCTGGTTATATCGCATATAACCGATCGATACAAACATCGCGAGAATAGAATACGGTATCACATACTCGCATTATTCTCGGTCCCGCACATATCACATATGCGCTCCTATTTCGTTTTGCCTGAGCCAGTAAAAGCTCTATGTAGGACTCTAAAGACTCGTCAATACGCCGGCAGTAGGTGATGATCATATCAAGCACCCACAAGCCGTCAGCGGTACTAGCTGGACGTAACGGCTACCCGGGTATTGAGCGATCAGAAGATCAGCAAGCAAGCCCGCTCCAACTCCTGCAAAAAGCCTGTCAGTGACACTACCGTGCAGTCCGGTCTCCTCGTCTGATATGTCGCATATCAAGTCTAGGGATGGTAAACGTCAAACCCCAATAACCGATAAGTCATGTCGATGCGAGGCTCATAATGGGTCGAGAAACTACTGGTAACACTTACCAGTAAATCTCTAAACCAGCCCTGGCCAGGGACTTCTTGGCCAATCGAGCATAGCGCAACATCAACCCCCAATACCGGGAGAGACGAAACCCCTCCTATCGCTCATTGCCTCCATGTGACTCGGGACTGTACCCAAAAACCACTATTTTGCACGCCCTCTTAGACATGGTAAGGTGGAAATCAAAGCACAGTGGGAATCACACAAGACTCTATGACGATCTCGGGTCTACAGACTAACCTGTACCAGTGTCACCAGAGAACTGCCATCTGACGTAAGGTATAATACCATCTGGGAGTTTTCGGCGAGTCCGTCCAGTGTACCCAGTCTCTACTGAGCACCCGTATATCATCTCTGATGTCAAACACCAATGGATATGGGATCATCCATCGCCCATCTACATGGGTCGAGAAGGTATACGCTAGTCTACTCTGGTATATCGATGCCCCGTCTCGATACACCCACGACTAGGGACCTTGAAGGATGTACTTATGGACTACTATGTCCCCACTAGTATGATCCGCATCATAGTCCAGGTAGTCAAGTACTCATCCTAAAGGCTTTACCAACATGTAGCAGAGAGACAATCAGTGTACACGTTAAGGTAAAGAGTAAATAGATAGCATACTATCATGTCGAGCAAGAAAGTCCTCCCTATATATGTCCAAGCATCCACTACAATATACATCGCATGTATAGTAATGGCCTCTAGAGCATACATATAACGAACAATCTCCCACTTTCACTAGGGCATCTGATAACAGTGGTTGAAGTATCTCATAATCAACCATCCAATAAAAGTCTCTCTCTGGGAAAAGGCTTTTGTGAGTGGATCCGCCGTGTTTTCCTCTGAGTCTACTCTACTGACCTCGATCCCCTGGAGATCAACCATCTCCATGATCAGGTGATACCGCCTTAGAATATGTCTGGATCACTGATGGGACAGGCGTTCCTAGGCATAAGCCACAACTCCATTGTCACACAATGGTAGGAACGAAGTTCATCTCATGAACTAATATACACCCAGACTGCCTCTTTGGTAGTATCTTTGGTAGCGATGTATCCAGCCTTTATCATCTAGTATGCCACGGTATCTAGCTTGGAACTCTTCCAACATACCGTCCCTTTACTTAGGGTAAAGACAATGCCTGTGACTGACTTTCATTCGTCCTTATCACTCTGGAACCTTTCCAGTGATTCTCCCCAGGATCGATTGATACTATCTCACTACAACTAGTGAGTATCCTAACATCCAATTAGATCTATCTCATAGATCAAAACTCAGGATTTAGGAGGTATCACTTTGATCCTATATGGAGAATCATTGTGATAAGCAGAGATTGATCGAGCGTAGCATAGGAAATTCCTTCCCCATCAAGAGTATGTCATCCACGTACTCTACGAGGATCACCACCATACTCCCTACTACCTTTTTGTATATATAAGGTTCATCTTCCATTTTGATGAAGTCAAACTCTTTGACTACCACATCAAAACAGACGTTCTAACTCCGCGATGCCTACTTTATCCCATAAAGCAACTTGCACACTTTTCCGCTGTTCCCACTGTCTACGAAGCCCTCTGGCTGTGTACTTATAGACGCTCTTTTCTAAATCATTTAGAAAAGTAGTCATGACACCCAACCGCCAGATATCGTAGTCATGGTATGTAGCCGTGGCAAGTAGGATCTGGATGGACTTAAGCATAGCTTTGAAAGTCTCAACTTTTCCATTTACACCAAGTAATCTTCTCAAGATATACTTGCTCCTGATGGGGATTTAACCCTTCAGATAAGGCAACCAAAGTCCATACTTTGTTGGTGTATAAGGATTCCATCTCAGATCGTTAAGCATCCAGCCATTCTTACAGAGTCCTACTCCTGATGGCCAGCTCGAAAATAGTTGGGTCATCATCTCATGATACAATTCTCGCTCCCACTGTCATAGAGAAACCAAAGTATCTCTCAGCTGGGTGAGGAACCCTACCAGATCGGCGGAGAGGCTGAGGTTCGTTGGGAACTGTTGAAACCTCCGGTTCTACCAAATCATCAGCTGCAGTTTGTATAGCTGGAACTCCTTCCAGTTCTACCTCATGACCACTAATTTGTTTCAAAAATAAATTCCTTTTCCTAAAAAGGTGGCATGCCGAGAAACAAAACATCTTTTGTTCCTCGGTACGGTAGAAGATATTCCTTTGCGAATGCTTGGGATATCCAACAAACTTCCACAGAACTGACCTTGTCTCGAGTTTGTCCGGATTTTGCTTTTAGACATAGGCCGGACAACCCCAAATCTTAACTAACTTAAGAGATGGGCTCTTCCCTTACCATATCATATATGGAGTGGTAGGCATCTGATTTGGTTAGAACGCCATTCAATAGGTATGCAGCTTCACAAGTGCATAACTGTTCATACCATAATATTGCATTATTATATTCCCCATTCTTATTCATTTTATAAATAAACAGGTGCTTTTGACGCATGTCTGCTACATATTACAGGTTACAGGTTCTTGGACAGAAAACAGTGAAAACGATGAAAAGACGATGCAAAAGTGGACTTTGACCAACAAACAGAAGACCCTTGATCAAGCCTACATCAAAGATAAAATTCACAAAGTACAAGGCAATTCAAGGTCCAAGATTACAAAGCGAACGGTTAAAGGTCCACCGCAATTATTCACTGGAGATCTGGAAGAAACATAGAAGCTATTTTAATAAAAGAACCAAATAATAAGGAAGCCCAAAGACAAAAGAGCCAACAAAGGAAATTTCAAGGCCCAATACTTCCTTTTAAAGAGACAGAGACATAAAATTTTACCAAAGCTTGGAGTCTACTTTGACTAGGTCTTCCTAAGGATATTTTGGTAAATGTAGACGTGCGAATCAATTGTAACCTAGGGTTTCCTATCCTCTATAAATAGGAACTCTAATTCATTGTATTCTTCTCATGCCTCCCTATGCCTCTTTTTATCAATAAAATTTAGATTTCTTTTGGAGAGCATCGATGCCTCTTTTCATTTCAGAAATTCAGATCTGACAAGTCTTGTGTTGATGTTTGGAGAGAGCCATCTGTAAAGTAAGTAGGTAATTTCAATTCTTGCCCTAGGTAATTTTTCATTCTCTGCCCTAGATTAAATTTAATTCCTTGCCCTAGTTAGATAGTTAGATTTTTAATTCAATTGCCCTAGATTAATTTAGTTTTTAGATTTAATTAATCCATTCACACCGTTTGGAATTAACTCGTAAGAGCGATTAGGAAATTCACAACATCCCTGTGGACCGACCCGTACTCACCGGCTAGCTACAAAGCGACACCGTTCTTAATTGCGGTTAATAGATAGTTTTTGAGATCAAATCAAATGGCGCCGTTGCCGGGGATGGCGTAGTATTTCCTTTTTGCAATTTCGAGTTAATCTAAAATTAAAAAAAAAATCTGAAAAATCTAAAAAATCACAAAAAGAATATAAAAATATATCATCTGTTATTTTTGGAAAGGGTATCTTTGTGTGAATTTTGCAGGATTTACAAGCAACTTCGGATCTGGAAATTTCCAGAAAGCGAAACAGAAAACAAAATATCAAAACAGAAGGGGACTTCAAAATCAGAGTAGCAGAATTTTTTAGAAACCCGAACCCTCTATCGCGCCGCGATTCCGCCGCTTCACCCTAACTCAGACCGCGGAAACGCGGTCCTTTAGCAGAATCAGAACGTCGAAATTTTTTTGGGGACCCGCGCCTGCTCCTTTACCGCGGAACCGCGGCGGAAGACCCCTTTTGGCCGCGATTCAGCTGCCTTCTGGTGACATCATCTCATGGAATTTCCTCTGTAAGCTCCTCTGTTCGTTCTCTGGAAATCTAGATATATCTTTTCTGAAAAATTCCTGCAGGATTCCGTGCGCTTTAAAAATCTTTCTCTTTCCAAATAACAAATCTTGTACAGGATTCTTTGCGCCGCGCATAAAATAAAAAAGATTTGATTGCAAGTGATTTACTGTTTTGCATATCTTTAAAACTGACTTTAAGGGGCTTTTGACCAATTCAGATTGGGTGGGGATTTCATCACCCTTCACAGGACCCCAGAAATCACATAAAGCATTTGCATTGACCATATCTTAATTAAAAAATACTAGACTCAGCCCTAAGGACTTCGAGCTCAATAGGACAGAGGACTAGTTATAGGCATCGGCCGTTAATCCTAACCTGACTTTGCGGTGTCTAGGCAAGTGTGTCTAAGGCAAGTGGTTACTTAATTAGGACCGCTACTTGTAGCGGGGAGCCTCCCACTTACCTGGTACTTACCTGGCCGCAATTGGCGGTGAAGAGGCGGTTTGAGGTCCTATTTCTAGCCCTTTAGAACAGTTAGGAGCTGTCTAGCTGACCTAGGTGACCCTAGATCTAGGCCTGATTATGCATTTTTGGTTGATCAAAAGTGTGTCTTAGCTCTCTATCGAATTTTTATTTTTGCAAACAGTTTCAAATAAAGAGAAAAAGGAAAAAAGGATTTTTTTTTATAAAAACTTGCAAAAATTTTGTCGCTAAGAAATCCTTGCACCCCACTTACACCCACCTTCTTTCTCTTCTCCTTCTGACATCATGGGTACCCCACATAAATCTCTTGCCGAACTTTGGTATCCCGAACCTAACTTTGCCTCGTACGTCAATTGTTTCGGTCGATTTAAAGAAGATCCATCCGTGCCCAAAATTTCTTTGAAAGATCAAATAGAAGCGTTTAGGAGAAACAGTTTGACTTTGCAACCCACTTTGTGTCAACCATGTCAACCTTCACCACCTTCATACGTTGATGCCACTTTTTCGAGTCCAGCTGTAACTCCTAAACCGATGTCCATTGCTGAGCATATTGCTCAATCTCGTAGCCGATCTTTCACTCCTCTCCACACATCTAGTTCTAGGGGTCAACAAGTCCATTCACCTTTTTATCCAACTGTTGACCCTACTCCTGTCCAACCATCCAATTCCTACCAGTCCTACCCGACTTTCCCACCTTCACTAGACACTGTTTCTACACAGCCATTAGGGAGTTTCACGTATCCAAACAGTTTCGAATCTTTTACCGAAACCCCTTCACAACCCATGTTTAGTTTGGAACAGTCGTTGGAAGCTTATATTGCAGCAACAAACAAAATGGTTAGGAATGTGGATGCGTCCATTGCCGCCCTTATGCAACCTACTAAACCGGTAGCTAGTTCCCAACTAGCTTCAAATTTTCCAATGTATGAGGAGGCGATTGGACAGAGGGAGAATTTGAGAGGAGCGAGTGAGTTCTACACATTTCCAAATCAAACCTACCCATACCCAATTGAAGCCCACAACTCCGGTTTTCCATCGATTGTCCCAAATGATTCACCAGTTGAAAATAAAAACGAGTTGTGTGATTTTGTAGTGCTTGATTTGCCAAATTGTGAAGAACCCCTTTTGAGTGAAACCACACCTAATCCGTTTGACCTTTACACCTCCACTCTAGAACCTGAATTGATAAATATCCATGCTTTTGATGAGGTGTCAGAAACAATTGATTTTCACTTGATTAAGGATATAGACGCCGGGAATATTTTGGATGATGAACCCGTCGATTTGTTTGAAATTTTATGTCCAATTCATCATCCCGAGTCATTAGATGTTTCTCCCGAACTTCATATGCGTCTTGATTTTGATGATAATGGCATGGATGAGTTAAATTTTGAGGAGAATTATGAGGATAGTATTGAGGAGAGTCTTGAGGATAATATTGAGGTTGAAACATTTTTGTTTGATGTGTCTGATTTTCCAATTCAGCCTCCTGAACCTTTAACTAAATCACCCTCCCTCCTTTCCATCGTTCCGACCGCGCAAAACATCACGCTTGAAGACTGTGAGCTTGAAATTTTTTCCTTTGAATCTGATACAGTTCTCACAGCCGATAACACTTACGCGTGCTTCACTTTTTCGGACGATGTTGCAGACTCACCGCCCGAGTTTGAGTCCTTTGAGTTTTCAGATGAGTTAGTTGAACCATCAGACTCGGTTGCTTACAGTCGTTTCGACCCATTGATGGAATCTTTCCAGTTCGAGACAGTTTACTACGGTGAGAATGAGACTATCCCTAATTCACTCCCTTCCCTACCTCCTATCGTTCCGACCGTACAAGAGACCGTTACGCTTTCATCTCCAATACCAAGTTCGGCGTACCCATGCTTTCTTGCGAATCTTGAGGGATTTGACCCCATTTCTCAACGGGTTGATAGGTTAGCACAATCGCTTTTAACACATCGGTCATCACAAATTGTGCTAATTTATTCACTCAATTTACACCCTCAAGATCGTGCTACCCTTCTTTCTCTTTTCCGCCCTTCTTCTCCTCCACCGAGACCATATTCCACTCTTCTTCCCATACGGTCTCGTGTGCTTCTCATCTCTTTTCTTTCCACTCCATTCTTTCACCAACTCGACCATTACCACGATAAGATTTTTGAATGGTTGGTGCTAACCTTTGGCTTATGTAAGGCCAAGCTTAAGTTTGGGGGGAACCTTGTTGTATATATGTATATATATTTTGTTTTCTTTTTCTATAAAAAAAATTCAAAACATTAAAAAATATAAAAAAAAAATTTGTAAATAAATAAACAGGGGAGTGCTGACAATTTTGACCCCCTTGGTGCAGCATGACAGTGAGGACACTGTCAAGTTTAAGTTTGGGGGTGTACTCGGTACGTCTTCTTCCTTCGCATTCATTTGTACATATGCTTGCATTTGCATATTTATTTGAAAATCCATAAAAATTGAAAATTTTCAAAATTATAAAAATTATTGTATTCAATTTTGTCCATATCTGACTTGAATTTGACAAATAGGTTAACTAGCTAGGAACAACTAGATCTTAGACTTAGTAAATTAAAAGCCTTAAAAATAACCTTCCTTAAAGTTTAACGGTAGAAAGTATATGTCTTTGTAGTTTATTTAGAAATAGGCAAATTTTGAGTTCACTTCTTGGGCTAAGTCAAAACAAAGGAAAAGTATTGATATTTTTATTAGAGTATGAGTTTGAAAATTAATTCCTAGCTTAAGTCTAGATTCTGAAAATATATACCCTACAATTTACACAATCACGCACTTTGAAACTTGGAATAGTAGAGGAGACCTTGAAATGCTCTTGTCTAAAGTCCTTAGTACAATGAAAATAAAAGAAGAAAAAAGTGAATAAAGAAAAAAAAATGAACACTGGTTTTTGTAATTACTTAAGGCTGCAAAAATAGAAAAATATTTAGCGAGGGTGCTTCATCACCTAGTGCCTTAGACCAACTGGTTTGGGAGTCACTGCTAAAGCCTTGGGTGTTACAAGACTAGGAAGTACGCTTTAAAATGCAAACGCATCTTGTAATCGGTTGTTGGTACCTCAACAAGTATTAACGGTCGCATGAAGGATGTGTAAGCAAAATTCAATTAAAAATTCACCAATTAAGAAGTGCTTTGGACAACGGACAAGAGTACGATTGCTTGATTTGAATTTCCAAGTGTAGGGGTGATTTATACACACACGTAGGGGTATGTGATTGGGATTTAGATAAGAGATAGGAATGAAGAATATGACTTGTATCTTTAGTAGAGATGATAAAAATTCCTAAGTTGAGATAGAACCCTAGAAGGAAAACTTAAGAGATGCCGAAAGCTAAATAAGTCTGCAGAATATATATAATCTTAAGTTAAATGATGAGGAAGTGTAAAGAATATGGGTGGATAATTTACGGGTCGAAGATAGAATTCCTTGTTAGAAAACCTAATTGGAGAATAAAAGTCGATAAGCCAAATTGATAGGATTTTGTGGGTAGTATCCGTTGAAAACCCTCAGGAGACAACACTCCTCCTACTAGGGACACCTAGAGGTTTAACGGCTTGTTGCACGAGCTCAGTGCAATCGCGTTTCTCTGCGAAAGTGAGGTTAGGATTTTGTTGAGAATAAAAACTAGGTTTGCTCGAGGACGAGCAAAAGATAAGTTTGGGGGTATTTGTTCATACCATAATATTGAATTATTATATTCCCCATTCTTATTTGTTTTATAAATAAACAGGTGCTTTTGACGCATGTTTGCTACATATTACAGGTTACAGGTTCTTGGACAGAAAACAGTGAAAACGATGAAAAGACGATGCAAAAGTGGACTTTAACCAACAAACAGAAGACTCTTGATCAAGCCTACATCAAAGATAAAATTCACAAAGTACAAGGCAATGCAAGGTCCAAGATTACAAAGCGAACGGTTAAAAGTCCACCGCAATTATTCACTGGAGATCTGGAAGAAACATAGAAGCTATTTTAATAAAAGAACCAAATAATAAGGAAGCCCAAAGACAGAAGAGCCAACAAAGGAAATTTCAAAGCCCAATACTTCCTTTTAAAGAGACAGAGACATAAAATTTTACCAAAGCTTGGAGTTTACTTTGACTAGGTCTTCCTAAGGATATTTTGGTAAATGTAGACGTGCGAATCAATTGTAACCTAGGGTTTCCTATCCTCTATAAATAGGAACTCTAATTCATTGTATTCTTCTCATGCCTCCCTATGCCTCTTTTTATCAATAAAATTTAGATTTCTTTTGGAGAGCATCGATGCCTCTTTTCATTTCAGAAATTCAGATCTGACAAGTCTTGTGTGGATGTTTGGAGAGAGCCATCTGTAAAGTAAGTAGGTAATTTCAATTCTTGCCCTAGGTAATTTTTCATTCTCTGCCCTAGATTAAATTTAATTCCTTGTCCTAGTAGATAGTTAGATCTTTAATTCAATTGCCCTAGATTAATTTAGTTTTTAGATTTAATTAATCCATTCACACCGTTTGGAATTAACTCGTAAGAGCGATTAGGAAATTCACAACATCCCTGTGGACCGACCCGTACTCACCGGCTAGCTGCAAAGCGACGCCGTTCTTGATTGCGGTTAATAGATAGTTTTTGAGATCAAATCAATAACCCCTAAAAGAAAATAGGTAACTCAGTAGTACTCATCATAGAGCACACCTTATCACATAGGGTGTGATTGCTCTGTCCCGATACACCGACGTGCTGTGGTGTGTACGGAGGAGTAATGCTGAGAGAGAATCTCATTCTTCTTTAGAATAATCCAGGAATTCCATGCTCAAGTATTCTCCTCCTTGATCACATCAAAGGACATAATACTTATACCCGTTTTGGTTATCTACTTTCTAACTTATATTCTGTGAATATCTCAAAAGCTTCGGACTTGTGTTTCAACAGGAACATATGTCTGAATCTTGAGAGATCATCAGAGAATGTAATGAAGTACAAAGAACCGGTCTTGGCATGTGTAGACAGGGGACCTTCATACATCAACATATCTCATCCCAAGAGTTCACTAACTCTTTCTCTGCTTCCAATAAACAGAGCTATGGTCATCTTATCTCTGTGACATGACCGGCAAGTTTCACAAGATGTAAATTCAAACTAATTTAAATATGCATCTATATGTAACTTCAGCTAGTCGGGTCGCATTGATATGACCTAGTCTACAATACCTCAAGAAGGATTCGTTCATTTCTGAACTCTTCCTCTTGTGTGTGTTCTGTATACTAAGAACTGTAGTTTGATTTAGAACGCCAATGCTTTTAGATAATGTGCCTGAAACGATCAACTCTTGATATAGGAAATGTTCAAAACATTATCCAACAATACAAAATTATATCCTTCTTTACTAATAAAGAGACTGATATGATGTTGTATATCAGGTTCGGTATCTAATGACATTTGTTCAGAATCAATGTATTCTGGTAATACAGGGTGATAACTACCAACAGATTTGGCTGCAACACTTGCACCGTTTCTATCTCATGAAACTTATCACCCGTTCTCAGTTCTCTACCCAGGACGTAAAGAATACTGAGAAACAGTTCTCTGTAATGAACACACCCGAAGAAGATGCATCAGCATGCACTTTCTTCGTTTGGGCGGCACGGGAATTCTGGTAATCCCCTATTTCCTGTTCTGTCTTATAACAATTATAAGTTGGAGCGGGACCAACGTTCCCCAGCTCAGTATAACAAGCGGGTTCGGTCAATTCATCCATATTATTATCTTGATTAAGGCATGATATGGTGGCTACCTGGAGAGAGAGAGAAGAAAACATTCTGCGTGCGCTCTTGTAAGATCAGATTGGTTATTATTTTATCTAATCAGGATGGCTCCCACTGTTTTTATCAAATCTTCCTTCAAACCCTAAAAGGAAAGACTAGCCGGGATTAATTACACCTTACAATTTCGCCAATCTTTCAGCCAGGCCAGTGTCGGTACTTTGAGGGAGGTTCCCCGTGCTTTCGCACGGACCTAATTAAAGTAAACCTCGTTTTCCCAGAGGTGTAACCCCGTTGACACCTTTCTAGACACCTACTTGATCGGCTAACTGTAATGTGTAAAACTCTCCCAGGAGTAACAATTACTCGCAGTGGGTATCGGGATCCAACTATCTCATAGAAGGTATGCAATCTCATTGCAAATTTCAACACTTGAAATTCCCGATAATTTTGCCCCAAGCATCCTATGACCTTAACGGAGGTCAACAAACCACAGGGTGCAAGTCAAGTTCAACCCGTCATTTCTTGATTGAATCAAACCCACCCGCACGACCCTTGATGGAGGTCAACAAGGTCGTACGACTACCCTAATCCAATCTGCATCATATGCATAAGCAGATAAATACTAGTTAGCTACCGCACACTACGCCTTGACGCAGGTCAACAAACGTAGCACGAATACTAAGTAGGACTTATCCGAAATGACGGAGGGCTACGACAGGTTTTTTTGAAAACCTATTGCGTAATGAACTTGATACGTTGTAGAATCAAACGATTTTAAAATGGAGTGTTTTTTAGGCTTTTACTAGATTCGCTAAAGAGGTCACTCCCGGTGAAGGGATCTCGACTCTTTCCTTATGGAATAAGATGCAGGATATATCATATATATCGCTATGCAAAGCAAAAACTCCAAAAGCAATCAAAAGACAAACCGAGTGTTGTAGCATTTGCCAGTTATTGCTAAAGGGGTCACTCCCGGTGAAGGGATCTCGGCCCTTTCCTTATCGAATAAGGTGCAGGATGTTCTACAAGGAACACCGCGATGCAAAGCAAGAACTGTAGCTACCTGTTTTTGAAAATTCGATTCCACAACATCTTTTAGGTTTCTTTTCTTTCATTAATCATATTAATGAAGTCCCA
This sequence comes from Agapanthus africanus, assembly GCA_030015575.1. Lineage (NCBI taxonomy): Eukaryota > Viridiplantae > Streptophyta > Magnoliopsida > Asparagales > Amaryllidaceae > Agapanthus > Agapanthus africanus. Next base: position 742,945,060 of record CM057341.1, read on the forward strand.
TCATTTAAGTCACCTAAACATCACAGATAAATACGACGTACACTTATGCCATCCGCATTCGCCTCGATGTCGCCTCGTGCACCGTTAGGTTAGGTAACTAACGGCAGAGCGGGGCAGGGCTAGTGCGGGTGTAAAACATAAGTAACGTCTATATAATATATCATATATACTATATACAGTATTTATCACAACATATCAAATGATCACATCACAGATATCGCAGCAGAAGAAACATATGAAACATTGGATATACTAGGACGCCCGTGTTTTATTTTAAGCCTCTATAAAACACGGATTCCACGGTCGCGATGAATAACCAAAACCCACATTCCTAGACCCCTACGAGAGCGGCAAGCAACCCTACCAATTCTAGAGTTAGGAGACCCGGACTCGACTCCTCGAGTTGGTCTCCCACTGGACCCAAGAACCCGGTTACTTGTGCTCTCCTCCTTGGGTCTATCCTAGTGCGGAAAAGTAAATAATATACAAATGGTGACATCAACCTCATCCCGGAAGTGCCCCAATGAAAGAATATTATATACATTTAATTTTACATGAATGAAAATAAAAAACCCCATCTCACATAAAACCTCCGGCTATTCAAAAACGCGACGATCCAATATAACATATCCAGCAACACATAACATCACATGTCATCAACATAAGTAAATATGCGCATCCCAATTGTCGTTGACATATAGCAACGAAACCGGCGATATCACATATTACACTTACGGTCGCAGAAAAGAAAGTGTAAAACTACAACAGTTGGAATCCGCAACCTCCTTAGACATCACATGCCTAACTATTATAAACCCTGCATTTTAGTCTCTATATCGAAAACACTTTTCAATATCTAGTCGGACAATTCAACAAGATTCCCGATATGTAATCGAATGCTCGTCGCAAACTTTAGTAGACGGCCGCACCCCCGGATGCCGTCGACGAAGTGCACTAAGGCGGAACACCGCTGCCGCGAGCACCCAAATGGATGCTTTTGGCGACGGGGTTCTCCTACAGTCACTTGGTCGGGGTTTTGGAGCATGGCTGTCTATTAAGTTTACCCGGCGAGTATCCGCGTACGCTACGTGATTGCGACGGACTTTTGATCGCATCAAAATTCCGTGGCAACCGATCATTTGAGACTAAACTGCTATGTTTATAACATTCAAATTAGTTATCTCATAACTATTTGTGGATTCCAAATATTGTATCGCATTCCAGATAAATAGACAATGTTATACTTTTCGATCGAATAATCAAACACCCAAGTTTTCCCAAATAGTTCTCAACACTTGAGGGGAGTTTAAAAACATCCATTACATGCCACAGTACCAATGGTCCAGCCGTAGAAGGGTCAAGCCAACGCCTCACATGTGGCAACGCCGTACTGCCCCAAACCCTAAGGTTCAAAAGGCAGTTCAAGACGGTCACATAATCGAGTTAAGGTTTGTTGTCTTCTAGAGGGTCCATTGCGTAACTTGCACGATTTAGACGTTCTTAAACTACGGAAAAATCCAATACTTGGAAATTTTCCGAGTCGGGAAAAAGTGAGTTATTGATATCCGTTCGAACTTTTTAATAGTTTCTAAATATCCGGAAAACACAACGAAATTAAATTTTCCGATCATATCAACGAATACAAAATAAACCCCAGAACACTCAACACATGAGGCAGATTAAAAATACCCAGAAAATATAACATACAGATGTGGATATTACTGTTGAAGAACAAAAGCCCAATTCGACAGAACCGCCGCGGATTAGCGGCCCAAGCGAGGTACTGCAGCGGTTCCGCGGCGGAATGTACGGTTTGCTGGCTTGTTTTTCACAGTAATGTTTATATTTACCTGCTTATTTTTGTAGGTATTTTTAATTTAGAAAAATCACAGTTTTCAAAAAATGTCCAGAGAGGGGGTCGTTTCGTCGTTTCGGGGTTTGATCGGAGTTTTAACTTCGTATACACGTCGCCTAATGGTCTAGCTTGGCTATGATACCACTGTAGGGTTACTAGGCACTCTGACAAGGTACTACAAGGCATCAACCATTCCCGATTAAAATTTTAGCCGTGCCGAATAACCCTAAACAAGATCTTTGCTAGATAATTAGGGTTTCACATGCAAGTAAATATCATTTACGACTAAGTGAATATGAAATACAACCTTTGTAGATCGGTCCTTCACTTCTAAAGCTCTTTGTTGTAGTCCCTTCGCTGCGATCATCGAACTCCCAGACACTCGGACGACTCCATGAGAAGAGGGCAACGGTTTTGCTTGAAGTCTTCGAGGCCGAAGATGATCTACGTCGAGGGAATACGAACTCAAGCTTCTACTTCACTAACTAGAGAATTAGTGAAGCAAACATCCTAAACTAAAGTGCTAGTCTAGTAGAGGATGGTGAAATAGGAAATTGGTACACTTTAGAATTTCTTTTCTCACAACATTTCTCTCTCTTTATCAAACCCTAGAAAGAATTTGAAGGAGGAAGAAGATGAGCTCAAAATGAGAATGAAAACTAATCAAGAGAGAGCTAACCATGGGTGAGTGGGTATCATATACTAACTCATGTAGAGACATAACCATAGCTACATTATAATGGTTAGGTTAATTAATATCTTAAGTAATCTAAAACTAGTAGACTAAGTCAATGCAACCCTAAGCTTCATGAAGCTTCATGCATGTGAGCTCATCATCCACTAATTTTAGAATTACTTTAAATATAAAAACCTAACACTATAATTAGTATGGTATAAGTCTTATACACCCATGTAAGTTGTATCAACAACTATGATACAAAATGAACACAAATAAATGTAGGGTTCCTAGGCACCCTAATAAGGTCTCACAAGGCATCAACCATGGCAATTTTAAAAAATATGGTGCCGAGAAACTCTAGAGTACGGATCGTCGGCTAGAATTCTAGGCGAAAAGTAAACTAGTTAACACTTAACTAAGAGATACGGAAATACAACCTTTGTAGATCCGGTGCTCCACCTCCATAGCTCCGCAATGAAGACCTCTCGCTGTCTAAACAAATTCCGGGCTCTAGCGTCGGCTTCATCGGAGAATAGGCGAGCTAGGTCGTCGATGTCCATGCCGAAGATGATCTACGTCGAGGCATCGCTAAATCAAGCTCCACCTTCACCAAGTCATGAAAACTTGTGAAGGAAACACACTCTACTACTTGGCAAGAGGTAGAGGATGAAGAAATAGGAAGTGGGTAGACTTTAGAATTGGATTTCTCACTCATTTCATCAATCCACCATTGATGAAGGAAGGTTTCTTCAAGTGAAGAAGAAGAAGAAGATTATAAAAAATTATGATAAGAATAATAGAATAGAAAATGAATAATCATTTCTTATCATAATTTAACTATAGTAATGTGTAGAGAGTTGACCATAGTTAAATGAATGGTTAGGGTTTGATAGATGAAGACAAAAGGGTTAGATTGGTCAAAGCTTCATGAAGCTTCACTTAGCTTCATGAAAGAAACCCTTTTGTTTTCTTCTTCTCATTTATCTTTTATATCCAAATGAAAAGATAAATGAATTAATAAAAAGAAAACCCTAATCATTTACTTAACCTAGGTTTAACTCATTATACAAAACCCTAGCATGCTTGCATCATCAAACATGATACAAACAAGTGCACAAAATCATATCGCATATGCAATGCGCACGTCCGAGTGAGAAAATCCATCTAAAGTGAACCGATACTAGTTAATGCAAAGTAATATATCAAATATATAATTATACATTAAATCATTAAATCAACACTTGATTTAACGATCCGGTCATATCGCATATAACCGGCTAGTATCCAATGTATCGGCTTATCGAATCAATCCTTGATTCGATAACTAGGTTATATCGCATACAACCATTCGACACATTCATCGCGAGAATGAAATACGGTATCTCATACACGCATTATTCTCGGTCCCGCACATATCTCATATGCGCTCCTATTTCGTTTCGCTTGAGCCAGGAAACCTCTGTGTAGGACTCTAAAGACTCGTCAATACGCCGGCAGCAGATGATGATCATATCAAACACCCACAAGCCGCAAGCGGTCTGCTAAACGTAACGGCCACCCGGATATTGAGCGATCAGAAGATCGACGAGCAAGCCTGCTCACACTCCTGTGAATCCAACCAGTAACACTACCGTACAGTCCGGTCTGATCGTCTGATATGTCGCATATCTCGCCTAGGGGTGGTAAACGTCAGACCCCAATAGCTCGATAAGTCGCGTCGATATGAGGTCTATAACTATTCGAGAAACTACTGGTAACACTTACCAGTAAATCTCAGCAACCCTGGCCAGGGATTTCCTGTTATAGCCAATCGAACACAGCACAACATCAACCCCCTATACCGGGAGAGACGAATCCCCTCCTATCGCTCATTGCCTCCATGTGACTCGGGACTGTACCCAAAAACCACCGTTTTGCACGCCCTCTTGGACGTGGTAAGATGGAAATCAAAGCACAGTGGGAACCACACAAGACTCTATGACGATCTTGGGTCAACAGACTACTCTGTACCAGTGTCACCAGAGAACTGCCATCTGACGTGAGGTATAATACCATCTGGGAGTTCTCGGCGAGTCCGTCCAGTGTACCCAGTCTCTACTGAGCACCCGTATATCATCTCTGATGTCAAACACCGATGGATATAGGATCATCCATCGCCCATCTGTATGGGTCGAGAAGGTATACGCTAGTCTACACTGGTATATCGATGCCCCGTCTCGATACACCCACGACTAGGGACTTTGAAGGATGTACTTACGGACTACCATGTCCCCACTAGTATGATCCGCATCATAGTCCAGGTAGTCAAGTACACATCCTAAGGGCTTTACCAACATGTAATAGAGAGACAATCAGTATACACGTTAAGGCAAAGAGCAACCAGATAGCATACTATCATGTCGAGCAAGAAAGTCCTCCCTATATATGTCCTAGCATCCACTACAATATACATCCTATGTACAGTAATGGCCTCTAGGGCATACATATAACTAACAATCTCCCACTTGCACTAGGGCCATCTGTAGCAGTGGTTGCAGTATCTCATACTCAACCATCCCATAAAAGTCTCTCTCTGGGAAAAGGCCTTTCGTGAGTGGATCCGCTGTGTTTTTCCTCTGAGTCTACTCTCCTAACCTCGATCCCTTGGAGATCAACCATCTCCATGATCAGGTGATACTGCCTTAGAATATGTCTGGATCAATGATGGGACGGACGTTCCTTGGCATAAGCCACAACTCCATTGTCACACAATGGGAGGAACATGGTTCATCTTATGAACCAATATATACCCAAACAGCCTCTTTGGTAGCATCTTCAATAGCGATGTATCAAGCCTTTATCGTCTAGTATGCCACGGTATCTAGCTTGGAACTCTTCCAACATACCGTCCCTTTACTGAGGGTAAAGACAATGCCTGCGACTGACAATCAGTCGTCTTTATCACCCTGGAACCCTTCCAGTGATTCTCCCCAGGATCGTTTGATGCCTTCTCACTACAACTAGTGAGAATCCTAACATCCATTTAGATCTATCTCATAGATCCAAAACCTAGGATTTAGTAGGTATCTCTTTGATCCTATATGGAGAATCATTGTGATAAGCGGAGATTGACCGAGCGTAGCATAAGAAACTCCTTTCTTATCAAGAGTATGTCATCCACGTACTCTACGAGGATCATCACCATACTCCCTACTACCTTTTTGTATATACAAGGTTCATCTACTATTTTGATGATGTCAAACTGTTTGTCTACTACATCAAAACAGATGTTCCAACTCCGCGATGCCTGCTTTATCCTATAAAGCATCTTGCACACGTTTCCGCTGCTCCCACTGTCTACGAAGCCCTCTGGCTGTGTACTTATAGACGCACTCTTCTAAATCATCATTTAGAAAAGCAGTCAAGACACCCAACCACCAGATATCGCAGTCATGGTATGTAGCCGTGGCAAGTAGGATCTGGATGGACTTAAGCATAGATCCTTAGAAAAGGTTTCAACACAATCCACACCTGGTCTATGATGCAAACCTTTAACAAGTCTAGCTTTGAAAGTCTCAACTTTTCCATATACACCAAGTAATCTTCTCAAGATATACTTGCTCCTGATGGGGATTTAACCCTTCAGATATAGCAACCAAAGTCCATACTTTGTTGGTGTATAAGGATTCCATCTCAGATCGCTAAGCATCCAGCCATTCTTACAGAGTCTCACTCCTGATGGCCAGCTCGAAACTAGTTGGGTCATCATCTCATGATGCATTCCTCGCTCCCACTGTCATAGAGAAACGGAAGTATCTCTCAGGTGGGTGAGGAACCCTACTAGATCGGCGGAGAGGCTGAGGTTCGTTGGCATCTACTGAATCCTTTAGTTCTTTCAAATCATCTGCTGTAGTTTGCATAGCTGGAACCTTTCCAGTTCTACATTACAGACCTTGCCATGAGTTTGTACGGATTTTGCTTTTGGACATAGGCCGGACAACCCCAAATCTTAACTAGTTTAAGACATGGGCTCTTCCCTTTCCATATCACATATGAAGTGGTAGGCAACTGATTTGATTTGAACCCTATTCAATAGGTATGCAGCTTCTCAAGTGCATAACTCCCAAAAAGGAAAAAGGTAACTCAGTAGTACTCATCATAGAGCACACCATATCAAATAGGGTGTATCTGCTCCGCCCCGACATACCATCGTGCAATGGTGTATACGGAGGAGTAATGCTGAGAGAGAATCTCATTCTCCTTTAGAATAATCCAGGATTTCCGTGCTTAAGTATTCTCCTCCTCGATCTCATCAAAGGACATAATACTTATACCCGTATTTTGGTTTTCTACTTCTCGCTTATATTCTGTGAATATCTCAAAAGGTTCGGACTCATGTTTCAACAGGAACATATGACTGAATCTTGAGAGATTATCAGAGAATATAATGAAGTATAAAGAACCAGTCCTGGCATGTGTAGACAGGAGACATTACATACATCATCATGTATCAGTCCCAAGAGTTCACTAACTCTTTCTCTGTTTCCAATAAACAGAGCTAGTGTCATTATATCTTTGTGACATGACTGGCGAGTTTCACAAGATATAAATTCAAACTAATTTAAATATGCATCTTTATGTAACTCTAGCTAGTCGGGTCACATTGATATGACCTAGTCTACAATACCTCAAGAAGGAATCGTTCAATTCTGAACTCTTCCTCTTGTGTGTGTTCCGTATACTAAGAACTGTAGTTTGATTTAGAACAGTAATGCTTTTAGATAACGTGCCTGAACCGATCAACTTTTGATATAGGAAATGTTCAAAACATTATCCAACAATACAAAATTTTATCGTTTCTTTACTAATAAAGAGACAGATTTGATTTTGTATATCAGGTTCGGTATCTAATAACATTCGTTCAGAATCAATATATTGGTAATACAGGGTGACAGTGACCAACAGTCCTGGCTGCAACTCTTGCCCCGTTTTCTGCCTCATGAAACTTATCACCCGTTCTCAGTTCTCTACCTTTCTGTAGCCCTATGTAACAAATTACATATCTGGGATCCTGATCTGGTATCACATACCCAGGACGTAAAGGATACTGAGAAACAGTTCTCTGTAATGAACACACCCGAAGATGATGCATCAGCATGCACTCTCTTCGTTTGGGCTGCACGGGAATTCTGGTAATCCCCAATTTCCTGCTCGGTTTTATAACAATTATAAGGTAGAGCGGGACCAACGTTCCCCAGCTCAGTATAACAAGCGGGTTCGGTCAATAATCCGTATTATTATCTTGATTAAGGCGTGATATGGTCGCTACCAGGAGAGAGAGAGAAGAAAACACTCAGCGTGCGCTCTGTCAAGAATAGATTGGTTATTATTTTATCTAATCAGGATGGCTCCCACTGCTTTTTATCAAATCTTCCTTCAAACCCTAAAAGGAAAGACTAGCCGGGATTAATTACACACTACAAGTTCGCCAATCTTTCAGCCAAGCCAGTGTCGGTACTTTGAGGGAGGTCCCCCGTGCTTTCGCACGAACCTAATTAAATGTAAACCTCGTTTTCCCAGAGGCGTAACCCCGTTGACACCTTTCTAGACACCTACTTGATCGGCTAATTGTAATGTATAAAACTCTCCCAGGAGTAACACTTACTCGCAGCGGGTATCGGGATCCAACTATCTCATAGAAGGTATGCAATCTCATTGCAAATCTCAACACTTGAAATTCTCGATAATATTTTGCCCCTAGCTCGCTATGACCTTGACGCATGCCAAACAACCCATAGTCTGCTAGTCAAGTTCAACCCGTACATTTCTTGATTGAATTAAACCCACCCGCACGACCCTTGACGCATGCCAAACAACGCCGTACGAATACCCTAATCCAATCGCATCGTATGCTAGCAGATAAGCACTAGTTAGCTACCGTACACTACGCCTTGACGCATGCCAAACAACCGCAGCACGAATACTAACTAGTATTTATCTGAAATGACGGAGGGCTACGACAGGTTTTTCTGAAAACCTATTGCGCAATGAACTTGATATCGTTGTAGAATCAAATGATTTTAAAATGGAGTGCTTTTGAGGCTTTTCTAGTTTTGCTAAAGGAGTCACTCCCGGTGAAGGGATCGTCGGTCCTTTCCTCGTCGAATGAGGTGCGGGATATATCATATATATCGCTGTGCAAAGCAAAAACACTTAAAAGCAATCAAAAGACAAACCGAGTGTGTAGCATCTGCCAGTTATTGCTAAAGGAGTCACTCCCGGTGAAGAGATCTCGGCCCTTTCCTTATCGAATATGGTGCAGGATATATCACATATACCGCTATGCAAAGCAAAAAACTGTAGCTACCTGTTTTATTTTGAAATTCGATTCTACAACATCTTAGGTTTCTTTTATTTCATTAATCACATTAATGAAATCCCATCATTTAAGTACCTAAACATCACAGATAAATACGACGTACACTTATGCCATCCGCATTCGCCTCGATGTCCCCTCGTGCACCGTTAGGTTAGGTAACTAACGGCAGAGCGGGGCAGGGCTAGCGCGGGTGTAAAACATAAGTAACGTCTATATAATATATCATATATACTATATACTGTATCTATCACAGAACATCACATGATCACATCACAGATATCGCAGCAGAAGAAACATATGAAATATTGGATATACTAGGACGTCCGTGTTTTCAATACGAGCCAGTATAAAACACGGATTCCACGGTCGCGATGAATAGCCAAACCCACAACCCTAGACCCCTACGAGAGCGACAAGCAACCCTACCAATTCTAGAGTTAGGAGACCCGGACTCGACTCCTCGAGTTGGTCTCCCACTGGACTCCAGAACCCGGTTACTTGTGCCCTCCTCCTTGGGTCTATCCTAGTGCGGAAAAGTAAATAATATACAAACGGTGACAACTTCCGCAACCTGGAAGCGCCCCAATAAAAGAATATTACATACAAGTTTTTACATGAATGAAAATGAAAAACACTCATCTCACATAAAAAACCCCGGCTATTCAAACACGACGATCCAATATAACATATCCAGCAACACATAACATCACATGTCATCAACGTAAGTAAATATGCGCATCCCAATTGTCGTTGACATATAGCAACGAAACCGGCGATATCACATATTACACTTACGTTCACAGAAAAGAAAGTGTAAAACTATAACAGTTGGAATCCGCAACCACCTCAGACATCGCATGCCTGACCAAATGAATTCCTTAGACATCACATGCCTAACAATTATAAACCCTGCATTTCAGTCTCATTATCGAAAACTCTTTTCAATATCAAGTCGGGTAATTCAACAAGATTCCCGACATCATGATCGAATGCTCGTCGCAAACTTTAGTAGGCGGCCGCACCCCCGACGCCGTCGACGAAGTGCACCAAGGCGGAACACCGCTACCGCGAGCACCCGAACGGATGCTTTCGGCGACGGGGTTCTCCTACAGTCACTTGATCGGGGCTATGGAGTGAGGCTGTCTATTAAGTTTACCCGGCGAATATTCGCGTACGCTACGTGATTGCGACGGACTTTTGATCGCATCAAAATTCCGTGGCAACCGATCAAGTGAGACTAAAGTGCTATGTTTATAACATTCATTCAGTTATCTCATAACTATTTGTGAATTCCAATTGTTGTATCCCATTCCGGATAAATAGAAAATATCAAACTTTCCGATCGAACAATCGAACACCCAAGTTTTCCCGATACAGATCAACACATGAAATAAGTCTAACAACATTCAGTTCGTGCCTCAGTACCAACGGTCCAGCCGTAGAAGGGTCAAGCCAACGCCTCACATGTGGCACGCCGTACTGCCCCAAACCCGAAGGTTCAAAGGGCAGTTCAAGACGGTCACATAATCGAGTTAAGGTTTGTTGTCTTCTAGAGGGTCCATTGAGTTACTTGCACTACTTAGAACGCCGTTAAACTACGGAAAAATCCAACACTTGGAAATTTCCCGACAGGGGAAAAAGTGGGTATTTATATCCGGTCGAACTTTTTAACATATTCTAAAATTTACCCGGAAAGCCACACAGACAAAATTTGATAATCCGATCGAATATACGAATCCCTAAAACAACTCCAGAAAATTCAACTCTTGAATAAATTTTAAAAATACCCAGAAACTCCAGCATAATATAATAGAAGTTACTGTGCAATCAATTGAGGATGACGTCATCAAAGTGCGGCGGAACCGCCGCAGAAGCCAGGCTTCTGCCGCGCTTCCGCCGCGGTTTGTACTGTTTATGGAAAAAAAAATTGCACCGTAATTCTTATAATTCCCTGCTGAGTTTTCTGCATATTTTTAATTTTGAAAAAACCCAGTTTTAAAAAAATGTACAGAGAGCAAGTTTGTGATCGGGTTTCGGGTTCGTTCGGACTTCAAACTCCGTCTAGACTTCGCCTAAGGCTCTAGCTTGGCTCTGATACCACTGTAGGGTTCCTAGACACCCTAATGAGGTCTCACAAGGCATCAACCATGGCAATTTTAAAAAATACGGTGCCGAGAAACTCTAGAGTACGGATCGCCGGCTAGAATTCTAGGCGAAAAGTAAACTAGTTAACACTTAACTAAGAGATACGGAAATACAACCTTTGTAGATCCGGTGCTCCACCTCCATAGCTCCGCAATGAAGAACTCTCGCTGTCCAAACAAATTCCGGGCTCTAGCGTCGGCTTCATCGGAGAATAGGCGAGCTAGGTCGTCGATGTCCATGCCGAAAATGATCTACGTCGAGGCATCGCTAAATCAAGCTCCACCTTCACCAAGTCATGAAAACTTGTGAAGGAAACACACTCTACTACTTGGTGAGAGGTAGAGGATGAAGAAATAGGAAGTGGGTAGACTTTAGAATTGGATTTCTCACTCATTTCATCAATCCACCATTGATGAAGGAAGGTTTCTTCAAGTGAAGAAGAAGAAGAAGATTATAAAAAATTATGATAAGAATAATAGAATAGAAAATGAATAATCATTTCTTATCATAATTTAACTATAGTAATGTGTAGAGAGTTGACCATAGTTAAATGAATGGTTAGGGTTTGATAGATGAAGACAAAAGGGTTAGATTGGTCAAAGCTTCATGAAGCTTCACTTAGCTTCATGAAAGAAACCCTTTTGTTTTCTTCTTCTCATTTATCTTTTATATCCAAATGAAAAGATAAATGAATTAATAAAAAGAAAACCCTAATCATTTACTTAACCTAGGTTTAACTCATTACACAAAACCCTAGCATGCTTGCATCATCAAACATGATACAAACAAGTGCACAAAATCATATCGCATATGCAATGCGCACGTCCGAGTGAGAAAATCCATCTAAAGTGAACCGATACTAGTTAATGCAAAGTAATATATCAAATATATAATTATACATTAAATCATTAAATCAACACTTGATTTAATGATCCGGTCATATCGCATATAACCGGCTAGTATCCAATGTATCGGCTTATCGAATCAATCCTTGATTCGATAACTAGGTTATATCGCATACAACCATTCGACACATTCATCGCGAGAATGAAATACGGTATCTCATACACGCATTATTCTCGGTCCCGCACATATCTCATATGCGCTCCTATTTCGTTTCGCTTGAGCCAGGAAACCTCTGTGTAGGACTCTAAAGACTCGTCAATACGCCGGCAGCAGATGATGATCATATCAAACACCCACAAGCCGCAAGCGGTCTGCTAAACGTAACGGCCACCCGGGTATTGAGCGATCAGAAGATCGACGAGCAAGCCCGCTCACACTCCTGTGAATCCAACCAGTAACACTACCGTACAGTCCGGTCTGATCGTCTGATATGTCGCATATCTCGCCTAGGGGTGGTAAACGTCAGACCCCAATAGCTCGATAAGTCGCGTCGATATGAGGTCTATAACTATTCGAGAAACTACTGGTAACACTTACCAGTAAATCTCAGCAACCCTGGCCAGGGATTTCCTGTTATAGCCAATCGAACACAGCACAACATCAACCCCCTATACCGGGAGAGACGAATCCCCTCCTATCGCTCATTGCCTCCATGTGACTCGGGACTGTACCCAAAAACCACCGTTTTGCACGCCCTCTTGGACGTGGTAAGATGGAAATCAAAGCACAGTGGGAACCACACAAGACTCTATGACGATCTCGGGTCAACAGACTACTCTGTACCAGTGTCACCAGAGAACTGCCATCTGACGTGAGGTATAATACCATCTGGGAGTTCTCGGCGAGTCCGTCCAGTGTACCCAGTCTCTACTGAGCACCTGTATATCATCTTTGATGTCAAACACCGATGGATATGGGATCATCCATCGCCCATCTGTATGGGTCGAGAAGGTATACGCTAGTCTACACTGGTTTATCGATGCCCCGTCTCGATACACCCACGACTAGGGACTTTAAAGGATGTACTTACGGACTACCATGTCCCCACTAGTATGATCCGCATCATAGTCCAGGTAGTCAAGTACACATCCTAAGGGCTTTACCAACATGTAATAGAGAGACAATCAGTATACACGTTAAGGCAAAGAGCAACCAGATAGCATACTATCATGTCGAGCAAGAAAGTCCTCCCTATATATGTCCTAGCATCCACTACAATATACATCCTATGTACAGTAATGGCCTCTAGGGCATACATATAACTAACAATAAATATATATCACATATATATTAAGTTGTGCACAAGTGAGAAAAATAAATGCTTAAATGAACCAATGTTAGTTAATGTAAATTAGTATATCACATATACAATTATACACTAAATTATTAAATCAACACTTGACTTAATAATCCGGTTATATCTCATATAACCGACTAACATCCAATGTATCGACTTATCGAATCAACCCTTGATTCGATAACCTGGTTATATCGCATATAACCGATCGATACAAACATCGCGAGAATAGAATACGGTATCACATACTCGCATTATTCTCGGTCCCGCACATATCACATATGCGCTCCTATTTCGTTTTGCCTGAGCCAGTAAAAGCTCTATGTAGAACACTAAAGACTCGTCAATACGCCGGCAGTAGGTGATGATCATATCAAGCACCCACAAGCCGTCAGCGGTACTAGCTGGACGTAACGGCTACCCGGGTATTGAGCGATCAGAAGATCAGCAAGCAAGCCCGCTCCAACTCCTGCAAAAAGCCTGTCAGTGACACTACCGTACAGTCCGGTCTCCTCGTCTGATATGTCGCATATCAAGTCTAGGGATGGTAAACGTCAGACCCCAATAACCGATAAGTCATTCCGATGCGAGGCTCATAACAGGTCGAGAAACTACTGGTAACACTTACCAGTAAATCTCTAAACCAGCCCTGGCCAGGGACTTCCCTGTTATGGCCAATCGAGCATAGCGCAACATCAACCCCCAATACCGGGAGAGACGAAACCCCTCCTATCGCTCATTGCCTCCATGTGACTCGGGACTGTACCCAAAAACCACCGTTTTGCACGCCCTCTTGGACGTGGTAAGGTGGAAATCAAAGCACAGTGGAAATCACACAAGACTCTATGACGATCTCGGGTCTACAGATTAACCTGTACCAGTGTCACCAGAGAACTGCCATCTGACGTAAGGTATAATACCATCTGGGAGTTCTCGGCGAGTCCATCCAGTGTACCCAGTCTCTACTGAGCACCCGTATATCATCTCTGATGTCAAACACCAATGGATATGGGATCATCCATCGCCCATCTACATGGGTCGAGAAGGTATACGCTAGTCTACTCTGGTATATCGATGCCCCGTCTCGATACACCCACGACTAGGGACCTTGAAGGATGTACTTATGGACTGCCATGTCCCCACTAGTATGATCCGCATCATAGTCCAGGTAGTCAAGTACTCATCCTAAGGGCTTTACCAACATGTAGCAGAGAGACAATCAGTGTACACGTTAAGGTAAAGAGTAACCAGATAGCATACTATCATGTCGAGCAAGAAAGTCCTCCCTATATATGTCCAAGCATCCACTACAATATACATCATATGTATAGTAATGGCCTCTAGGGCATACATATAACTAACAGCCACACTCTCTGACAAGAAAGGAAACAATCACTTACGGGTCATCTCGACTCGTAAGAAAGAAAATTCTCTTCTGAGATCCTTACGACTCGCAAGAGAAGAACACACTTAGGAATCTTCACGATTCCTAAAGAGAAATTACACTTACGAGATCCTCACGACTCGTAAGGAGAAATACCTTTATGAGACCCTCACGGCTCATAATGTTGGAAAGCCTTAGGAGGCAGATCTGAACCTGACTCCTAAGCCATCGCTGTCCTACAAGGAGATCAAAATAGATTATCCACAAAATGCATTTACTAAAAGGGACACACCATCATGAAGCGAAATATGTCTTTTATTCATGAATCAAAATGAATACAAAGTACAATTTATGAAAGAATCAAAAAATATCCCCATTCAGGAGTATGTACAAAAGAAGAATAAAAAAGAAAAATATACAATTCTTCAAGCCGGCAGATGATTCAATAGATTTGCCAATTCATCCCTTTTCCGCTGGGCCTCGGTCTCATGATTCATTATCGCTAAGAGACGGGCCTCCGCTTGAGCCTGCTGGGCCTGGTACGAGGCAAGCCGACTTTCAAGCTCTTTTTCGGTAACCTTATGAACTTCGACCATTTCGCGAGTGAAAATGACGGCTTTATCAATGGCTACCACCTCTCGGATAGTTTCCTGAAGCACCCGCCAAAGTTCATACGCCCGAGTGGTCTTGGCCGTAAGATTAGCTTGAAGTTCTTCCAGAGCAGTTGAAGCCAGCTTCCTTTCTGAAAATTTTCGGCTGAGCCTCTTCTCGCAGGACAACATATTTGAGGTGCACCGTTCGATCAGTCCCCGCAAGCTCGCCTTTGCAACCACAATCTCTAAAGAAAGACGCGAGCACTCAAGGCTATGTAAGCAAGCCTCCACCCGACGACAAAACTCAACCCAGACTTGCACCAATGTTTCGCTATGATAAGCAGCAAGAAAAGGGAGAGAACTGTTGGCTTCAGCGGCAAATTCTTCGGCCGTGATCAAACCACCAGCGCGAAGGTCTTCGATCAGAGCTGACAAGGAGTGAAGGCTTAGTTTTGCCATCCGTTCCGAAGCATGTAGAGCGTAGGGGCCGGGCGGCATCACGATGCGAGATTCCAGCGTGGTAAGAACTGGAAAAGCTGTTAAGATTCATAGAAAACAATCAGCAAGACTCACAAGTAAACAGCGGGTGGAACAACATTGAAATTCTACTTACCCACGGTCATGCAAGAAGGGTCTGAAGGATCCTCAGGCCCGTCAAGAATCTCAACTTCGTCATCGGCTTCTAGAACTGTAGAAGACATCAGTGTTATTATATGAAATAATAATAATGCCGTGAGGAGAGGGCAAATGACACTAACCTTGTCCGGAAGAGAGGACGATGCGTTGAGGGGATATCGCCTGCGGAGCGGCCATCTCTAACAAATGCTGAAAAGACTTCCTGGGGGACAAGTCCACGATGGACGCCGCCAATCCTCGTAGCTCTAAAAAGACAGAAAGGTTTAGATAATGAAGAGATCATTAAAATAAAAGATAGAAGAATACTTTCGATGCTCCTCCCACTCTAGACTGGAGGGATAGCAGCTTCGGTGGCCTCTTCCATGCCCCCAGGCACATCATCGGGGACATGGGCCGGTATAACAACTTCTGATTGAGGAGCAGTAGCCATCGCTGCAGGCTCCAATGAAAGGACGGTGGCCTCGACCACCTGTCACATAGTCTCCGGGCCGTCCCCAGAAAGATCCATTGAATCCGTAGCCAATGAAGATGCCTCTTCCGGGGGAGCAAGCACTGAGGGAGCGGGAATCACTGATGGGAGCTCCGTGGCAGGAACAACAGTTGTATCGACCCCCTCCACACTTACTAGTGTCTCATCGGGGATATTTGCAGAGTCCATAGTCAAGGCGCGACTCGAACTCAGATCCTCCGCCATTGCCGAAGTCCCTGTAAAGTTTTCGCGAAGATAAGGATATATATATATATATATATATATATATATATATATATATATATGAGCAATGCGAAATATTACAAAAATATATATGAGTATACCAATGCGCAAAGGAGCCTCTAGTATGGCTTTTTCAAGCCGGCGTTCCTTCTCAAGAATTCATGCTCGCCGGGGTGCGAGGGTAGACTCGTGGCCACCAGTCCACAACGACAGCGCGTCTTCAGCATCGGCCGAGATAGGCTGCTTAAGGGCTATCTCGCCTCCCTCTTCCAGAGGACCTATAAATATCTGTCGTATCGATGGAGGATCCTCGTAGAAGATGACGGCAAGATAAGGCCTCTTCAGGACCCTTACATTCTCAGCTTCATCCTGGGAGCGTCTTATGGCCTCAGCCAATTGCGCGGCTTCCTCGGCAGATGAACCGGAAAAAAGAAGACCACCATCTGGCTCTTGCGTGGCTATTGGCTCGTCCTGAAGAATAGGCTCGGATTTCACTAAAAAGTCGAGCAGATTGGTGACCGTCTTCCTTCGCCTTTTGGACCCAGAACTAAAACCAGAAGATGATCGCTTCTTTCCCCTTGGTGCTTTAGTGCGACGTTGACCCACTTCACCTTCAATATCCTCACTCGGCGGTGCTACCGATGACGACACTACCATTGCTGATGCCGCAGCTGATGATACTGCTACTGGCGCTTTATTGGCCCTTGCTTGAGATCTAGTTCGCAGCGGCATACCAGCTGTAGGAGTTAGATCCACTTCCGCCGCCTCAGGAATAAGCATGATACCAGTATCTCTTAGGGGAGGGCGAACCACTGCCCGCGGTCGCGGCGGGACTCCCGTAGCCTGGATCGGAGTAGGAGCCCTATATCCAAGGAGCATCCGCCTCTCTTTAACAATAATAGTACTGACTCGGTGGAGGTACCAGCCCGTGAAAGCCCCCACACATCGAGGAATGTAGTCAGCCTCAGGAATCACGAAGCGAGAGCCGGTGTTCAGCCGCATGAAGTGATGAGCGACGTCACGAACAACTTCTGACGACGGGCTGGGCTCCACTGTAAACGCCTCAAAAGGGACACCCTGGTCATATCCTAGTTGCCGAGCAAAGCGGTGTGAGTTGTACCGCATAAAAATGGCCGCACCGTTTTAATGAAACACCAGATAACCTGGTCTGATCGAATATAAGTGCATGGCTTCCTTGGGCTTCAGGGACGGCACTCCCTCTTTCGATGAGTCGAAAAGTTGTTGAATCGGTCCTGAAGGAGCAGAGAGGACTCGATCGTTAAATACCATCCCGCCCGTATTGGCATAGGGATTAAGCAGCACACGAATAGCTCCGGACTGAGTCGAATCAGGAGCCGAAGAGTCCACCAACCTCATGAGCCGCGGAAAAGTGTAGGCATCATAAAAGCTGGGTCTCTGATGCGCAGCAAATGCCCCTAGCACGTGCATCTCAATCCATGACGTAAAGTAATGAAGAGAGAAACTCACTACGTTCACGCCTGGGGTTGAGGTATTGGCTGCAGCGCTTAGTCCATGATACAAATGCGCTAGTCCCGCAATGCCCACGGCTAGTCGCGTCCCTCCGGCGATGCGATGAGCAGGGTAAATGAACGAAGCTCTCATAAACCGACGGTGCGTTGAAATAACGAACCAACTGAGCCAGACGCTGATAAAACCCATGAAGAAAGTCTCTTCATCTATGCCAGGAGCTGCGATCGACTTAAAAGGTACAGCCGACAGGATTGGAATATAGAACTGCAGCAAATCCTCTTCTTTAGCCGGTAGCTTATTTAAACCGAACCCGAAGGGGTCATTGATATTCGCGAACTTCGAAGCCGTCTTTGATAGAACGTCTCCGTGAAGGAAGCAGGCGATAAAGGTTTTAAAAGTGACGCCCTATTCCTCTGACTCTGTGAACAGCTTCTAAAAAATTCTTAGAGTCTTGATTAGACTTGGGTGCTTGTGGCAGAAGGCATTTTCAGTTGACAAGCCGTTAAGCATAGCCGGCTCGGTTTCAAAAACATACTCATCAGGGGGCAGCAGTTCTTCATAAAGCGTCCCTCTGATCGGCAACCCCAAGATCTCACGAAATTCTTCCAGAGAAATTGAAACTTCGCGGTCCCCTATCAAGAAGGTGTTGATGGGAAGATTCCATTGATTTAGGAAAGCCTTAACCCACCAGACATGGGGGGACTGATAGTGGAAGAGAGACGCGTACACCGCCGATAGAGCCCGACCCTCTGCAGTCGTGCACGATGGGCGGACAGGATATAACGAGCCCAGAGAAGGTAGCCCGTGGGATGGCTAGGAGTAAGCCCTATTTTGTAAACATGTCCCCAGGGATGGGCTTCACCTTGGCAGATACGACACCCTAAGATGTCTATAACCAGCACAGGGTGGTTTGGAATCCCAGTTGTCGACGGCTCAAGCCGTCCCGTAGGGGTCCAATTCAACATCTCCAAAGAAAAGGCGGTCCGTGGACGCTCCATTGGCAAAAATGGGTAGGTAGCCTCTGTTGGTATCTCGCAAAGAAAGCTGCGGCGACCCCGAATGATGTGCCCATACCAGGTCCCCCATAAAAGCAAGTTGGTGCAATTAGGGTCGTGAGCTCTAATCATCGCCATCACCTCTTCATCGGACGGTGACTGAGGAAAGGCAGCCTCCGAGCGGGTGAAAGGGAAGTATGGAAGAGAAGTCATTGTTCCTGCAACAAAGGAAAGGAAACTGTTAATGAAGCCCATACGTGTATATATATTTATAAATATATATATAAATAAAGATAGTGGAAGAAAGCGACAAAAAACTTATTTTATGGGACCATTGGTTACAAAACACAGGGGCCCCACAAAATCAAGATGGCGGCTCACTAATGATTAGGCAGAGTAATCATTATGAGAACAAAATGAAGATTCTCAATAAATGAACAGTGGATTTCAAACAACTCTACACATTCCCCAAGGAGAAAACCCACTGCAGAACCTTATGCAAATCAAGAAGGATCTCTCTGGAATTTTTTATTTTTTTTGGCAAAGAACAACTCAGGGCAAGAACATCCCAAGAAGTTCTCTGTGAAGAACTAAGTTCTTTAAAGGAATTAAATTCCCAGAAAATTGGCAGAGCTAAGCTCTTGGAAATAGAATTAAATTCCAGAGAGAAATAAAGGCCGTCATCAAACCCCTAAGATCAGAAAAATGCCTAACAATGGGGTTTGCTACCCAGAGATTGTACACTCCGAAAGATTAAAAAAAATGGGTTCTTTAAAGGGAAAAACCCTTGGTGTGGATTTAAAATCCAAAAAGAGTTTTTTTATGTATAAAAGTTCTTCGGCTGCGCAAAACCATTACCTGAAGAAAGGATTCTTTCTTGGACAGAGTTAAACTCTAAAAAAAAATTTGGGGCAGAGAACTAAGCTCTGAGAGGGAGAATTAAATTCTCAAGGCAAGAACAAGCAAGGAAGAAGATGAAAAGTGGAGGCACTTCTAAAGAGACCCCTGCATTTATAGGATGTGATGGGAAACGGTTCATCTACCTAGGCAGATCCAACGGCCACAAAAGGTGACAGCGTTGCACTCACGTGCAAACACGTGAGAACAACGCTGTGGGGGCATTTGTTCCCTCATAAAATATCAGGAAAAACCCCAATGGGGCGTCACGAGCCTACACGTGACCAGGGGTCACGTGTTGACACGTGATGCTTTCCTGGGGATTCTGTTGAAATAGAATTAAATTCTAATCAAACAAGCAATCAGTGGAGTCACATGCCCACACGTGATGGGCCTTTAAAAAACCCACTGAAGAGAATTAAAAGTGTAATAAAACAGTAAGGAATACCACAATGGGGCATCATGTGTCTGCACGTGACCTCTGGGTTCTTAAGCTCTTTAACTAATAGAATTAAATTCTATTTAAATGATCAAACAGTGGGATCACGTGCCAACACGTGATAGGCTCTTAAGCTTTCTAAACTAATAGAATTAAATTCTAATTCAGAGGGAATCGCGAACCCTAACTGGAAAAATATTCCTCTAAATCTTTCCAAACAAAAAAGATTGTGCTTTGTAAAGTGGAGCACCGTTGGATTAAAAATCCAATAGTGATAAAAAATCACCAAATTATAGAAAGATTTTATACAAGGAAAGATTTCCCTGAAATTCACTAAGAATAACAAACATAATATCTTTTCGATTAAAAATCCAATGGTGAATAAAATTCACTGAGTGATCTAAAAGGTTATGGTGATTACAAAATCAATTAAAAATTTTCAATGAAAAATTGACTAAACAAACTGATTCTTTTCTTTCTCCTATAAATAGGAGCCAAGGAGAAAAGAGGGGGAGGATTTTTTTTTTAGAGAGATACACAACAACAGAAAGAAAAAAGAGAGGAGAATTTAATTCTCAAGAGAGAAAAGAAGATCTCTTCAGAGAAAAAACTCTAGGTGAGAAGAAAAAGAAGAAGTTCATTCTACAAGCTCTCACAAAATAAAAGAGAATTTAATTCTCAAACTAAGAGTTTAACTCTTCTGAATAAGAACTTAGTTCTTCCTTTGGTTGAAGGTCTGCAGAAGCAGATCTCCCCATAAGTTGAGAATTTAATTCTCATCGGGGAGATTCTGCCATGCAGATCTAAAACTTAAGGGAAGATCTAAGTTTAGAGAATTCAATTCTCACATCAAAACCATCAGGAATTTAATTCCTTCAAACAAAATAGGGTTTACCCCTTAATATAAGAACTTAGTTCTTCCTTTGGTTGAAGATCTGCAGAAGCAGATCTTCCCATAAGTTGGGAATTTAATTCTCATCGGGAAGATTCTGCCATGCAGATCCAAAACTTAGAGGGAGAATCGAGTTTAAAGAATTTAATTCTTCCAAATACATAGGAATTTAATTCCTCTAAACAAAATTAGGGTTTAACCCTACAAAAGAATTTAATTCTTAAAACAAGGGACTTAAAACTCTCCATGCACGTAAAGAAATCAATATCCAACCTGGTCACGTGGCAACACATGACCCTCCCCCTCAATGATCAGAAAGAGAACGAACAAGACTAGGTCACGTGTCCCCACGTGACCCTTAAATAGACTCCGCAAAATGAAGAAGAACAAGTTTGGAGTCAATGCCCCACGTGTCCCCATGTGACCCCTAACAAATCCCTTTAATATCCAGTGCATGGATGCCCATCACGTGCTCACACGTGATGGCCTCAAAGACTAAAAGTGTTTAACACTTATTTGAATATTCTGGGAAGAAAATAAAGGAGGTTTGGCCCAATTCTCTGGCGCCTCACGTGACTCCACGTGACCGTCTCATTTTTAGTGTTTAACACTATTTTGAGTGTTCTGTCCCTAGTGTTTAACACTGTTTTAAGCACATCACGTGGGAACACGTGATCGCCAAATATGCTCTGGTGTTTAACACTATTTTCAAACCGGTCTTAGCCCAAAATCAGCTAAGTTCTTCCAGAGACAAGATTTCCCCTTTGATTGAACCCCAACTACATTCTTCCAAGATTGATCATCTCATATGATATATGAGTGCTCATCACTCAATAAAAGACAAAATATGGTCAGAACCCAAACTATTGTTTAAGTATTGCTAAATAATGGGGAGCTGAACCCAGACAAATGTTCAACAGTCCAAACAAAGGTCCAACATTTCAAACCTAATTGGATTTAGCCCAAGTTGGCCATAAGTCCTAAATTCAGATATAACTGAGCCCATGTGCTCATAATCCAATTAATTGATATTAGTCCCAAATTGTACTACAGATTTCCCCATCAACTTTGGTCCAAGGTTACATCCCTTCACTCCTTTGATATTTGTTGTTGTAATCCTTCAACGTCTTCAGAGAGGTGACGGGTCCCGATAGCCAATCATTCGATGGACTGTGGGATCCTTAAACTCATGGATTATGATGTCCTTAAACTTTATAGACTATGACGTCTTTAAACTGTAGACTGTGGGGTCCTTAAACCCATGGACTATGATGTCCTTAACCTTGGACTACGGGGTCCTTAAACCTATGGACTATGATGTCTTTAACAATGGACCACCATGTCCTTAAACTGGAAATCGACCGCAATGTCCCTAAACTAAACAATAGAGCACATATGCTCTCTTGTTGGATCTAAACGATCCCGTTGAGTTGATCTTAGTCTAAAAATTAGACTAACGTATCCTTAGCTAACGTTTAAGTTGATCTTAGTCTCAAATGAGACTAACGTATTCTTAAACCCAACCCAAAATCCAAATCTAAGAAAATACGGATTTGGACTAATCCACGCCCTACGGGCGACAACATAAACTAGTCTCCGTATACAATCCACGGGCAACCAAAAACAAAACAAACACCGACTGGAGAAGGAGAAAGTGGTTACCGCGATGCGGTAGCGTAATTAACTGCAGGGGCTTGCGCCTGCAGGGAAGAGCGTCCCCACAATCAAAAAACCCCTCACAAATGAGGGGGAATCTGATGAAGTCTGCTACAATGGCTGCATCCGTCCAAACCTCCGATATATGGTGTCATAAATCAACTTGGCATTTTCGAAGAGGTGGATGGATAGCACCAATTAGCATCTGCCCCCAAATTCAGGCAAGACGAACCTACGTGGTCACGTCGCTGTGTTCGGAGGAGAACAGCGAACTTAAGATAAAGAGAGACATAGAACGAAACATCAGGGCGGATCCACTCACTGAGGCTATTTCTCAAGCACAATAGTTTTACAAACGAGTTTTGTGAAACTGATTAGTAGAGGAGTTGGATATTCGGTATCACACGGGCTGTGAGTATGCGACATCGCAATAATTAACCTGAAGTGTGGAGATTGTTGGATATAGTGCCCTCAAAGTCAATTATTGGATCGCAGGCACGTGATTGCAATGATTGAGGGAGGACCTATACCGGTAGGATAGTCTTACTCGAGATGATAGTATGCTATTTGGTTTGTCTTTATCATCGTGTACATGCTTTAGGTGACATTACATATCACTATTACACGTTGATAGAGCCCTTAGGATTCTTGCTTGACTACCAGCAGTATGATGGCGATCATATACGTGAGAGTTGGGTAGTCTATAAGCACATCCTTAAAGTGTCCCTAGTCGTGGGAGTTTCGAGAATGGGCATCGATACTCCATTAGTAGACTAGTGTATACAGTCGAGACCCCGACGAGGGGCGGTGGCCGGTCTCACAAGACATTAGTGTCAGTTGGTTCACCTAAGATGTATATAGGTCCCCATTGGGTTATGAGTACACCGGACAGACTCCCCGGGAACATGCTAGTTGGTATTATACCTATCGTCAGATAGCAGTTCCCTGCTAACATGTGTACAGGTTAGTCCATCGACCTGAGATCGTCATTTGTCTCGTGTGAGTTCCCACTGTTCTTTGATTACTACCCTACCACGGCTCAAAGGAGTCGTGTAAACAGATTTTAGTTGGGTACAGTCCCGAGCCATATGGAGGCAGTGAGAGGATTGGCAGGGGATTCGTCTCTCATGGTATTGGGGGTGGGATCGCGTTGTGTTTAGGAGAGCCATTACACAAAGTCCCTGGCCAGGGCAAGCGAGATTTACTGGTAGGTATTCCAGTAGTTTCTCAGGGTGTTCTGGGCTACACTCCGACACGACTTATACCGCTATTAGGGGTCTGACGTTTACCAACCCATAGGCCCGATATGCGATACTCATAGACGAACGGACCGGACTGTATGGATATTGTCACTGACAGGCTTAGTAGGGTTTCAGGATGAGTTTGCTCGTCAGCTTCCCTTTAGCTCAATACTTGGGCAGCCGTTACCTACAGCTAGTGCCACTGACGTACTTATGGTTAAACCCACTGCCAGTGTATTGACGAGTCTTTAGAGTCCTCAACAGAGAGTTTCCCAAGTTCGGGGGAAACATTGTAGAGGCCGTATGGTTTTATTGCAGAGTTCGATCATATACGTGCACTTATGCACGTATCATGATCGGACGGATCATACTAGTGGGCTTTGGTTTAAGCCGGATCCTAGAATTAGATTGTTGGAATATTTTTGTCTCGTTGTATTCGTATTCAGTCGGAATACGAATACAGGTATGTATATACGGACGAGGGGTATTCTTGTAATTCGTTACAAGTTTACTTTTGAAGTTGCCATTTCTTTTTATTAGATTAAACATTTGGTTTAATGTTTAATTAATTGTATTTGTGGATCTTGTATTTTGGCCAAATACCTTGCTGCCAATTTCGTGGTTTTTGAATTGGGCAGTGAGCATTTTTTTGTGGGCTTTGGAATTGATGAGTGATTGGGGTGGGTGAGATATTTTTGGCATTGAATGGATTTTGTTGTGTGTAGGATATTTTTCATGAGGATATTTGGTTAGATATTGGGGGGGGGGGTGCTGGCCATTCTTTTGTGGTGATGGATTAATTTTCTTGGGTTGAATTAATTTATACACAACACCTCAATACTAAATCCACAGAGAACAAAATTCCTAGCCGAGCCCAATTTTTGATGAAAGCTCACTTCTTTACATTTCACTTGGCAACTTCATTTACCTTCATCCAAATACTTGGGTGGTTTGAGACAAAGTATTCACACACTATCTCTACTTCATCTTGGGTATCTAGGCTAGCAAACTGGATACCCGAGTTGCTTCAGTTTGAAGCAGGAGCCCGTATAAAGAATTCTCGACGTGGAGCCTCTTCGACGAGCGAGATCGGAGAGCGGATTTCGTCGGGGCAGCCGCAACAAACTAGGGGAAGAGATTGAAGACCGAAGAACACGGATCGATTGGTATAATCTATTTTACCACTTTACAGTTAGCTAGTATAGGGTTAATGGCACGATCCGGATTTTAGGGTTACGTTAGCGCCATTTTGAAGTTTTTATTCCGCATTTGGCCTCGGATTGACGGCCGGGGCGCTGCCATTTCCTTACAGTGCGGTAGCTAAGTGATACTTATTTGTAGCAACCGATGCGATTGGTTAGGACAGTCGTACGGCCTTGTTGACTCTGTCAAGGGATCATACGGGTAAGTTTAATACAATCAAGATTATAATGGGTTGAACTTGAATAGGACGCTTTAATTTGTTGACTCCGTCAAGGTCACTATGGTTCTAGGGGAAAAAATCCATATCGGAAGTTTCAAATATAAAAGAAACTTGCCAAGTATAAGCATACCATCTGGAGTGTGATAATTTTGGTCGGCTTACGTCAAGGTTATCACACAGTGATAGTTGGGTCCTAATTCCCACTGATGAGTAGGCATTACTCCTCGCAAGATTTTCACTTTACAATTAGCTAAGATATTAGGGGTCTAGAAAGTGTTAACGAGGTTACGCCTCTGCGGAAATGGGGTTATTAAATTGGGTCCGTGCAAAACAACGGGGGACCTCCCTTAAAGTACCAATACTGTCCTGGCTAAACGATTAGCGAACTAATAATGTATATATGATCCCGACTAGTTCTCTTTTTAGGGTTTGAAGGAGAATTAATGATACGGTGGAATCCGTCCTGATTAGATAAAGTGATAAACCAATCTAATCTTGAAACAGCGCACGCTGAGTGTTTCTTTTCTCTCTCTGGTTTGCGACCATCACTTGCCTTCAACTAAAATTCGTAAACCAAGTTGACCGAACATTTTTACCATCTGGTTTTGGATTGTTATGATTCATGACAAAGTCGCATATATCCCAACTACTCATAATTTCCTTTTACATTTCTCCAGAAAACTCTGTATCACTACGATAATCTATATTGCTTGGAAAGGTCATCGTATAGTTACATACGAACTCAAAAAAATTATTTCATCGAAGATGGCCACCGGTTCTGGAGAATTTGGATTGTATAATTCTATTGTCTTTCCTATTTCACCTTCTCTCTAGTTGAGAACTCTTTGTATTAGGAGAGTACACCTATTACGCTTATTGGATATTTTTCTTCCAAACCTTAGGATGGTGCAAAAATATAGGGAAGGAAGAAAACCAGTTAATGTAAGTATGATGTGTAGAAGGTAAGATGTAGAGAATATAAAGGAATTGAAATGAGGGCAAAGAAAATTACAACTAGTGTCATGAATCTGAATATTGGAAAATACATTACTAGGAATACCCAGCAACTCCCTTGAGACATTTATGTTTCAGGATTTGTATGATGTTATAATTGAAATCTGTTTTCCCAATTGATTCTGACTCTAGAGTATGTATATACCATATTAGAATCTCACATCTGTATGACGTTACAGATACTGAGTAGGAGTAGAATATTAGGAAATGGGCGATTTAATTCTCAATATCGGAATTCGTTGCAATTGGTGATATTGGATTAAATCGCCTGGATTTGTCTAACGACAAATATTTGGTTTTGAATAACCGTTGTTTTGCACCAATTTTTAAAAAGATATATCCATATCTTTATTTTTATAAAGTGGGATATAACTTTTTGAAAATTGTGTTCTAAAATTTACCTTTATCAGTTGAGAATAAAATAAGGTGTATTGAATGACGGTATAAACGTTCTTAACCAAAATACAGTTTTCAATTTACAATACACGGAGCATGAGTTAGTGTACTCATAGAAATTATACATGGTAATGTATGCGGTCCAGTGTCCTTTATGACAAGGGGTTAGTACTCTTACTTCATTCAGTTTACCTATGAATTCTCCGGTTTTAGACACGCATTCGTTGAAATGTAAGATCTAAAGATTTTGAAAATTTTATAGGTATAAAATTGAAGTAGAGAACCATACATTGGAAGTATCAGGATTCTTCGAGGTGATCGAAGATGTATATACTTATACTAGATATTCCATCATAGTAATATTGAGAACTTGATTCCCTCACATGTTACTCATCCGAAGGTGCGCTTCTTGGTGAGTAATGTTGTATGGCCTTTTTCTATTTAGATGATATGTACCGGAAACATTTGCATGCCAATTGAATATGCTTTCATCTAAATTTATGCTTTTGGTTCTATATGGACATAGAATGATTGCATATCTTGAAAATATTAAGATATAGAGTTATCCGTTTTTTGTTTAAAAGCAGAATCCGGACAAACTCAAAGCACGTTTCAGTAATGGAAATTTGTGGGTTATCCCAAATATTCGTAAGTGCTTAACTTTTACCATTTTCAAGATCAATAGTTGCATTGTACTTGACTCGCCATTTTTTTAATAAAAGGATTTTTTTCCGCAAAAGAAACTAGTAAGAGTATGGTAGAACTGGAATTGATTTCACAACCACAAACGGTTACTGAAAATTTAGTAGAACCTAAGAATTCAATTGGAACCGACAAATCTTAGCCACTCTGTAGATTTTAGTAGGTAAGCTCAGTCACCCGAGAGATATTTTGGTTTTCTCGTAGACGATGATAAGGAGGTCAGTATCATGGTTATGATAGCCCTACTAGTAATCAGCAGGTCATACGAAGTGGTAACTTCCAGATGACCAGATGCATTATATTCAAGTTGGACTCTACGCACTTCAGAAATTATGGAATTTTCTGGTTGCTCCTGAAGGAGTAAAACCCATTAAGAAAAAGTAAATCTTTCAAGATCAGTGTAGGTGAAAAGGTGGTAACCTAATAAAGTTAGACCTGTAGTAAAAGGTTTTTCATCAAATACCTAGTGTGGATTGTGATGAAACCTTTACTTTCTACGCTGAATTCCATACGGATATGACTTGCCACTGCTGTTATTCATGACTAAGAAATCTGGCAAGAGGATGACTATAACGTCTTTCTAAATAAAAATTTAAAATTGCATGTGTATATAACTTACCAAAGGGTTATCATAGTCAGTGGGAGCAGCGGAAGGTGTGCAAGTTTTTTATATCTATTTATAGTCTGAAGCAACTATAGCGGAGATGAATCATCTGTTTTGATGTGACAATCAAGGTGATTGACTTCATCAAAGTAACGGATGAACCTAGTAAGAAGGATGTAGGGAGTTATATCCTGAGATTTGGATGACATATTCCTAATAGAAAGTGATATTTCTATACTACAATCGTTCAAATTTTGGTTGTCACAAGGTGGTTTCTTCATATAGGATATATATAATATATCAATAATTCTGGTAACTAGATCTATATCGATAGATTTAGATTTGGGAAGTATCCTAATTTGGATACTTGGACACCATTTTAAAGTGGTTTAGAATTGTTGACTCCTTATGTGGCGGTTTACCCGCAGATAATAAAGTCACTCTCTCTAAAGAGATGTCTTCTAGAATGATAAAGAGAAGAACTCGCATGAATGACATATAACTTGCTTAGACAATTGAGTCAATTATGTGATGTCATATACCAAACCAGATATTGCTTTTGCACTTGCTGAGATATCCGGAATTCTGATGACTAGATCTATGGTTTTAGATCTAGATTTGGGAAGTGTCCGAATCCAGGCATTTGGACACCATTTTAAAATAGTTTAGAATGGACGACTCCTGCCATGGTAGTTTACCTGCTGTCATGCCCCGCTTCCTGGCGTATGGGAAGGGGACGCGGCAAGACCCGCTACGTATTTACTCAGAAGTAAACATGCTAAGCGCATCTAAACAATATAAAGTGAAAAGTACATAAGAGATAAGATGTAAATGAACATCAACTTTATTTATTAACATCCTTTTACAATACAACTGAAATGTAAATACATGAGTGGAAAGCAATTCCTAAACAATGGCATAACAGAAATGGAAATAGAATATGTACAAGTAGTTACAGCTCGGGGTCTTCGGTGTACTGCTCAGGGGCCTGCTCCAAATGCTCCTGGCTGGTCTCGTGCTCCTTAGAGTCGGGTCCTCCTGACAACATTCCAAAGAAGAAGAGAAATAGAAATGTCATCAGCGAACAATCGCTCGGTAAGTCCCAAAAATAAGTAGAGATAGAATAGACAAAAGGAGAATATAATTTGATAATGTTTTATTATTATGTTAGCGCAGTTATTTGTAGATTGGTACAGAAAATGCCAGTGTATACGAGAGGAGTCCAACTTACACCGTAGACTTTGGTAACCCGTAGTACAAGACTCCGTTGAAAATACTACGGGACAATGGCATGGATGTAATTACGTCTTAAGTGACAATCCCGTGCCACCTTTAACATGTTCCGTACCAGTCTACCCCTTTATAACCCCGCGATGTCTTTATTGTATTGATTGTATGGTTTGTATTGTATTGTCTTGTATTGTAAATTGTATATGGATGACTTGACGAAACTATGATATCAGTAAATGGAACGGATATAATGGATGGACATGTAGACGGAGTATATCCATGATTCGGCAATCAATATAGATTGATATAAATTGAATAGACGGATTCATATTAAATTGTAGTTTTATACTTGAATCATATTCAAATCGGATTGATTAGATTGAGACTCAGTCTGAGTCAAACACTTGAAAAGAAATTGAAGTCCTGAATTAGGTTTTGATGTTATCGGTAACTGCTGCACATGGACGGCAGGATTTGTGTCTTTTTGATAACATCGTTATTTAGATTGTCTAGCTTAGATACGCAAGCATCCATATTCTCCGGCTCGCTGAGGCTCAAGAGAACGGGTCCCACTTAAACTTATATTTATTAGGGTCCTTATTGTAATTTAGTATAACTTGATGGGGTTTTATATAAAAATAGTTTTGGTATAATTTCAAAATACACCTCAAGCATTTAATTATCGTCTTTAGGATTTTCATAGATGTATATTTTATAAAAGTGAAATTTCTAGTAAGTATAACCTAATTTTCATTGTATATGGTATTTTAATAAAATATTGGAATTTGCTTTATATTTGGATGGTTTCATATAATGGTAATTCCTTTGATTTAAAAAACTTGAAATATTTATAAAATATATTTAAAATAAATCTTTTGATAATACATATATATATTTTAAAAAATAAATTTTATTTATTTATCTAGAAATCTCTTTTTTTTAAATGGTATTAGAAATTCCATCGGAATTCGAATGCTCCTTGCGGAGGTTTGAATTCCGCTCTACTGGGCCTGAGGACGTGCAATAATCCGCACCATCTCGAATGGGGTTCCCTAAAAGTGGGTTGTAGAGGCGCAATTGTAAGGAATTGATTAATACCGTTTTTAAAGATATGGCTTTACAAGTTGATTGTATTTATTTGTAATGGCGTGTTATCCCATAACTATATTCCCAAATTTCCATCGTGCTGTATCAAAAATGTGTGTTGTGATGAGGTAGGTCATCATCTCGTGAACTATCTAAATGTAATACATGTATTATATTGTTTTATGTCGAAACTAAAGCATGTGGTATTTTACCGTAAAATTATGATAAAAGTTGCATAAATAATTCTTTTAGAGTGAAACTTGTTTTAATATGTTTGTTAATGTTTGTTAAACATTCTATGAGATTATGGTATTTTCTTGTTTAATAAAAATAGAATTTTTAAAGAAAAAATTGAATCGAAAGTCAGATTAACTCCGCTTCTGTCGGGTTTTAGAACTGAAAGTTTTTAAGATAGTAGAAGAAAAGGAGAGAAGGGACTTACTGGCTAAGGAACAAGAGAAGGGAGAGAGGAAGCTACGGAAGGTGTCGGGGTGTCGTTTCGTCGCCGCAAACTCCTCGGAACTTTGCCCTTCGCTGACTCCACTTGCACACTAAGAGACTTGAGAATTTTATAGAGTTTTTGTAATGAAATTCTGGCGAGGAGGGATAAAATATGGTGTGGTTTTTATAGGGAAAATTAGGGTTTGGTGTATTGAATTGGTGAATTAAAATTTGTATTAAAAATGGGTTTAAAGTGGGTATTTTAATTCTCTGTATTATTACAGAGAATATAAACAGCCTAGGGGAAGTGGGATAGACGAAGAGGTGTTGGGGTTTAAATTTGGGGGCATTACCGTCGGGGAGGGACCGGCGGTACCATCAAAACAATGGTTTTGCTGGCCCAAAGCCGGTGGAATTGGCTTGGGATTTAGCCACATGTCCCTGTCGCCTCATCTACCCCAGTGCACATGTTTGTTTATTCTGTGACTTTTCATTTTAAGTGTACGAGAAAACCTTTGGGCTTCTAAAAGATTAAAAGAAAATAAAATAAAAAAATAATTTGGCTGATGGGATTTGAACTCGGGTGCTATGTCTCAGCAGTGTAAGGCTTTTACCAGTGAGCTACAAGCTCTTTCTTGCTGTTCAAAAGCAAAACAATTTTATGACTTGTGCTCAGGCTTGGGTATTCCCATCTGTACTTTTGAAAAAAATTCGTACAGAAAGTTCAGGGTTGTTACACCTGCAGGTGATGGAATAACCCTCTCTAAAGAGATGTCTTCTAGACTGATGAGGAGAGAGACCTGATTGAATGATATATCACTTGCTTAAGCAATTGAGTCAATCATGCGATGTCATGTACAATACCAGATATTGCTTTTGCACTAGCTGCAGTAAGCTGATATTAATCCAATTCTGGAGAAATAAAAGGAAGAAATTAAGAACATACCAAGATGTTCTTGGTTTATGGTAACAACAGTCTCCTATAGGAGGTGATTATAAGTTCAAGCTTCCAAAATGACCTAGATGACAAAGATTCTGTCAGAGTTTTGAGTTTACCCTCTTTTGAGGAGTAGTATATTGGACATGATTCTGATAAGGATACTGAGTCAGACATAGTGTAGGATGCTGGTTATCATTCAATAGAGGATACATCCCAAGAAGTTTGTTGGATAAAATTGTTCATTTATGAACTTGGTCCCATTAAGTATTCAGACAAATTCTTGAGGAGGGGTATTGCTCATTTCGGAAGATTTTTTATCCCCATGAATTTGAGATATAGAGAGAAGAAGTTAGAACATTGTAGTGGATCCACTCACTGAGGCTATTTCTAGAACACAGATATTTCACAAACACGGCTTTCAAAACTTATTAGTAGAGAACTTAGGTGTTCGGCAGCACACGAGATATGTGTACGCGATCCACAATGATTGGCCTTAAGTGTAAGTGTGAGATTGTTGGATATAGTTCCCTTAAGCCAGTTATTGTAATTGCAGGTAGGCGATTATGATAATTGAAGGAGGACCTATACAGGTAGAATAGTCTTACTCGAGGTGATAGTATGTTATCTGGTTTGTCTTTTTATTGTGTGTATACGTTTTACTCGCTATTACGTGTCACTAATACATAGTAATGAAACCCGTAGGATTTTTTCTTAACTACCTGCATTATGATGGCGATCATATATGTGGGAGCTGGTTGGTCTATAAGCACATCCTTAAATGTCCCTAATTGAAAGAGTATCAAGACTGGGTATCGATATTCCGGAGTAGACTGGTGTATACATTTCTAAACCCCGACAAGGGGCGATAGCCGGTCTTATAAGCCATTGGTGTTTTGTCACATAAGATAGTATACAGGTGCTCACTGGAGGTGAGTACACTGGATAGACTCACCGAGAACTTCTAAATGGTATTATACCTATCGTTAGATAACAGTTCTCTAGTAGCATGAGTACAGATTAGTCTTTTGATCTGAGATCATCATTTGTCTCATGTGAGTTCCCACTGTACTTAGATTACTACCCTACCACAGCTCAAAGGAGTCGTGCAAACAGCATTTAGTTAGGTACAGTCCTGAGCCACATGGAAGCAGTGAGCGATTGTCAGGAATTCGACTCTTCTAGTATTAGGAGTCGATGCCACGCTGTTCTCAGTTAGCCATCACCATAAATCTGTGGCTACGGTAAATGAGATTAACTGAAAGGAGTTTAGTAGTTTCTTAGTTGGTGATGAACTTGACTCTAGCATAACTTATCGGATTATTAGGGATCTGATGTTATCCACCTTCTAGACCCATTATGCAATACTCTTAGACGAAGAGACCGGATTGTACGGAGATTGTCACATTCAGGCTTAGTAGGGTACAGATGAAATTGATTGTCGATATCTTTTTCGGCATATACCTGGGGTAACCGTTACGTACAACTAGTGCCGCTGACGTGCCTGTGGTTATGGATTTATCCAGTAACTCACTGCCAGTGTATTGTCGAGTGTTTAGAATCCCACACAGAGGGTTTTCCCGATTCAGGCGATATGATGTAAAGCCGTACGTTTTGGTATGTGCAAGGGTCCAATTAAATACGTATACTAGTTACACGGATTTTAATCGGACGGTTGATAATATTAACCGGCTTAGATTTAAGCCGGATTATTAAATCATGTTTTGATTTAATAATATAAATATATATTCTATTATTATTATTCACTATTCATTTTCTATCTCTTGGTTGTTCTTAT
Organism: Agapanthus africanus; assembly: GCA_030015575.1. Lineage (NCBI taxonomy): Eukaryota > Viridiplantae > Streptophyta > Magnoliopsida > Asparagales > Amaryllidaceae > Agapanthus > Agapanthus africanus. The sequence goes on from CM057341.1 coordinate 742,978,867, forward strand.
TTTTTACACGAATACGCGTGTTTATATTTCGATACGTATACCGGGATTGTATTCCGTTTTTATACGGAATACTTCTGGAAAAAGGACACCTCATTCTTTGATTTTCTTTTTAGAAAATCAATAGGAAATGAGGTGGAGGGTGAAGTGGCTTTGGGTATGGTTGAGAGCATATAGAGAGGGATAGACTTCAATTGTTTATTGAAAAATTGTTATGTTATATTTTTCTTATGGTTGAAAAATATAATGAAATCACTCTTCTCTTATTCATTCACACATACACTCTCTCTCTCCTTTCTATCTCCTCCTTCTTGTTCACTTTCTTGAGTGATAAAAAGAGAAAGTTTTTTAGAGTGAAATTTTTTTTCATCCCCACACTCCATTTCAAGCAAACTTGGAGTGTCGGTTGTTTCACTAGGTGAATCTGGAGCTTAGATTAGTTTTCCTCAGATGGACCCTCTTCGTCAAAGGCGGTCTCCTCTCAAGCTTATTTCCGACGGCCTATGAGGAGTTTGGAGGGGTCTTCCACGATTGGGTGGACACACGACAAAGATTGTAGTTTCTATAAACCCCGCATGTTTAGTTGCTAGTTTAGTGTTTGGAAAGATTGTAAGGGATCAGAGTCTAGTGCTCTCATGTAAATTTTTGTTTTTCGATTCCTCATTGGCCGCGGTTGTAGCAGCAAGAGCATTAGAAACTTTCATTACAGGTCGAAACACAGCAAGGAATGAGAACTTTAGTTAATTTAAAATGAATTAAAATAAAAGATGTGATTTGTTTAATTAAAAAGCAAATAACAAAAGAAAATAAATTTAAAATTTAAAAGAGAGATTCAAATATGAAGAATAGCCTAGGGTTTTGAATTATCTTTTCTAACGGTGTTTTATGTGAAATCTATTCTTTTTCTAGTTTTCCTTATTTAAATTTATTATCTATCAATTACCCAAAAGCATAGAGAATACGTTCATCACAATAACATATAAATCAATCAAGAAAGTATAAATTATATGATCATGACAATTCCCAATCAATTAATAAAATTATATAGCAATAAATTTAAATAATACGTTCTAATTAATATAGTAATAGTTAGATCTTACCTTTATACTAAATAAATGCAAAGGTTGTCAATCAATGGTTTATCTTATATTATCGGTATTGTCTAATCTATCCTAGATCAATTAGGTTGAACAACTATAATAAAAAACCTCATCTTTACGTTTCCTAGTTAATTCTCAAACTTGGCAATCTATCAATAAACTAACTATTTTATCGGTGATACTATCTTTTCCTAAACAAATCTTATGGTTGTCAATCATTCATCGATTTATTTAGTTTATTAGAATAGCATAAAAAAGACTTTATCTTTATTATAAATAATCATCATGAAGCACAAATAGAAAAGAATAGATCTAAGAATTTAAACACCAAACATAACAAGTATAATTCAAAAAATCCCTAGATAACAATTTAACTACTCATATAGAAAAGAGAATAATTAAATAAAACAGAATTCATATTAAAAATAACTTACAAAATAGTCTTGAACCTCTCTAAAACCCACGACTGCTAACGAAAGAGAAGATGAAACCCTAGATCAACTATACAACAGTATATATAGGTGCTTTAGCCAATTATAAGAGATGGAAAGAAATATTTTTGAAGCATCAAGAAAACCTTAAAATTTCCAAACCAAACTCCAAAATATTTCAGCCAAATCCTTCCTGACTTAGGTTTTAACCGAAATTTAGTAAGTTCTGGGACCTAATTTTGAGGCGCTGGCTTGGTTCAATCTTGTGATTCTTTTGACACTCTTGTTACTGGATAAATTGCAACCTTGTATATGTTTTTGCATCAGTTTGTCCACATCCAATGCACGTAATACATCTTTTTTGTACTTTCGCCCTTTAAACCATATAATATTCTACATTATTCAATAAAACATACCAGGAGTAGAATTAATTAAGCAAAATAAAGATAAATATGGATATAATATATGCATTAAAATTCACCAATCAGTACACATCCAAAGCACGTGCGCATCCAGCTCAAATGGAGCAACAAAAAACACTCTACACCATGTCCATGTGCCACTTTTTTGGCTTTACAAAAATTTCACTTTTTGCCTATTTGTTTTACATTTTCATATTTATTTGCATACAAAATTTATTTATTACAAATTTCTTCTTCTTTTCTCTCTCTTTTCTTGATGGTCGGTCAACTTTGCTCGAACTGTTGGATATAGTGCCCTCAAGGAAATTATTGTAATTGTAGGTATGCGATTATTGAGGGAAAACCTATACAGGTAAAACAATTTTACTCGAAATGATAATATACTATTTGGTTTGTCTTTATCATTGATGTGTATATGTTTTACTTGCTATTACGTACCGCTAATACATAATAACGAAGCTCGTAGGATTCTTTCTTGACTACCAGTATTATGATGGCAATTATATACGTGAGAGCTGGGTAGTCTATAAGCACGTCCTTAAATATCCCTAGTCGAGGGAATATCAAGACTGGATATTGATATTCCGGAGTAGACTGGTGTATACGTTTCTAGACCCCGACGAGGGGTGGTGGCCGGTGTCACAAAACATTAGTTTTATGTCACCTAAGATAGTATACAGGTGTTCACTGGAGGTGAGTACACTGGATGGATTTTCTGAGAACTTCTAAATAGTATTATATCTATCGTCAGATAGTAGTTCTCTAGTGGTATGAGTACAGGTTAGTCATTTGACCTGAAACCATCATTTGTCTCGTATGAGTTCCCACTTTACTTAGATTACTATCCTACCATGGCTCAAAAGAGCCATGCAAACAGGTTTTAGTTGGGTACGGTCCTGAGCCATATGGACGTAGTGAGTGATTGTCAGGAATTCGTCTTTCCTGGTATTAGGAGTCGATATCGTGCTATGTTCGGTTGGTCATCACCCTAAATTTGTGGTCATGGTGGATGAGATTTACTGATAGGAGTTCAGTAGTTTCTCGGTGATGATGAGCTTGACTCCGGCACGACTTATCGAGTTATTAGGGGTATGATATTACCCACCCTGTTCGCACCCATTTTTAGGGTTCATCCAATGGATGCGATGCGGCGCATGCAAAGTATGTGCGTATAGCAAAGGATATCGCATGTACTTGATTAAATCATTCTTAGAAGAAAATCTTTTATCAGTTAACAAAGTTAACAAAAATAATAAAAATTGATCTTTGGATCAATGATCTAATGGTGCGCACGCATTCAAAATTGATATAAATCAATTTAAATTTTTTTGTTGGTAACAAACGTGACAGATCAAATAAAATTGATCTTTGGATCAATTATCTAGTGGTGCGCATGCATCCAGAAATTGAACTCACTTAATTGTTAGGAAAAAACCCTAACAATTTCTCTCCTATAAATAGGAACCCCCTCACAATGAAGAGGAGACCTTTCTCTGGATCTTTGGCTAACCTTTTTTTCAGAATCTCTGAACTTTTGTTCTTCCCTCTACAAAAAAAAAGAACCGAAGATCTTAAAGAAGAGAAATCATAATTGACTAGGTAATAAAAAATAAGAGAATTCTCTCTCTTTCATAAAAAAGCTAAGTGCTTTTCATAACGAAACTAGCGCTTCTATAAAAATAAAGATCAAACGATCTTAAAATTTATCTCTCTCATACAAAAAGTCATTACTTTCATGAGAGATCTATTCTAAGATCCAAGACTTTGGATAAAACCCTTATAAAAGGAACATCACAAAAATACAGATTAAAGCTAGTATTTCTTTTGAAAGTTTTTACTTTCATTGAATTTAAATGTGCCATATGAATGCACTTTAAATCATAGAACAGAGATTTCAATCTCTTTGAAAGCCAAAGTTTTCTACATCATGGTGCACATCCTGGCTTAGGGTGTAAACTATAGATGTGCACATCACGCGATTTACACGTGAGCGCACGTGGAGAATATTATCCACATCAGACTTGCACATATGCGTATTGTTTAAACTTAATCAAGTGCGCATCACATGATACTCATGTGCACATCCCATATTCATACGCACCCCATATAAGAGCGCATCCCTTTCTGATCCATATGCTATATAGATGCCGTCACATGATATTCACGTGCACACCTCTTGGATGAAACCACATGCGCACTATATGCATGTTCATCCCATACTCATGTATACCCCTCTAAAAGGGAAAAGCATGAATTCCCCATGCGAAGTACGTATGCACCTCAAATGAACATGCGCATATGAACAACAATCTATAACTTGGATATTTAGCTAATATACACTATGTATAGAAGCCTTTGCTTCATAATTTAGTTGATCTTAGTCTACAACAACACTAACGACCTTAATATTTATGTTAACCTTAATCTCATATACGACTAACGGTTCTTAATCAGAACCTAGATTGATCTTAGTCTATAATAAGGCTAACGGCCCTTAGATGAAAATAAATATCCCATGAACTGATAGGCCTCATCAAGATGAGAAATGCTAGCTAGATTCAAATCCCAAATCTAATATACGGATTTGGGCTAATCCGTATTCTACGGACGACAACATAAATTAGTCTCCGTATACAATCCAAGGACAATTCCAAAATAAACAATATATATATATATATATATATATATATATATAACACAACATGAAGTGATATTCATGGAGAAGGAGAAACTTGTTATCGTTTGGCGATAACGTAATTAACTGCAGGGGCTTACGTCTGTCGGAAAAAGCGTCCCCATAATAAATAAACCCCTCACATATGAGGAAGAATCTGATAAATCTGCTATATTGGTCGCATCCATCCAAACCTCAGATATACGGTACCATAAATCAACTTGGTATTTGGAGAGGTGGACGGATATCTTCCATATAGCATCTGCCCCTAGACTCATGACTGGACACGCTCCCCGTGTCTCGGTCCGGTTTCCGGCGGCAAACACACCCCTTAGACCCGGTATGCGATATTCTTAGACGAAAAAACCGGACTATACGAAGATTGTCATATTCAAGCTCAGTAGGGTACGCACAGACTTAATTGTCAACCTCCCTTTCGGTAGATACCTAGGTATCCGTTATGTACAGCTAGTGCCGCTAACGTGCTTGTGGTTTTGTATTCATCCATTAAATTACTGCCAGCATATTGTCAAGTTTTCAGAGTCCCATACAGAGAATTTTTCCGATTCAGGCGAAATGATGTAGAGTCCGTATATTGATACGTGCAGGGATCCGATTAAATACATGTACTTGCTACACGGAGTTTAATCGGATGGTTGATAATACTACCGGCTTAGAATTAAGCCGGATTATTAAATCAAGTATTTAATCGGTTGGTTGTTCACTATTCATTTTCTCTTTTGGCTATTCGTATTTTTATATGGATACACGTATATGTATTTCGATACGTATACCGGGTTGTATTCCATATTTATACGGAATATTTCTAGAAGGAGGACACTTCATTATTGATTTTCTTTTTAGAAAATCAATTGGAAATGAGTTGGAGGGTGAGTTGGTTTTGGATATGGTTGACGGCATGTAGAGAGTGATATGCTTCATTTGTTTATTGCAAAATTGTTATGATATTTTTCCTTTATAGTTGTAAAATAGAATGAAGCCATTCTTTCCTCATTCATTTTCAAATATACTCTCTCTCTCTCTCGCTCTCCTCCTCCTCCTTCTTCCTGTTGAGTGAGGATTCTCTCTTGAGCATGAAAAATGAGAGATATTTATAGTGGAAATTCCTACATAACCACACTTCATTTATAGCAAGCTTAAAGTATTGGTTGCTTCACTAAGTGAAACTGGAGCTTGGATCGGTTTTCCTTGGGTGGATCATCTTCGGTAAGGGCGGTCACCTCTCAAACTTGTTCCCGACGGCATACGAGAAGTTTGGAGGGGTCTTCCATGAGTAGGTGGAGACACGACAAAGGTTGTAATCTTTAAAACTTGCTTTCTTAGTTTTCTAGTTTAGTGTTTGGAACGATCGCTAAGGATTGGTTTCTAGTTCACCCCGCAATTTTATTTTCGATTCTGCATCGGCCACGGTTGTAGAGGAAAGGGAATTCAGAACTTTTAATGGTATCAGAGCCAACCAAACACTAGAACTAGTTGTAGACAATATTATAGTTTTGACGCCAAAAGTTTTCTCGGATCGAGTTTCGAATTCCAAGTTTCTGTTCATTTTTGAAAACGAACATGAAATTTTTTTGGAGTATGTCAGTGGACTTTTTTTGAGGTATGAAAATATGGCACAAAACCTGAGTACCTAACTCCAAAATCCGGCCGCTTATTTATTCATTTTGGCCGCTTTTTATGCCTCAAAATTTGAATTAGGTCCCTGGGTTTTTGTGGTGGCTTAGAATTGAAGAAACTTGATTTTTGGTATACTTTGTTTTCGCCTAGGTCTTAGTTTCTGTGATCTGGAGTTGTTTTGGTTTGTTGGAAAACTTTTGGTCGAAACTTTTATATCATTTATGATCCGAATTTGAGTGTGTGTTGCTAAACGTCTTCTAATTGCTATATGTTCGATTAGACGGGGTTGCACACTTATTGCTTATTATTGTGTGTGTGTGTGTGTATGTGTGTGTGTGTATGATGGTTTAGCTGAATTGTCATGACGGATAGCCCCACATGTGATTTCTTGTACAGTTTTGATTTATATTGTTGTATTCATTTGTTCGGGACGAGCTCCAACTTGTAGCCGCCGTTTCCATTTTATATATATTCTTTTATTGGGGCTCAACTAGGATGTGGTCAATGTCATCGTTGTATATATTTATTTCTGTATTAGGATTAACCCAGGAGAAGTGCTCGAGTATTCGGGTTCTAGAGTGTGAAAGGTGATCATCTCATGGTGTTTGAAATCGGGCCGCCACGCTTTAGAATTGGTGGGTTGCTCTCCGCACTTGTAGGGTTATAAAATTGACATGCGGAGGAGTGTCCAAGTTATCGGATTCTATAAAACTACGGGTGACCAACTCATGTTATTGTGGGTGGGTTACCCAGTTTCTAGAATTGGCAGGTAGCTTGCCACACTCGTAAGGGTCTTGGATCAATATTGTAAGAGCTATCCATACGACCGAGGAATGTCGCGTTTTATTTCCGGCTTACATGAATTGCGGGGCTCCTAGTTTATCCGCTATTCCATATTGTTTGATGCATGCCTGTGATGTTATTACATGTCTGTGATGATTTATATATTCTATATATTAGATGCTTCTATATGTTTTGCATCCGCGCTAGCCCTGTCCCTACCCTGCTGTAAGTTAAGTAACCTTACGGTGAAGACCTGGGACCCCGTAGCAAATACGGATGGTATATGCATTCTATTTTGGTTGTTGCTGGTGTGGTTTAGAAACTTTCAATGATGGGACTGCATTATATGCAAGGAAAACAAACCTAATTGATGTTTTCAGAACCAAATTTTGAAAACTGTAGTTATATTCATTTACTTTGCATAGAGGTATTCGGTTAGAAATATCATGCATCTCATTCGATGAAGAAAAAACCTTGATCCTTTTACGGAAAGTTTGCTCTTAAGAAAAAGTTTATGTTTCTATAACTACTCAGTTTTCTTCAAAACCAATCGGTTTTCTACAAAACCAATTGTTTTAAAATGCAAACTCTAAACCATTCCTTTTCAAAACCACTCAAATTCCTACAACGATATCAATTTCATTACGTTAAAGGTTTTTCGCCAAAAACCAGCCGTAGCCCTCCGTCATTTCAGGTAAGTAGCTCATAGTATTCATGCTATGTACGTTGGACTCTATCAAGGCGTAGTGTACAGTAGCTAGGTGATACTTGTTTGTAGCATGGATATACGATTATTTAGGACAGTCGCATATTCATGCTGGTCTCTATTAAGGGCTTATGCAGGTGGGCTTAGATCAATCATGAATAATGACGAGTTAAACTTGACTAGCGACTTATGGCACGTTGGTCTCTATCAAGTCCATGAAGTCATTTGGGACAAAAACCATATCAGGAGTTTCAAATAAAAAGAAAACTTGCCAAGTTTGCACAAACCTTCTGGAGTGTGGTAATTTTGGTCGGCTTCCGTCAAAATTATCACACAATGATAGTTGGGTCTCGATTCCCACTGATGAGTAGGTATTACTCCTCGGGAGTTTTTCACTTCACAATTAGCTAAGTTATTAAGTGTATAGAAAGTGTTAAAGAGATTACGCCTTTACGGAAACAGGTTTATTAAATTGGGTCCATGCGAAAGCACATGGGACCTCCCTCCCTCGGAGTACCAACACCGACCTGGCTGAACGGTTAGTAAGCTTGTAAGGTGTATATGATCCCAACTAGTTCTCTTTTTAGGGTTTGAAGAAGAATTCGAGAAAACAGTGGGAGCCAACCTGATTAGATAAAATGATTAATCAATCTAATTTTGATAGAGTGCATGCTGAGTATTTCTTTTCTCTCTCTAGTTTGCGGCTATGGCTTACCTTAAACTAAAACTCATTAACCAAGTTAACCGAACTTTCTTACACACTTTGGTTTTAGATTGTTATGATTCACGACAAAGTCATATATTTCCCTGCCACTCTTACTATCCCTTTGCTTTCTTTAGAACACTCTGTATCACTACGATTATCCATATTGCTTGGAACGGCTATCGTATAGTTACATACGAACTAGAAAAGGTTGCTTCAGTCGAGGATGGCTACCGGTTCTAGAGAAATTTGAATAGGACTATTCGGTTGTCTTTTCTCTTTACCTTCACTCAGGTTGCGTGTAGCGTCTTGAAAAGTCGTTTTGGTGTTTTCCTGAAATTCGGTGAAAATTCGGTATTTTTCCGAAAACCGTCTTTCTCGATATTTTGCAGTTTAGGGCTAATTATACCTTAAATGGATAGGTAATTACTTGTTTTTAGTAGCTAATGAGTTATTTATGAAATTTTGGTCATTTAAAATTTTTTCCCTATTTTTCAATTTTTTTATATTATTTTAAGCCGGTAAGAAAATACATTAAATAAGCGATAAATACAAATTTTTCCGGGCTAATTTTAATCTCTAAAATTATGATAATTATAATCTAGTGATAACATGAATTTTTAGTAATTTATTTTGATTTTTAACCAATTTTTATGAATTGAAACGAATTTATTGAATTTTGGGCTAAAACTTGCAATTTTTGAGTTGTAGGGGGCCTTTTTGCATAAAATTTCTTTTGTAAAACCCCTCTCTCTTTTTCCTCAGCCCTAGGACAGCCCCACCTTGTGTGAGACCAGAAATTTCTGGCCTCTCTCTTCTTGGTTTCTTTCTTGAGTTAAATTGATAGTTTATGGAATTAATTTAAATATAATGGATAAAGTATGATACATTGACTTTGGAACTTGACCCTTGACCTTCCCACTCACCCCCACACCCTCCCCCATACCTCATTCTGGCCGAAAAACCTGCACCCTCTTCTTCCTCTCTTTTCTTTTCTTTTTTCTTCAATTTCTTCAAGAAAAATACATCAAAATCCATGATTTAATTCAAAAATCCAAACAATTTCCTTATGCTATCATTATCCTTAGCCATTCTTGCTTGAATCTTGGAGCTTGGAAGCCATTCTTTGGAGCAAACTTTCTTGCTTGATCCATAGATCAAGAGGTATAATTTCTATCATGTCAAATTCTTTTGTTTAAGTTCTTATGTTGTATGGTTAGTGTTAAAAGTTAGCTTATTTCTAATCTAGTTTAAAAGAAGTAGTTTGTCTAAACTAGGGTTTTGAACCATGGTGGTTAATTAAGTTGTTTATAGTTAAGTTAGTTGTTAATGAACTAACCTATATAGTTATCTTGTTGATATAGTTTCCATTTATGCTAATTTGGTTAAATTTAGAAGTGTGAAATTGCTTTTTAGGATTTTCAAGAAAAGGATTTTGTATGGAAATGGTATTTGAAACATGATTAGTGAGTTGATTAAGTTTTAGAAACCATTATTTAGTTGATTAAACCTAATTTGTTATCTAGTATTTTGCTAACCTAAATCTAAGAGGTGAACTTGCTAATTGGGGTTGAAATTAGTGTTAATTAAGTTTTTCAAGTATGGATTTTGATTTGCAATTGCTATTTATAAAAAAAATCAAGAAAGGGTTTGGTTGTGGAATATAGGTTTTGGAGCATGGTTAATGTGTTGTAATTAGTGTTTGTAGATTGCTTGTAGTGTGGTTGGGTGATTGTGCTATATTGTTTTCGTTTTGTCGCAAATCGGCGATTTTTGCACCGATTTTGGGACGCTATGCTTACTAGATTTTTATATAAATTATGTGATGGACTATTTTTGATATCTTGATGATTGTAATGGCTTGTCCTACGACTTTTAGGATGCGTGAGTGCGGTTTTTTGGGTAGTCGGGTTTTAGTTTTGCCGGGCGACCCAAATCGGCGTTTTTTTGGCAGTTTTTGCGATTTTCGCGTGTGTTCCGCGCACCTTGCGCACGTTGTACCTAGTTAGCGAACTTTAGTTGTTTCGTTGGGGTTTTGCGTCGTTCTTGATATGTAACCTTATATTTGGTATTGATGTAAATTCCAGGTTCGGTCGCGGAGACGTCAGACGCGGCGCGAAAGGGAAAGGCGGTGATTGGACACAGCTAGCCAGGGATTCCGGTGAGTAGATTTAACATCTACGGGGGACGATCGTTTGGATGGCGCAAGTCGCCCGATAGATTTAGTAAACTGGAAAATAGTAAATTGGATAACCACTTGTGACATTAGAATAATAATACTGGCATGATAATTGCTGCAATTAGATCAATATGTTATACCCATATACGCAAACTCAATTGTAGGACACATGCACCATTACCAGGTTTTATATGCAGCACGAGCACTATTCATGCTTACACACACACCCTGGTAATTGCCATGCCACCACACTAGATAACTTTTAAATTGAAACCTTTTACTAATTGATACTTAAACTGGTACTATTGCCTTTAATTCCTTAAAAATGAAACCGTAGTATTGCTATTCATGTGCATGTACTTCATCATATTAATTGTTCATGCTTAATACATTAATCACACATCGCAACTTGATTATTGATATCATATGCATTCATTATCATAGATATATGCACTTATGAGGATTTCTTGAGATTTTATGATATTGCTGGATTTCGGGGGAAAGCCGCAAAATTTCTAAACTTATTATATTTTTAAAATATGTAAATTGCGGTTTTCTAGTGATGTAAGTGTCGTCCACCATGAGTTTGCTGTGGATTTGGAAATCCGTGTCGAGGAGTGGAGGAACCGGCACGGGTACATGGTGGGCCCGGTAAGGTACCCCGGGGCAAGAGGAATGTGGTGATGACGTTGAGCCTGGCAGGGGACGGATTACCTACCGGTGACTGTTTGGGACGGCGGATATCCAGAGGATACCGACCGTGGCCGCTAGAGGATGAGATATTGATATTTGAGATGGGTCAGCCGGACGGCTGAGGCCAGAGATACATTTATGAGATTTGAGACAGCTTTTGGGTGTCGTTGCTGGACACCGATTTTCGTCGATTCATTGACATTATGCTAGCATTCTAAAAGAGTTTCAAAAACAAAAGAGAATAAATATTTCTTATATATACATATTGAGACCTCAGATATTCATGTTGCATACATATTAGCACACTGATATGATATACACACCTGCTAGTGCATCCAGACATACCTGTATTTTAGATGCTAGGATGCTTGTGTGCATGCATACGATAGCCTTTGCAGATGTTATTTATTACTCACGAGTTGGCAACTCACCCCCGTTGTGCCACAGTCTTTTGCAGGTCCGCTCCGTCAGTTCAGTAGCGGCGGGCGCACTTGTTTTTTTGTCTCTTTTGCCTGAGCTCGAGATTTGCTCATAGGTGGGTTATGTTATCATTTTTGTACCACTTGTATATTCTTTGTATCTAGTGTACTCCATCTACTGTTTTTAGCAGATTTATTGTATATTGACCTAGAGATGAGACTGTGAGGTTTGTGGATTTTATGCTGTATTTTGGGGTCGAGCTCACTTGAGCCGACATGCTACTTTTCATGCTTCCTTATGCTTTATTATGATTATTATGCTTGTTGTCATTTACATTGCGTGGGATTTGTGACCGCCTTATGGCGAAGAGCTAGCTCCCGCTTGGGGATGCCCTATTTTGTTGGATTCATGTATATATTTTGTTGTACCCAGTTTTGGGGGCCAGTATTTACAAAGGAGACTCTGCCGAAATTTTCGGGAAAAATTGGTATTGTTTTTAAAAAGGGTTTTACATGACTTATTTGATAACTTGCTTTCAAACGATTGGGTTTTCTTCACTCTTTTGCTTAATTGGTTTTGTTTTCTGGGCTTTGGCTTACTTATTTTACGGACGTCTTTAGACGTTTCGTAAACTTAAGTGCCAGTCACGTTCCGTACCCTGCGGGTCGTGACATTGCGAGAGCTCCTTGAATTAGGAGAGTACACATTTTACACTTGTTAGATAGTTTTCTTCCAAACCTTAGGTCAGTGCCGAAAGGTAGGAAAGGAAGAAAATCAATTAGGCTAGGTGTGGTGTACTAAGATAAGATGTAGAGACATATAAAAGGATTGAAATGAGGGCAAAGGAAATTGCGACTACTATCATGAATCTGAATAGTGGAAGATATATTATTAGGAATACCTGGCAACCCCCTAAAAACAATTTCATGTTTCGGTTTTTCTGTGTGTTGTTTATGAGAACCGTTTGATTAATTCTGACTCTAGGGTATGTATGTACCATATTTGGATCTCACATGTATACGGTGTTACATATGCTGAGTAGGAGTAGATATTGAGAAATGGACGATTTGATCCTCAATATCGGAATTCATAGCAATTGGTGATATTAGATTAAATCGCCTGCATCTTTCTAATGGCAAATATTTGGTTTTGAATAATCGTTATTATGCACCAATTTTTAAAATAATATATCTGTATCTTTATTTCATAAAATGAGATATAAATTTTCAAAAATTGTGTTCTAAACATTTACTTTTTATAGTTGAGAATAAGATAAGGTGTATTGAATAACGGAATAGACGTTCTCAACTAAAACACAGTTTTTCAATTTACGACACATGGAGTTTAAGTTAGTATACTCTTAGGACTTATACATGCTAATGTATGTTATCCGGTTTCCTTTAGGATAAGGGGTTGGTAATCTTACTTTATTCACGTTACCTATAAGTTCTCTTATTTTAGACACGCATTCGTTAAAATCCAAGGTCTAAAGATTTTGAGAAATTTATAGGTATGAGAATAAAGTAGAGAATCATACGTTGGAAGTATCAAGATTTTTTGAAGTGATCGAAGATGTAGATACTTATGCTAGGTATTCCATCGTAATAATACTGAGAACTTGATTCTCTCACAGGTTACTCATCCGTGGGTGCGCTCGTTGGTGAGTAATGTTGTATGGCCTTTTTTTCCATTTAGGTGATATGCACTGGAAACAGCTGCATGAAATTTGAATCTGGTTCCATCTAAATTAGTGTCTTTGATTCTATATGGACATAGATTGGTTGCATATCTTAAGCTTGTTAAGATATGGAGTTATCTGATTTCTGTTTAAAAGTATAATCCGGACAAACTCAAGGCAAGATTCGGTAATGGCAGTTTGTGGATTATCCCAAGCATTCGCTAGGGTTTTGCTTCTACCATTTTCAAGATCAATAGTTGTATTGCTCTTAACTCGCCACCTTTTTATAAAAGGATTTTTTTGCAAAAGAAACTAAAGAGGTATGATAGAAATGGAAGTGATTCCACAATCACAAACGGTTACTGAAAAACTAAAGAGGTATGATAGAAATGGAAGTGATTCCACAATCACAAACGGTTACTGAAAATTTAGTAGAACCTGAGAATTCAATTGGACTTGACAAACCTTATCCACTTCGCAGATTTTAGTAGATGGCCTTAGCCACCTGAGAGATACTTCAGTTTCCTCGTAGACGGTGATAGGGAGTTCAGCATCATGGTTGTGATGGCCCTACTAGTAATCAGTAGGCCATGAAAAGTGGTGACTTCCAAATGATGGCTGGATGTTGTTAGTAATATGTATGCCCTAGAGGCCATTACTGTACATACGATGTATATTGTAGTGGATGCTTAGACATATATAGGGAGGACTTTCTTGCTCGACATGATAGTATGCTATCTGGTTACTCTTTATCTTAACATGTGCTCAGATTTTCTCAATGTTATATGTTGATAAAGCCCTTAGGATTAGTACTAGACCACCAGGATTATGATGCAGATCATACTAGTGGGGACAGTGTAGTCGCTAAGTACGTCCTTCAAATGTTCCTAGTCATGGGAGTACCGAGACAGGGAATCGATACTCCAGAGTAGACTAGCATATGCGCTTCTTGACCCATATGATGGGCGATGGATGATCCCATATCCATTGGTGTTTGACATCAGAGAAAGTATACGGGTGCTCAGTGAAGACTGGGTACACTGGACGGACTCGCCGAGAACTCCTAGATGGTATTATACCTCACGTCAGATGGCAGTTCTCTGGTGACACTGGTACAGATTAGTCTATAGACCCGAGATTGTCATAGAGTCTTGTGTGATTCCCACTGTGCTTTGATTTCCACCTCACCACGTCCATGGGTACGTGCAAAACGGTGGCTTTTGGGTACAGTCCCGAATCACATGGAGGCAATGAGCGATAGGAGGGGTTTCGTCTCTCCCGATATAGGGAGTTGATGTTGCGCTGTGTTCGATTGGCTATAACTGGAAATCCCTGGCCAGGGTTGCTGAGATTTACTGGTAAGTGTTATCAGTAGTTTATTGAACTGTTATAGACCTAATATCGACACGACTTATCGGTTACTGGGGTCTGACGTTTACCACCCCTAGACTGCATATGCGACATATCAGACGAAGAGACTGGACTGTACGGGAGTGTTACTAATTGGATTCACAGGAGAATGTACAGGCTTGCTTGTTGATCTTCTGATCGCTCAATACCCGGGTGGCCGTTACTTTTAGCAGACCGCTTGCGGCTTGTGGGTGTTTGATATGATCATCACCTACTACCGGTGTATTGACGAGTCTTTAGAGTCCTACACAGAGGTTTCCTGGCTCAAGCGAAACGGAGTAGGAGAGCATATGTGATATGTGCAGGACCGAGATTGATGCGTGTATATGATACCGCATTCTATTCTCGCGATGTGTGACATGATTGGTTATATGTGATATAGCCGAGTTATCGGATCAAGCGTTGATTCGATAAGATGTTGCATTTCATATTAGTCGGTTATATGTGATATAGCCGGATTATTAAATCAAGAGTTGATTTGATAATTTAATTTATAATTATATATTTGATATATTGTGTTACATTAACTAATATTTAGCTCACTAATGATTTCTTTTCTCGCTTGGTGTGCACATTGTATATATGTGATATGTATATTTGTGTACATGTATTGTGTCATGCTTGATGATACATACAAGATGGGTGTATGAGATTAATACCATACTAGGGTTAAGTTAGGGTTTCTATTTATGTTAAGCTAATTCAAAAGAGATTGAGTTTGTTATGCTAAAACTTGGACAAAAGCTTTTGGATAAGCTTTGACAAAGTCAACTCTTTTGTCTAGTTAAAGATATTTATCAAACCCAACCCTTAACCATAGTGTGTGGTTTATTCTCTACATGAGTCAAGTATGATAGCTTTAACTCAACCATGGATACAATAATTGATTTGGATGAATTATTCATGAGTTCTTCTTCTTCTTCTTCAAGCTCCATGAAAAGCTTTCTAGCTTCAATGGAGGTATGAGAAATAATGTGAGAAAATCAATTCTAAAGTGAGCCCACCTCCTACTTCTTCATCCTCTACCACTTGCCATGTAGTAGAGTGTGTTCTCTTCACAAAGTTCATGACCTAGTGAAGGAATAGCTTGAGTTAGTGTCTTCTCGACGTAGATCATCTTCGGCCTCGAAGTCATCGAAGCAAGCACGTTCGTTTCTTCATAGAGGCTCTCTAGAGTCCGGAGTTTACAATCGCAGCGAAGGGGACTACTACACGGAGCTATATGAAGTGAATGACCGGTCTACAAATGTTGTAATCTCTAACTCTTAGATGTAAAGTTGTTTACATGCATGTTTAACCCTAAGTCTCTAGTTAAGATCTTGGTTAGGGTTTGTTTAGCACCCAAAAAATTTTAAAGTAGCATGATTGATGCTTGCCAAAACCTTCACAAGGTGCTATACTAACCCTATAGTGGTATCAGAGCCAAGCTAGAGTATTAGGCGTTGTCTAGACGAAATTTGAAGTCCGATCAAACTCCGAAACCCCGTAAAAACCTAGTTTCTGGAAAAAATTTCAAAAGTTGGAATTTTTCATATTAAAAATACTCAGAAAATCATGCAGGGAATTCTAAGGATTACTGTGAAGTACGAAGCCACAACTCACTCAAGTGACCGCGGAACCGCAGCCAAACCATGCTTTTGGCGGCGGTTCCGCGGCCAATTTTTGGAGTAAGGGGCTAATACTTCAGGGGTTTATTCTTGGGTATTTTTTCATGTTCTGGCAATTTTTAATTCTACTCAAGTGTTGAGATTTCTGGGATATATTGGGAACTCGTTGATTCGATCGGAAAGTTTAACTTCGTTTATCTTTTTCCGGGTAATTTAGAACGTGTTAAAAGGTTCGAACGGATATCAATAACTCACTTTTTCCCCTGTTGAAAAACTTTCAAGTGTTGGATTTTTCCAGAGTTTAAAACTTTCAGAAAAACATGCAAGCGAATCTGTGGACCCCCTAGAAGAACATAACCTTAACTCGATTATGTGACCGTCAAAACCGCCACTGAACCATATGGTTTGTGGTAGTTTAGCGTTGCCACATGTGAGGCGTTGGTTTGACCCTTCTACGGCTGGTTCATAGCAGCTGTGACATGTTCTGGGACTTTTTGAACTCCGCTCAAGTGTTGAGCTATTTGGGAAATCTTGGGTGTTTGTTTATTCGATCGGAAAGTTTAACATTGTCTATTTATCTGGAATGTGATACAATATTTGGAATCCACAAGTAGTTATGAGATAACTAATTTGAATGTTATAAATCTAGCAGTTTTTAGTCTCATTTGATCGGTTGCCACGGAATTTTGATGTGATCAAAAGTCCGTCGCAATCACGTAGCGTACACGAATACTCGCCGAGTAAACTTAATAGATAGCCATGACCCATAGCCCCGACCAAGTGACTGTAGGAGAACCCCGTCGCCAAAAGCATCCGTTCGGGTGCTCGCGGCAGCGGTGTTCCGCCTTAGTGCACTTCGTCGACGGCATCGGGGGTGCGGCCGTCTACTAAAGTTTTCGACGAGCATTCGATCAGGATGTCGGGAATCTTGTTGAATTGCCCGACTAGATATTGAAAAGTGTTTTCAAGATCGAGACTAAAATGCGGGGTTTATAATTGTTAGGCATGCGATGTCTAAGGAATTCATTTGGTTAGGCATGAGATGTCTAAGGTGGTTGCGGATTCCAACTGTTGTAGTTTTACACTTTCTTTTCTGCGACCGTAAGTGTAATATGTGGTGTATCGCCGGTTTCGTTGCTATACATCAACGACAATTGAGATACGCATATTTACTTACGTTGATGACATGTGATGTTATGCGTTGCTGTGATATGTTATATTGGATCGTCGTGTTTTGAATAGCCGGGGGTTTTATGTGAGATGAGGGTTTTTATTTTCATTCATGTAAAATTCATTGTATGTAATATTCTTTTATTGGGGCACTTCCGGGTTGAGGATGATGTCACCATTGTATATTATTTACTTTTCCGCATTAGGATAGACCCAAGGCGGGGAGCACAAGTAACCGGGTTCTAGGGTCCACTGGGAGACCATCTCGAGGAGTCGAGACCGGGTCTTCTAACTCTAGAATTAATAGGGTTGCTTGCCGCTCTCGTAGGGGTCTAGGGATGTGGGTTTGCCTATTCATCGCGACCGTGGAATCCGTGTTTTACACTAGCTTAACTTAAAACACGGAATTCCTTGAATATCCAATATTTCATATGTGTTTCTTCTGCTGCAATGTTCTGTGATGAGATCATATTACTGCCTGAGATGAATGTTTATATTATATATTTGAGATATATGTTATATTGTTGATTTCGTTTCAAATGTGATGCTTGTGAAGCATAATAAAATGGGACTTCATTAATGAGATTAATGAAACAAAAAGAAACCTAAAGATGTTGTAGAAACTTGTTTAAAAAAAACCGGTAGCTCTAGTTCTTGCTTTGCATAGCGGTATTCCTTGTAGAATATCCAGCACCTTATTCAATAAGGAAAGAACCGAGATCCCTTCACCGGGAGTGACCTCTTTAGCGAAACTAGCAGATACTACACACTCGGTTTGTCTTTTGATTGCTTTTATAGTTTTTGCTTTGCACAGCGGTATTTGTGAAATATCCTGCACCTTATTCGATAAGGAAAGAGCCGACGATCCCTTCACCGGGAGTGACCTTTTTAGCAAAACTAGTAAAAGCCTAAAAAACACTCCATTTAAAATCACTCGATTCTACGACGATATCAAGTTCATTACGCAAAAGGTTTTCTTAAAAACCTGTCATAGCCCTCTGTCATTTTAGGAAGTAGAGTACTTAGTATTCGTGTTGCGTATGTCGACTATAGTTGAGGCGTAGTGTACGGTAGCTAAGTGATGTCTTCCTACACAGCATATAATGCGATTAATTAGGACAGTCATGTGATTATGTCGACCATAGTTGAGGGTCTTGTGGGTGGGTCTAATTAATCATGAAATGACGGGAAGAACTTGACTAGTGCTTATGATATTTTGACCATAGTTAAGGTCATAAGTACTAGGGGCAAAATATTATCGGGAATTTTAAGTGTTGAAATTTGCAATGAGATTGCATACCTTCTATGAGATAGTTGGATCCCGATACCCACTGCGAGTAAGAGTTACTCCTGGAAGAGCTTTACACATTACAATTAGCCGATCGAGTAGGTGTCTAGAAAGGTGTTAACGGGGTTACGCCCCTTGGAAAACGAGATTTATTTTAATTAGGTCCATGCGAAAGCACGGGGAACCTCCCTCAAAGTACCGACACTGGCCTGGCTGAAAGATTGGCGAACTTGTAGAGTGTAATTAATCCCGGCTAGTCTTAACTTTTAGGGTTTGAAGGAAGATTTGACTAAAACAGTGGAAGACATCCTGGTTAGATATATTAATAACCAATCTAATCTTGCAAGAGCATACGCTGAGTGTTTTCTTCTCTCTCTCTCTCCAGGTAGCGACCATGTGACGCCTTAATCAAGATAATAACACGGATATATTGACCGAACCCGCTAGTTATACCGCGCTAGGGAACGTTGGTCCCGCTCCAACTTATAATTATTATAAGACCGAGCAGGAAATAGGGGATTACCAGAATTCCCGTGCCGCCCAAACGAAGATAGTACATGCCGATGCATCTTCTTCAGGTGTGTTCATTACCAAGAACTGTTTCTCAGTATCCTTTACGTCCTGGGTATGAGATACCGAATCAGGATCCCGCAAATGTAATTTGTTACATGGGCTACAGATAGGTAGAGAGCTGAGAACGGGTGATAAGTTTTAAGAGTTGGAAACGATGCAAGTGTTGCAGCCAAGTCTGTTGGCAGTTATCACCCTGTATTACCAGAATACATTGATTCTGAACGAATGTTATTAGATACCGAACCTGATATACAACATCATATCAGTCTCTTTATTAGTAAAGAAGGATATAATTTTGTATTGTTGGATAATGTTTTGAATATTTCCTATATCAAGAGTTGATCGGTTCAGGCACGTTATCTAAAAACATAGACGTTCTAAATCAAATCACGGTTCTTAACGTACAGAACACACACAAGAGGAAGAGTTCAGAAATGAACGAATCCTTCTTGAGGCATTGTAGACTAGGTCATATCAATGCGACCCGACTAGCTGAAGTTACATAAAGATGAATATTTAAATTAGTTTGGATTTACATCTTGTAAAACTTGCCAGTCATGTCACAAAGATAAAATGACCACAGCTCCGTTTATTAAAAACAAAGAAAGGGTTAGTGAACTCTTGGGATTGATACATGAGGATGTATGATAGTCCCATGTCTACATATGCTAGGACAGGTTTTTTGTACTTCATTACATTCACTGATGATCTCTCAAGATTCAGACATATGTTCCTGTTGAAACACAAGTCCAAAGTTTTTGAGATAATCACAGAATATAAGTTAGAAGTAGAGAACCAAAAACGGGTATAAGTATTATGTCCTTTTGATGTGATCAAGGAGGAGAATACTTGAGCACGGAATTCCTGGAGTATTCTAAAGGAGAATGAGATTCTCACTCAGCATTACTCCTCCGTATACACCACAGCACGTCGGTGTATCGGGACGGAGCAATCACACCCTATGTGATATGGTGTGCTCTATGATGAGTACTACTGAGTTGTCTATTTTCTTTTGGGGTTATGCACTTGAGAAGTTGCATACCTATTGAATAGGGTTCCAACCAAATCAGAAGCCTACGACTCCATATATGATATGGTATGGGAAGAGCCCATCTCTTAAGGAAGTTAAGATTTGGGGTTGTCCGACCTATGTCAAAAGCAAAATATGGACAAGCTCGAGGCAAGATCTGCTCTGTGGAAGTTTGTTGGATATCCCAAGCATTCGCAAGGGAATATCTTCTACCAAACTGAGGAACAAAAGATGTTTTGTTTTCTCAGCATGCCATCTTTGGGAAAGGGAATTTCTTGTGAAGAAATTAATGGTCATAAGGTAAAACTGGAAGTAGTTCTAGCTAAAACAAACTGCAGCTGATAATTTGGTAGAACCGGAGGATTCAATAGTTTCCAACGAACCTCAGCCTTTCCGCCGATCTGGTAGGGTTCCTCATCCACCTGAGAGATACTTCGGTTTCTCTATGACAGTGGGAGCAAGGATTGCATCATGAGATGATGACCCAACTAGTTTCGAGTAGGCCATTAGGAGTGAGGACTCTGTGAGTATGGGTGGATGCTTAGCGATCTGAGATGGAATCCTTATACACCAACAAAGTATGGACTTTGGTTGCTTTATCTGAAGAGTTAAATCCTCATCAGGAGCAAGTATATCTTGAGAAGATTACTTAGTGTACATGGAAAAGTTGAGACTTTCAAAGTTATGCTTAAGTCCATCCAGATCCTACTTGCCACTGCTACATACCATGACTGCGATATCTGGCGGTTGGGTGTCATGACTACTTTTCTAAATAATGATTTGGAAGAGAGCATCTATAAGTACACAGCCAAAGGGCTTCGTAGACAGTGGGAGCAGCGGAAAGTGTGCAAGTTGTTTTATGCGATAAATCAGGCATCGCAGAGTTGGAACGTTTGTTTTGATGTGATAGTCAAAGAGTTTGACTTCATCAAAATGGTAGATGAACCAAGTATATACAAAAAGGTAGTAGGGAGTATGGTGGTGATCCTCGTATAGTACGTGGATAACATACTCTTGATAGGGAAAAAGTTTCCTATGCTATGCTCGGTCAATCTCCTCTTATCACAAAGATTCTCCATATAGGATCAAGGTGATACCTTCTAAATCCTGGGTTATGGATCTATGAGATAGATCTAATTGGATGTTAGGATTCTCACTAATTGTAGTGAGATGGTATCAATAGATCCGGGGGAAAATCACTGGAAATGTTCCAGGGTGATAAGGACGACTGAATGTCAGTCACAGGTATTGTCTTTACCCTCAGTGGAGGGACGGTATGTTTGAAGAGTTCCAAGCTAGATACCGTAACTTACTAGACGATTAAAGGCAAAATACATCGTTATCAAGGATGCTACCAAAGAGGCTGTCTGGATATATATGAGTTCATGAGATGAATTTCATTCCTACCATTGTGTGACAATGGAGTTGTGGCTTAGGCCTAGGAACCCCCATCCCATCTGTGATTCAGACATATTCTTAGGCAGTATCACCTAATCATGGAGATGGTTAATCTCCATGGAGATCGAGGTTAGGAGAGTAGACTCAGAGGACAACAACGCGGATCCACTCACAAAGGCCTATTTCCCAGTAGAGATTTTTATGGGATGGTTGAGTATGAGATACTTCAACCACAGCTGATTGTTGGGTATACGATACCACAACAGATGGCCCTAGTGCAAGTGGGAGATTGTTAATAACATGTATGTCCTAGAGGCCATTACTGTACATACGATATATATTGTAGTGGATGCTTGGACATATATAGGGAGGACTTTCTTGCTCGACATGATAGTATGCTATCTGGTTGCTCTTTATCTTAACATGTGCTCAGATTGTCTCTATGTTACATGTTGATAAAGCCCTTAGGATGAGTACTAGACTACCAGGATTATGATGCAGATTATACTAGTGGGGACAGTGTAGTCGATAAGTACATCCTTCAAATGTTCCTAGTCGTGGGAGTACTGAGACAGGGAATCGATACTCCAGAGTAGACTAGCGTATGCGTTTCTTGACCCATATGATGGGCGATGGATGATCCCATATCCATTGGTGTTTGACATCAGAGAAGGTATACGGGTGCTCAGTGGAGACTGGGTACACTGGACGGACTCGTCGAGAACTCCTAGATGGTATTATACCTCATGTCAGATAGCAGTTCTCTGGTGACACTGGTACAGGTTAGTCTGTAGACCCGAGATCGTCAAAGAGTCTTGTGTGATTCCCACTGTGCTTTGATTTCCACCTCACCACGTCCATGGGGATGTGCAAAACGGTGGCTTTTGGGTACAGTCCCGAATCGCATGGAGGTAATGAGCGATAGGAGGGGTTTCGTCTCTCCCGGTATAAGGAGTTGATGTTGCCCCATGTTCGATTGGCTATAACTGGAAATCCCTGGTCAGGGTTGCTGAGATTTACTGGTAAGTGTTATCAGTAGTTTCTCGAACTGTTATAGACCTCATATCGACATGACTTATCGGTTACTGGGGTCTGACGTTTACCACCCCTAGACTGCATATGCGACATATAAGACGAAGAGACCGGACTGTACGGGAGTGTTACTGATTGGATTCACAGGAGAATGTACAGACTTGCTTATTGATCTTCTGATCGCTCAATACCCGGGTGGCCGTTACGTTTAGCAGACCGCTTGCGGCTTGTGGGTGTTTGATATGATCATCACCTACTACCGGCGTATTGACGAGTCTTTAGAGTCCTACACAGAGGTTTCCTGGCTCAAGCGAAACGGAGTAGGAGCGCATATGTGATATGTGCAGGACCGAGATTGATGCGTATATGTGATACCGCATTCTATTCTCACGATGTGTGACATGATTGGTTATATGTGATATAGCCGAGTTATCGGATCAAACGTTGATTCGATAAGATGTTACATTTCATATTAGTCGGTTATATGTGATATAGCCGGATTATTAAATCAAGAGTTGATTTGATAATTTAATTTATAATTATATATTTGATATATTATGTTACATTGACTAATATTTAGCTCACTAATGATTTCTTTTCTCACTTGGTGTGCACATTGTATATATGTTTGTGTACATGTATTGTGTCATGCTTGATGATACATACAAGATGGGTGTATGAGATTAATACCATACTAGGGTTAAGTTAGGGTTTCTATTTATGTTAAGCTAATTCAAAAGTGATTGAGTTTGTTATGCTAAAGCTTGGAAAAAAGCTTTTGGATAAGCTTTGACAAAGTCAACTCTTTTGTCTAATTAAAAATATTTATCAAACCCAACCCTTAACCATAGTGTGTGGTTTATTCTCTACTTGAGTTAAGCATGATAGCTTTAACTCAACCATGGATGCAATAATTGATTTGGATGAATTATTCATGAGTTCTTCTTCTTCTTCTTCAAGCTTCATGAAAAGCTTTCTAGCTTCAATGGAGGTATGAGAATGTGAGAAAATCAATTCTAAAGTGAGCCCACCTCATACTTCTTCATCCTCTACCACTTTCCATGTCGTAGAGTGTGTTCTCTTCACAAAGTTCATGACCTAGTGAAGGAATAGCTTGAGTTAGTGTCTCCTCGACGTAGATCATCTTCGACATCGAAGTCATCGAAGCAAGCACATTCGTTTCTTCATAGAGCCTCTCAAGAGTCCAGAGTTTACGATCGCAGCGAAGGGGACTACTACACGGAGCTATATGAAGTGAAGGACCGGTCTATAAAGGTTGTAATCTCTAACTCTTAGATGTAAAGTTGTTTACATGCATGTTTAACCCTAAGTCTCTAGTTAAGATCTTGGTTAGGGTTTGTTTAGCACTCAAAATTTTTTAAAGTAGCATGATTGATGCTTGCCAAAACCTTCACAAGGTGCTATGCTAACCCTTCAGATGCTTTATATTCTAGTTGGACTTCCCTCACTTTAGCAAATTATGGAATTTGTTGGGTGCTCCTGAAGGGGTAACACCCATTAAGAGCAAGCAGATCTTTCGAGATCTGTGCAGGTGAAAAGCTATTAACCTAATAAGGCTAGACTTATTGTAAAGATTTTCGTCAAATACCCAGTTTACCTCAATCAGAGCAAAGCTCTGTTTAAATTCTAAGGTGGGAAAAGAAACAATACTTCTGTTTTTCTCCAATCAGAGCAAAGCTCTGTCTTGAAAATTAAAAAGAAAATTAAAGTTAAAATAAATGAAGTAGCGTACTCTATAAGAGCAAAGCTCTTGAAGAAAGAAAGGAAAAAAAAAAACTGCTCTGCGCGCTGCGCAGTGCACGCAACTGCGCGCCGTGCGCGCTGCGCTGCGCAGTAAAAAAAAAATAATAAAAAAATAATAATAAAAATAAAAAATAAAAAATAAAGTAAAAAATTTTTATTGCGCGACACGTGTCTGCGCAGTTGCGCAAACGCTGCACGACACGTGTCACGCGCTGAGAAGTTATGCAAAAAACAGAATAAAGATTTGAGGAAATCTTTTCTGTTTTTGTTAAAACAAGAAGATTTCTTCTGTAAAACAGAGCCCTTCGGATTAAAGATCCAACGGTGGGGAAAATTCTCCAAATCACTCAGAGAATGATCTCTTTAACAAACTTTAACTAATTTATGGGCACTATAAAAAGGACCCTAGACCTCATTTCAAAGGGGAGGAACACCTTGCTAAAAAAAAAAGAGAGAAGAGAACCCTTGAGAACTCTTGAAGAATAAAAAAAAGGTAAAAACGCTTGAAAGAAGAGAAATTTCTCTTGTGAACAAGATCATGGATCTTCAATAAATAAATAAATAAAATAAAAATAAAAATAGTGCCTTGCACTTGTTTTATGAACCATCGGTTCTTGAACCTAAAAGGTTCTTAAATTAATAGTGCTTTGCACTTTCATGAACCTTTGGTTCTCTGAGATAAGAAAAACAAGAAAAACTTGTTTTTTCTTAGATCTAAAAAAAAATAGTGCCTTGCACTTGTTTTATGAACCATTTTCTTAAATCTAAAAAAAAATAGTGCCTTGCACTTGTTTTATGAACCATCGGTTCTTGAACCTAAAAGGTTCTTAAATTAATAGTGCTTTGCACTTTCATGAACCTTTGGTTCTCTGAGATAAGAAAAACAAGAAAAACTTGTTTTTTCTTAGATCTAAATCAAATAGTGCCTTGCACTTTGTTTTATGAACCATCGGTTCTTGAACCTAAAAGGTTCTTAAATTAATAGTGCTTTGCACTTCTTATGAACCACTGGTTCTCTAAAACAAGAAAAAACAGAAATAAAAAAAATAGTGCTTTGCACTTTTATGAACCTTTGGTTCTTGAAATAAAAAGAAAAACTTGTTTTTCTTTGATCTAAATTAGATCAAGAAATCAAATAGTGCTTTGCACTTCTTTTATGAACCATTGGTTCTTGAATCTAAAAGATTCTCAAATTAATAGTGCTTTGCACTTATAAATTTGCACTGTTGTGCTTTTTGATTGGCGCAAAGCGCTTGATAAATGCAATGCATTTTCTAAAGGGCCAGGCCCAAACCAAAAAGACCTAGTAGGCCTAATTAAATTGCAGTGCAATAAAAGGGGCAGAGCCCAAACAAAATAGATGCTCTGCATCATTTATAAAAGGGCAGAGCCCAAACAAAACAAAAATAATGCAATGCATTATTTAAAAAGGGGCAAAGCCCTAACTCAGGCCTAATTGGCCAAACACAAATAAAAATGTTGAACATTCAACTGGACTTAGCCCAGTCATGGCCATAAGTCCTCAAATTAAATTGACTGAGCACGGCTGCTCCCTAAATGAATTTACATCCGGTTCGAGGGTACATCTCCGAACTCCTCCGACAGCTATCGTTGTAATCCTTCAACGACGTCAGAGAGGTGACGGGTCCCAACGACCACACATGAATATGGACTGCGGGGTCCTTAAACTCGTGGACCGAAACGTCCCTAAACTAATATCAGACCGAAACGTCCCTAAACTAATATTGGACCACCACGTCCCTAAACTGGAATATGAACCACCACGTCCCTAAACTGGCACAATAGAGCCCAAATGCTCTTTTGTCGGACCTAAACAGTCCCGTTAAGTTGATCTTAGTCTCAAACTGGACTAACGTATCCTTAACAAACGTTTGAGTCGATCTTAGCCTCAAAAATGGCTAATGTATCCTCCAAACAGACTTTAGTCCCAAATTGGACTATGAATCTCCCAAGCTGGAACAATAGGGTCCAAACGCTTTTTTGTCAGATCTAAACGATCACGTTAAGTGATCTTAGTCTCAAACAGGACTAACGTATCCTTAACGAACGTTTAAGTTGATCTTAGCCGCAACGCGACTAACGTATCCTTAAACTAAAAACACCAAACCCAAATATAAGTAAATACGGATTTGGACTAATCCACGTCCTACGGGCGACGGCATTACTCAGTCTCCGTATACAATCCACGGGCAACTACAAACAAAACAAACATACACGACACGAAGTGAAATTCTGGAGAAGGAGAAAGTTGTTACCGCGATGCGGTAGCGTAATTAACTGCAGGGGCTTGCGCCTGCAGGGAAGAGCGTCCCCACAATCAAAAAACCCTCACCCTGAGAGGGAATCTGACGAAGTCTGCTACATCGGCCGCATCCATCTAAACCTCCGATGCAAGATGCCATAAATCAACTTGGCATTTTCGGAGAGGTAGACGGATAAAACCAAATAGCATCTGCCCCGAATCTCAGCGTCAGGCTATCGCGGTCCTGTGCGCCGCCTTTCGGAGGGGAACAGATCTTCCCCCAATCAGAGCAAGGCTCTGTTTGAATTTCAAAAATTCAAAATTTTGAAGGAACGCTTCAGATCCCGTGCGCTGCGCGCAATTTGCCACGTGTCAGAAGTTGACTCGGCAGCATAACGCCCAAGGCAGTGCGTCCAATCAGAGCAAGGCTCTTTAAAAAGCAAAAGCAACGCTCAGGTGCGCAAGCGCACCGCTGCGCGACACGTGTCTGCGCAGTTGCGCGAACACAACTGCGCAAGCGCACCGCTGCGCGACACGTGTCTGCGCAGTTGCGCAAACGCTGTTGCGCAAGCGCACCACAGCGCGCCACGTGTCTGCGCAGTTGCGCAAGCACAACTGCGCAAGCGCACCGCAGCGCGCCACGTGTCTGCGCAACTGCGCAAGCGCACCGCAGCGCGCCACGTGTCTGCGCAGTTGCGCAAACGCTGTTGCGCAAGCGCACCGCAGCGCGACACGTGTCTGCGCAGTTGCGCAAGCACAACTGCTCAAACGCACCTCTGCGCGACACTTGTCTGCGCAGTTGCGCAGACACAGCTGCGCAAACGCCTTACTGCGCGACACGTGTCACGCGCTGGTGAGTTGCGCAACAACAGAATGAAGATTTGAGGAAATTTTTTCTGTTCTTGTTAAAACAAGAAGATTTCTTCTGTAAAACAGGGGCCCTTGGATCAAAGATCCAATGGTGGGGAAAATTCCCCAAATCACTCAGAAAAAGATCTTTTTAACAAATTTAACTAATTTTTGAGCACTATAAAAAGGACCCCAAACCTCATTTCAAAGGCATGATCTGGTTTTAAAAAAAAAAGAAGAGAGAAGAGAACTCTTGAGAACTCCTTGAGAATACAAAAAAAGAAGGTAAAAACCTTTGAGATAAGAGAAAATTCTCTTAAAGAATAGATCATTGATCTAAAAAACAAGATCAGTGATCTTCAATAAATAAATAAATAAATAAATAAAAATAATAATAAAAATAGTGCCTTGCACTTGCTATGAACCTCTGGTTCTCTGAGACATAAAGAAAGAAAAGATTTCTTTCTTTTCTTTGATCTAAATTTAGATCAAGAAATTAAAAAGTGCTCTGCACTTCTTTTCCTGAATCTAAAAGATTCTTGGTGCTTTGCACAAATGCAATGCATTACTTGAAGGGCTAGGCCCAAATCAAAAAGACCTAGCAGGCCAAAATAAATTGCAAAGCAATAAAAGGGCTGGGCCCAAATAAAATTGATGCTCTGCATCCTTTCTGGACTTAGCCCAATCGTGGCCATAAGTCCTTAAATTAAATTGACTGAGCAAAATGGCTCTCCTAAATCAATCTACATCCGGTTCGAGGGTACATCTCCGAACTCCTTTGACATCCATCGTTGTAATTCCTCAACGACGTCAAAGAGGTGACGGGTCCCAACGACCACACACCCATATGGACTGCGGGGTCCTTAAACTCGTGGACCGAGACGTCCTTAAACTAACATCGGACCGAGACGTCCTTAAACTAACATCGGACCGAGACGTTCCTAAACTAATATTGGACCGGAACGTCCCTAAACTAACATTGGACCGCCACGTCCCTAAACTGGCGATGGACCACCACGTCCCTAAACTGGAATACGGACCACCACGTCCCCAAAACTGGAATGCGGACCACCACGTCCCTAAACTGGCGATGGACCACTACGTCCCTAAACTGGCGATGGACCGAAACGTCCCTAAACTAATATCGGACCACCACGTCCCTAAACTGGCAATGGACCACCACGTCCCTAAACTGGCGATGGACCACCACGTTCCTGAACTGGAAAACGGACCACTACGTCCCCAAACTGAAACAATAGAGCCTCCAAACGCTCTTTTGCCGGATCTAAACGGTCCCGTTTAAGTTGATCTTAGCCCCAAACACGGCTAACGTATCCTTAAACATTCAAATGGATTATAAAACTCCCAATCAACTCTGGTACGAGGGTACATCTCCGAGCTCCTCTGATACATGTCGTTGTAATCCTTCAACGACGTCAGAGAGGTGACGAGTCCTGATGGCCATATAATTAAATTAATCACTACGTTAAGTTGATCTTAGTCTAAAACATGACTAATGTATTCTTAACGAACGTTTAAGTTGATCTTAGCCGCAACGCGACTAATGCATCCTTAAACTAAAAACACCAAACCCAAATCTAAGTAAATACGGATTTGGACTAATCCACGTCCTACGGGCGACGGCATTACTCAGTCTCCGTATACAATCCACGGGCAACCACAAACAAAACAAACACACACGACACGAAGTGAAATTCTTGAGAAGGAGAAAGTTGTTACCGCGATGCGGTAGCGTAATTAACTGCAGGGGCTTGCGCCTGCAGGGAAGAGCGTCCCCACAATCAAAAACCCCTCACCCTGAGGGGGAATCTGACGAAGTCTGCTACATCGGCCGCATCCGTCTTAAACCTCCGATACACGGTGCCATAAATCAACTTAGCATCTTCGGAGAGATAAATGGATAAAACCAAATAGCATCTTCCCCGAACCTCAGGCACCGACGTCCTAATGTCTCGGCCGCCTTTCGGATAAAACCAAATAGCATCTTCCCAGCGGATTCCGTCAGACGACGAACCCCAAACCTCAACGGTTCATTTCAACCGAAGAAGCCAGTGACTTCAGCAAAATTCCTCGACTCACAGATACAAACACTCCTTAACGAGAGCCTTCTGATCCGCGTCGACCCGCAGAGCCGCCAATGCCTCCGCAGGAATCCTCGACTCGTTTCAAACCCCAAGGAAACAAATAATCCTTGGCGCTTGGGAAACAAATAATCCCTAGCAAAATTCCTCGACTCACGGATACAAACACTCCTTGACGAGAGCCTTCTGATCCGCGTCGACCCGCAGAGCCGCCAGTGCCTCCGCAGGAATCCTCGACTCGTTTCAAACCCCAAGGAAACAAATAATCCTTGGCGCTTGGGAAACAAATAATCCCTAGCAAAATTCCTCGACTCACGGATACAAACACTCCTTGACGAGAGCCTTCTGATCCGCGTCGACCCGCAGAGCCACCAGTGCCTCCGTAGGAATCCTCGACTCGTTTCAAACCCCAAGGAAACAAATAATCCTTGGTGCTTGGGAAACAAATAATCCCTAGCAAAATTCCTCGACTCACGGATACAAACACTCCTTGACGAGAGCCTTCTGATCCGCGTCGACCCGCAGAGCCGCCAGTGCCTCCGCAGGAATCCTCGACTCGTTTCAAACCCTAAGGAAACAAATAATCCTTGGCGCTTGGGAAACAAATAATCCCTAGCAATATTCCTCGACTCACGGATACAAACACTCCTTGACAAGAGCCTTCTGATCCGCATCGACCCGCAGAGCCACCAGTGCCTCCGTAGGAATCCTCGACTCGTTTCAAACCCCAAGGAAACAAATAATCCTTGGTGCTTGGGAAACAAATAATCCCTAGCAAAATTCCTCGACTCACGGATACAAACACTCCTTGACGAGAGCCTTCTGATCCGCGTCGACCCGCAGAACCACCAGTGCCTCCGCAGGAATCCTCGACTCGTTTCAAACCCCAAGGAAACAAATAATCCTTGGCGCTTGGGAAACAAATAATCCCTAGCAAAATTCCTCGACTCACGGATACAAACACTCCTTGACGATAGCCTTCTGATCCGCGTCGACCCGCAGAGCCACCAGTGCTTCCGTAGGAATCCTCGACTCGTTTCAAACCCCAAGGAAACAAATAATCCTTGGCGCTTGGGAAACAAATAATCCCTAGCAAAATTCCTCGACTCACGGATACAAACACTCCTTGACGAGAGCCTTCTGATCCGCGTCGACCCGCAGAGCCACCAGTGCCTCCGTAGGAATCCTCGACTCGTTTCAAACCCCAAGGAAACAAATAATCCTTGGTGCTTGGAAAACAAATAATCCCTAGCAAAATTCCTCGACTCACGGATACAAACACTCCTTGACGAGAGCCTTCTGATCCGCGTCGACCCGCAGAGCCACCAGTACCTCCGTAGGAATCCTCGACTCGTTTCAAACCCCAAGGAAATAAATAATCCTTGGCGCTTGGGAAACAAATAATCCCTAGCAAAATTCCTCGACTCACGGATACAAACACTCCTTGACGAAAGCCTTCTGATCCGCGTCGACCCGCAGAGCCACCAGTGCCTCCGTAGGAATCCTCGACTCGTTTCAAACCCCAAGGAAACAAATAATCCTTGGTGCTTGGGAAACAAATAATCCCTAGCAAAATTCCTCGACTCACGGATACAAACACTCCTTGACGATAGCCTTCTGATCCGCGTCGACCCGCAGAGCCACCAGTGCCTCCGTAGGAATCCTCGACTCGTTTCAAACCCCAAGGAAACAAATAATCCTTGGCGCTTGGGAAACAAATAATCCCTAGCAAAATTCCTCGACTCACGGATACAAACACTCCTTGACGAGAGCCTTCAACCCGCGTCAACTCACAGAGCCACCACAGTCTCCGTGAGAGAATTCCCGTTTCGTTCCACCTTACAAGATAAAGTCTCAGGCAGCAAGGATTAAAAAACTTACTTCCTAAACAATGGGGCCCTGCAAGTCAATCCAAAATGGTCTCTTGCATACTATCCACGGGTCTCACTCTCCAAAGTCGAGTTTCGACGAGGAGGGAAACAACCGCTTACGAATCCGCTCGACTCGTAAGAGGGAAAAATTTTCTTATAGGATCCTTACGACTTATAAGAGAAAACCACACTTAGGAATCCTCACGATTCCTAAGGAGAAAATCCACCTATGGGATCCTCTCGACCCGTAGGGAGAAAAGCCTCTATGGGACCCTCACGGCTCATAGAGTTGAAAAGTCTTATGCAGTAGACCTGAACCTGCGGCCTAAGACATCGCTATTTCTTAAGGAAGTCAGAATACTCGTTTTGGATATCCATCAACCATGGTTATTAAGACAGCCTGCTGACAATTAAAAAAAAAAAGAAGATGACAGAAAGAATATCCGGTCTACATTTGATCTGGCGTGCGTGACGCACTCATTTATGCATGGGCAGAAGACTCAGGACGAGAAATAAGACAAGCCGAAATAGAAAAGGGAAGGGTTTTCATTCATACCGCTAAAAGTTTTTACAAGCATAAGAATAATGAATAAGAAACATTGTTCAAATTATTACAACGGTATAACCTCGGATCCGGGGCACGGATTGAGGAAATCAAAAGTAAGGCCATCCAGAGTTCTTCTGGCCTTTCTAATTATTCTTATACGCAGTCTTTCGCGCTCCTCGGTGTCGATATCATCGGCAAGCCCTTCCGGCCTTTGATAAGCAGCAACGATCGTCGTCTGCTGAAACACTTGATGCAAGATGTCAACGAGGTCGTTCCGTCGTTTCTTCGAGATCAGCCCTGTCAGGTGCACTGAATGCACCTTGTCCTCGGCATCATCCAGCGCATTGAGTGGTAGGGCCTCGTGAAGACCCGGAAGCGCTCTCCATATGGCTCCCAACACTATTTTCAAAAGGGCCGAACGACGAGGCAACAGCCAACCACCGCTTGCGTTCAGACGACCCATGACTTCTGCACATTCGGCATCTGTAAACTCCTGGTTTTGTTGACGACCCTGAGCACGGATATCGTCGTAAGTTATGAACTCGTGCAAACTGTATAGATGCACCGCCGCCATTATACCTGGAAGAAATATTACAGGAAGATCAGCAATAGAAAAGCGATAACATACATAGAGGACTAAATTCCTGAGCAGCAAGACTATGTTCAAGGATGAAATCCCCTAAACGAAAGCTCTGCTGGTTAATCGATTCTACCTAAAGAAGTTCTTTTTTCTAAAAACTTTAAAAAAAAAAAGGGGGAACGAGGCACCAGAGTTCTTGAAGGCAAGAACGAAGCTCTGAAGTTTTTTGAAAATAAAAATCTGAAAAATGATAAGTATCTGTAGGGGATCAAAGGTCCTATTTATAGGCATCAAACGCCTCTTCGACTTCCAAAAGTCGTCACGGAGGTTCACCCTAATCGGAGCGAACTTCAGTTCAAATCCCGAGAGGGGAGACGAAGCAACGCTTCGTCTTCCTCCAGTCTGTCTTGAAAATTAATTTAATGAAGCAACGCTTCAGATTGTTTGCGCTGCGTAACGGGCCACGTGGCGGACGCAGACGCATCAGCGTAACGCCCAAAGCAGCGCACCCAATCAGAGCGAGGCTCCTTTTCAAAATTAAAGGAAGCAACGCTTCAGCTGCGCTGCGCCGTGCGCTACACGACACAGCGCAGAGGCGCTAACACAGTTACGCTACACTGTGCGCTGTGCGACACGTGTCATACCCCGAAGCATTTGTGCTAAACAAAATTAAAAATTCTGGAGAAATCATTCCTACTCTTTTTAAAATGAAAAGATTTGCTTCTGTGAAACAGAAGCCCTTGGATCAAAGATCCGACGGTGAGGGGAAATTCCCCCAGATCATTCAGAAAAGGGATTTCTTTAATAAATCGAATTTGTTTCTCAATTTGCAAGATGAAGCCTCAGGCAGTAGAGGTGGGAAAACTTACTTCCTGAAAGATGAGACCCTATAAGTCGATCTAAAATGGTCTCTTGTATACTATACACGGGTCTCACTCTCCAAAGTCGAGATTCGATAAAGAGGGAAACAACCACTTACGGGTCCTCTCGACTCGTAAGAGGGAAAAATTCTCTTATAGGATCCTTACGACCTATGAGAGAAAACCACACTTAGGAATCCTCACGATTCCTAAGGAGAAAATCCACCTACGAGATCCTCTCGATCCGTAGGGAGAAAAGTCTCTATGAGACCCTCACAGCTTATAGAGTTGAAAAGTCTTAGGCAGCAGATCTGAACCTGCGGCCTAAGCCATCGCTATTTCTTAAGAAGGTCGGGATACTCGTCCTAATCATCCGTCAATCATGGTTACTAAGGTGGCATACTGATAATAAAAGAAAGAAAAGACGGAGAAATGACACAAGACATTACAAAAATGTGCATCTTTTATTCATAAATATTGATCGAGTACAGGATACATTGTGCTAAAGAAAAAAAATGTATATACATATATTTTATAAGTACAAATGATACAAGAAGAGTCACTGAGAAGGAAGCGTCTTGCATAGATTTAGCAATTGCTCGCATACTTCCTTCCACGCCTTCTCTTGATCGGCTGCTATCGCCGGTTCGGCCTCCGCTTGAGCCCGCTGCTGCTTGAAGGATGCAAGCTGTTCCCCAACAGCCTGCTGAGCTGCTTCACGACCTCGAGCATCACGCTCGGCGGCATCAAGCTTCCGCCTCAGTGCTAGCCCGTTAGAGATACGCTCCAGGAGGCCTTCAAAGACGGCTTTCACTTCAGCAGCATTCGTCATAACTTCAGCGCGCAGGCGAGCGGTTGCGCTTGAGGATTCCCGACGCTCCTTCAACCGTAAAGCTGCTTCCTACTCCAAATGGCGAAGATAAGAAGCGCTTCGCTCGAGCCAGGCCGTCCGTTCGGTGCTCATGGTCAAAACTTCGGGAGAAGGGCGCGTCGTCTCCAACCGATGCAAGCAAGCCTCAATCTCTCTGCAGTGGTTAACCCAAGATTCAACGGCGCCTTCATTGTGAAAGTTTACGAGCGCCGCCAACATCGGGTTAACCTCCACAGCGAAATCTACGGCGGAAGGAAGAGCGTCCATGTTAAGCTCTTCGATGTACCCGCTCAGCATGCCCAAGCTCATCACAGCACCCTTTGAAGATGGACGTTTCAAGAAAGGGCCTGCCGGCGAAAGGACGCGAGACTCAAGAGGGACTGGAGCCGGAACAATAGCTGCAAAACAAAACATGGTTAAACGATGGCTCAGAAGATGTTGAAGGGTTACCAAAAAAGGAAATTTACTATACCAG
Source organism: Agapanthus africanus (assembly GCA_030015575.1). Taxonomy (NCBI): domain Eukaryota; kingdom Viridiplantae; phylum Streptophyta; class Magnoliopsida; order Asparagales; family Amaryllidaceae; genus Agapanthus; species Agapanthus africanus. Next base: position 743,013,981 of record CM057341.1, read on the forward strand.
CTGCAACGGACGGCAAAGCCGGAAGGGCCGGTAGCGCGGCAGGTCTTGCATCCCCTCCTTCGATTTGTGGCACTGCAATAAAGAAAAGGAAAAGTCAGAAATTATCCCATTGCTAGAAAAAAGGGGGTAAATAAAGATATTATAGTGAAAGTATACTCACCGGCGCCACCTGAGGGAGAAGCGAGTTCGGATGGGAAAGAGAAGTGTGGGAGCAACACTTGATATAAATGATCGAAGAGCACTCCTGTAAAGGCACAATGGTGTAACGTTAGTACAAAGCTACATTTTTGAAAGATTAATGCATGAGTCGTGAATCCATACCTTCCAACATCCGTGATGGTACAAGGGAAGGCGGGGAGGTGACCACCGCCAAAGCAGTAGTCGACGGTGCCCCCTCGAGCAATGGAGCATCGACACTGGCCGCACCTGCAAAGACAAGCTTGTTAGAAGAGATCGCAAGATATATAGAAAAGGGGGGGAACGCTGGTGACTCAAAAATTTACCCGACGAGCTACCAGCAGAAACTGAAGCAATCCCCTCATCCATCGACATGAGACCACCACCCGTAGCCTCATCACCCGACTCGATGGGAACCGTTGTTGTGCTCGCGAGCCCGAGAGACGGCAATGAACTATACGCGGGGAGGGCTATGATCGGAGTATTACCAGATTCCTGGGAAAGAGCGGTTCGCTCCTCCTCAGGAATCGTGGCCGCCTCACCCGATACTCCCTCGGTCTCTGCGGTCACGGTTGTCTCGTCGATCGGCACCGTGACGTTTCCAGCCTCAAGCGCCTCGACTTCTACCGCCTTCGGCTCGACAATCATCTCATCTACCGCCACGTCAGGAGCGGTATCAATGACCCTCTCGGCGGCGGATTCCTCAACCTCTGTTTCAGGTCCCGTGGCCCCAATGACGCGCCTCACCGTCGGCTCAAGTTCGGCAGGCGCCGCTTCCGCCGTTTCCTGGGGTCCAACGGTCTCCGCCTCCCCCTTAGTCGGACTAGGCCCTGCAAGATGAAACGCATATGAGCCAATGGCTTTATAATTCTTACAACAAAGCTCTGAAAGAAATACTACCTGAAGAGGATTTATCATTTGCACTTCGGGCCGCGCGCGCTGCTCGCCTATAAGCAGTAGATAGGGCGATAGGGGCCTCTTCAGAAGGAGTGTCAGCGCGAGGAATGGTACTGGGACCCGCTCCCGCGGCCAAAGCAGCTCTACGCGCCTTTGCTTCGCGTCTCAACCGCTTCCGCTCCTCCCGAGCCGTTGAGACGGATGCCACTAGAGCTTCCCTAATTGAGGTGTCCTCGTCCGTGAATAGGGAAGCCTCTAGGTTTTTCAGGGCATCCCTCGTCGTTTTGTCAAGCCGAGGCTCTTGCGGCAACTTCGACGAAGCCGGGACTTCGGTAACGGGCTCGGGAAGGATCCCCGCGTCAACTGATATAACCTCTGCAAAGAAACAAAAGAAGGTTAGGTTGACCATCAGAGAAGATGACAAACTTTCCTTATGAAAGGGAAAAAGGTGGGACGTACCAACGCCTGCTGGGACACGCTTCTTCTCCTCCTCCTGGAAGGTCTTCAAAGAGGCAGCAATGGCCTCTTCAGTAGAAATACCTGTTGAGAATGAAGCAAATATTAGCTAAAGATAATAATAAAAATGCAGTAAAATGACAAATAAAGCGGCTGATGATTACCTGACTCAGCGAGTCTGCTTAACATTGCTTCGAGCCTTGCCGATCGCTCCGAAGATGCAATGGCGGCAGCTAAATTGGTGTCCTCAGAGTCCACCACAAAGCCCTCATTGCTGCCATACTCACATATGGCCTCGGCAGGAGGAGCCGCAGGCTTTGAGCTGAGGATCGCATCGAGGGAAAGGGCGGACTTCTTCTTTTTCTGCTGTCCACCAGCTTTAGATCCACCCGGAGCGGATTTGCGCTTGGCAGCCACTTTAGGGCGGCGAGTCCCGATCTCTGCCCCTCCGCCAGACCCTGGCGATACCACATTAACCGTCTTCGTGGGAGCACGGGGCGCCGGCGGTGCATCCACCGTAGTGGGCAATGGCAATCCACGCGGGGGGCTCAACACGCGCGGTCGGCCAGCTCTGGCATCTTTTATCGGGGGGATGACCTGGATCCTTGGCTGCAAGGGAGCCTTGCGATCACCGCCAAGAGGCGCGGCCCTACGGTCAACCAGCAGACGTTTCTCCATTAAAATGATTGGGCCCATAGCATGCGCATACCAGGCTACATACGGATGAATTATTTTAGGGGCACAGCTAGGCTCACTGATAAAAAAAATAGGAGCCTGTATTGAGCCGGGTGAAATGATGCATCGCATTCCTTATTCCCCCTTGGTTGGCCGCGGGTGTTTCCAGAAAGGCTTCCATCGGGATCCCTTGATTGTAGCTCGATTGTCGGGCAAATCGATGTGGGTTATACCTCATAAAGAGAGCCGTCTCATTCTGCCTAAATACTAGGTAGCCCGGCCGAATGGAGTAAAGGTGAAGGATTTCCCGAGCCTTCAGTACAGAAGCCCCGCCCTTAAAGTCATCGCGCAGCGGCACCACTGACTTAGTGGTCTCTGAGCCTATGGTGATGACCTTATCCACAAAAGAGATCTTCGCTCCGACTAGATGTGAACGCAGGAGCAGTCCCCTAGACTCCCGCGGAGGTGCAACCACAATTGAAGCCCCGACTAACCGTATGATTCTTGGGAGTTTGTATTTCTCAAAGAACGGAGGAGTCTTATGGGCACCAAACACCCCTCGCACATGCAGCTCCATCCAAGAAGTGAAGTAGTGCATCGGGAAGTTAGCAGGCTGTACCCCAGGCTCATTAGCGTCCGCCGCTATGCTAAGTCCATTATAAAGATAAGCCAGCCCGGCAATCCCTACCGATAGCTGCAAACCAGCCGCCATTCGATGCGCCGGGTAAAAGACGGAGGGCCGCATGAGGCGTGGATGCATGGGGAGCGCGAAGCTGCATAGCCATAGACCCAAGAACCCTATAAAAAATGTCTCCTCGTCCATGCCAGGAACGGCGATCTCTGAGAAAGGGACGCTGGCAGTGCCGGGGAGATAAAAATCCCGCTGGTCATTTTCCGATGTAGGTCGGCAGTCCAAGCCGAAACCAAAAGGGTCGACAAGCTGAGCGAACTTCTCGCTCTGCTCTGATAGGAACTCCGGGCGAATAAAGCGAGCAATGAAATCCGCGAAACTGACGCCCCGGTCGCCCGATTCCAAATGCAGTTCCTCATAAATCTCCAACACCTTCACCAAGCCCGGATGCTGATGCTGGATGGCATTTTCCGGAGTTAAGTCAAATACCAACTGCTTGGTGGCAAAGACGTACTCGTCAGGAGGAAGCAGCTCCTCGTAGTGCTCCCCCCTCACTGGTAGACCTGAAATCTCAACAAATTCTTCCAAAGAGATAGAGACTTCCCTATCCGCTGTCAAGAAGGTGTGGGTGGGGATATTCCATTGTTCAATAAAGGCCTTTATCCACCATGTTGGAGGAGAGGGATATTCGAAAAGTGAAACGTAGACGGCCGAATATAAACCAATCGTCGTCAGATGAGTCCTTTTCGCCGCTAAGATGTAGCGGGCCCAGGGCAAATATCCGGTAAGCGGTCGCGGGATCAGTCCAATATTATAAGCATGTCCCTAAGGGCGTGCTTCACCCTGACAGATTCGCCTCCCCAAGATATCTATCGCCAGCGGCGGTTGCACCGGGATGGCACCGATTGCAGGCTGAAGGAGGTCATCGGAATTCCAATTTTTAACCTCCACGGCATACTTCACCGGAGGCTTGTCCGCATAAGGGATCGCGGCTATGGGCTCAGAGGGCGAGGCGGAGCTAAAGCTGCAACGGCCTTGGATGATCTGGCTGTACCACCTTCCCCATAGGTGAAGTTTCTTGCACTCAGGATCGTGATCTTTAATCAGAGCAAGCACCACCCGGTCCACTGGCGAATGTGGGAACCCTCCTTCTGAGCGAACAAAAGGGAAAGACAGATCTTCAGACATGTTTCCTGTAGAAAAAGAAAAAAAATAATATAATCGTTAGTGTTCCAATGCTTCACATTTCAAAGTCCTACATCACATTACAATGCAGTGGGTAGGGGACCAAAGGGGGACCCACAAAATCAAAATGACGGCGCATCATTTGATAAGACAGTCCCATCATTGGATGAGACTGTCAGTCAATGAAAAAGACCCCCAAGAGAATATCCTCATTGGGGGGGAATCCCTAGAGACAAGGAGAAAATCTCCTCTTTTTAGAGCAAAGCTCTGTCACAGAGTCACATTTGTCAAACTCTGGTCTCAAAGGAATAAAACTTCTTAAAAAAGAGCATAGCTCTGTAATAGTAATGAAAACCATAACCCCTAAGGATTAAAAGAAAAATTTTGGGATCCTAAAGATCCAGGAAAACTTTTAAGAGTTCTCCATTTTATATATATATATATATATATATATATATAAAGGGGAGGAGATCTATATTTAATCTAGGAGCAAGGCTCTGTTCATAGGTTAAAACCCAGGAACAAGATCTCTGTAATTTTTTGAGAGCAAGGCTCTGTTGAAGAAACCCCAAAGGGGTTCTCTTTAGATCAAAGATCTATAAGAGCAAAGCTCTGTTGAGGAAACCCCAAAAAGGTTTTAGATCAAAGATCTATAAGAGCAAGGCTCTATTAATTAGTTTTAATTTAAGTTAATTTAATTTTGTTAAATACCTAAGATGGTTATGAACTCTGGAGTTCTTGAAAAATCAATCAAGAGCAAGGCTCCGAAAATTCTTAAGCAAGAGCAAGGCTCCGAGTCAAAATTCTTGAAGTAGTAAAGAATTTTCTAAGGACCAAAGGTCCTATTTATAGGCGCCTGCGCCCCTTCAACTGACCCCCATGATCCAACAGTCAGGATCTTGCCACCGCTGCACTCACGTGCGCGCCACGTGAGCGCAACGGTAGGGGGGCATTTGTTCCCCCAATCAGAGCAAAGCTCTGTTTGAATTTCAAAAATTCAAAATTTTGAAGTAACGCTTCAGATCCCGTGCGCTGCGCGCAATTTGCCACGTGTCAGAAGTTGACTCGGCAGCACAACGCCCAAGGCAGTGCGTCCAATCAGAGCAAGGCTCTTTAAAAAGCAAAAGCAACGCTCAGTTGCGCAAGCGCTGCGCTGCGCGACACGTGTCTGCGCAGTTGCGCGAACACAACTGCGCAAGCGCACCGCTGCGCGCCACGTGTCTGCGCAGTTGCGCAAGCGCTGTTGCGCAAGCGCACCGCAGCGCGACACGTGTCTGCGCAGTTGCGCAAGACACGTGTCTGCGCAGTTCCGCAAACACAGCTGCGCAAGCACACCGCTGAGCGACACGTGCCTGCGCAGTTGCGCAAGCTCAGCTGCGCAAGCGCCTTACTGCGCGACACGTGTCACGCGCTGGTGAGTTGCGCAACAACAGAATGAAGATTTGAGGAAATTTTTTCTGTTCTTGTTAAAACAAGAAAATTTCTTCTGTAAAACAGGGGCCCTTGGATCAAAGATCCAACGGTGGGGAAAATTCCCCAAATCACTCAGAAAAAAATCTTTTTAACAAATTTAACTAATTTTTGAGCACTATAAAAAGGACCCCAAATCTCATTTCAAAGGCATGATCTGGTTTTAAAAAAAAAGAAGAAGAGAGAAGAGAACTCTTGAGAACTCCTTGAGAATACAAAAAAAGAAGGTAAAAACCTTTGAGATAAGAGAAAATTCTCTTAAAGAATAGATCATTGATCTAAAAAACAAGATCAGTGATCTTCAATAAATAAATAAATAAATAAATAAAAATAATAATAAAAATAGTGCCTTGCATTTGCTATGAACCTCTGGTTCTCTAAGACAGAAAGAAAGAAAAGATTTCTTTCTTTTCTTTGATCTAAATTTAGATCAAGAAATTAAAAAGTGCTCTGCACTTCTTTTCCTGAATCTAAAAGATTCTTGGTGCTTTGCATAAATGCAATGCATTACTTGAAGGGCTAGGCCCAAATCAAAAAGACCTAGCAGGCCAAAATAAATTGCAAAGCAATAAAAGGGCTGAGCCCAAATAAAATTGATGCTCTGCATCCTTTCTGGACTTAGCCCAATCGTGACCATAAGTCCTTAAATTAAATTGACTGAGCAAAATGGCTCTCCTAAATCAATCTACATCCGGTTCGAGGGTACATCTCCGAACTCCTTTGACATCCATCGTTGTAATTCCTCAACGACGTCAAAGAGGTGACGGGTCCCAACGACCACACACCCATATGGACTGCGGGGTCCTTAAACTCGTGGACCGAGACGTCCTTAAACTAACATCGGACCGAGACGTCCTTAAACTAACATCGGACCGAGACGTCCTTAAACTAATATCGGACCGAGACGTCCCTAAACTAATATTGGACCGCCACGTCCCTAAAATGGCGATGGACCACCACGTCCCTAAACTGGAATACGGACCACCACGTCCCCAAAACTGGAATGCGGACCACCACGTCCCTAAACTGGCGATGGACCACTACGTCCCTAAACTGGCGATGGACCGAAACGTCCCTAAACTAATATCGGACCACCACGTCCCTAAACTGGCAATGGACCACCACGTCCCTAAACTGGCGATGGACCACCACGTCCCTGAACTGGAAAACGGACCACTACGTCCCCAAACTGAAACAATAGAGCCTCCAAACGCTCTTTTGCCGGATCTAAACGGTCCCGTTTAAGTTGATCTTAGCCCCAAACACGGCTAACGTATCCTTAAACATTCAAATGGATTATAAAACTCCCAATCAACTCTGGTACGAGGGTACATCTCCGAGCTCCTCTGATACATGTCGTTGTAATCCTTCAACGACGTCAGAGAGGTGACGAGTCCTGATGGCCATATAATTAAATTAATCACTACGTTAAGTTGATCTTAGTCTAAAACAGGACTAATGTATTCTTAACGAACGTTTAAGTTGATCTTAGCCGCAACGCGACTAATGCATCCTTAAACTAAAAACACCAAACCCAAATCTAAGTAAATACGGATTTGGACTAATCCACGTCCTACGGGCGACGGCATTACTCAGTCTCTGTATACAATCCACGGGCAACCACAAACAAAACAAACACACACGATACGAAGTGAAATTCTGGAGAAGGAGAAAGTTGTTACCGCGATGCGGTAGCGTAATTAACTGCAGGGGCTTGCGCCTGCAGGGAAGAGCGTCCCCACAATCAAAAACCCCTCACCCTGAGGGGGAATCTGACGAAGTCTGCTACATCGGCCGCATCCGTCTAAAACCTCCGATACACGGTGCCATAAATCAACTTGGCATCTTCGGAGAGATAAACGGATAAAACCAAATAGCATCTGCCCCGAACCTCAGGCACCGACGTCCTAATGTCTCGGCCGCCTTTCGGAGGCGTGCCAGAATCTGTTCCCCTCCGAAAGGCGGCGCACAGGACCGCGATGGCCTGACGCTGAGATTCAGGGCAGATGCTATTTGGTTTTATCCGTCTACCTCTCCGAAAATGCCAAGTTGATTTATGGCATCTTGCATCGGAGGTTTAGATGGATGCGGCCGATGTAGCAGACTTCGTCAGATTCCCCCTCAGGGTGAGGGGGTTTTGATTGTGGGGACGCTCTTCCCTGCAGGCGCAAGCCCCTGCAGTTAATTACGCTACCGCATCGCGGTAACAACTTTCTCCTTCTCCAGAATTTCACTTCGTGTCGTGTGTGTTTGTTTTGTTTGTAGTTGCCCGTGGATTGTATACGGAGACTGAGTAATGCCGTCGTCCGTAGGACGTGGATTAGTCCAAATCCGTATTTACTTATATTTGGGTTTGGTGTTTTTAGTTTAAGGATACGTTAGTCGCGTTGCGGCTAAGATCAACTTAAACGTTCGTTAAGGATACGTTAGTCCTGTTTGAGACTAAGATCACTTAACGTGATCGTTTAGATCTGACAAAAAAGCGTTTGGACCCTATTGTTCCAGTTTGGGAGATTCATAGTCCAATTTGGGACTAAAGTCTGTTTGGAGGATACATTAGCCATTTTTGAGGCTAAGAACGACTCAAACGTTTGTTAAGAATACGTTAGTCCAGTTTGAGAGTAAGATCAACTTAACGGGACCGTTTAGGTCCGACAAAAGAGCATTTGGGCTCTATTGTGCCAGTTTAGGGACGTGGTGGTTCATATTCCAGTTTAGGGACGTGGTGGTCCAATATTAGTTTAGGGACGTTTCGGTCCAATATTAGTTTAGGGACGTTTCGGTCCACGAGTTTAAGGACCCCGCAGTCCATATTCATGTGTGGTCGTTGGGACCCGTCACCTCTCTGACGTCGTTGAAGGATTACAACGATAGGTGTCGGAGGAGTTCGGAGATGTACCCTCGAACCGGATGTAAATTCATTTCGGGAGCAGCCGTGCTCAGTCAATTTAATTTGAGGACTTATGGCCATGACTGGGCTAAGTCCAGTTGAATGTTCAACATTTTTATTTGTCTTTGGCCAATTAGGCCTGAGTTAGGGCTTTGCTCCTTTTTAAATAATGCATTGCATTATTTTTGTTTTGTTTGGGCTCTGCCCTTTTATAAATGATGCAGAGCATCTATTTTGTTTGGGCTCTGTCCCTTTTATTGCACTGCAATTTAATTAGGCCTACTAGGTCTTTTTGGTTTGGGCCTGGCCCTTTAGAAAATGCATTGCATTTATCAAGCGCTTTGCGCCAATCAGAAAGCACAACAGTGCAAATTTATAAGTGCAAAGCACTATTAATTTGAGAATCTTTTAGATTCAAGAACCAATGGTTCATAAAAGAAGTGCAAAGCACTATTTGATTTCTTGATCTAATTTAGATCAAAGAAAAACAAGTTTTTCTTTTTATTTCAAGAACCAAAGGTTCATAAAAGTGCAAAGCACTATTTTTTTATTTCTGTTTTTTTCTTGTTTTAGAGAACCAGTGGTTCATAAGAAGTGCAAAACACTATTAATTTAAGAACCTTTTAGGTTCAAGAACCGATGGTTCATAAAACAAGTGCAAGGCACTATTTGATTTAGATCTAAGAAAAAACAAGTTTTTCTTATTTTTCTTATCTCAGAGAACCAAAGGTTCATGAAAGTGCAAAGCACTATTAATTTAAGAACCTTTTAGGTTCAAGAACCGATGGTTCATAAAACAAGTGCAAGGCACTATTTTTATTTTTATTTTATTTATTTATTTATTTATTTATTGAAGATCCATGATCTTGTTCACAAGAGAAATTTCTCTTCTTTCAAGGGTTTTTATCTTTTTTTTTATTCTTCAAGAGTTCTCAAGGGTTCTCTTCTCTTTTTTTTTTTAGCAAGGTGTTCCTCCCCTTTGAAATGAGGTCTAGGGTCCTTTTTATAGTGCCCATAAATTAGTTAAAGTTTGTTAAAGAGATCATTCTCTGAGTGATTTGGAGAATTTTCCCCACCGTTGGATCTTTAATCCGAAGGGCTCTGTTTTACAGAAGAAATCTTCTTGTTTTAACAAAAACAGAAAAGATTTCCTCAAATCTTTATTCTGTTTTTTGCATAACTCCTCAGCGCGTGACACATGTCGTGCAGCGTTTGCACAACTGCGCAGACACGTGTCGCGCAATAAAAATTTTTTATTTTATTTTTTTATTTTTTTATTATTATATTTTTTTTATTATTTTTTTTTACTGCGCAGCGCGCAGTGTGCAGCGCAGTTTTTTTTTTTCCTTTCTTCAAGAGCTTTGCTCTTATAGAGTACGCTATTTCATTTATTTTAACTTTAATTTTCTTTTTAATTTTCAAGACAGAGATTTGCTCTGATTGGAGAAAAACAGAAGTATTGCTTCTTTTCCCACCTTAGAATTTAAACAGAGGTTTGCTCTGATTGAGGTAAACAAATGCCCCCCCACCGTTGCGCCTACGTGGCCTCCTAACGTGAGCGCAGCGGTGGCAGACTCCGAACCGTCGCGCCATCCCTTGGTAGCTGAAAGGGCACTAAATAGGACCTTTGGTCCCTTAGATGATTCTCATCTCTTAAAATTTTACTTTCAGAACTTGGAGCCCTGCTCTCTTGTTTAAACACTTTTAAAAGTTAAAACTTTTAGAGAATTTTAGGTAAAAATATTAATTTTAATTAAATTAAATCAATTTTAAGAGCATTGCTCTCAATAGATCCCAGATCTAAAGAAGACCCATTTAGGGTTTCACTTAGTAGAGGTTTGCTCTAAGGGGGTCTATAGAAGACTAAGGAGAGCCCCATTAGAGTTCCATTAATAGAGTTTTGCTCTCTAAAAGATTTTCCCTGTATTTTCTCATTTCATTAATGGAGCTTTGCTCCTCCCAAATCATATAGAAGAACTCTTAAGAATTCTTCATGGATCTTGGAAGTTAAAGATGACATTTTATTCCTCGGTGCATTATATCATTTTACTTAATTAGTCTTTCTGATAATTTTGTTGATCCTCTTTCACAGGAACAATGAACGCCCACATGTATGCTCTTAACGAGATCATCTCTCATGAGGGCATCCGCCGATTTGGCCGCTCTTTAAATCGGGAGTTCACAAACGAGGAGTGTGCTGAAATAATGAGTCGCTTCGACGCATACAACGGTCCACTGCATCCCCGACGTTCCTTTCTTCTTAAACTTATCGTGGGAGCTATCTGGGAAGCGCTTCCCCTATTCTGTTCCGGCGTGCCGCTTAGGGCGTTGGATGCCGCTGAGGACAAGGTGCACTCTGTGTACCTATTGAACTTTATTTCGAAGAGACGGCGAGACAGTCTTATCGACCTCTTGCACAAGATCTTTCAACAGTCTGCCATACTCGCTGCTTATCGGAGGGTGGAAGACATCGGAAGGGACCCTGACGCTTGTGCTCGCGAAAGGAAGCACACTAGGATGGTCCGCGAGGCTTAGAAAGTCATAGATAGGGTCGCTTTTGAATTCGTCAATCCATGCCCTGGATCTGAGGCTATTCCATTGTAACTTTCATTTATTGTTTTTTTATGACTGTAAGAACTTCGGGCAATATTAATGAAAAAAAATTTTCCTCTCCAAGAGCTTTGCTCTTATAGAGTACGCTACTTCATTTATTTTAACTTTAATTTTCTTTTTAATTTTCAAGACAGAGCTTTGCTCTGATTGGAGAAAAACAGAAGTATTGCTTCTTTTCCCACCTTGGAATTTAAACAGAGCTTTGCTCTGATTGAGGTAAACATACCCGGTGTGGATTGTGATGAGACTTTTACTCCAGTATGTACACTGAAGTCCTTACGGATATGACTTACCACTGCTGCTATTCATGACTATGAGATTTGGCAGGTGGATGAATATAACGTCTTTCTAAAAGGGAATTTAGAAGTACACGTGTATATGATTCTTCCAGAGGGTTATCGTAGTCAGTGGGAGCAGTGGAAGATGTGCAAGTTGCTTATGTTTATTCGTAGACTAAAGCATGCATAGCGGAGACTGATTCTCTATTTTGATGTGACAGGCAAGGTAATTGATTTCATCAAAACAATAGATGAACCTAATAAGAAGAATGTAGGGAGTTATTTCTTGAGATTTGGATGACATACTCCTAATATGAAGTGATGTTCCTATACTATAATCGGTCAAACTTTGGCTGTCACAGGTGTTTCTCCACATAGGATCTGGATAAAATATCAAGATTTTTGGTGACTAGATCTATGGTTTTAGATCTAAATTTTGTAAATGTCCTAATTCGGGTACTTGGATACCATTCTAAAAGTGTTTTAGAATGGATGACTCCTGACGTGGTGGTGTACCCACAGGTGATGGAGCCACTCTCTTTAAAGAAACGTTTTCTAGACTGATGAGGAGAGAGAATTGCATGAATGAAATATCACTTATTTAGGAAATTGAGTCAATCATGTGATATCATGTACCAAACCAGAAGTTGTTTTTTTACTTGTTGAGATATCAGTGATTCTGGTGACTACATTCATATTGATAGATCTAGATTTGGGAAGTGTCCCAATTCGGATATTTTGACACCATTCTAAAATAGTTTATAATGGATGGCTCCTGATGTGGTAGTCTACCCACAGGCAATGGAGTCATCCTCTCTAAAGAGATGTCTTTCAGACTGATGAGGAAAGGAACTTGCCTGAATGACATATCATTTTCTTAGGCAATTGAGTCAATTATGCAATGTCTTGTACCAAACCAGATGTTGCTTCTACACTTGCCATAGTAAACAAATATTAATCCAATTATGAAGAAACAAAGGGATGCAGTCAAGAAAATAAGAGAATATTCTTAGTATATGGTAACCGCAGTCTCCTCCAGGAGGCGATTATCTATTCAGGATTCAAAGGTGATATGGATGACAGACATACTGTCAGAGTTTTGAATTTACCCTCTTCTGAGGAGAAGTATATTGGATAGGGTTCCAATAGGGATACTGAGGTAGACATGGTGCATGATGATGGTTATGACTCAACAGAGAATACAACCCAAGAAGTTTGTTGGATAAAATTATTTATTTATGAACTTGGTCCCATCAAGTATCCAGACAAATTCTTGAGGTGGGGTATCGCTTAGTTCGGGAGATTGTTGATCTCCGCGAAATTGAGATATAGAGAGTTGAAGTTGGAACATTGTAGCGGATCCACTCACTGAGACTATTTCTTGAACACGGATGTTTCTCAAACGAGCTTTTCGAAACTGACTAGTAGACAAGTTGGGTATTTGGTAGCATACGAGCTGTGGGTATGCGATACCGTAATAACTAGTTTTAAGTGCAACTGGGAGATTGTTGGATATAGTGCCCTCAATGCAATTATTGTAATTGCAGGTAGACGATTATGATAATTGAGGAAAGACCTTATATATGTAGAACAATCTTGCTCGAAATGATGTTATGCTATATCACGCCCCGCATCCCAGTAGACGGAAACGGTGACGTGGCAAGCCCACAACGTATTTAGTATGAAAATACGTTAAGCGTAATTAAGCAATATAACAATGTGCAAGAATGATAAGAGTAATAAAATGAAACAACAATTTATCTTACATTCAACTTTATATACAACTGTCTGAAATAAAAAAAAGATACAATGATAAAAACAAATACCTAAATAATGGCATACTTAAAGTAAATGCAGATAGGAGCTAGTAGTCAGGCTGAACGGCAAACTGGTCCAAGTCCTCCAGGCTTGGCTCATCTCCTCAGAGTCCGTTCCTCCTGACGAACATTTCAAAGAAAGAAATAGAGAGGAATGTCGTCAGCGAACTAGCGCACGATAAATCCCTAAAAGAAGTAATAAAAGATGACTGAATGATATATAAAGTGAATAGAAACCAAGTAAATATGAATAGATAAGGTTGTATAAGCGAGTATCTAAGCATGATCATTTACAGGTATAATATTGCTATTCGTTGTTATTTGTAGTTTGATAAACAAAGTATTTATGTATATGAGAGAAGTCCATCTTACCCCGTGGACTATGCTAACATGTAGTACAAGGCCCCGTCATAACCTACGGGACAACGACACGTGAATTCATGTAAGTGTCTTTTAAAGTGACCTCTCGTGCCACGATATACGTTCCGTACCAATCTGCCCCTTATCCCCGCGTATTATAGTGTATAGTTCAAGTTTACAGTTCTTAACCAAATCCATGAATATACGAGTCCATGTTCAAAATGTAATCAGGTATTCAGTATTCATGTCAAGTTATATTCATGGTTCGATCAAGTCAAGTCAAGTATTCAAGTTCAAATTTGGATATTCAAGTTCAAGTGTTCAGGTTCAAGATCAAGTGTTCAAGTTTGGGTTTGAATTTGGATTCTGGTTCGAATTTGTATTCAGGCTATAGTTAATATCTTATAAATGAATTTAAATTTTGAAATTCTTAAGTTTGGAAATAATCGGACAACTGCTGCACATGGACGACAGAATTTGTGTTTTTTTCTAAGACGATTGCCATTGAAAACTCCGTTAATTTACAATTATTGTAATTACAGGTAGACGATTATGATAATTGAGGAAGAACCTATATATGTAGAACAATCTTGTTCGAAATGATGTTATGTTATATCACGCCCCGCATCCCAGTAGACGGAAACGGTGACGTGGCAAGCCCGCAACGTATTTACTATGAAAATACGTTAAGCGTAATTATGCAATATAATAATGTGCAAGAATGATAAGAGTAATAAAATGAAATAATAATTTATCTTACATTCAACTTTATATACAACTTTCTGAAATAAAAAAAGATATAATGATAAAAAAAATACCTAAATAATGGCATACTGAAAGTAAATGCAGGTAGGAGCTAGTAGTCGGGCTGAGCGGCAAACTGGTCCAAGTCCTCCAGGTTTGGCTCTATCTCCTTAGAGTCTGCTCCTCCTAACGAATATTTCAAAGAAAGAAATAGAGAGAAATGTCGTCAGCGAACTAGCGCACGACAAATCCCTAAAAGAAGTAATAAAAGATGACTGAATGATATATAAAGTGAATAGAAACCAAGTAAATGTGAACAGATAAGGTTGTATAAGCAAGTATCTAAGCATGATCATTTACAGGTATAATATTGCTATTCGTGGTTATTTGTAATTTGATAAAAAAGGTATTTATGTATATGAGAGAAGTCCATCCTATCCCGTGGACTATGGTAACATGTAGTAAAAGACCCCGTCATAACCTACGGGACAACGACACGTGAATTCATGTAAGTGTCTTTTAAAGTGACCTCTCGTGCCACGGTATACGTTCCGTACCAATCTGCCCCTTATCCCCGCGTATTGTAGTGTATAGTTCAAGTTTACAGATCTTGACCAAATCCATGAATATACAAGTCTAGGTTCAAAATGTAATCAGGTATTCAGTATTCATGTCAAGTTATATTCATGGTTAGATTAAGTCAAGTCAAGTATTCAAGTTCAAGTTTGGATATTCAAGTCCAAGTGTTCAGGTTCAAGATTAAGTGTTCAAGTTTGGGTTTGAGTTTGGATTCTGGTTCGAATTTGTATTCAGGCTATAGTTAATATCTTATAAATGAATTTGAAATTTGAAATTCTTAAGTTTGGAAATAATCGGACAACCGCTGCACATGAACGACAGAATTTGCGTCTTTTTCTAAGACGATTGTCATTGATAACTCCGTTAATTTACAGTGTTGTCTAATCAGAATAGGCAAACACTCACTTTCTTCGGCTTTCTGGGGCTCAAGAGAAATGATACAGCTTAAACCTATATTACTAGGGTCCTTACAGATTTATTCTTGTTGTTTAAATTGTGTTTACATTGTAACACTAGTAAAATAGGGGGTTGCCCCTACGGATGGAAATATCCGTAGGGGCATATTTAACTTGGCCCTACGGATTAATCCGTAGGGCTAAAAGGTTGCCCCTACGGGCACAGACGTCCAAGAATAAAAATATTAATTCTTAATTTGGTGTTTGCCCCTACGGAGCCGCAAACAAAGGACCTACGGGTATATCCGTAGGGGCAAGTAAATATCGTTTTAAAATAAAGCCAGATCGAAAAGCCTACGCTCATTTTCTCTTTCTCCCTCAAACGCGCGCGAAAAACCCCAAATCGCCACCGTCGCGTCGCCACCGTCGTTGGGCAGAGTCGCCACCGTCGTCGCCACCGCCGATTTCGTCGCCACCGCCGTCGCCACCGCCGGTTTCGTCGCCACCGTCGTCGCCACCGCCGGTTTCTTCGCCAATTCGCCACCGTCGTCGCTCCAGCCCACCAGCGCACCCGTTCAGGTATAAATCTCGAGGTAAATTAAAGCATTTTTGGATTATTCATGGCTGGGTCTGGGTTGCGCGCGCGAAAGTTGGGTTTGGGCAGGGGCGCGGTGGCGGTCGGGGTCGGGGTCGGGGTCGGGGTAGGGTTAGGGTTGGGGTTCGGCTGCTGCTGGGGTGGGGCTGGGGTTAGGGTTACGGTGGGGCTGGGGTTAGGGTTATGGTGGGGCTGGGGTAGGGTTACGGTGGGCTGGGGTTAGGGTTGGGGCTGGGGTTAGGGTTACTGTGGGGCTGGGGTTAGGGTTATGAGAGGCATGTCAGCATATTTATGTGTAATAATTGAGAGGATCAAGCTAAGTTCTATGCAAGCAGTCCCTCAGAATACATAGATAGCTAGCCTTACATTTTAAATTAACATATTCCATAGTTGTCTTAATGGTAAGGCAGATACCCATATTGTGTAAGAGCTGACATTAATACAACCATAGGGAGCTGACAGATTATACATCTCATGTGGCATTAAAATCTATAAATGGACATACGAGATAATGCAAAGAAAGAGCAATAGATCAAGAATCAATCAACTTTCCTATGCTTTATGATTTCAGCGGATAGCTCAAGTTTAGTTTCAACTTTATATTCTTATTTTTCTCTCTTTTTTCTTTAGTGCTTCTTCCTCCATTTCTTTGAAGAGTCTCTCACAGCGAAATACACTCCAATTGCTGTTGAAGATTTTAGAATGTATCCAGAATTTAAGAAAAAAATGTTGTGCCCCTTATGCTTCTGTTATTCAACTCCTTCCATACACTCTGGACTTCTCAAATTTAAAAACTATTAGAAGTGTACTTGTTTATCATACATTGAACACACCATGCATGCTATTTCTTTCACTCTATTGTGGCATGATATTGATAGTTTATGTGAGAGTAAGACCATAACAAACATAGAAAATATTTCAACTAAGATATGAGAGACCGCTCCTAAAGAAAAACTAAAAGAGGTTAACAATGTAAAGATCAATTCCTATTCATTCTTTCCAATGTATAAAAAAAATCACATTTTTTTAACATTACAAATCTTTGCACAAGCGTGCAGCCGCACACAAATAGCCGTGTCCCTAACTAATATGTAACCATGACACATGGCAGATGAGGTGTCTCATAACTCAATATTAGCGATTTCCATGATCACGACACGTGGCAGATGAGGTTTCTCATAACACTTTATGATATCAGTATCCTATATTTATAGTTTTAATTGTTGATTGTTATAGATGTATACCATTGCAATAATAGTTTTTGGTTGATGAATGCTATTGCAATGTAGGATGATCAGTTCTATCAATCTTGATCTCAATGGTTTAAAATCATGTTACACATACAACACGAATGCACAACAAACGCATAATTAGAGAGCGACTCGAGATATTCGGGTTAAAACCAATATATGATACTCGATGATAATATGAAACCTTCATATTCCCATCGATACCCGTATATGAAACTAAAAGCGCCACTTAGTCCCCGTCTATCGGTTAACATACGTGCGATGCTCGTCGTGACCTAGAACTATACGAAGGTTGTTAAATATCGGACAGTATAGCTCGATACTAACAACCGTCGTATAGTCTACGTGACGAGAAAATTCAATCGTATGGTAACCCATAGATTTGTCCCGTGTGGACAAGTTAAGAATGTATAAAGCAAACGCCTTCATTCACTTGTGTTTTCATCCGTTTCGAGATATTTCGTCGGTACCTTTCCGCTGGTTCTCCGTGTACAAAGATAGATTAGATGTTCATTTCAACGTTGTTTCACAGCTTTGAAATGATTATCTATTCTATTACAGTGTACTCGGAGAACAGCGGGAAGGTGCTGCCGAAATTTACTCGAAACGGTTGAAAGCACAAGTGATGGGCGTTCGCTCTATACATTCTTAATGGGATAGAAGCCTACCCCCGACAGCCGGAACACATACATACAAACGCATAATTAGAGAGCAATTCGAGATGTTCGGGTTAAAACCAATATATGATACTCGATGATAATATGAAACCTTCATATTCCCATCGATACCCATATATGAAACTAAAAGCGCCACTTAGTCCCCGTCTATCGGTTAACATACGTGCGATGCTCGTCGTGACTTAGAACTATACGAAGGTTGTTAAATATCGGACAGTATAGCTCGATACTAACAACCGTCGTATAGTCTACGCGACGAGAAAATTCAATCGTATGGTAACCCATAGATTTGTCCCGTGTGGACAAGTTAAGAATGTATAAAGCAAACGCCTTCATTCACTTGTGTTTTCATTCGTTTCGAGATATTTCGTCGGTATCTTTCCGCTGGTTCTCCATGTACAAAGATAGATTAGATGTTCATTTCAACGTTGTTTCACAGCTTTGAAATGATTATCTATTCTATTACAGTGTACTCGGAGAACAGCGGGGAGGTGCTGCCGAAATTTACTCGAAACGGTTGAAAGCATAAGTGATGGGCGTTCGCTCTATACATTCTTAATGGGATAGAAGCCTACCCCCGACAGCCGGAACACATACATACAAACGCATAATCAGAGAGCGATTCGAGATGTTCGGGTTAGCCGGACCGTCATTCTTCGATATCATAATACACTTGACGGTTCATCTTGCAACAGAGGGCCGGTCTTGCACCCAGATCGGAGACCCCTTCGGATGCCTCCTTCCGTGTGGATTTTGCCACACCTTCAGGTATACTGCACGCATATCCATTTTCAATGTAATATTACAGATATTCATGCATGTTTATGTCAAAATTACTTATATTGTCAATGTTTGATTGTCTAGTTGTTGGTCCTGCGTCCACATCTGGGACAGAGGCCACCCCCGCTCCTCCAGGTATGTTTATATATCATATAGTGTATGTATATTGATTTAGAATGCTATATCATAAATATACACATTCCTTTTGCTCTTACTTAGCAATTTTTATTATTGTCTAGCTGTAGGTGGTGACACCACCGCACCTGCGGGTATGTTTATATGTCCTATAGTGCATGCATATTGATTTAGAACGTTATATTATTGATCTACACATTCTTTTTGCAATTACTTATAAAATCTATTTTTAATTGTCTAGTTGTTGGTCCTGCGTCCACATCTGGGACAGAGGCCACCCCCGCTCCTCCAGGTATGTTTATATATCATATAGTGTATGTATATTGATTTAGAATGCTATATCATAAATATACACATTCCTTTTGCTCTTACTTAGCAATTTTTATTATTGTCTAGCTGTAGGTGGTGACACCACCGCACCTGCGGGTATGTTTATATGTCCTATAGTTCATGCATATTGATTTAGAACGTTATATTATTGATCTACACATTCTTTTTGCAATTACTTATAAAATCTATTTTTAATTGTCTAATTATAGGTGGTGCGTCCACACCTTCCACAGGGGCCACTCCTGCCGCTTCCATACCCTCCGCATCGTCTGCAGGTTAGTATGAATAAATTTAAAATATTTATTTATTTTACATATGCTATATAGAATAAATATGAACTTCATGGAGATTTAGCGTCGATGTTTATTTTATAGTTGGAGGGGATGCGTCCGGGTCCGGGACCCCGGTTGTTCCTCACCGGAGGAACTATCGTCCCGCTCGTGCTGCTGCTCGGGCCCAGGCTCGTGCGCTAATCACCGGAGGTATATATCACACTTGAATTTTTGTTTAACCTTGACTTCTTAATACAACTTTGTCTTATTATTGATTTTCTTGATATTTCGTGCAGACGCAGGGCCTCTCCATCCCCAGAGGGGGACTCGAGGCCCGAATCAGTCCCATAGGCTGAGGCCTGATAGAGCTAGGGGGGAGGCAGCATTCCCCCTATTTTTTACCCTTGACTATCGCTATACCGGTCCTCATGCCGAGAGGTTCGGCCGGTATTTGGGGGACGAGAGCCGGATCGTGAAGAACTATCCACTTCACGTTGAGTGGGGCGAGCAGCACCAGCGCTCATTCGCCCTCTTCTTTGATCAGGCTCGGGTATGTATTAATATATATTTTCATTTGATCTATCCAATATATTTATTATTAACACTTGCAATCTAATAACAATGTTTTTTTTTGTATTTTCAGTTGGATTACGATTTTCAGCCTGTAGCCGACCCTGATCACTCGGGGAGGGTGCTCGACCTTCATGCTCTGTACAATGGCCTGATGAAGAACATGCAGGCCAAGGTCCGATACAACAGGAATGAGCTGAAGGCCGACTGCTACTCCCTGTGGATAGCGACCCCCGAGGCAGAGAGAGCGGCCCTCCTATCTACTCCGGCGTTTGCGAGAGTCGACGTAGAGACATGGCCTCTATTGTGCGCTTATTTCGACTCCGAACGCAAACAAGTATGTATTTTAAATTTAATTCATTATTTATGATATAATTTATTTCTTTGTGTTTCTTAATTAGAAAACTAAATGTTAATGCGTTGTGCAGAAACAGGCCGCTCAGAATATGGAGAACAGGAAGTCGGCGAAGAGGGGTCGCCCCACTTACACAGGTGGCTCGAGGAACATTACTCGAGCCATGGAGTTATCGGTAAATTAAGAGTTATTCTCTAATATTCTGCAATATTAAGAGTTATTCTCTAATATTTCTAATATTAAGAGTTACTTTCTAATATTGCAGACATCTCGGACCGTGGCGTCAGGTGGTACACCGAGCGTGCTGTCCGCATATCTTGCCGTCCACGGCACCTCGACAGATCCCGCCACGGGCGAGCTTCGATGTCCCGACGTCGCTACCCAGGAGTACTGCGTAAGTGTTAATATTTTTTCTACCCAAATTTGAAATTTTAGTTTTGGAAGGTTCAAGTTTAAATTTTATACTTATACTTTACTGCTTAATGTGGGTGTAGGAGCGGGTGGTTGAGCAGGCCCAGGCCTCGGGGATCGATTTTACCGGACAGAACGATCCGAGGCTGCTGACCCCAGTTCTGGACGCCGCACACGGAGGGCACCACGGAGGTTGGGAGAGAGGCCGGGGATTGGGCCCTAGCAGGGCCCATATGAGGTTGGACTCCACCCCGGCGGTTACTTCCTCCGTCTCCAGTGACCGGCATGTCCATCAGGAACTGGATAGCTTGAGGGCCACCGTTCAGGAGTTGAAGGAGATGCTGGTATGTATACTACTTTATAGTAAAATATCATTTCATATTATATACATATCAACATATCCATAATTAGTACGTAGCTTGAGCTTATTTGGTTTTAGACTTAAGTTTGATTAATCATACATACATATGTAATTAAAATAAACAACGCTTTTCCAAACTAGATATCCAAACAGGGTTTCGAAATAACTTAATAATGAAACGAATTCGAATAATACACAGTTCTTACATGCTTCTTACACACGTTATGTCCAGACGCGACAGGGTAGATCGGCCGAGCCTCCACATGCATCTCCTTCGGCTGCGGCTCCGCAAGCTACTACATCGGCTGCGGTTCCGCAGACAGCTCCTGTAGCTCCACCGCCCACTCAGACTCCCGCAGCCGCGGCTCCGCAAGCGACTACCTCGACGGCGGCTGCGCAGACCACATCGCCAGCTCCACATGCCGCTCAGACTCCCTTATATGTAGCATTGCAGAGTGTATTGACCGAGGAGCAGGCGCGCGTTATTCTAACGTTATTCGGAGGTGGAGCTGGACCGAACTAGGGTAGCTTTTTGGTTCTTATTTTTTGAAACATGTATTTATATCACATTGTACTACATTTTGAAACGATATTGATATGGGTTTGTATTTATATCATATTCAGTTTTTGGGTTTCTTTTGTATATTATATATATGCGTGAGATGTGATTATGAATACTGCAATATATGATTTGATTGATGTATATAGTATTGTGCACAGGGCGGGAAAAAATCTAGCAGCCCAATTTTTAAAAAAAAATACAGACAATATGTACCTACGGATTAAGCCGTAGGTACATATGTTGCCCCTACGGCGTTATCCGTAGGGGCAAACTATCAGGAAACCTGATATTTTCCCACCTGATATCAGTGCAGGGTGTTGGGGGTGCCCCTACGGATATGTCCGTAGGGCCACTGTTTATCCCCTACGGATAAATTCGTAGGGGCAAAATATCAGTTTTCCTGATATTTTCCCCCCGATCTCAGTGCAGGGTGTTGGGAGTGGCCCCTACGGACTTATCCGTAGGGGCTACTTTATATCCCCTACGGAGGTATCCGTAGGTATATACAATATATTCAAAAAAAAATTTAAATATATGATTTTATTACCCCTACGGGATACTCCGTAGGGGCTATAACACCTACCGAGATATCCGTAGGGGCATGAATTTGTCCGTAGGGGCAAGTTCAGGGCCTCAACTTGCACCTGCGGCCTTTGCACCTACGGGGTCTTTTTTCGCCCCTACGTATATATCCGTAGGGGCAGTGGGTTGCCCCTACCGATAAATCCGTAGGGGCAACCCTTATTTGTAGTAGACAATATTCCCATTTTTCTTTATTTGGAAGACGGGCGGGTTCGAAAGGCAGGGTTTTTGACGGTCGGGGACTCTCATTAGCAGTCCTTAGGCCGAGAAAAGAGCTGTGGGAGGCAGCAGAAATGATCGAGTGTTTCATTTCAATTTCATCACGCAGTTTAGCAATTTCAGACTATAATTATATTGTTTGCATTTCTCGAGGGGGTTTTATGTAAAATGTTTTAATATTGTTGTAAAAATAAATCACTCACGAGGGTGATTTATAATATTATGAGTTTTTATGAAAATGTGTTTTAGTTTTAGTAGTATTTTAGTGATGAAATCTAGCATTTTAAAAGTTTATGGTATTTTTATGAAAACTATACTTTTTGAAACTTGGTCGTATTTTTGTGTAATTTTAATTTTTCATTTTAATAATATATATTTTTAAAAAATTAGTTTTCATAGAAAAATACGGATTTAGGATTTATGAAAATTTTCAAATGATTTAATTTGTTAAAGAGTCGTATTCTTTAAAAATCGTATTTTTAATTTTTTTTTGAGACCGAATTCTCCGCGAGGAGTTCTGCATCTCACTCTGCTATCCCAAAAACGTGCAATAACCCGCACCATCTACAAATGGGACTCCTAATAAGGGTTGTAGAAGCGTATTTGCAAAGAAAAATAATAGTTAATTCTATTTTTTAACTCAAATATATTTTAATAAAAAACTGAACTTTTGGACTTACTAACTTTTTTTATACACGTTTATATAATATGTTAATTAGCTAACATCAATTATTGTATTACTATTAAACTAACATTAGAGCAATCAACTTAAATCATACATTATACTATATCGATACTGTACCATAAATATTATGTAATTCCTAATAAATCATAAAACTATTACCTTATCTAATAATAATGTTAAACGTGCAGTATTGTCCATATATAACTACTTAACTTTATGAATTACCGTCAACACCATTGTAAGAGGCAAGAATTTGGGTTACAAGAAAATTCTCTTAAAATTTATATTGTACCATGGATGGATTTAAACAAATGTGGAAGCTTGCAGGTATCTAGAACAATTTACCTATTAGTGATTATACTGTACCATCCAACAATGAAAGAATAAAGTAAGTACAAAATTCCGATCACCATATACAAGTTATGTAACATAAAATGCTAAGTTTAGAATACTTATATCGGTTGATTTTGAAAATTATTGATTGGGATCATGTGAACTACTTAACATAATTTAGACAAGGAGAGAGAGAGAGAGCCGGAGGAAAAGAAAGGGACTTACCACGTTTAGGATATGGGAAAATGACGGAACTCCTATAACGGCATCTCATCGAAACCATCTGGATGTAAATTTAAAACGTCGACGGATTGAGGATCCGGAGGTGTGAAAATGATCGTGTCGCTCACGCGGTCTTGGGCCTATCCATGGAGTCTCATTTCTCGGTCCGCATCGAATATGCTGTTGCAGGTAAGGGGTTCTTGGTGTTGTTGCGGCTGTTGTCGTCGATGACGATGATGGCGATGATGATGGAGTGTTGCCGTGGGGGCGAGCGGGGGTCTTGGGTTGGTGGTGTGCTCGACCATGGAGAAGCCATGGGAGAGGTTGGATTTGGGATGAGAGAGATATATATAGGGAAAGAAAAAGAGTGAGTGAGAGAGATTTATAGAGATGCAGAAAGTGGGAAATGAGAGGGTGAGAGGGTGAGGGGTTTATGAGGAAGGTGAAGAGGCAGTGAGTAAGAGAATTGAATAATAGTGTAATTAAAGAAAAATAAATGAAATTAAATGGATTAATGTAACGGGGGCGGAAAGAGTGTGAAGAATGAGGAGCCTTCGGTTTTATAAGAGGGAAGGCTAATAGTGAGGGAATGAGAAGAAGCATGGGAAAAGGCTCGACATGATTTGTGAGGGTTAATGCATGGGAATTGGCTGTGGAAGTTTACACAAAAGTATTAGAAAAGAATAATAGTTTTGGATTTTTTTGGAGCTTATGGGTTTGGGTTAATGGATGCGCTTGGTTTGGGTGTTGTTTGAAATGGGTTTAACTAAAAGAAAGTTGGGTTTGGGTTTGGGTTATTTTGTTTTGGTTTTAAAATAAATGGGTGTATGAGTTTAAAATAAAATAGAGAAGGGATATGAGTTAATTGATTTGGGTAATTAATAAAAGAGAATGGTTTTAATAAGTAAGTAAAATATAAATATGAGAATAAATAGATAAGTGAATAATATAAACGGTCTTTTGGGCTCAAGGAATATAATAGAAAAATAGATGGAGAAATTACATAGAAATAATATATTTAATAGAAACAAAACATAAAATAATATACTTATTAGAATATACGGAAAATACTAAAAACAATTAATTACCGTATTTTATTAAAGAAAGATAATACGAAGGTATAGAAATTTTTGGGGTCGTTACATGCTATTTGGTTTGTTTTTATCATTGATGTATATAAATTTTAATTGTTATTACATGTCGTTAATACATAATGATGAAACCCGTAGGATTCTTTCTTGACTACCAGTATTATGATGGCGATCATATACGTGAGAATTGGATAGTCCATAAGCACATCTTTAAATATCCCTAGTCGAGAGAATGTCGAGACTAGGTATCGATATTTCATAGTAGACTAATGTATACGCTTCTAGATCTCGACGAGGGGCAGTGGCCGGTGTCATAAGTCATTGGTGTTTTGTCACCTAAGATAGTATACAGGTGCTCACTGAAGGTGAGTACACTGGACGGACTCACCAAAAACTTCTAGATGGTGTTATACCTATCGTTAGATAGCAGTTCTCTAATGGCATGAGTACAGCTTAATCCTTTGACCTAAAATTGTCATTTGTCTCGTATGAGTTCCCACTGTACATAGATTACTATCCTACCATGACCCAAAGGAGCCATGTAAACAGGTTTTAGTTATTTAGTTAGAGACATTCCCGAGCCACATGGAGGCAGTGAGTGATTGTCAGATATTCGTCTCTTCTGGTATTAGAAGTAGATGTTACGCTGTGTTCAGTTGGCCATCACCCTAAATCCATGGCCACGGTGGATGATATTTACTGATATGAGTTCAGTAGTTTCTCGGTTGGTGATGAACTTGACCCTGGCACGACTTATCGGGTTATTAGAGGTTTGACATTATCTACCCTTAGACCCGGTATATGATACTCGTAGATGAAAAGACTGGAATGTACAGAGATTGTCATATTCAAACTCAGTAGGGTACGAACGGACTTGATTGTCAACCTCCCTTTCGGCAGATACCTGGATAGCCGTTATGTACAGGTAGTGCAGCTGACGTACTTGTGGTTTTGGATTTATCCAGTAAATTAATAGTAGCATATTGTCGAGTTTATAGAGTCCCATATAAAGAGTTTTTCTGGTTCATGCGATATGATATAGAGGTCGTATATTGATACATGCAGGGGTCCGATTAAATACGTGTACTTACTATACGGATTTTAACCGTACAGTTGATAATACTAGCCGGCTTAGGATTAAACCGGATTATTAAATCAAGTATTAATATATATATATATATATATATATATATTCTAGTATTATTGTTCACTATTCATTTTTTCTCTCTTGGCTATTCGTATTTTTATACGGATACGCGTATATGTATTTCGATACGTATACCGGATTGTATTCCGTATTTATACAAAATACTTATAGAAGGAGGACACCTCATTATTGATTTTTTTTTTAGAAAATCAATTAGAAATAAGGTGGAGGGTGAGATGGATTTGGGTATAGTTGAGAGCATATAGTTCATTTGTTTATTGCAAAATTATTATGATAATTTTCTTTTATGGTTGAAAAATAGAATGTAGCCATTCTTCCCTTATTCATTTTCAAACATACACATACATTCTCTCTTCTCTTCTCCTCTCTTCCTTCTTCCTCTTGAGTGAGCATGCTCTCTTGAGCATGAAAAATGAGAGAAATTTATACTGGAAAATTCCTACATCCCCACACTCCATTTCTCACAAGCTTGGAGCGTCGGTTGCTTCATTATGTGAAACTGGAACTTGGATCGGTTTACCTCGGGTGGATCATCTTCGGTAAAGGTGATCACCTCTCAAGTTTGTTCCCGACGGCTTACGAGGAGCTTGAAGTGGTCTTTTACGATTGGGTGAACACGCGACAAAAGTTGTAATGTCTAAACCTTGCTTGCTTAGTTTTCTAATTTAGTGTTTGGAAAAATCGCTAGGAATTAGTTTCTAGTGCTTCCTGTAAAATTTGTGTTTTTCGATTTCACATCGACTACGGTTGTAATTGTAAGGGCACTAGGAACTTTCACGGACTTGAGGCGATATGGGCTTGGAACCACTTGCTTGGTCTTGACCCCGGGTTGACCGGGATTGGGTTTACTTTGGCCCTTTTGATTTTGACCTTTGACTTTGACTTTTATTTTGATTTTTGATTTTGGCAGTGGGGTGTAAATTTCGACCCAACAACTTGTAATTGGCAAGTTTTTCTTCTTTTATTTCACATAGTTTTTTAATTCCTTGATACGTGCACATAGTAAATAAAATATTGGAAAACCGAAAATTATAGGAAATTCTGAAGTTTTTGTAATTTCATGATTATCATGTGGTATACAACATGAAAAATAATAAAAATAGAAAGAGAATAAATTCCTTTTAAGATTTTTAAAAATTTACCATTTTCATGTCACTATTATAATAAGAGGTTGTCCCTACGGATATATCCGTAGGAGCAAACCACTGCCCCTACGGATATAGCCGTAGGGACGAAAAAATACCCCGTAGGTGCAAGTCTGCATCCTAAACATACCCCTGCAGAGTAATAATTGCCACTATATCTTAATCCGTAGGGACACTTATCCCTACAGATTACACCGTAGGTCCTGATAAATATTTTAATTTATTGGTTTAGAAAATGAAATACTTGCCCCTACGGATATATTCGTAGGGCTTGATTGTAGCCCATACGTATACATCCATAGGTCCATATAAATGCCCTTACGGATAAATTCGTAGGGACAAGTTTTACTGAGTCCATAGGAACAAAATATCATGTATCATGATATTTTGTCCCTACGGCTAGCTGTGTAGGGGTAACCGTTGGACCTACGGATTAATCCGTGTAGGGTTACTAGGCACTCTAATAAGGTTCTACAATGCATCAACCATGCCCGTTTAAAATTTTAGCCGTGCCGAATAACCCTAAACAAGATCGTTGCTAGAAAATTAGGGTTTCATATGCTAGTAAACTACGTTTACGACTAAGTGAATACGAAATACAACCTTTGTAGATCGGTCTTTCACTTCTTTAGCTCCTTGTTGAAGTCCCTTCGCTGCGATCGTGGTTCTCCCGGACCCTTGCATGGCTTCACGAGGCGAAAAACGCGTCCTTGCTTGAAGTCTTCGAGGCCGAAGATGATCTACGTCGAGGGGATGCCAACTCAAGTTTCTACTTCACTAACTTGAGAATTAGTGAAGCAAACACCCAAAACTAAAGTGCTAGTCTAGTAGAGAATGGAGAAATATGAAGTGGGTTCTCTTTAGAATTTTATTTCTCACAATCTTTCTCACTTTAGATCAAACCCTAGCAAGCTTTTTCTTTTTAACAATGAAGAAGAAGAACAAAAGAAAGAGATGAGGATAATGATCAAGTGAGTAAGCTAACCATGGTGAGTGAGTATCATATACTAACTCTTGTAGAGACATAACCATAGCTAATACTTATGGTTGAGTTAAGAAATATCCATGGTAAAAACAAACTTAGTGGACTTAGTCAATGCATCCACAAGCTTCCACAAGCTTCATACATTGTACTAATCCTCCACTAATTTTGTAATTACTTAAAATATAAAAACCCAACATAATAGATAGCATGGTGTAAGTCTCATACACCCAAGTCTTGTGTATCATCAACCATGATACAAAAAGATAACACAATTTTAATGTATATCACATATATATTAAAGTTGTGTACATGTGAGAAAAAACCTAAAGTGAACAAGTGTTAGTTAATGTAAACTAGTATATCAAATATACAATTATACAATAAATTATTAAATCAACACTTGACTTAATAATCCGGTCATATCACATATAACCGACTAACATCCAATGTATCGATTTATCGAATCAACACTTGATTCGATAACCCGGCTATATCATATATAACCGACCGATACAAAAAGTCGCGAGAATAGAATACGGTATCACATACACGCATTGTTCTCGGTCCCGCACATATCACATACGTGCTCCTATTTCATTTTGCCTGAGCTAGTAAAACCTCTATGTAGGACTCTAAAGACTCGTCAATACGCCGGCAGTAGGTGATGATCACATCAAGCACCCATAAGCCGTCAGCGGTACTAGCTGGACGTAACGGCTACCCGGGTATTGAGCGATCAGAAGATCAGCAAGCAAGGCCGCTCCAACTCCTATAAAAGCCTGCCGGTAACACTTCCCGTACAGTCCGGTCTCCTCGTCTGATATGTCGCATATCAAGTCTAGGGGTGGTAAACGTCAGACCCCAATAACCGATAAGTCGTGCCTATGTCAGGCTCATAACGGGTCGAGAAACTACTGGTAACACTTACCAGTAAATCTCTAATCAGCCCTGGCCAGGGACTTCCCTGTTACGGCCAATCGAGCATAGCGCAACATCAACCCCCAATACCGAGAGAGACGAAACCCCTCCTATCGCTCATTGCCTCCATGTGACTCGGGACTGTACCCAAAAACCACCATTTTGCATGCCCTCATGGACGTGGTAAGATGGAAATCAAAGCACAGTGGGAATCACACAAGACTCTATGACGATCTCGGGTCTACAGACTAACCTGCACAAGTGTCACTAGAGAACTGCCATCTGACGTGAGGTATAATACCATCTGGGTGTTCTCGGCGAGTCCGTCCAGTGTACCCAGTCTCCACTGAGCACCCGTATACCATCTCTGATGTCAAACACCAATGGATATGGGATCATCTATCGCCCATCTTATGGGTCGAGAAGCGTATACGCTAGTCTACACTGGTATATCGATGCCCCGTCTCGATACACCCACGACTAGGGACCTTGCAGGATGTATTTATGGACTACCATGTCCCCACTAGTATGATCCGCATTATAGTCCAGGTAGTCAAGTACACATCCTAAGGGCTTTACCAACATGTAACTATAAGACAGTATAAAGAGATAAGTATACATGTTAAAGTAAAGTGCAACCAGATAGCATACTATCATATCGAGCAAGAAAGTCCTCTCTATATATGTCCAAGCATCCAATATAATATACATCATCTGTACAATACTGGCCTCTAGGGCATACAAACAACTAACAATCTCCCACTTGCACTAGGGCCAGCTGCTGTAGTATCGCATACCAAGCATCCCGAAGAGTCTCTCAAACTGTATCTGGGGAATGGCCTTCGTGAGTGGATCCGCTGTGTTGTTCTTCGTGTCAACCCTCCTGACCTCGATCTCCCGGCAATCAACTATCTCCCGGATCAGGTGATACCGCCTCAGAATATGCCTGGATCGCTGATGGGACCTGGGTTCCTTGGCCAAAGCCACCGCTCCATTGTTATCACAATACAAAGGTATTGGATGCTCAATGGATGGAACCACTCCAAGTTCAGTAATGAACTTCTTGATCCAGACAGCCTCTTTGGCAGCATCGTTGGCAGCGATGTATTCAGCCTCCATCGTCGAGTCTGCCACGGTTTCCTGCTTGGAACTCTTCCAGCTAACCGCCCCTCCGTAAAGGGTAAAGACAAATCTCGACTGCGACTTAGAGTCGTCCTTATCACTCTGGAAGCTCGAATCGGTAAAGGACTCCACTTGGAGTTCTCCGTTACCATACACCAGGAGCATCTCTTTAGTCCTTCGCAAGTACTTGAGAATGCTCTTCATAGCTGTCCAGTGACTCTCACCAGGATCAGCTTGATACCTACTCACTACACTTAGTGAGTATGCTACATCGGGTCTGGTACATAGCATCGCGTACATGATAGAGCCTACAGCCGAAGCATAGGGTATCCCTTGCATGCGAGCTCTCTCCAAATCAGTCTTGGGAGACATCTCTTTGGAGAGAGTGAGCCCTGAGATCGTGGGTAAAAATCCACGTTTGGACTCTTCCATACTAATCCTCTTTAGTATGGTGTCAATGTACCTGGATTGGGACAATCCCAATATCCTTTTAGATCTATCTCTATAGATCATAATTCCCAATATGCAGGAGGCATCACCTAGATCTTTCATTGAGAATCTTTCTGATAAGAAGAGCTTGACCGATTGCAGCATAGGAATGTCATTTCCTATCAAGAGTATGTCGTCCACGTACAATACGAGGAAGACAACCTTACTCTCTGCCACCTTCTTGTAGATATAAGGTTCATCTACGTTTTTGACGAAATAAAACTCTTTGATAACGACGTCAAAGCAGATGTTCCAACTCCGCGATACTTGCTTAAATCCATATAAGTAGCTTGCATACCTTCCCGCTGCTCCCACTATCTACGAAGCCCTCTGGCTGAGTCATGTACACGCACTCTTCTAAATCACCGTTTAGAAAGGCGGTCTTAACATCCATTTGCCAGATTTCGTAGTCATGATATGAAGCAATGGCAAGCATGATCCGGATGGATTTAAGCATAGCCACTGGAGAAAAGGTTTCGTCATAGTCCACACCTGGTCTTTGACGAAATCCCTTTGCAACAAGTCTAGTTTTGAAAGTCTCCACTTTCCTATCTACACCAAGTTTTTTCTTGAAGATCCACTTGCTCCCAATGGGTTTTACCCCTTCAGGAGCATCTTCCAAAGTCCATACTTTGTTGGTGTACATGGATTCCATCTCGGACTGCATTGCATCCAGCCATTTCACTGAGTCCCCACTCGTGATGGCATGCTCGAAGCTAGTTGGGTCATCATCAACCATGATGCAATCCTTGCTCCCACCATCCATGAGAAAACCGTAGTATCTCTCAGGTGGGTGAGGAACCCTACTAGATCGGCGGACTGGCTGGGGTTCATCGGGTACTACCGAATCCTCTGGTTCTACCAAATCTTCTGTTGTGGTTTGTACAGCTGGAACCTCTTCCAGTTCTACCTCAGAGCCACTAATCTCTTTTGCAAGAAATTCCTTTTCTAAAAAGGTGGCGTGTTGAGCAACTAACACCCTTTGTTCCTCACTGTGGTAGAAGATATACCCTCGCGAATGCTTGGGATATCCAACAAACTTACACAAAACAGACCTTGTCTCGAGTTTGTCCGGTTTTTGTCTTTTGACATAGGTCGGGCAACCCCATATCTTAATAAAATTAAGATATGGTCTCTTCCCCTCCCATATCTCATATGGGGTGGTAGGCACAGATTTGGTAAGAACCCTATTCAGTAGGTATGCTGCTGTTTCCAGTGCATATCCCCAGAAGGAAATAGGTAACTCAGCTATACTCATCATAGAGCGCACCATATCTAATAGGGTGCGGTTCCTCCGTTCCGATACACCGTTGTGCTGTGGTGTATATGAAGGAGTTAGCTGAGAGAGAATCCCATTCTCTTTTAGGAAGTCCAGGAATTCATTGCTCAAGTATTCACCTCCTCGATCAGATCGAAGGATTTTAATACTTTTCCCGGTTTGGTTCTCGACTTCTTGTTTATATTCTCTAAATTTCTCAAAAGCTTCTGATATGTGTTTCATCAGGAACACATATCCGAATCTAAAGAGATCGTCAGTGAATGTAATGAAGTACGAAGAACCATCCCTGGCATGTGTAGACATGGGACCGCATACATCACTATGTATCAGTCCCAAGAGTTCGGTAACTCTTTCTCCGTGTCCCGTAAACGGAGTTTTGGTCATCTTGCCTTTGAGACATGACTGGCAAGTGTCATAAGATGAAAATTCAAACGGATTTAAATATCCATCCTTATGCAACTTAGCCAGTCGTGTCGCATTGATGTGACCCAGTCTACAATGCCACAAGAAGTATTCGTTCAGTTCTGAACTCTTCCTCTTGTGTGTGTTTGTTATGCTTAGAACTGTTGATTGATTTAGAACATAAATGCCATTGCATATCGTGCCTGATCCAACCAACTTTTGGTTTAGAAAAATGTTCATAACATTATCCTGTAGTACAAAATTATATCCCTCTTTACTCAACAAAGAAACTGATATAATGTTGCATATCAGGTTCGGCATGTAATAGCATTCGTTCAGAATCAATGTATTACCAATTGGCAATACAAGGTGATATTCCCCGATGGTTTTAGCTGCAACAATTGCACCATTTCCAACCCTTATGTCTTTATCACCTTCTCCAAATTCTCTACCTTTCCTAAGCCCATGTAACTGATTACATATATGGGATCCAGACCCGGTATCTAATACCCAGGACGTAGAGGAAATGGAGAAACAGTTCTCTGTAACGAACACACCCGAAGAAAATGCATCAACATGTACTTTCTTCATTCGGGTGGTATGGGAATCCTGGTATTCCCCTATATCCTGTTCAGTCCTATAACTCTTATAAGAAAGAACGGAACCAACGTTCCCCAGCACAGTATAACATGCGGGTTCGGTCAATATATCCATATTATTATCTTGATTAAGGCATGATATGGTCGCTACCTGGAGAGAGAGAGAAGAAAACACTTTAGCGTATGCTCTTGCAAGATCAGATTGGTTATTATTTTATCCAATCAGGATGGCTCCCACTGTTTTTATCAAATCTTCCTTCAAACCCTAAAAGGAAAGACTAGCCGGGATTAATTACACCCTACAATTTCGCCAATCTTTCAGCCAGGCTAGTGTCGGTACTTTGAGGGAGGTTCCCCGTGCTTTCGCACGGACCTAATTAAAGTAAACCTCGTTTTCCCAGAGGCGTAACCCCGTTGACACCTTTCTAGACACCTACTTGATCGGCTAATTGTCCTGTGTAAAACTCTTCCAGGAGTAACTATTACTCGCAGTGGGTATCAAGATCCAACTATCTCATAGAAGGTATGCAATCTCATTGCAAATTTCAATACTTGAAATTCCCGATAATATTTTGCCCCAAGCATCCTATGACCTTGACGGAGGTCAACAAACCATAGGGTGCAAGTCAAGTTCAACCCGTCATTTCTTGATTGAATCAAACCCACCCGCACGACCCTTGACGAAGGTCAACAAGGTCGTATGACTACCCTAATCCAATCTGCATCATATGCATAAGAAGATAAATACTAGTTAGCTACCGCACACTACGCCTTGACGGAGGTCAACAAACGTAGCATGAATACTAAGTAGGACTTATCTGAAATGACGGAGGGCTACGACAGGTTTTTCTGAAAACCTATTGCATAATGAATTTGATATCGTTGTAGAATCGAGTGAATTTTGAAATGGAGTGATTTTGAGGCTTTCATTAGTTTTGCTAAAGAGGTCACTCCCGGTGAAGGGATCTCGGCTCTTTCCTTATGGAATAAGGTGCAGGATATATCATATATATCGCTATGCAAAGCAAAACTCCAAAAGCAATCAAAAACCAAACCGAGTTTTGTAGCATCTGCCAGTTTTGCTAAAGAGGTCACTCCCGGTGAAGGGATCTCGGCTCTTTCCTCATCGAATAAGGTGCAGGATATATCATATATATCGCTATGCAAAGCAAAACTGTAGCTACCCTTTTTGAAAAATTTGATTCTACAACATCTTTTAGGTTTCTTTTCTTTCATTAATCATATTAATGAAGTCCCATCATTTAAGTCACCTAAACATCACAGATAAATACGACGTACACTTATGCCATCCGCATTCGCCTCGATGTCCCCTCGTGCACCGTTAGGTTAGGTAACTAACGGCAGAGCAGGGCAGGGCTAGCGCGGGTGTAAAACATAAGTAACGTCTATATAATATATCATATATACTATATACAGTATTTATCACAGAACATCAAATGATCACATCACAGATATCGCAGCAGAAGAAACATATGAAACATTAGATATACTAGGACGTCCATGTTTTATTTTGAGCCTCTATAAAACAAGGATTCCACGGTCGCGATGAATAGCCAAACCCACACCCCTAGACCCCTACGAGAGCGGCAAGCAACCCTACCAATTCTAGAGTTAGGAGACCCGGACTCGACTCCTCGAGTTGGTCTCCCACTGGATTCTAGAACCCGGTTATTTATTCTCTCCTCCTTGGGTCTATCCTAGTGCGGAAAAGTAAATAATATACAAATGGTGACATCGACCTCATCCCGGAAGTGCCCCAATAAAAGAATATTACATATATTTAATTTTACATGAATGAAAATAAAAACTCTCATCTCACATAAAACCGCCGGCTATTCAGAACGCGACGATCCAATATAACATATCCAGCAACACAAAACATCGCATGTCATCAACGTAAGTTAATATGCGCATCCCAATTGTCGTTGACATATAGCAACGAAACCGGCGATATCACATATTACACTTACGGTCGCAAAAAAGAAAGTGTAAAACTACAACATTTGGAATCCACAATCTCTTTAGACATCGTAAATCCGAAATATCACATACTTCGCATTTCATGCCTAACTATATGAATTCCACATATTGTATCACATTCCAGATAAATAGACAATATTAAATTTTCCAATCGAATAATCAAATACCCAAGATTTCCATAATAGCTCAACACTTGAGCGGAGTTCAAAAATTCCAGAATACGTCACAGTAGCAACGGTCCAGCCGTAGAAGGGTCAAGCCAACGCCTCACATGTGGCATGCCGTACTGCCCCAAACCCTAAGGTTCAAAAGGCAGTTCAAGACGGTTACATAATCGAGTTAAGGTTTGTTGTCTTCTAGAGGGTCCATCGCGTCACATGCACGTTTTTCCGAAAGATTTAAACCCGAGAAAAATTCAACACTTGAATATTTTTCGTGCCGGGAAAAATTGAGTTAATGATATCCGTTCGAACATTTTAATACTTTCTAAATTATCCGGAATAACAAAACAAAATTAAATTCTCCAATCGAATCGACGATTACAAAATAAGCCCCAAAATACTCAACACTTGAGTCAGTTTTAAAAATAGCCAGAAAAATATAGGAATAGCTACGGAGGTTACTGCATAAAATACTGCTCCCAATTCACTTTTACGACCGCGGAACCGCCGCCCTAAGTGGGGTGGGACCGCGGTTCCGCGGCGCCTGTACGGAATTAAGGGCTCGTATTTTGTGGTAACCCTTATAATTCCCTGCTGATTTTTTTAGGTATTTTTAATTCAGAAAAAAACCCAGTTTTAAAAAAATGTACAGAGAGGGGGTTATCTTGACGTTTTCGGGTTCGATCGGGGTTTTAACTTCGTTAACACATCTCCTAATGTTCTAGCTAGGCTCTGATACCACTTTAGGTCAGGCAGCAACCCCATCCAATAGGGTCGCCGTGGCACCAACGGGTCCCTCAGCAGCTACTTTTTACGCATGCCCCCTCGTGAGGACTACAACCCGCCGGAACACCTTCTGGTCTCGGGACACCCTGGGGGTAAGAGCCTATGCTTCGCCACACTGTCACACAGTGAGAACCCCCCATAGGTCGACATCCAATGCCTAGTAGCTCTGATACCACTGTAGGGTTACTAGGCACTCTAATAAGGTTCTATAATGCATCAACCATGCCCGTTTAAAATTTTAGCCGTGCCGAATAACCCTAAACAAGATCGTTGCTAGAAAATTAGGGTTTCATATGCTAGTAAACTACGTTTACGACTAAGTGAATACGAAATACAACCTTTGTAGATCGGTCCTTCACTTCTTTAGCTCCTTGTTGAAGTCCCTTCGCTACGATCGTGGTTCTCCCGGACTCTTGCATGGCTTCACGAGGCGAAAAACGCGTCCTTGCTTGAAGTCTTCGAGGCCGAAGATGATCTACGTCGAGGGGATGCCAACTCAAGCTTCTACTTAACTAACTTGAGAATTAGTGAAGCAAACACCCTAAACTAAAGTGCTAGTCTAGTAGAGGATGGAGAAATAGGAAGTGAGTTCTCTTTAGAATTTTATTTCTCACAATCTTTCTCACTTTGGATCAAACCCTAGCAAGCTTTTTCTTTTTAACAATGAAGAAAAAGAACAAAAGAAAGAGATGAGAATAATGATCAAGTGAGTAAGCTAACCATGGTGAGTGAGTATCATATACTAACTCTTGTAGAGACATAACCATAGCTAATACTTATGGTTGGGTTAAGAAATATCTATGGTAAAAACAAACTTAGTGGACTTAGTCAATGCATTCACAAGCTTCCACAAGCTTCATACATTGTGCTAATCCTCCACTAATTTTGTAATTACTTAAAATATAAAAACCCAACATAATAAATAGCATGGTGTAAGTCTCATACACCCAAGTCTTGTGTATCATCAACCATGATACAAAAAGAAAACACAATTTTAATATATATCACATATATATTAAAGTTGTGTACATGTGAGAAAAAACCTAAAGTGAACAAGTGTTAGTTAATGTAAACTAGTATATCAAATATACAATTATACAATAAATTATTAAATCAACACTTGACTTAATAATCCGGTCATATCACATATAACCGACTAACATCCACTGTATCGATTTATCGAATCAACACTTGATTCGATAATTCGGCTATATCATATATAACCGACCGATACAAAAAGTCGCGAGAATAGAATACGGTATCACATACACGCATTATTCTCGGTCCCGCACATATCACATACGTGCTCCTATTTCGTTTTGCCTGAGCCAGTAAAACCTCTATGTAGGACTCTAAAGACTCGTCAATACGCCGGCAGTAGGTGATGATCACATCAAGCACCCACAAGCCGTCAGCGGTACTAGCTGGACGTAACGACTATCCGGGTATTGAGCGATCAGAAGATCAGCAAGCAAGCCCGCTCCAACTCCTGTAAAAGCCTATCGGTAATACTTCCCGTACAGTCCGGTCTCCGCGTCTGATATGTCGCATATCAAGTCTAGGGGTGGTAAACGTCAGACCCCAATAACCGATAAGTCGTGCCGATGTGAGGCTCATAACGGGTCGAGAAACTACTGGTAACACTTACCAGTAAATCTCTAATCAGCCCTGGCCAGGGACTTCCCTGTTACGGCCAATCGAGCATAGCGCAACATCAACCCCCAATACCGGGAGAGACGAAACCCCTCCTATCGCTCAGTGCCTCCATGTGACTCGGGACTGTACCCAAAAACCACCGTTTTGCACGCCCTCATGGATGTGGTAAGGTGGAAATCAAAGCACAGTGGGAATCACACAAGACTCTATGACGATCTCGGGTCTACAGACTAACATGCACAAGTGTCACCAGAGAACTGCCATCTGACGTGAGGTATAATACCATTTAGGAGTTCTCGGCGAGTCCGTCCAGTATACCCAGTGTCCACTGAGCACCCATATACCATCTCTGATGTCAAACACCAATGGATATGGGATCATCCATCGCCCATCTCATGGGTCGAGAAGCATATACGCTAGTCTACACTGGTATATCGATGCCCCGTCTAGATACACCCATGACTAGGGACCTTGAAGGATGTACTTATGGACTACCATGTCCCCACTAGTATTATCCGCATCATAGTCCAGGTAGTCAAGTACACATCCTAAGGGCTTTACCAACATGTAACTATAAGACAGTATAAAGAGACAAGTATACATGTTAAAGTAAAGTGCAACCAGATAGCATACTAGCATATCGAGCAAGAAAGTCCTCTCTATATATGTCCAAGCATCCAATATAATATACATCATCTGTACAATACTGGCCTCTAGGGCATACATATAACTAACAATCCGTAGGTGCAATATATAGATCTACGGCAGGGAAAAAATATCACGTATTTTTTTATAAAAAAAAGTGCTTCCTGTTTTTTCGTCGCTCTGTGCACAATAATATATATATCATATAAACAAATACAGAAATATTCATAATCAACATCTTACACATAATATATAAAAGAAATAAACAAACAAAATACGATATCAAACTAAATCATCGTGAATAAGCAAACAACCACCAATATCGTCCAAAATTTATATAATATGTATCAGATAAGTACAGACATCCTCAAAAATATAAATAAAGATACCCTAGCTCGATCCATCTCCTCCACCTCTGATAATC
This sequence comes from Agapanthus africanus, assembly GCA_030015575.1. NCBI lineage: Eukaryota > Viridiplantae > Streptophyta > Magnoliopsida > Asparagales > Amaryllidaceae > Agapanthus > Agapanthus africanus. The sequence continues at coordinate 743,052,358 of CM057341.1, forward strand.
ACCGCAATCTGGCGCATTTGGTCCTCGGTGCAGCCCTGAGTCGTCAGAAACTCGACTAATGAAGGAGCGGACTGTGCGGGAGTCTGAGCGGGCTGTAGAGCTGCAAGAGTGGTCTGTGCAACCGCAGACGAGATAGTGGTTTGCGGAGCCGCACCTGAAGGAGATACATGTGGAGCCGCAGCCGAAATAGCATGTCGCATCTGTTAAATTTTGTGTGTAATAAACGAGTAAGAACGGTGTATTAGATTTTAGTCGAGTTCGTATTATTATTAGGTTATTACGAAACCCCAATCTAAGAATACTTAGGGACTTAGGCATCGTTTGGGTATCTAGTTTGGAAAACCGTAGATTATTTTAATTAAATAGTTTTATGTAAGTATGATTAATCAAAACTAAGTCTACAACCAAATAAGCTCAGGCTACTAATATTGCATATGTTACTATCTATAATGTGATATAATATTTTACTATTAAGTAGTATATGTACCATCTCCTTCAACTCCTAGACGGTGGTCTTCAAGGCGGCAACATCATGCTCAAGACGTCGCTCACGGGGGGTAGGAGAAGTAACCACCGGAGTGGAGTCCAACCTCATATGGGCCCTGCTAGGACCCAATCCCCGGCATCTCACCCAACCTCCATGGTGCCCTCCGTGTGCGGCGTCTAGGACTGGGATCAGCAACATTGGATCGGTCAGTCCAGTAAAATAGATTCTCGATACCTCCGCCTGCTCCACCACCCGCTCCTACACCCACATTAACCATTAAAATATAAGTATATCATTTAAATTTGAACTTTTCACAACAAAAATTTCAAACCTGTTAGAATAAATATTAACACTTACGCAATACTCCTGAGTAGTGGTGTCGGGGAATCGAAGCTAGCCCGTGGCGGGATCTGTCGAGGTGCCGTGGACGACAAGATACACGGTCAGCACGCTCGGTGTACCACCCTACTCCAGGGTCTGAGCTCTCTGCAATTAGCAAAAAATTTACATATATTATAAAATAACTCTTAATATTACCTTATATCAGAGTAGATCTGTTGTAATTTACCGATGCCTCCATGTCACGAGTAATGTTCCTCGAGCCACCTATATAAGTGGGACGACCCCTCTTCATCTACTTTCTATTTTCTTTATTTTGATCGGCATATTTCTGCACAACATATTCAGATTTAGTTTTCTAATTAAGCAACACAAAAAATAAATTATATACTAAACAATGAATTACATTTAAATTACAAATCTGTTTGCGCTGAAAGTCGAAATATTGGCAAAAGAGAGGCCATTTATTTACGTCGGCTCTCGCAAAGGCCGGAGTATGTAGAAGAGCCGCTCTCTCTGCCTCAGGGGTTGCCATCCACAGGGAATAGCAGCCGATCTTCAGCTCATTTCTATTATATCGGACCTTTGATTGCATGTTTTCATCAGGCCATGGTACAGAGCGTGAAGATCGAGCACTCTCTCAGGGTGATCAGGGTCGGGTACAGGCTGAAAGTCGTAATCCAACTGCAAATAAAAAAACAATGTATTTAAATTACAAGTGTTAAATAATAATAAATATATTGGATAAGTCAAATGAAAATATATATTAATACTCGGGCCTGATCTCAGAAGAGGGCAAATGAGCGCCGGTGCTGATCGCCCCACTCAACGTGAAATGGATACTTCTTCATGAGGTGGCTCTCATCCTCCATATACCGGCCGAAGCTCTCAGCATAATCGTCGGTATAGCGATAATCGGGGGTAAAGAAGAGGGAAAATGTTGCCTCCCCCTAACTCTGTCGGGCCTCAGCCCGTGGGACTGATTCGGCCCTCGAGTCCCCCTCTCGGGATGGGGCTGCCCTGCATCTACAAGAAATATTAAGACAATAAATATTAAGATAAAGCGGTATTAAGAAATCAAGATTTAACGAAAATTGAAGTGCGATATATACCTCTGACGACAGCAGCACGAGCTTGGGCTCGGGCAGCAGCACGAGCGAGACGATAGTTCCTCCGGTGAGGAACAGCCAGTGACCCGGACGTGGACGCATTCCCTCCAACTAGAAAATAAACATTGATGATAAAATTACATGAAGTTCATCTTTATTCTTAAAGGATATGTAAAATGAATAAATATTTTATATTTATTCATACTAACCTGCAGACTGAGCGGAGGGTACGGAAGTGGCAAGAGTGGCCCCTGCGTTAGATGTGGACACACCACCTATAATTAGACAATTAAAAATAGATTATATAAGTAATTGCAAAAAGAATGTGTATATCAATAATATTATATTCTAAATCAACATGCATACACTATAAGATATATCAACATACCGACAGGTGTGGTGGTGGTCTCTGTCCGAGATGTGGAGGCACCACCTACAGCTAGACAATAAAAAATGATTATCTAAGTAAGAGCAAAAAGAAGGTATGTATATTTATGATATAGCATTCTAAATCAATATGCATGCACTATATATAGGATATATAAACATACCTGGAGGTGCGGGAGTGCCTCTGCCTCTGATGTGGATGCATCACCGATAGTTAGACAATCAAACATTGACTATATAAGTAATTGTCACGACCCATTTCCCGGTGTATGGGATAGGGGACGCGGCGAGTCCTGCTACGTATTTACTCATAAGTAAACACGCTGAGTGTATCTGAGCAATGAAAAGTACACAAGAAACAAGATATAAATGAACAACAACTTTATTTATTTAACATTCTTTTTACAATACAACTGAAATGTAAATACATGAGTGGAAAGCAATGCCTAAACAATGGTATAACTGAAATGGAAATAAAATATGTACAAATAGCTACGGCTCAGGGTCTTCGGTGTACTACTCAGGGGCCTGCTCTAAATGCTCCTGGCTGGTCTCGAACTCTTCAACGTCCGGTCTTCCTGATAACATTCCAAAGAAGAAGAGAAATATGAATGTCGTCAGCGAACAATCGCTCGGTAAGTCCCAAAAATAAGTAAAGATAGAATAGACAGAAGGAGAGTATAATTTGATGATGTTTTATTATTATGTTAGCGCAGTTGTTTATAGTTTGGTACAGAAAATGCCAATGTATACGAGAGAAGTCCAACTTATACCGTGGACTTTGGTAACCCGTAGTGCAAGACTCCGTCGATAATACCACGGAATAACGAGATGGATGTAAATACGTCTTAAGTGACCATATCGTGCCACCTTTAACATGTTCTGTACCAGTCTACCTCTTTATAACCCCGTAGTGTTTATTGTATTGATTATATTAATTTTACGGATTGTAATGTATTGTTTTGTATTGTAAATTGTATATGGATGATTTGCCGAAACCATGATATCAGTAAATGGAACAGATGTAATGGATGAATATGTAGATGGAGTATATCTATGGTTCGGTTCAGTCAATATAAATTGAATAGATAGATTCATGTTTGAATTGTAATTTTATATTTGAATCATATTCAAGTCAGATTGATTAGATTGAAACTCAGTCTGAGTCAGACAATTTGAAAAGAAATTGAAGTACTGAATTGGGTTTTGATGTTATCGGTAACTGCTGCACATGGACGGCAGGATTTGTGTTTTTTTCCAAGACAATTACTGTATTGATAACACCGTTGTTTTAGATTGTCTACTTTAGATAGGCAAACGCCCACTTTCTCCGGCTTCCCGAGACTCGAGAGAACTGGTCCCGCTTAAACCTATATTTGCTAGGGTCCTTATTGTAATTTATATAATTTAAGGGGGTTTTATGTAAAGATAATTTTGATATACTTTCAAAATACACCTCAAGTATTTAATTATCGTGTTTAGAGTTTTCATAGATTTATGTTTCATAAAAGTATAATTTCTAGTAAGTATAACCTAGTTTTCATTGTATATGGTATTTTAATGAAAAATTGGAATTTCATTGTATTGAAATGGTACTTTCATATAATTGTGATTCTCTTGATTTAGAAAACTTGGAATATTGTATAATATATTTAAAATAAATCTTTTTATAATACATATATATATTTATAAAAATAATTTTAATTTATTTTTTTCTAGAAAACTCATTTTCTAAAAAAAAGGATTAGAAATTCAATCGGAATCCGAATGCTCCTTGCGAAGGTCTGAATTCCGCTCTACTAGGCCCGAGACGTGCGATAATCCGCACCATCCCGAACGGGGTTCCCCAAAAGTGGGTTGTAAAGGTGCAATTGTAAGGAATTGATTTAACACTGTTTTTAAAGAAATGGTTTTGCAAGTTAATGGTATTTATTTGTAATGTCGTGTTATCCCATAACTATGTTCCCAAATTTCCATCTTGCTATGTCAAACATGTATGTTGTGATGAGGTAGGTCATTACCTCATGAACTATCTAAAGGTAATACAAGTTTTATGTTGTTTTATGTCGGAAATGAAGTATGTGGTATTTTACTGTAAAACTACGATAAAAGTTGCATAAATAATTCTTTTAGAGTGAAACTTGTTTTAATAGATTTGTTAATATTTGTTAAACATTCTATGAGAGTATGGTATTTTCTTGTTTAATAAAAATAGAATTATTAAAGAAAAACCGAATCGGAAGTCGGATTAACTCCGCTTCCGTCGACTTTTAGAATTGAAAATTTTTAAGATAGTAGAAGAGAGAAGAAGAAGGGACTTACTAGATTTTAGGAAAGAATAAGGGTAGGGGAGAATTAGGGAAGCGTCGGGGAGTCGTTTCGTTGCCGGAATCTCTTCGGAACTTCGTTGGAACTTCGCCCTTCGCTAACTCTACTTGTACATTAAAGAGACTTGGGAATTCTTGAGAGTTTTGGCAGGAAATTCTTGAGAGTTTGGGTAAGGATGTGTGAATTGGGGTATGATATTTATAGGAAAAATTAGGGTTTGGTGTATTGAATTGGTGAATTAAATTTTGTATTAAAAATGGATTTAAAGAGCTATTTTAATTCTCTAGATAATTGCAGAGAATACAAACAGTCTAGGAGAAGTGGGGTAGGCCAAGGGGTGTTAGGGTTTAAATTTAGGGGCATTACCATCGGGGGGGACCGGCGCTACCGGGCAAATCAGTGTTTTCGCCGAGTCTTTACCGACGGGGGTGTTGGGATTGGGTGTCACGTGTTGGTGTCGCTTCAATTAGCCTAGTGCACATGTTTGTTTATTCTGTGTCTTTTCATTTTACGTGTAGTGCACGTGCAAATCTTTGGGCTTCTAAAAGATTAAAAAAAAATTAAATAAAAAAATAATATGCCTGATGGGATTTGAACTCAGGTGCTATGTTTCAGCAATGCGAGGCTTTACCAATAAGCTACAAGCTCTTTATTGCTGTTCAAAAGAAAATCAAACTTATAATTTGTGCTCAGGCTAAGGTACTTTTTTCTGTATTTTGAAAAAAAATTGTACAGAAAGTTTAGGCTTGTTACAGTAATTTTGAAATAAATATGCGTGTATATCTATAATATTACATTCAAAATGAATATGCATGCAATATACCTGGAGGTATGGCAAAGTCCACATGGAAGGAGTCATCCGAAGGGGTCTCCGATCGGGATGCAAGACCGGCCCTCTGAAGTTCCCTACGCAGCTCTCCGGGCGGCAGAACCGCTCTGCCTCTGCCTCTGCCGGTGTTGCGGCTGGTGCTCCTGCCGTCCCTCGCTGCTTCGGTCGTCGTCATCAAATTTAGATATGAGTACAATCATTACATATACTTGCTATATATGTATAGATCGTAAAAATGTGAAATAATAATATAATATTACCAATAACCTTTTTCGTTTTGTGGACGCATTAGACATATCTATTTGGATTTCATCATCGATATCATTTCTAACCCACATAATTTTACGATCAGCCGAAAACAACCCGTCTTTTGAAACAGACGGTCGGAACACTCTAAGTCTTCTCTCTTCTTCGTCCTCATCGATGTCCTCCATACGATCCTCGAATTCTAGGACATCGTAAATATCTCTGAGTTTCCAACGACATACGACACTCCATCCCGGATTCTTCAAGCACTGAGGGTAGTATACGTGAAACGCTTGGTTCGGAAAGATAAATGGATCGTCATGACCGTAAAATCGACGTGTGTTCACACTAGTCAATCGAAGTGTGTTCGGAAAGATAAATGGATCGAAGTGTGTTCGGAAAGAAAATTGGATCGCACTGTGAGTAGTACATTTGGAAGCCAAATGAACGCTTTAACCTTAAGTTGGGTCGCTATTTTCCATATATCCGCTATTGAGGCAATCGTGGTGCCACCACCATTAAGTATTTGATATATGGATTTCACTTTGAATGACCCTCCGTGTTCTATATGCCAAATGCATTTATCCGTCTATAGCGATTAACCCAAACTTAACCCAATTAACCCAAAATTCTATTGTCCGTTAATTTTGTAGGGAGAGAAATATATGATGATGGAGGATTTCTTCAATCCCTTTTACCAAATCCTTAGGACAAAAGGTTCAACAACAAAAAAATAACAAAGACAACTTCCAAAACAAACAATCTTCCATCAAATATGCTAAAATTCTCTTACAAATAATGGCTAAAATTCTCTTGCAAACCGAATCCTAACCCTACCTAACTCTAACCCAAACCCTAGACCGAACCCTAACTCTAAGCCCTAATAGTAACCCTAAAATCAACAATAATACAAATAAAAGCATAATTATAAGTTAAAAATTGAAATTAACTCATCTTAAGCCGGCGATTCTACTGTCAACGAGATGGAGGTGGCCGGAAATTCCACTGTCGACGACGCGAGCAGGAGATCGGTGATGAGAGGGATTCTACTGTCGACGAAGAAGTCGACGATGGTGTACCGGCGACGAGAAGGCACGCACGGGTGTACCGACGAGGAGGCGCGCACGGGAGATCGGTGAAGAGAGCGAATTAGGAAATTTTAGGAACGAGGAAATTTTGGGGCTTTATTTTTTTATAAATAATCCATTGAGACCTCTACGGGTTAATCCGGGCCTTCTTTTGCGGCTCCGTAGGACCGAATAAAAAATTACATTTTAATATTTTTAAATTAATCCGTAGGGCACCGTAGGAGCAACCCTCTGGACTTACGGATTAATCCATAGGGGCAATAAGAAATTGCCACTACGGATTTCTATAGCAGTAGGGGCAATCCTTTTTTGTAGTAGTGTGTGCTGTCTGCATATAAGATATAGAAAAAATAAAGAAAATAGAAATTTTTTGAGATTTTAGAAATTTTTAGTATTTTCATTGTTATAGGAAGCAAAATGTTAAAAACAGAAGAAAACGAAAAATTTTAAATTTTTTTGTAAATTCTGCAATTTTTATACTCTATAAGCAAATAAAATAGAAAAAACCCAAAAAAAAAATAATTTTTGGATTTTTGAAAATTTTGTGCTATACAACATACAAAGATTGTAAAACCTAAGAAAATGAATTTTTTTTGAGACTTTTGAAATTTTAGTGATTTTGGTATGTTATAAAAAGTTGAATATTAAAAAGAAAGTAAATAGAAAATTTTAAGATTTTTAAAAAAAATTAATATTAAAAAAAAATTTACGAATCTTCCGTACTATAAACATTAAAAAACCGAATAAAAGAGAAGTTGTTAAATTTTTGAAGATTTCTGCAACATGCAAATTATTGTATTTTCATTCAATTATTTTTAATTCATCCCTCGTCAAGCTTTGACAATATGAAACTGCAAATATGTCTTAGTCTCTCAATTTTCCATAAATTACAATTTACAACTTCCTATCTATTTGCAATATTTCTTCATTTAACTTGGACATATATGACTAAAAATTTAATCATACTCCTCAATTTTAAGAAATCCAAAATTTGAACATTTTTATATTTTGGGAACTTTCCCTATTTTATAGTATACAACAATTATAAAACCGAAGAAACTTTCTTTTATGATTATTTAAAATTTAGCAATTTTCATGAGCCATGAGAAGCTAGCAAAACATTGAAAAATGAAAGGATATATAAATTTGATTTTTTAGAGAAGTTTTTGATATTTGAATGCTATGGAAGCATAATATTAAAAAACCGAATTGATAAAACAAAAAAATTAAGATTTTTGATAATTTCACGACTTTCTTGTGTTATATCATGCAAAATAGCGAAATTTGAAGAAAATTGAAAATTTATGATTGACACGACCTGGATCGCGCCAAGATGTTACCTTCCGTTGATCTGCTGATGGCGGCGATGGGTGGCTGGGATTGGATCTGGAGGCTGTCGCTCCTGAAGCATGTGGATCTCAATAGGTTTGAGGTTGTGGTTGCCGAGCTACCTGCAAGGAAGTCCCGGGATGGTTGTACCACCGAGGACCCTCCGACGGTCAAGTTAGACTAGAGATCCGAGCAGAGTAACGGTTTAGTGGAGTAAAAATGGCTTACTTGAACCGTCTGAAGAAGTGGTTTATATAGCGGTGGCAGCAGGCAGGGCAGGCGTGAGAATCACGCCGGCAGTTACGCTCCCGATGTCACGCCCGCGTGATGAGCGGGATCTCCCATTAATAGCGAGATAGGCTCGTTAATAGGGGATCGTGATGACGTGGAACGTGGGATGTGGCCGGCGGATATCTCGCGCATGGCGAGATTCGCGGGATGGCGGTTGCGCCTGTAAGCGGTGTCGTTGGTTAGTCGATGAGACCGAGGAAGATAACCATGGCGGGAGAGCTCGCGGACGAGAGGGAGAGCCGAGGTATCTTGGTTCTGTGGTAGCCCGAAGACGAGCTGGTTGGCCGAGGAGGCCAATTGTGCAGGGGCTCGGAGGTGAGCCAACGTTTGCTTGTAGGACGGGCACAGGAGTGGTCTGGTCGGCCACTGTAGGTCCTTTCTTGTGAGCCCTGGGACACGTCATCTGCCATGTGTCATGATCTGGGAGATCACAGATATTGAGCATCATCATTAGCCCCCCACTCTCGTCCCGACCAGCTGACGGGTCGGGTCGAGAGTGGTCTGCCGGGTAACCCAAGGTGAACTTTCTTTCGAAGATTTCGTCAGGCATGTCCCCAGGTAATCTGTTGTATTTTCTGGAAGATGTCAGCGAATCAGGGAGAGATTTCTGCATTAAAGAGGGTGCGCCGGATCGCGCGTACTTTTGCTGAAGCGACAGACCACGTGCCGGGCGCTGGTTGGCTGACGCGACGGGCCGCAGACCTCTGGCGTCTGATGGGATCCGGCCAATCTGCGTGCGACAGGTAGAGCGATCGTGGTCGTCGAAGTCGAAGAGTTGTTTTTGCGGGTGTCGACTGTCGCCGTGGGATGAGGACGCCGGTGGCTATAAATAGAGGTGGGGTCCGCTTCAGAGCCCATCTCTCTTCATATTTCCCTCACTCTTGAACTTGTAAGCTCGGCGCTCTCCTCTTAGGTCAGATTTATGTGTTGCCGAGGACTTCTCCATTATGTTAGATGTCTTCCTTTGAGGAGTCCGTAGATATCGTCAGGGTAGATTCTAAGGATCCCTCCGCCGAGTCGGAGCCTTCCCGGGGAGTTAGGGTCAGATCTTCTTCCCGGGGCCGTGCGTCAGGGGCGGATCCCCGAGCGGAGGTGGCGGATGCCCCTGACTTGCCATCCTTGTTGAGGTACGAGAATGAGCTTGCCACCGCTCGGGCTCGTTTCCATATCCCGTCCGGCTACACTCTACGTTTAGGCGAGGAAGGAGGGAGGGCGGATCAGGTACGGGGTAAAGAGATTGCCTTGTACCAGGAATCCTTTTGGGCCGGAATACGCCTGCCCTTCTCTCCCGAGGTTGTCAGGGCGCTAAATTACTTTGGGCTAGCCCCGGGCCAGCTAGTGCCGAACTCATGGAGGATTCTCCTTGGGTTCCTGGTCCGCTTGAAGTTGCAGATGATTCCTTTTGGTCTGTCCATCCTTGTCTCTTCTCTTATTTACAATGTCCACCCCGGCACCCGTACGGGCGACCTAAGGTGGGTTTATCTCTCCTTTAGGAAACGACGGGGGAGTGCACCCGGGTCGGGTGTCGTCGCCCTGCCTTCTTCCATCCACGATTGGAAGAAGAAGTTTATCTTCGTTGGGCCGCCGGAAGGTGAGGACTGGCCCGTGCCCACCCAGTGATTTAGGGATAGGTGCCGGCGGGGAAGCCCGTCCAACGACCCTGATGCGGCGAGAGTGGCGTAGTGGGAGCCCATTCCCCGGGACGACGTGCTGCTTTCCGAGCGGGCCCTTAGTTGGGCCGGGCTCAGCCCCGCCCAGTTCGTCGGTAAGTTAGGAGCTCGTAGGCATTCTGTTAGGCTTGCGTTTATTTCTATTTTTGTTTGTGTTGCTAACTTCATTGTACCTTGCCTTATGCAGAACCCATGGACCTGAGCTACCTTCGAGCGGCCATGCGCAAGCTGAAGAAGGGGTCGAAGGCTGGAGGTGCCAGCTCTTCCCGTCATACGACGATCCCAGCTCCCCCAGCAGCCGCCCCGCCTCCGCGCTCGAGTGCGGATCACGCCCCGGAGTCCAGCAAGGCGCCGAGCCGAAAGCGGGTTTGGGGGCAAGAGGCCCCGGCTTCGGAGGTAGAGACCAGCCCTCCGCCGTTGGCCCTCAAGAGATTCCCCCGCTCAGTCCCGCGGGCCCCGTCTCCCCAATCTTGGTGGACGAGGGGGATCTCCGCTTTGATGTGCCCTCGGGGCTTTCCGTCGCTGACAGCTTGCTGTCCGACATGGAGAGGTCGGCCGGGGAAAAGGTCCCTGGGGGGACTCTGAAGGCGCAAATGGCGTCCATCGCCCAAGGGGTCGTGCAGGTTAGTGCTCGTACTTCACTCGATTTTTCACTTTAACGTCTCATCATTCGCGAGATTTGGTGCTCCTTTTTCTTTCTGACCCCCTTCTGATTTCTTCAGGTCCTCCAGCACGTCGTTCTCATCGTCCGGATGGAGGAGGATGAAATAGCCCCGGCGATGCGGGCCGCGGGCGAGCTCTCCTAGCTGGAGGAGAGCTCGAAGCGGGAGCTGGAGGGTCGCTCTCTTGAGGCGGAGACCGCGAAGCAGGAGGTTGCCAGGTTTCGCGAAGCCGCCCAGGCTGCCGAGGCCAAGCTTCGGGACTCCAGGGTGCTCGTCGGCACCATGAAGAAGTCTACGAGCACCCTCCGAAAGGAGTTGGAGGCTGCGGTAGAGGCGGCGAAGCGAGCCGACCTCAGTGCGGCAAAGGCGGTGGAGAACTTGCAGAAGTCGGAACAGTTCTACATCGTCCTAGCCTTGGCCACCACCGCCATCTGGCACGAGGCCCTCGACGCCGTCAAGGCTTGGATGCTGGAGTTCGCTGACGAGGAGATCCGGGCCGAATATCCTCGCGGGGATGACGAGCAGGGGGACGGCCACGGGGACGAGGTCGGGGAAGAGATACCCGGTGAGGGCGATGCCGAGGCTCCTATGGTGGGCGCTGAGCTTCCCGGTGTTGCGCCTGGCCCTGTGGCCTGAAGCCCCTTGTCTTCTTGTTTTTTTCTTCTTTTAGTTGCCTCGGGAATTTTTTAGGCCTCCGGGCATTTTGTAAGGCTGGGGAGCCCACAATACCCTTGTAAAGACTTTTTGCTTTGTGAATAAAGATTTTTGGTTTTGCAGTAGTGTTTGTGCTTGTATTTTCCTTTGTCGGTAAACACTCGTATTTGCGCAGTACTGCCTTCGTTTTATGTCGGTTCTTTGTCTATCGACCACACATCGTGTTGAATCTGTTCGTTTGCCGAGTGTGCAAAGTCCGGCAGGGGGACGGTATCTCTATGGCCCCGAAGTCGAGGTGGAGATCGTTTAGACGTAGAACCGGATGCCTCTTGGTGAGGTCATGTTCCTTAGCGTGGAAGGCTCGGAGAGGTATGCTGATGATAGACCGAGCAGGGTAGCTGCCCGGTGCCTCTAGGCGAGGGCTTTGATCACTGGAGTTATAAGGTAGTGAATTGGCAGCCGGGGATAGCCGAGCAGGATAGCCGCTCAGATCCCTCTTGTGAGGGCTTGCCGAACAGTTCTGCTAAAATAGGGGGTTGCCCCTACGGATATTGAAATCCGTAGGGGCAGATTTATGTTGGCCCTACGGATTAAGCCGTAGGGCCAGAAGGTTGCCCCTATGGTCCAAGACTTTCAAGAGTAAAAATATTAAATCTTAATTTGGTGTTTGTCCCTACGGAGCCGCAAATTAAGGACCTACGGACAAATCCGTAGGGGCATCTAAATATGGATTTAATAGAAAAGGCACATAATTTCCCTAAGCGCCGATTATCCTCTCTCCTCGCTCGTGCCCGCGAAACCTCCCAAATCCCCTTTTCTCGTCGCCGCGTCGCCGATCTCGCCAATCTCGTCACCAATCTCACCGATCTCGTCGCCGTTCTCTCTCTCTCGTTCCCGTTCTCGTCACCGTTATTCCTCGTCGTCGATTGTCGATTGTCTCCTCCATCGAACAGGTAAGTAATTAAATCTTCAATTAAAGTAATTTTTGATTATTTTAGGGGTTGGGGTTGGGGTTGCGGTTGGGGTTCAGCTAGGGTTGCGGTTGGGGTTGGGTTCGGCTAGGGTTGCGGTTGGGGTTCAGCTTGGGTTGCGGTTGGGGTTGGGTTCGGCTAGGGTTGCGGTTGGGGTTGGGGTTGGGGTTGGGGTTGGGGCTGGGGTTCATACAACATAAATCCTCAATGAATATTTTTTATTTATGTTGTTTGCAATGTAGATTGCGGGCATCCATACGCCTCTAGGGAAAATCCAATTTCTGCTGAAGTATTTAGAGTGCCTTGGGAGTAATTTTTTTGGGGTTCCAGTTCTTGCAGTCAGATGTAAACTGTTGTTGCTAATTTTGCAGAGATGCAATCAATTGTAACTATGAGAAACATGAATGGTTTCTGAGTAGTACTGGTTATTTTTGTTCTTATGAAAAAAGTTGTTTTGTTGTTATGTTGAAAATTCCATGGGTACTTTGCATGAATTTTAGTGTACTGTTTTGAATTTTTTTTAAAGTGGATGCTTTGAAAGAATGATGAAGAAAACATGCTGGGAAGTAGAAGAAGAGAAAAATGTGAAAAGAGAACATGGTGTGTGTGTGTGTTGGTTTGGGGTGCTGGTTTTTTCATGTGTGTGTGTGTGGTAGGGGGCACACACTTCCATTTCTCTCTCGTCTTGGCGTATGCAACCAGCGTTGGGAATAATTTCCGGTGGGGTGGGGTTAGGTTTTGGAAGTGGTAGAAGAGGAAGTTGAAATTGATGGTTCAGTTGTAATTTCCTGACTAGTAACTGTGATAATCAGTCAGGCATCAGTTGTATTTAGGACCTGTTTGGATAATTGCGAGTATGAGATGCTCTTAAAAAAAACTTCATAAAAACATTTATGGAAATAATTTTGGAAGTTACTTTATGTGTTTGTTTATGTAATGTTGAAAGAAGAAAAAATACCTAAGAAGTTACATCATTTACTCTTCCATTAACAAAATGAGTTTGGAAAATTGTTTGGTAGACATGAATTTTACCATTTTTTGAAAGTAAGAAATCTAGCATAGGTTTTTGACATAGCCCAAAAACAAAAGAAGCGATGTTGGAAAGCTATAACTGAGCGAGCTAGACACTGTTAAGAAGTTAAAGTTTCAAGAATTATAAAATATATTTGTGGAGCTTAATGTATGTATATGCTACCTGCCTTTATCTTAGCATATCTTACATGCTGTTTTTCCGTCGTTAATTGTAAGAATTGAATTAGGAATCTAGGATGATGCAACTTAAGTTGCTTTATCTACTTTTATCATATGATTTTGGAAATAAATTTGAACATAGGATTATGACATTCTTTCTTTCTTTTTCGTTATAACCTTTAACTGATTTTAGCAATAAAATATCCTTTAAATAAGAGAAGCCAGTGTCTTGTCAAGAAATTTGACTTTCTTAATTGTTTTAAACTTATCTATTGATGTATGCTTGGTATTGTAGGCAGAACTTTACAGAGTAAGGAAAGAAATTGATAAAGCTGAGCCATTATATTTAGAAGCCATAACTATTCTGGAGGAAGTGTTTGGTTCTGATGACAAACGGTGTGTATATTATTTCAGTTGAAATTTATTTTATTTTCTAACCTTGTAAACATGTATGCTTAGTAAGTAACTAATGTTAAATCTAATAATTTATATAAATAGTTATTAATGAAGTTCAGTGAAGGGTCTTTAAGCCTTTTTGACTTTTTTTAATGATATATACTTACATTATATGTGTAGAACAGATATAATAATTCTGTTTTTTAATATATGATTTTATGTATTTTTACCTTTTTAGTCACCTGAATTGGATGATGGACACATTTGTCATTCTTTAAGGTTTCTTGCTTTTGCAGAGTAGGGGCTGCTTTACACAACCTAGGGCAATTTTACCTTGTCCAACGAAAACTTGAGCAGGCTCAGAAGTGCTATGAGGTATAAGTTCTTTCGAAGCACTTTTTTCTTTATGAATTTTTCTATTTTAATAATATTTTTTCCATGAACCATGATACTTGATATGATAGTTGTTAGTAATAAAGCATAAATTTCAAGGCAAGGTTCTAAGAACTCTAATGTTGTATTTTGATAGATTTATATCTAAGCTTTAAGGCAATCAACTTTCATCTTTTATGGGCTATTTCTCATCTCCTTCCCCCAAAAGAAAACCCATCTACTTCTATGTCTTCCCCTCCATTTCATATTTCCAGGTTCTCCCAAAAGAAATTATAATAACATGTCACATCTTCTTTAAGCAGCATAAGTTAATTGTTTATTTATCTATCAATTCCAATGTGATAATTTGTTCTATTGTCTTTCTGTTTCTTTTGGCAGCGTGCTCTAAAAGTATGAAAATGCTTGAATTCTCTGTCTTTCATCTCCGATATGGTGGTTCTTTTCCTTTTATTGCTATATGCTGTTTATGTTTTGCGTAGATAGAAGGACATGTTCTGGGCTATGATGTGCTTATACAATTTATTATCTTAAGAAGGGTAATACCGTGTTTTTCTAATATGGATAATTTGTCATTGTTAATCCATCTTCCTGAAAACGATTTATACGGAGGAAGTATATTTCATGGTACTTGAGAAAAATATATGTTGAAGTCAAAAGTTATCAAGATTTAAATGCTCCGCTTATAGTCTTCCAAGATATTTTATATTCCAAGGCAAGGTGACAATAATTGCATGCTTGTGCATGATTTGGTATGTAGATTCAAGGTTATGCATGGTTACGACCCTTTCTTATGGTTTCTTATCATAATTTTCTGTACACTTGTAGTTTATAAAGGCAGTTAGATCATATCACTATATGAAATATTGTATTGTGTTCTATTGTGTATGGTGGATCACACACTAGAAACCAAGACATTGCATGCCTGTGCACGTTTTGGTATATTCCTCGATACGTGAAACAAATTTGATTTAATAAGGGAAAACTTAAAATAACAACCTTTATACTAAAAAAATTATATATGCTATTATTTAGTAGTTTATGGTTTTCAGATGCAAAATCCATTTGAGAAATACTTTTCCTACCCACTATTAATCCATATTCTCAATATAGTCATCATAACCTACAATTTATATGATACAGTCTAACATGGCTCATGAGTACGTCAGGGTTAAGGACTGGATGTATGTGAATTAGCAACAATGTATGCAACCTAAGTTTGTCACTGGAGTTTCTGCTTTCATTGAATTTACACGCGCACATAATAAGAAGGAGAAGACAGTAATGTGGCAGAAGAAGAAGGAGAAGACAGTAATGTGGCAGAAGACGAAGAAAATGACATTCCTTGTTCTCTGTTTCAGCATCAATCTTCTGATATGAACTAATGATGACTTTCACATTGGCTTTTCCTTTTAGAGACTTCTTAGTGTCCAATGGAAAGTATACATCAGATTTGTGCAGGTCAGGTTCTTCTATGACTTTCAAGAGTTTCAACTGATTCTGGAAATTACACCCTTGTTGGGTGATACTTTTACCACTTCTCACTGCAGGTGCGTTCTCTAATATCCATTTTGAATGTAATATTATAGATATTCATGTATGTTTATGTCAAAATTACTTATATTGTCAATGTTTGATTGTCTAGTTGTTGGTGATGCGTCCATATCAGGGACAGAGGCCACTCCCGCTCCTCCAGGTATGTTTACATATCATATAGTGCATGTATATTGATTTAGAATGCTATATCATAAATATACACACATTCCTTTTGCTCTTACTTAGATAGTAATTTTTATTATTGTCTAGCTGTAGGTGGTGACAGTAGTTGACAATAAAATTTGTCATCCTAGAAACTATGATTTTTATATGTGCTCGCATGCGGGAATGATTGTAAGTCGTGGACCTGTACAATAAATTCTTATTTGGTATTTGTTTGAAATCAAATTGAATACTATATAATTGATAAGTTTGTTATATTTGTATTTAGTTTGGAATTAACACAATATTTATTCACGCAGTATGCACTTATGAGAAATAGGGCACCACGCGTCCAACTCATTATC
This sequence comes from Agapanthus africanus, assembly GCA_030015575.1. Taxonomy (NCBI): domain Eukaryota; kingdom Viridiplantae; phylum Streptophyta; class Magnoliopsida; order Asparagales; family Amaryllidaceae; genus Agapanthus; species Agapanthus africanus. Next base: position 743,068,788 of record CM057341.1, read on the forward strand.
ATGTGTTGCTTGATGAGATTAGATTTGCGCCTGATGATCTACAAGAGCTTGTTCACTCCCTGTCTTATATGTAAACAGCGCTATATGAGAGTTTATCTTGTTAATATGTATGTACTGAAATTAATTAATATTATTCAAATTTTGATACATGCAGATACCAGAGGAGCACATCTGCTATCTCTGTAGGTAAGGCTTTGAATTTGTTGATTTTGGTATTTCTTGTCAATTTTATAGACCAGTATGTGCTAAATATAATGTTCTGACAGTTGCTAGGGGGAAGGCAGCATTCCCCCTCTTTTTTACCCATATTTGAAATTTTAGTTTTGGAAGGTTCAAATTTAAATTTTATACTTATACTTTACTGCTTAATGTGGGTGTAGGAGCGAGTAGTTGAGCAGGCCGAGGCCTCGGGGATCGATTTTAACAGACAGAGCGATCCGAGGCTGCTGACCCCAGTCCTGGACGCCGCACACGGACGGCACCACGGAGGTTTGGAGAGAGGCTGAGGACTGGGCCCTAGTAGGGCCCATATGAGGTTGGACTCCACCCCGGCGGTTACTTCCTCCGTCTCCAGTGAGCGACGTGTTCAGCAGGAACTGGAGAGCTTAAAGGCTACCGTTCGGGAGTTGAAGGAGATGCTGGTATGTATACTACTTAATAGTAAAATATCATGTCATATTATAGATATCAACATATCCAATATTAGTACGTAGCCTGAGTTTATTTGGTTGTAGACTTAGGTTTGATTAATCATACATACATATCTAATTAAAATAAACTACGGTTTCCAAACTAGATATCCAAACGGGGTTTCGAAATAACTTGATAATGATAAGAATTCGAATAATACACAGTTCTTACACGCTTATTACACACGTTAGGTCCAGACGCGGCATGGTACATCGGCCGAGCCTCCACATGCATCTCCTTCGGCTGCGGCTCCGCAAGCCACTACATCGGCTGCTGTTCCGCAGACAGCTCCTATAGCTCCACCTCCCGCTCAGACTCCCGCAGCCGCGGCTCCGTAAGCGACTACCTCGACGGCGGCTGCGCAGACCACATCGCCAGCTCCACAGGCCGCTCAGACTCTCGCTCTCGCCGAATTGCAGAATTTATTGACCGAGGAGTAGGCGCGCATTATTCTATCGTTATTCAGAGGTGGAGCTGGACCGAGCTAGGGTAGCTTTTTGGTTCTTATTTTTTGAAACATGTATTTATTTATATCATACATATTGTACTTCATTTTGAAACGATATTGATATTGGTTTATATTTATATCATATTCAGTTTTTGGGTTTCTTTTGTATATTATATGCGTGAGATGTGATTATGAATACTGCGATATATGTTGTGTGATGATTAATTTTATATTTTATTGTTTTATATATTATTGTGCACAGGGCGGAAAAAATCAGGCAGCCCTTTTTTTAAAAAAAAATACAGATAATGTGTACCTACGGATTAATCCGTAGGTACACATGTTGCCCCTACGGCTATATCCGTAGGGGCAAAATATCAGCAGTAACTGATATTTCCCCCCTGATCTCGGTACCAGGGGGATTGGGAGTGCCCCTACGGATATGTCCGTAGGGACCATTGCTTCGCCCCTACGGAGTTATCTGTAGGGGCAAAATATCAGGAATCCTGATATGTTGCCCCTACGGATAAGTACCTACGTAGGTATCCGTAGGGGATAGTACGTGGCCCTACGGCTATCTCCGTATGTACAGTTAATATATTTAAAAAAACCGTAAATAATATAAATTTTTTTACCCTACGGCCTACTCCGTATGTGCAACAAGACCTATTCAGAAATCCGTAGGGGCAAGATTTAGCCCGTAGGGGCAAGTTCAGGGCTTCAAATTGCACCTGCGGCCTTTGCACCTACAGAGTCTTTTTTCGCCCCTACGCACATCTCCGTAGGGGCAGTAGGTTGCCCCTACCGATAAATCCGTAGGGGCAACCCTTATTTGTAGCAGTGTATGAAACTGCAAATATGTCTTAGTCTCTCAATTTTCCATAAATTACAATTTACAACTTCCTATCTATTTGCAATATTTCTTCATTTAACTTGGACATATATGACTAAAAATTTAATCATACTCCTCAATTTTAAGAAATCCAAAATTTGAATATTTTTATATTTTGGGAACTTTCCCTATTTTATAGTATACAAAAATTATAAAACCGAAGAAACTTTCTTTTATGATTATTTAAAATTTAGCAATTTTCATGAGCCATGAGAAGCTAGCAAAACATTGAAAAATGAAAGGATATATAAATTTGATTTTTTAGAGAAGTTTTTGATATTTGAATGCTATGGAAGCATAATATTAAAAAACCGAATTGATAAAACAAAAAAATTAAGATTTTTGAGAATTTCACGACTTTCTTGTGTTATATCATGCAAAATAGCGAAATTTGAAGAAAATTGAAAATTTATGATTGACGCGACCTGGATCGCGCCAAGATGTTACCTTCCGTTGATTTGCTGATGGCGGCGATGGGTGGCTGAGATTGGATTTGGAGGCTGTCGCTCCTGAAGCGTGTGGATCTCAATGGGTTTGAGGTTGTGGTTGCCGAGCTACCTGCAAGGAAGTCCCGGGATGGTTGTACCACCGAGGACCCTCCGACGGTCAAGTTAGACTAGAGATCTGAGTAGAGTAACGGTTTAGTGGAGTAAAAATGGCTTACTTGAACCGTCTGAAGAAGGGGTTTATATAGCGGTGGCAGCAGGCAGGGCAGGCGCGAGAATCACGCCGGCAGTTATGCTCCCGATGTCACGCCCGCGTGATGAGCGGGATCTCCCATTAATGGCGAGATAGGCTCGTTAATAGGGGATCGTGATGACGTGGAACGTGGGATGTGGCCGGCGGATATCTCGCGCATGGCGAGATTCGCTGGATGGCGGTTGCGCCTGTAAGCGGTGACGTTGGTTAGTCGATGAGACCGAGGAAGATAACCTTGGCGGGAGAGCTCGCGGACGAGCGGGAGAGCCGAGGTATCTTGGTTCTATGGTAGCCCGGAGACGAGCTGGTTGGCCGAGGAGGCCAATTGTGCAGGGGCTCGAAGGTGAGCTAGCGTTTGCTTGTAGGACGGGCACAGGAGTGGTCTGGTCGGCCACTGTAGGTCCTTTCTTGTGAGCCCTGGGACACGTCATCTGCCACGTGTCATGATCTGGGAGATCACCGATATTGAGCATCATCATTAGCCCCCCACTCTCGTCCCGACCAGCTGACGGGTCGGGTCGAGAGTGGTCTGCCGGGTAACCCAAGGTGAACTTCCTTTCGAAGATATCGTCAGGCATGTCCCCAGGTAATCTGTTGTATTTTCTGGATGATGTCAGCGAATCAGGGAAAGATTTCTGCATTAAAGAGGGTGCACCGGATCGCGCGTACTTTTGCTGAAGCGACAGACCACGTGCCAGGCGCTGGTTGGCTGACGCGACGGGCCACAGACCTCTGGCGTTTGATGGGATCCGGCCAATCTGCGTGCGACAGGTAGAGTGATCGTGGTCGTCGAATGCGAAGAGTTGTTTTGGCGGGAGTCGACTGTCGCCGTGCGATGAGGATGCCGGTGGCTATAAATAGAGGTAGGGTCCGCTTCAGGGCCCATCTCTCTTCATATTTCCCTTACTCTTGATCTTGTAAGCTCGGCGCTCTCCTCTTAGGTCAGATTTCTGCGTTGCCGAGGACTTCTCCATTAGGTTAGATGTCTTCCTTTGAGGAGTCCGTAGATGTCGTCAGGGTAGATTCTAAGGATCCCTCCGCCGAGTCGGAGCCTTCCCGGGGAGTTAGGATCAGATCTTCTTCCCGGGGCCGTGCGTTAGGGGCGGATCCCCAAGCGGAGGTGGCGGATGCCCCTGACGTGCCATCCTTGTTGAGGTACGAGAACGAGCTTGCCACCGCTCGGGCTCGTTTCCATATCCTGTCTGGCTACACTCTACGTTTAGGCGAGGAAGGAGAGAGGGCGGATCAGGTACGGGGTAAAGAGATTGCCTTGTACCTGGAATCCTTTTGGGCCAGAATACGCCTGCCCTTCTCTACCGAGGTTGTCAGGGTGCTAAATTACTTTGGGCTAGCCCCGGGCCAGCTAGTGCCGAACTCATGTAGGATTCTCCTTGGGTTCCTGGTCCGCTTGAAGTTGCAGATGATTCCTTTTGGTCTGTCCATCCTTGTCTCTTCTCTTGTTTACAATGTCCACCCCGGCACCCGTACGGGCGACCTAAGGTGGGTTTATCTCTCCTTTAGGAAACGACGGGGGAGTGCACCCGGGTCGGGTGTCGTCGCCCTGCCTTCTTCCATCCACGATTGGAAGAAGAAGTTTATCTTCGTTGGGCCGCCGGAAGGTGAGGACTGGCCCGTGCCCATCCAGTGATTTAGGGATAGGTGCCGGCGGGGAAGCCCGTCCAACAACCCTGACGCGGCAAAAGTGGCGAAGTGGGAGCCCATTCCCCGGGACGACGTGCTGCTTTCCGAGCGGGCCCTTAGTTGGGCCGGGCTCAGCCCCGCCCAGTTCGTCGGTAAGTTAGGATCTCGTATGCGTTCTGTTAGGCTTGCGTTTATTTCCATTTTTGTTTGTGTTGCTAACTTCATTGTACCTTGCCTTATGCAGAACCCATGGACCTGAGCTACCTTCGAGCGGCCATGCGCAAGCCGAAGAAGGGGTCGAAGGCTGGAGGGGACAGCTCTTCCCATCATACGACGATCCCGGCTCCCCCACCAGCCGCCCCGCCTCCACGCTCGAGTGTGGATCACGCCCCGGAGTCCAGCAAGGCGCCGAGCCGAAAGCGGGTTGGGGGGCAAGAGGCCCCGGCTTCGGAGGTAGAGACCAGCCCTCCGCCGTTGGCCCTCAAGAGATTCCCCCGCTCAGTCCCGCGGACCCTGTCTTCCCAATCTTGGTGGACGAGGGGGATCTCCGCTTTGATGTGCCATCGGGGCTTTCCGTCGCTGACAGCTTGCTGTCCGACATGGAGAGGTCGGCCGGGGAAAAGGTCCCTGGGGGGACTCTGAAGGCGCAAATGGCGTCCATCGCCCAAGGGGTCGTGCAGGTTAGTGCTCGTACTTCACTCGATTTTTCACTTTAACGTCTCGTCATTCGCGAGATTTGGTGCTCCTTTTTCTTTCTGACCCCCTTCTGATTTCTTCAGGTCCTCCAGCACGTCGCTCTCATCGTCCGGATGGAGGAGGATGAGATAGCCTCGGCGATGCAGGCCGCGGGCGAGCTCTCCTAGCTGGAGGAGAGCTCAAAGCGGGAGCCGGAGGGCCGCTCTCTTGAGGCAGCGGCCGCGAAGCAGGAGGTTGCCAGGTTTCGCGAGACCGCCCAGGCTGCCGAGGCCAAGCTTCAGGACTCTATGGTGCTCGTCGGCACCATGAAGAAGTCTACGAGCACCCTCCAAAAGGAGTTGGAGGCTGCGGTAGAGGCGGCGAAGCGAGCCGACCTCAGAGCGGCAAAGGCGGTGGAGAACTTGCAGAAGTCGAAACAGTTCTACTTCGTCCTAGCCTTGGCCACCACCACCATCTGGCACGAGGCCCTCGACGCCGTCAAGACTCGGATGCTGGAGTTCACTGACGAGGAGATCCGGGCCGAATATCCTCGCGGGGATGACGAGCAGGGGGACGGCCACGGGGACGAGGTCGGGGAAGAGATACCCGGTGAGGGCGATGCCGAGGCTCCTATGGTGGGCGCTGAGCTTCCCGGTGTTGCGCCTGGATCTGTGGCCTGAAGCCCCTTGTCTTCTTGTTTTTTTCTTCTTTTAGTTGCCTCGGGAATTTTTTAGGCCTCCGGGCATTTTGTAAGGCTGGGGAGCCCACAATACCCTTGTAAAGACTTTTTGCTTTGTGAATAAAGATTTTTGTTTTTGCAGTAGTGTTTGTGCTTGTATTTTCCTTTGTCGGTAAACACTCGTATTTGCGCAGTACTGCCTTCGTTTTATGTCGGTTCTTTGTCTAGCGATCACACATCGAGTTGAATCTGTTCGTTTGCCGAGTGTGCAAAGACCGGCAGGGGGACGGTATCTCTATGGCCCCGAAGTCGAGGTGGAGATCTCTTAGACGTAGAACCGGATGCCTCTTGGTGAGGTCATGTTCCTTAGCGTGGAAGGCTCGGAGAGGTATGCTGATGATAGACCGAGCAGGGTAGCTGCCCGATGCCTCTAGGCGAAGGCTTTGATCACTGGAGTTATAAGGTAGTGAATTGGCAGCCGGGGATAGCCGAGCAGGATAGCCGCTCAGATCCCTCTTGTGAGGGCTTTTGTTCCTTAGCGCGGGAGGGGCCGTGAGAGGCCTACTAAGGACGTAGTCGAGCAGGATAGCTGCTCAGTGCCTCTTGATGAGGGCTTTGATCCTTAGGGTGTTCGGGTAGGGAGCTACGAGCCAGGGATAACCGAGCAAGGGTGGGCCCGGTTGCCTCTTGCGAGGGCTTTTGATCCTTCGCGTGGGAGGGGCAGTAAGTGGCCTACTAAGGATGGCCGAGCAGGGTTACTGCCCGGTGCCTCTTGGCGAGGGCTTTGATCCTTAGCGCGGGAGGGGTCGTGAGTGGCCTACTAAGGACAGGGCCGAGCAGGGTAGCTGCTCGGTGCCTCTTGGCGAGGGCTTTGATCCTTAGCGCGGGAGGGGCCGTGAGTGGCCTACTTAGGATGGGGCCGAGCATGGTAGCTGCTCGGTGCCTTTTGGCGAGGGTTTTGATCCCTGGTTTTTTGGGGTAGGGAGCTACCAACCAGGGATAACCGAGCAAGGGCGGGCCCGGTTGCCTCTTACGAGGGCTTTGATCCTTAAGGACGGGCCGAGTAGGGTTACTGCCCGGTGCCTCTTAGCGAGGGCTTTGATCCCTGGTTTGTTGGGGTAGGGAGCTACCAGCCAGGGATAACCGAGCAAGGGAGGGCCCGGTTGTCTCTTGGCGAGGGCTTTGATCCTTAGTTTGTTGGGGTAAGGAGCTACCAGCCAGGGATAACCGAGCAAGGGTGGGCCCGGTTGCCTCTTTCGGGGGCTTTTCATCCTTAGCGCGGGAGGGGCCGTAAGTGGCCTCCTAAGGATGGCTGAGCAGGGTTACTGCCCGGTGCCTCTTGGCGAGGGCTTTTTGTCCTTAAGGATGGACGAGCAGGGTTGCTGTCCGGTGACTCTTGGCGAGGGCTTTGATCCATGGCGTTGTGGGGTAGGGAAGCTACCAGCCAGGGATAGCCGAGCAGGGTAGCTGCAGAGCTGCCTTTTGGTGAGGGCTTCGATCCCTGGCGTTGTGGGGTAGAGAGGCTACCAGCCAGGGATAGCCGAGCAGGGAGCTGCAGGGCTACCTCTTAGTGAGGGCTTCGATCCTTGGCATTGTGGGGTAGGGAAGCTACCAGCCAGGAAGCAGGGTAGCTGCAGGGCTGCCTCTTGGTGAGGGCTTCGATCCTTGGTGCTAGAGGGGCCGTGGGAGGCCTGCCAAGGATGAACCAAGCAGTGAAACTGCTCGATTGCCTCTTAATGAGGGCTTAGATCTATGGCGTTGTGGGGTAGGCAAGCTACCGGCCAGGGATAGCCGAGCAGGGTAGCTGCAGGGCTGCCTCTTGTTGAGGGCTTCGATCTTTGGCACTGGAGGGGACGTGGGAGGCCTGCCAAGGATGAACCAAGCAGTGAAGCTGCTCGGTTGCCTCTTAATAAGGGCTTAGATCCCTGGCGTTGTGGGGTAGGCGAGCTGCCGGCCAGGGATAGCCGAGCAGGGTAGCTGTTGGGCTGCCTCTTGGTGAGAGCTTCTATCCTTGGAGCTGGAGGGGCCATGGGAGGCCTGTCAAGGATGAACCAAGCAATGAAGATGCTCGGTTGCCTCTTAGTGAGGGCTTAGATCCCTGGTGTTGTGGGGTAGGGAAGCTACCAGCCAGGGATAGCCGAGCAAAGTAGCTGCAGGGCTGCCTCTTGGTGAGGGCTTCGATCCTTGGCGCTAGAGGGGCCGTGGGAGGCCTGCCAAGGATGAACCAAGCAGTGAAGCTGCTCGGTTGCCTCTTAGTGAGGGCTTAGATCCCTGGCGTTGTGGGGTAGGCGAGCTACCGGCCAGGGATAGCCGAGCAGGGTAGCTGCAGGGCTGCCTCTTGGTAAGGGCTTTGGGAAGATGGACAGTCGCGAGTGACACATGCCACGAACGCGTGGAGGAGGAGAAGCGCCAAAGCCACGTCGTTTCGATTTCATAATGAGCGGCGCGATGTCTGCCGCGTGGTGGCACAGTTGCGGGCGACCGTTGAACTCCAGGGGCATTGTGGGCTTATAAAATGGAGAGATTGTTGATGACTCCTTTCCTCACACCCAAAATGCAAGAATGGAGGACTTCCCTTTCACCATCCCCGATATCATAAGCTTCGAGGACATGTATCTCTACGATTAGTACTGCACTGATGACACGGTGCAGTTGGTGATAGGCCGGATCGAGGATCATTTCGGTCGATTGCTCCCTCGGCGCTCCTCCCTACTTCAGGTGTTGATATACTCCATCTGGAGGGCATCGCCGGGGCTCTAAAACCCCTTATCCGAGCAGCTGAAAGACGAGGCCATTGGCAAGCTGAGGTCTCTGAGGCATTTCGGCCTGATCTCTGTGAGCTGGCTAAATCGCTCGGAGGCGCTCGTCCTTGAGTGCTACCACTTGAGACTCGATGCCGGCGCTAGCGGGGGTCATCGAAGGCAGAGATTAGACGCCACGAGGACTCGGCTGGCGGAAATATCCTTAGAGTACCAAGAACAGCGCTCTCTGTATCCCATTCCCCCGCTATTGTAATATATTTTTTTTATGTACGGCTGAGGAGCCTATAGTACCACTTGAATGAATAAGATCATTTTTCTTTTCTGCAATGCTTTATTGATCTCTTTATTATATAAACAAAGGATCTCAAGGAAGATGTACATTGCTCTGAAAAGAAATACATGATAGTAGATGTTCTTATTCGTGCAGCTTGAGCCCCCCGGATGTCTGTTGGCATCTATGCCCGGCATAGGGTACCGAGCTTCGTGGGTACCAGACTATAATATTTCAGAAAAATAAAATATTATTTTTGGGAATTTTTATAATTAAATAATAAATATTATGAATATTTTAATAGTGAGGTATAATTAAATACCGATAAATTGGGAAATATTTGGGAAATTATAGAAATTACTGAAATGAGGGCGTTTTATATGATTTAAGCAAATTATGAATATATATAATTAATTATATACAATTTTAATACTAATCGTGATTAAATATTACTAATCGTGCATTAAACCGGATTTGTGCACATGACATGCACCATGTCATATTACATTTTGTTACATTTTCCTACATGGTCTTTTCTTTTTATCGTGCATGGTTGTTGTTTTAATGAGAAGAGAAAATGGAAAAGAAAAAGAAAAGAAAAGAAAAGATTAGAATAAGAAGCATGGGCATGAGAGAGAGAGGTAAGGGGTCACATTTGACCAAGTCCCATTTGTTTTCCCTCTTCATTTCCTTCATCTTTCCGCTCCTCTCCTCAAACATGGCTGCCCTCATCTCCTCCCCTCTCTACCTCCTCACTTCATCATCAAAAAACCATTAAAACCTCATCCCCACTTCATTAAAAACATGCACAAGACCCTCACAAGTACTTTGGACAAAGAAAAATCGGATTTTGACCACTTGCGGCAACTCAAGAAAATTCTTGAGTTACCAAATGAGGTAATCCCTTGACCATTAGTGTAGTATTTCATTCACTTTAGTATCTATGTTAGTATAGAACCGATTTAGTGTTGTTTAGTGAACTTGAGAAATTCCAAGTTAGGGTTTAGGGAATTCTTGAGTTGTGAGGTGTAATTGAGCTTAGTAGAGGCTATACAACCCCTGTGGTGATTGTGTACTAGACTAAACCAGAGACTTAAACCCCGATATCGGGAATTTAGGGGAATTAGAGGTGTTATTGGAAATCTGCTATAACCCGGATGACCTGAAAAATATTTAGCAAGCACAATGAGTAAAGCAGGCAACATAGGAGCTAACCCCGAGACCCCAACTCCCTCATTAGGCCGCAGATTTATTCCTCCTGGCCGCAATTTGCGGCCAAGGTAGGGGGTACTGGGTCAATTCTTGGTTCATGGATCCCCTAGCAGTAAACTAGACCCCTCCTATGTGCAGAATTGACTAATTTCATTTAGGGTAAAATCTGGGACTGTTTTCCTAAGTTACTGCATTATTTTACGACTTCGTTTTAACATGCATTTTGGTATTTGTGTTTCACCTCGATCACTTGACGTTTGCACGTCAATCTCGAGGGTTGTTGGGTCATTCTTGAATGCGTAAGCTATAGGTTTTGACCTATGTATGATTCGTGCGACGTTTTGGTTTTCGTGTATGATTTCTGTTTACAATGTTATATGTAGTATGTAGGTACCCTACGTGGACTTCGAGACGACGAGGATGAGCGTGGCGTTATCGACTCCAGCAAGCGAAGATTAGGTGAGTAGATATATATCTACGGGAGAAGTCGGGTGGATGGCGTATAGCACCCCCGCAATTCATAGTGTAGTATACGAATACGTATACATATATATATACTTATGTTTATTATGAGACTAGATGATTATCTAGATACATATTAGGAGATCATGGGCTAAATTATAGTATAATTAGATGATAGTGTCATTAGTTAGTGTTAGTCACGAACCCTAGAATAAGGATTGCACCCACACACGCGCGCACATACACACTTACATTGTTTTTCTTGTGCGTATATGAGGATATATACATATATATATATATACATATAGGTATGTGAATATATATATATATATATAGGTATGTGAATATGTATATGTATATGTATATGTCTATACACACACACACACACACACATACTTGGATATGAGGATAGTACATGATATTTGGAGATGAGTTGATGAGATTGGGCATGGTGCCTTGAGATTGGTGATATGACGTGGTTCGTATTATAGGATACGACACGATATTATAGCGGGTCCTTGGGCGATGTGTTTTCATACACACGCATACATATATATAGATGGTATCAGTATTGTACTAGACGTAGATCAGTACCCCCTATCACGATATGTGATGATAAGGATACCAGTTGATTGATGAGATAAATGTGATATTGACCCGTACCCAGATTTGGGATGTCGTACGATGGATTTACCGTACGAGCTATATTGATGATAGATCCGTACTCTTGACTCGAGGATTTCATATTATATATTGTATCATATGTGATACTATTGAGGCATGATCACCGACTATTATATGTTATATATATATATATATATATATATATATCGACTCAGACTTAGGTGGTTTTCTTTACCCTTTTCGATTAGCCTGTTAGTTTAGTCCTGTGGTTTACTTGTAGATATTAGACTAGACTCGAGTCATACCAATTTCAAAACTAGCGAATCGTGAGTATTTTAAAGACAGGGCAAGGGATTCTATGGATATTTCAAAGGACATACCTTTTCTTAAAAACACCGTAGTCCCTATTTTCTAAACACACGATTCGGGTTATTTCAAATGGAAAAACTGTATGACTCATATTTATATAAATGCATATTCTTTATTATTGCGTTATTATTCATGTTCTGCATATTCATGCTGTTCGCATCGCATTACATGCTTATATTGTGCTTTTCGTTAGTTATTATAAAAATCATGTTGTCAGGACACCAGCACCATTACCGATGATGCGTATGCTCTACGTACACCTGCTTGCTAGCTCATGTTAGTTATATGTATGCCCTAGAGGTCATTACTATACATACGATATATATTGTAATGGATGCTTGAACATATATAGGGAGGACTTTCTTGCTCGACATGATAGTATGCTATCTGGTTATACTTTATCTTAACATGTACTCTGATTGTCTCTATGTTACATGTTGATAAAGCCCTTAGGATATGTACTCGACTACTGGGACTATCATGAGATCATACTAGTGGGGCCACGGTAGTCGACGAGTACATCCTATAACTGTTCCTAGTCGAGGGTATATCGAGACAGGCCATCGATGCACCAGAGTAGACTAGCGTATACGCATCTTGACCCATATGTTGGGCGATGGATGATCCCATATCCATCGGTGTTTGACATCAAGGATGGTGTACGGGTGCTCAGTAAAGACTGGGTACACTGGACGGACTCGCCGAGAACTCCCAGATGGTATTATACCTCACGTCAGATGGCAGTTCTCCGGTGACACTGGTACAGAGTAGTCTGTTGACCCGAGATCGTCATAGAGTCTTGTGTGATTCCCACTGTGCTTTGATTTCCATCATACCACGTCCAAGAGGGCGTGCAAAAGGGTGGCTTTTGGGTACAGTCCCGAATCACATGGAGGCAATGAGCGATAGGAGGGGATTAGTCTCTCCCGGTATAGGGAGTTGATGTTGTGCTGTGTTCGATTGGCTATAACTAGGAAATCCCTGGCCAGGGTTGCTGAGATTTACTGGTAAGTGTTATCGGTAGTTTCTCGAACTATTATAGGCCTCATATTGACACGACTTATCAAGCTACTGGGGTCTGACGTTTACCACCCCTAGGCGAGATATGCGACATATAGACGACGAGACCGGACTGTACGGGAGTGTTACTGATTGGATTCACAGGAGAATGTACAGGCTTGCTTGTTGATCTTCTGAGCGCTCAATAACTGGATGGCTGTTACGTTTAGCTGACCGCTTGCAGCTTGTGGGTGTTTGATATGATCATCACCTACTGCCGGTGTATTGACGATTCTTTAGAATCCTACACAGAGATTTCTTGGCTCAGGCAAAACGGAGTAGGAGCACATATATGATATGTGCGAGACCGAGAATATGCGGTATGTGATACCGTATTAGATTCTCGTAATATGAGATATCGGCCGGGTATATGTGATATAGCCGGGTCATCGTATTAGTCGGTTATATGCGATATAACCGGATTGTCGGATCAAGTGTTGATTCGATAATTTAATGTATAATAATATATATGATATATTAAATTACATTAACTAATATTAGCTCACTAAAAGATTCTTTTTCTCACTCGGGTAATACATTGATATATATGCGATATATGTTAATTGTATTATTTTCTTTTGTTACAATAAATTCGGCCGCGGAACCTCGGCCAAACCACTGTAGGGTTGCTGGGCACACGCACAAGGGTCTACGAGGCATCAACCATGCCCGATTAAAATTTTAGCCGTGCCGAACAACCCAAAGCCGGATCTTTAAACTAGAGTTTATGCGAAAACAAATATGTTAAACACTTTAACACTAAGTGAGAAGGATTACAACCTTTGTAGATCCGGTCCTTCACTTCTTAAGCTCCGTGTTGAGGATCCTTCGCAGCGATCATCATGTTCCGGACTCTCGAGAGGCTTCACGAAGAGAAAGATGCAGTCTTGCTTCCGATCTTCGATAACAAAGATGATCTACCTTGAAGTTTCATTAACACAAGCTAACACTCACTAAATGAAGTGAACACTCTCATCTAAAGGGCAAGGATAGATGAGGATGATGAAGTAGGATTTTTGCTCTCATTTATAATCTTTTTCTCACACATTTTTCATCACTTAAAGCAAAACAAGAAAGGTTTTCATGAAGAACTCAAGTAGGAAGAAGATGAATGAATAATGAATTGTTAAACCTTTTGTGATGAATAATGAAAGGATGATAATGATGAATAATGCAACCATGGTCAAACTAACCCTAGTAGAGAATTAACCAAGGCTAGGGTTTGGGTTAGGTTAAGAATGAGTCACTTGAAAATATCTTTGCAAAAACAAAAGAAAATCTTCTAGAAACATCTAGAAAGCATTAACCTAAATCAAACCCTAATCTTGTTTAATCTCTACTAAACATGTTGCATTAGTTATCATATCATGTTACAATATTATATATCGCATATATAATATTTATTGTAACAAAAGAAAATAATACAATTAACATATATCGCATATATCAATGTATTACCCGAGTGAGAAAAAGAATCTTTTAGTGAGCTAATATTAGTTAATGTAATTTAATATATCATATATATTATTATACATTAAATTATCGAATCAACACTTGATCCGACAATCCGGTAATATCGCATATAACCGACTAATACGATGACCCGGCTATATCATATATACCCGGCCGATATCTCATATCACGAGAATCTAATACGGTATCACATACCGCATTATCCTCGGTCCCGCACATATCATATATGTTCTCCTACTCCATTTTGCCTGAGCCAAGAAACCTCTGTATAGGACTCTAAAGAATCGTCAATATGCCAGCAGTAGGTGATGATCATATCAAACACCCACAAGCTGCAAGCGGTCAGCTAAACGTAACAGCCATCCAGGTATTGAGCGCTCAGAAGATCAACAAGCAAACCTGTACATTCTCCTGTGAATCCAATCAATAACACTCCCGTACAGTCCGGTCTCGTCGTCTGATATGTCGCATATCTCGCCTAGGAGTGGTAAACGTCAGACTCCAGTAGCTTGATAAGTCGTGTGTCGATATGAGGCCTATAACAGTTCGAGAAACTCTTGATAACACTTACCAGTAAATCTCAGCAACCCTGGCCAGGGATTTCCTAGTTATAGCCAGTCGAACACAGCACAACATCAACTCCCTATACTGGGAGAGACGAATCCCCTCCTATCGCTCATTGCCTCCATATGATTCGGGACTGTACCCAAAAGCCACCTTTTTGCACGCCCTCTTGGACGTGGTATGATGGAAATCAAATCACAGTGGGAATCACACAAGACTCTATGACGATCTCGGGTCAACAGACTACTCTGTACCAGTGTCACCGGAGAACTGACATCTGACGTGAGGTATAATACCATCTGGGAATTCTCGGCGAGTCCGTCCAGTGTACCCAGTCTTTACTGAGCACCCGTACACCATCCTTGATGTCAAACACCGATGGATATGGGATCATCCATCGCCCATCATATGGTTGAAGATGCGTATACGCTAGTCTACTCTGGTGCATCGATGCCCTGTCTCGATACACCCTCGACTGGGAACAGTTATAGGATGTACTCGTCGACTACCGTGGCCCCACTAGTATGATCTCATCATAGTCCCAGTAGTCGAGTACATATCCTAAGGGCTTTATCAACATGTAACATAGAGACAATCAAAGTACATGTTAAGATAAAGTATAACCAGATAACATACTATCATGTCGAGCAAGAAAGTCCTCCCTATATATGTTCAAGCATCCATTACAATATACATCGTATGTACAGTAATGGCCTCTAGGGCATACATATAACTAACAATCTCCCACTTGCACTAGGGCCATCTGTTGTGGTAGCACATACCCAACAATTAGCTGCGGTTGAAGTATCTCATACTCAACCATCCCATAAGAGTCTCTACTGGGAAAAAGGCCTTTGTGAGTGGATCCGCGCTGTTGTCCTCTGTGTCTACTCTCCTAATCTCGATCTCCCTGGAGATCAACCATCTCCATGATCAGGTGATACTGCCTAAGAATTATATCTGGATTTCTGATGGGACGGGGGTTCCTCGGCATAAGCCACAACTTCATTGTCACACAATGGTAGGAACGAAGTTCATCTCATGAACTTATATATCCAGACTGCCTATTTGGTAGCATCCTTGGTAACGATGTATCTTGCCTTTAATCGTCTAGTAAGTCACGGTATCTAGCTTGGAACTCTTCCAACATACCGTCCCTCCACTGAGGGTAAAGACAATGCCTGCGACTGACATTCAGTCGTCCTTATCACCCTGGAACCTTTCCAGTGATTCTCCTCAGGATCGATTGATACCATCTCACTACAACTAGTGAGAATCCTAACATCCAATTAGATCTATCTCATAGATCCAAAACCCAGGATTTAGGAGGTATCACTTTGATCCTATATGGAGAATCCTTGTGATAAGCGGAGATTGACCGAGCGTAGCATAGGAAACTCCTTCCCTATCAAGAGTATGTCATCCACGTACTCTACGATGATCACCACCATACTCCCTACTACCATTTTGTATATACAAGGTTCATCTACCATTTTGATGAAGTCGAACTCTTTGACTACCACATCAAAACAGACATTCCAACTCCGCGATGCCTGCTTTATCATATAAAACATCTTGCACACGTTTCTGCTGCTCCCACTGTCTACGAAGCCCTCTGGCTGTGTACTTATAGACGCTCTCTTCCAAATTAATATTTAGAAAAGTAGTCATGACACCCAACCGCCAGATATCGTAGTCATGGTATGTAGCCGTGGCAAGTAGGATCTGGATAGACTTAAGCATAGCTTTGAAATTCTCAACTTTTCCATATACACCAAATAATCTTCTCAAGATATACTTGCTCCTGATGGGGATTTAACCCTTCAGATAAAGCAACCAAAGTCGATACTTTGTTGGTATATAAGGATTCCATCTCAGATCGCTAAGCATCCAGCCATTCTTACAGAGTCCCACTCCTGATGGCCAGCTCAAAACCAGTTGGGTCATCATCTCATGATGCAATCCTCGCTCCCACTGTCATAGAGAAACCGAAGTATTTCTCAGGTGGGTGAGGAACCCTACTAGATCGGCGGAGAGGCTGAGGTTCGTTGGAAACTATTGAATCCACATTCAATAGGTATGCAGCTTCTCAAGTGCATAACTCCCAAAAGGAAATAGGAAACTCAGTAGTACTCATCATAGAGTACACCATATCACATAGGGTGCTATTGCTCCGCCCCGATATACCATCGTGCTATGGTGTATACTGAGGAATAATGCCGAGAGAGAATCTCATTCTCCTTTAGAAATAGTCCAGGAATTCCGTGCTCAAGTATTCTCCTTCTTTATCTCATCAAAGGACATAATACTTATACCCGTTTTTGGTTCTCTACTTCTAACGTATATTCCGTGAATATCTCAAAAGCTTCGGACTTGTGTTTCAACAGGAACATATGTCTGAATCTTGAGAGATCATCAGAGAATGTAATGAAGTATAAAGAACCGGTCTTGGCATGTGTAGACAGGGGACCTACATACATCATCATGTATCAATCCCAAGAGTTCACTAACTCTTTCTCTATTTCCAATAAACAGAGCTGTGGTCATCTTATCTCTGTGACATGACCGGAAAGTTTCACAAGATGTAAATTCAAACTAATTTAAATATGAATCTCAATATAACTTCAGCTAGTCGGGTCGCATTGATATGACCTAGTCTACAATGCCTCAAGAAGGATTTGTTCATTTCTGAACTCTTCCTCTTGTATGTGTTCTATATACTAAGAACTGTAGTTTGATTTAGAACGTCTATGCTTTTAGATAACGTGCCTGAACCGATCAACTCTTGATATAGAAAATGTTCAAAACATTATCCAACAATACAAAATTATATCCTTCTTTACTAATAAAGAGACTGATATGATGTTGTATATCAGGTTCCGTATCTAATAACATTCGTTCAGAATCAATGTATTCTGGTAATACAGGGTGATAGTGACCAACAGACTTGGCTGCAACACTTGCACCGTTTCTATCTCATGAAAGTTATCACCCGTTCTCAGTTCTCTACCTATCTGTAGCCTATGTAACAAATTACATATGTGGGATCCTGATTCGGTATCAAATACCCAGGACATAAAGGATACTGAGAAACAGTTCTGTGTAATGAACACACCCGAAGAAGATGCATCAAAATGTACTTTCTTCGTTTGGGCGGCACGGGAAATCTGGTATTCCCCAATTTCCTGCTCTGTCTTATAACAATTATAAGTTGGAGTGGGACCAACGTTCCCTAGCGCAGTATAACAAGCGGGTTCGGTCAATACATCCGTATTATTATCTTGATTAAGGCGTGACATAGTCGCTACCTGGAGAGAGAGAGAGAGAGAAGAAAACACTCAGCATGCGCTTTTTACAAGATTTGATTGGTTATCAATTTATCTAATCAGGATGTCTCCCACTGTTTTAGTCAAATCTTCTTTCAAACCCTAAAAGGAAAGACTAGCCGGGATTAATTACACCTTACAAGTTCGCCAATCTTTCAGCCAGGCCAGTGCCGGTACTTTGAGGGAGGTTCTCCGTGCTTTCGCACAAACCGAATTAAAGTAAACCTCGTTTTCCCCGGGGCGTAACCCCGTTGACACCTTTCTAGACACCTACTTGATCGGCTAATTGTAATGTGTAAAACTCTCTCAGGAGTAACTCTTACTCGCAGTGGGTATCGGGATCCAACTATCTCATAGAAGGTATGCAATCTCATTGCAAATTTCAACACTTGAAATTCCCGATAATACTTTACCCCTAGCACTTATGACCTTAACTAAGGTCAACATATCATAAGCACTAGTCAAGTTCTACCCGTCATTTCATGATTAATCAGACCCACCCTACATGACCCTCAACTATGGTCGACATAATCACATGAATGTCCTAACTAATCGCATCATATGCTATGTAGGAAGACATCACTTAGCTACCGTACACTACGCCTCAACTAAAGTCGACATACGCAGCACGAATACAAAGTACTCTACTTCCTAAAATGACGGAGGGCTACGACAGGTTTTTAAGAAAACCTATTGCGTAATGAACTTGATATCGTTGTAGAATCGAGTGATTTTAAATGGAATATTTTTGAGGCTTTTCTAGTTTCGCTAAAGAGGTCACTCCCGGTGAAGGGATCGTCGGCTCTTTCCTCATCGAATAAGGTGCAGGATATTTCACAAATATCACTATGCAAAGCAAGAACTATAGAAGCAATCAAAAGACAAACCGAGTTTGTAGCATCTGCTAGTTTCACTAAAGAGGTCACTCCCGGTGAAGGGATCTCGGCTCTTTCCTTATCGAATAAGGTGCTGGATGTTCTATAAGGAACACCGCTATGCAAAGCAAGAACTAGAGCTACCAGTTTTTAAACAAGTTTCTACAACATCTTTAGGTTTCTTTTAGTTTCATTAATCTCATTAATGAAGTCCCATTTTATTATGCTTCACAAGCATCACATTTGAAACGAAATATGCAATATAACATATATATCATATATATAATATAAACATTCGTCTCAGGCAGTAATATGATCTCATCACAGAACATTGCAGCAGAAGAACATATATGAAATATTGGATATACTAGGATGTCCGTGTTTTCAATACGAGCCTGTATAAAACACGGATTCCACTGTCGCGATGAATAGCCAAACCCACATCCCTAGACCCCTACAAGAGCGGCAAGCAACACTGCCAATTCTAGGGTTAAGAGACCCGGTCTCGACTCCTCGAGATGGTCTCGCACTGGACCCTAGAACCCGGTTACTTGTGCTCCCCGCCTTGGGTCTACCTAATGCGGAAAAGTAAATAATATACAATGGTGACATCATCCTCAGCCCGGAAGTGCCCCAATAAAAGAATATTACATACAAATGAATTTTACATGAATGAAAAAGAAAAACTCTCATCTCACATAAAACCCCCGGCTATTCAGAACGCGACGATCCAATATAACATATCACAGCAACACATAATATCTCATATCATCAACGTAAGCAAGTATGCGCATCCCGATTGTCGTTGATCTATAGCAACGAAGCCAGCGATACACCACATACTACGCTTACGGTCACAGAAAAGAAAGTGTAAAACTACAACAGTTGGAATCCACAACCTCCTTAGACATCGCATGCCTAACTAAATGAATTCCTTAGACATCGGATGCCTAACAATTATAAACCCCGCATTTTAGTCTCATTATCGAAAACTCTTTTCAATATCAAGTCGGGCAATTCAACAAGATTCCCGACATCTTGATCGAATGCTCGTCGCAAACTTTAGTAGACGGCCGCACCCCCGGATGCCATCGACGAAGTGCACTAAGGCGGAACACCGCTACCGCGAGCACCCGAACGG
Organism: Agapanthus africanus; assembly: GCA_030015575.1. NCBI lineage: Eukaryota > Viridiplantae > Streptophyta > Magnoliopsida > Asparagales > Amaryllidaceae > Agapanthus > Agapanthus africanus. The sequence goes on from CM057341.1 coordinate 743,088,650, forward strand.
ATGCTTTTGGCGACGGGGTTCTCCTACAGTCACTTGGTCGAGGCTATGGGGCGTGGTTGTCTGTTAAGTTTACCCGGCGAGTATCCGCGTACGCTACGTGATTGCGACGCACTTTTGATCACATCAAAATTCCGTGGCAACCGATCATCTGAGACTAAACTGCTAGATTTATAACATTCAAATCAGTTATCTCATAACTACATGTGGATTCCAAATATTGTATCACATTCCAGATAAATAGACAGTGTTAAACATTCCGATCGAATAAGCAAACACCCAAGATTGAAATAAGTTCAAAAACATTCATCACGTGCTACAGTACCAATGGTCCAGCCGTAGAAGGGTCAAGCCAACGCCTCACATGTGGCACGCTGTACTGCCACAAACCCTAAAGTTCAAAGGCAGTTCAAGACGGTCACATAATCGAGTTAAGGTTTGTTGTCTTCTAGAGGGTCCACCGCGTTACTTGCACGACTTAGAACGTTCTTAAACAACGGAAAAATCCAACTTTTGAAAAATTTTCCGACAGGGGAAAAAGTGAGTTATTGATATCCGTTCGAACTTTTTAACAGTTTCTAAAATTATCCGGAAAAAACTTAAACGAAGTTTTATTATCCGATCGAATCAACGAGTCCCCAATACAACCCTAGAAAACTCAACACTTGAGTGGAATTAAAATATTACCAGAAAAAAATGACAAGAAAGGACCTAAGAATAAATATATGAAGTTTCAGGGACTAATTCAAAATTTTGGCCGCGGAACCTCTGCCAAACCAAGGGTTTGGCGGCGGTTCGGCGGCCGAATTAGCGAATTAGTGGGCCGTACTTCATAGTAATTCTTAGTTTTTCCTGCTTGTTTTTCTGAGCATTTTTAATTCATAAAAAATCACATTTTTGAAAATTGTCCAGAGAAGGGTTCGTATCAGGGTATCCGGGTTCGATCGGACTTTAAACTTCGCTCAGACTTTACCTAAAGCTCTAGCTTGGCTCTGATACCACTGTAGGGTTGCTGGGCACACACACAAGAGTCTACGAGGCATCAACCATGCCCGATTAAAATTTTAGCCGTGCCGAACAACCCAAAGCCGGATCTTTAAACTAGAGTTTATGCGAAAACAAATATGTTAAACACTTTAACACTAAGTGAGAGGGCTTACAACCTTTGTAGATCCGGTCCTTCACTTCTAAAGCTCCGTGTTGAGGTCCCTTCGCTGCGATCATCATGTTCCGGACTCTCGAGAGGCTTCACGAAGAGAAAGATGCAGTCTTGCTTCCGATCTTCGATAACAAAGATGATCTACCTTGAAGTTTCATTAACACAAGCTAACACTCACTAAATGAAGTGAACACTCTCATCTAAAGGGCAATGGTAGATGAGGATGATGAAGTAGGATTTTTGCTCTCATTTATAATCTGGAGGCCATTACTGTACATACGATGTATATCGTAATGGATGCTTGAACATTTATAGGGAGGACTTTCTTGCTCGACATAATAGTATGCTATCTGGTTATACTTTATCTTAACATATACTCTGATTGTCTCTATGTTACATGTTGATAAAGCCCTTAGGATATGTACTCGACTACTGGGACAATGATGTGATCATACTAGTGGGGCCACGGTAGTCGACGAGTACATCCTATAACTGTTCCTAGTCGAGGGTGTATCGAGACAGGGCATCGATGCACCAGAGTAGACTAGCGTATACTCATCTTGACCTATATGATGGGCGATGGATGATCCCATATCCATCGGTGTTTGACATCAAGGATGGTGTACGGGTGCTCAGTAAAGACTGGGTACACTGGACGGACTCGCCGAGAACTCCCAGATGGTATTATACCTCACGTCAGATGGCAGTTCTCTGGTAAAACTGGTACAGAGTAGTCTGTTGACCCGAGATCTTCATAGAGTCTTGTGTGATTCCAACTGTGCTTTGATTTCCATCATACCACGTCCAAGAGGGTGTGCAAAAAGGTGGCTTTTGGGTACAGTCCCGAATCACATGGAGGCAATGAGCGATAGGAGGGGATTCGTCTCTCCCGGTATAGGGAGTTGATGTTGTGCTGTGTTCGATTGGCTATAACTAGGAAATCCCTGGCCAGGGCTGCTGAGATTTACTGGTAAGTGTTATCAGTAGTTTCTCGAACTGTTATAGACTTCATATCGACACGACTTATCAAGCTACTGGGGTCTGACGTTTACCACCCGTAGGCGAGATATGCGACATATCAGACGACGAGACCGGACTGTACGGGAGTGTTACTGATTGGATTCACAGGAGAATGTACATGCTTGTTTGTTGATTTTCTGAGCGCTTAATACCTGGATGGCTGTTACGTTTAGCTGACCGCTTGCAGCTTGTGGGTGTTTGATATGATCATCACCTACTGCCGGCGTATTGACGATTCTTTAGAGTCCTACACAGAGGTTTTTTGGCTCAGGCAAAACGGAGTAGGAGCACATATATGATATGTGCGGGACCGAGGATAATGCAGTATGTGATACCGTATTGGATTCTCGCGATATGAGATATCGGCCGGGTATATGTGATATAGCCGGGTCATCGTATTAGTCGGTTATATGCGATATAGCCGGATTGTCGGATCAAGTGTTGATTCGATAATTTAATGTATAATAATATATATGATATATTAAATTACATTAACTAATATTAGCTCACTAAAAGATTCTTTTTCTCACTCGGGTAATACATTGATATATATGCGATATATGTTAATTGTATTATTTTCTTTTGTTACAATAAATATTATATATGTGATATATAATATTGTAACATGATATGATAACTAATGCAACATATTTAGTAGAGATTAAACAAGATTAGGGTTTGATTTGGGCTAATGCTTTCTAGATGTTTCTAGAAGGTTTTCTTTTGTTTTTGCAATGATATTTTCAAGTGACTCATTCTTAACCTAACTCAAACCCTAGCCTTGGTTAATTCTCTACAAGGATTAGTTTGACCATGGTTGCATTATTCATCATTATCATCCTTTCATTATTCATCACAAAAGGTTTAACAATTCATTATTCATTCATCTTCTTCCTACTTGAGTTCTTCATGAAAACCTTTCTTGTTTTGCTTTAAGTGATGAAAAATGTGTGAGAAAAAGATTATAAATGAGAGCAAAAATCCTACTTCATCATCCTCATCTACCCTTGCCCTTTAGATGAGAGTGTTCACTTCATTTAGTGAGTGTTAGCTTGTGTTAATGAAACTTCAAGGTAGATCATCTTTGTTATCGAAGATCGGAAGCAAGACTGCATCTTTCTCTTCGTGAAGCCTCTCGAGAGTCTGGAACATGATGATCACAGTGAAGGGACCTCAACACTGAGCTTAAGAAGTGAAGGACCGGATCTACAAAGGTTGTAATCCCTCTCACTTAGTGTTAAAGTGTTTAACATATTTTTTTTCGCATAAACTCTAGTTTAAAGATCCGGCTTTGGGTTGTTCGGCACGACTAAAATTTTAATCGGGCATGGTTGATGCCTCATAGACTCTTGTGCGTGTGCCCAGCAACCCTACAGTGGTATCAGAGCTAAGCTAGAGCCTTAGACGAAGTCTGAGCGAAGTTTAAAGTCCGATCGAACCCGGATACCCCGATGCGAACCCTTCTCTGGACAATTTTCAAAAATGTGATTTTTTATGAATTAAAAATGCTCAGAAAAACAAGCAGGAAAAACTAAGAATTACTGTGAAGTACGGCCCACTAATTCGCTAATTCGGCCGCGGAACCGCAGCCAAACCCTTGGTTTGGCCGAGGTTCCGCGGCCAAAATTTTGAATTAGTCCCTGGAACTTCATATATTTATTCTTAGGTCTTTTCTTGTCATTTTTTTCTGGTAATATTTTAATTCCACTCAAGTGTTGAGTTTTTTAGGGTTGTATTGGGGACTCGTTGATTCGATTGGATAATAAAACTTCGTTTAAGTTTTTTCCGGATAATTTTAGAAACTGTTAAAAAGTTCGAACGGATATCAATAACTCACTTTTTCCCCTGTCGGAAATTTTTTCAAAAGTTGGATTTTTCCGTTGTTTAAGAACGTTCTAAGTCATGCAAGTAACGCGGTGGACCCTCTAGAAGACAACAAACCTTAACTCGATTATGTGACCATCTTGAACTGCCTCTGAACCTTAGGGTTTGTGGCAGTACGGCGTGCCACATGTGAGGCGTTGTCTTGACCCTTCTACGGCTGGACCATTGGTACTGTAGCACGTGATGAATGTTTTTGAACTTATTTCAAGTATTGAGAACTTAAAGGGAAATTTTGGATGTTTGCTTATTCGATCGGAATGTTTAACACTGTCTATTTATCTGGAATGTGATACAATATTTGGAATCCACTTGTAGTTATGAGATAACTGATTTGAATGTTATAAATCTAGCAGTTTAGTCTCAGATGATCGGTTGCCACGGAATTTTGATGTGATCAAAAGTCCGTCGCAATCACGTAGCGTACGCGGATACTCGCCAGGTAAACTTAACAGACAACCACGCCCCATAGTCTCGACCAAGTGACTGTAGGAGAACCCCGTCGCCAAAAGCATCCGTTCGGGTGCTCGCGGCAGCGGTGTTCCGCCTTAGTGCACTTCGTCGACGGCATCCGGGGGTGCGGCCGTCTACTAAAGTTTGCGACGAGCATTCGATCAGGATGTCGGGAATCTTGTTGAATTGCCCGACTTGATATTGAAAAGAGTTTTCGATAATGAGACTAAAATGCGGGGTTTATAAATATTAGGCATGCGATGTCTAAGGAATTCATTTGGTTAGGCATGCGATATTTAAGGAGGTTGCGGATTCCAACTGTTGTAGTTTTACACTTTCTTTTTTGTGACCGTAAGCGTAGTATGTGGTGTATCGCCGGCTTCGTTTCTATACATCAACGACAATCGGGATACGCAAACTTGCTTACGTTGATGATATGAGATATTATGTGTTGTTGTGATATGTTATTTTGGATCGTCGCGTTCTAAATAGCCGGGGGTTTTATGTGAGATGAGAGTTTTTCTTTTTCATTCATGTAAAATTCATTTGTATGTAATATTCTTTTATTGGGGCACTTTCGGGCTGAGGATGATGTCACCATTGTATATTATTTACTTTTCCGCATTAGGTAGACCCAAGGCGGGGAGCACAAGTAACCGGGTTCTAGGGTCCAGTGGGAGACCATCTCGAGGAGTCGAGACCGGGTCTCCTAATCCTAGAATTGGCAGTGTTGCTTGCCGCTCTCGTAGGGGTCTAGGGATGTGGGTTTAGCTATTCATCGCGACCGTGGAGTCCGTGTTTTATACAGGCTCGTATTGAAAACACGGACATCCTAGTATATCCAATATTTCATATATGTTCTTCTGCTGCAATATTCTGTGATGAGATCATATTACTGCCTGAGACGAATATTTATATTATATATATGAGATATATGTTATATTACAGATTTCGTTTCAAATGTGATGCTTGTGAAGCATAATAAAATGGGACTTCATTAATGAGATTAATGAAACTAAAAGAAACCTAAAGATGTTGTAGAAACTTGTTTAAAAACTGGTAGCTCTAGTTCTTGCTTTGCATAGCGGTGTTCCTTGTAGAACATCCAGCACCTTATTCGATAAGGAAAGAGCCGAGACCCCTTCACCGGGAGTGACCTCTTTAGTGAAACTAGCAGATGCTACAAACTCGGTTTGTATTTTGATTGCTTCTATAGTTCTTGCTTTGTATAGGGATATTTGTGAAATATCCTGCACCTTATTCGATGAGGAAAGAGCCGACGATCCCTTCACCGGGAGTGACCTCTTTAGCGAAACTATAGTTCTTGCTTTGTATAGGCCATTACTGTACATACGATGTATATTGTAATGGATGCTTGAACATATATAGGGAGGACTTTCTTGCTCGACATGATAGTATGCTATCTGGTTATACTTTATCTTAACATGTACTCTGATTGTCTCTATGTTACATGTTGATAAAGCCCTTAGGATATGTACTCGACTACTGGGACTATGATGAGATCATACTAGTGGGGCCACGGTAGTCGACGAGTACATCCTATAACTGTTCCTAGTCGAGGGTGTATCGAGACAGGCCATCGATGCACCAGAGTAGACTAGCGTATACGCATCTTGACCCATATGATGGGCGATGGATGATCTTATATCCATCGGTGTTTGACATCAAGGATGGTGTACGGGTGCTCAGTAAAGACTGGGTACACTGGACGGACTCGCCGAGAACTCCCAGATGGTATTATACCTCACGTCAGATGGCAGTTCTCCGGTGACACTGGTACAGAGTAGTCTGTTGACCCGAGATCGTCATAGAGTCTTGTGTGATTCCCACTGTGCTTTGATTTCCATCATACCACGTCCAAGAGGGCGTGCAAAAAGGTGGCTTTTGGGTACAGTCCCGAATCACATGGAGGCAATGAGCGATAGGAGGGGATTCGCCTCTCCCGGTATAGAGAGTTGATGTTGTGCTGTGTTCGATTGGCTATAACTAGGAAATCCCTGGCCAGGGTTGCTGAGATTTACTGGTAAGTGTTATCAGTAGTTTCTCGAACTGTTATAGGCCTCATATCGACACGACTTATCAAGCTACTGGGGTCTAATGTTTACCACCCCTAAGCGAGATATGCGACATATCAGACGACGAGACCGGACTGTACGGGAGTGTTACTGTTTGGATTCACAGGAGAATGTACAGGCTTGCTTGTTGATCTTCTGAGCGCTCAATACCTGGATAGCTGTTACGTTTAGCTGACCGCTTGCAGCTTGTGGGTGTTTGATATGATCATCACCTACTGCCGGCGTATTGACGATTCTTTAGAGTCCTACACAGAGGTTTCTTGGCTCAGGCAAAACGGAGTAGGAGCACATATATGATATGTGCGGGACCGAGGATAATGCGGTATGTGATACCGTATTGGATTCTCGCGATATGAGATATCGGCCGGGTATATGTGATAAAGCCAGGTCATCATATTAGTCGGTTATATGCGATATAGCCGGATTGTCGGATCAAGTGTTGATTCGATAATTTAATGTATAATAATATATATGATATATTAAATTACATTAACTAATATTAGCTCACTAAAATATTCTTTTTCTCACTCGGGTAATACATTGATATATATGCGATATATGTTAATTGTATTATTTTCTTTTGTTACAATAAATATTATATATATGATATATAATATTGTAACATGATATGATAACTAATGCAACATGTTTAGTAAAGATTAAACAAGATTAGGGTTTGATTTGGGTTAATGCTTTCTAGATGTTTCTAGAAGGTTTTCTTTTGTTTTTGCAAAGATATTTTCAAGTGACTCATTCTTAACCCAACCCAAACCCTAGCCTTGGTTAATTCTCTACAAGGGTTAGTTTGACCATGGTTGTATTATTCATCATTATTATCCTTTCATTATTCATCACAAAAGGTTTAACAATTCATTATTCATTCATCTTCTTCCTACTTGAGTTCTTCATGAAAACCTTTCTTGTTTTGTTTTAAGTGATGAAAAATGTGTGAGAAAAAGATTATAAATGAGAGAAAAAATCCTACTTCATCATCCCCATCTACCCTTGTCCTTTAGATGAGAGTGTTCACTTCATTTAGTGAGTGTTAGCTTATGTTAATGAAACTTCAAGGTAGATTATCTTTGTTATCGAAGATCGGAAGTAAGACTGCATCTTTCTCTTCGTAAAGCCTCTCGAGAGTCCGGAACATGATAATCGCAGCGAAGGGACCTTAACACGGAGCTTAAGAAGTGAAGGACCAGATCTACAAAGGTTGTAATCCCTCTCACTTAGTGTTAAAGTGTTTAACATATTTGTTTTCGCATAAACTCTAGTTTAAAGATCCGGCTTTGGGTTGTTCGGCACGGCTAAAATTTTAATCGGGCATGGTTGATGCCTCGTAGCCCCTTGTGCGTGTGCCCAGCAACCCTACAGCTCACACACATCATCATCGGTAATTTCCATTTCACGCACACTTTAGAGAATATTGATTCATTGATATCGCTTGTTAGCTGATAATTTCGACATGATACTAGTGAGCCTGCCATTATATGATAGCTTAGAGATTGCTTTTATTTACTGCGTTATCTCATGCATATATATTCATATATTCATTGCCATGCAATAATTTGGGTCATTCCGGATTGCCGGAGCCCAGTATTCATTATTTATTTATATCGTGATTTATGATTTCGGATTTCCATGAGATTTCTGGATTTAGAGAAACCGCAAAGATTTTATAAACTGATTATCACTTTCAAAAGATAAAAGTGCGGTTTTCTCATGATATGATTTGAGATATGTCCACCATGAGTTTTCTCGACTCTTGAGAGATATCATACACTCGATTCGAGGAGGAGGAGGAACCGTCTGTAGGTGCATGTGACAGGGGAGCACTACTGACCGGTGATTGTATTGTGACTCGACGGATATCCGGAGGATACCGATCGGAGTATGGGCCAGTCCAGATAGCCGGAGCCCTAGATTTTGAGATTTGATGTTATGGGCCAGTCCGGATAGCCGGAGCCCTAGATATTAAGATTCGAGGATACAGGCTAGTCCGGATTGCCGGAGCCTGAGATATTGGAATTTATGTTTTGTGTCGATACTTGACACTGATTCTATGTTGATTTCATTGATGATACCTCGATTTAAATATACAGAAATCTCACTAAATTAAGAAAACAGTTTCACATGCATGATGAATTCTGTTTTCATTATATTGCATTCATACCTCATATTTATGATATGTTGCTACCTGAGGCACTGACACGAGCACTTGGTATTACACTTATGTATAGATGTTTACCCTTGCCACCTTATCATGCTTCAGACTTTATCATATTGAGGATATATTTTATGATCGTATTGACCTAGGATTGAGTCATACATATGATTTCTGCTCTGTGATGTTTTCTACTCACGAGTTGGTAACTCACCCCCGTTATGCCACAGTTTCTTGCAGGTTTTGCCGTACAGGTTTTGTTGCGGCTTTGCTGGCACATTGCTTATTTTCGGGTGATTGCTTTGGTAGGTGGGTTCACTCGCATCGTGACCACCATTGTACCTTATTTATACTCTGTTGTATCTAGTAAACTCCATCAACCAAACTTGTATATTTATTTCAGACTTAGAAAACCAGTTGTTATTATTTCGACCTTAGAGTTGCGCATTGTATTATTATGGTTTTCTTGATGATTTTGAGTTTCATTTTGAGTTTTGATCCTCGCCCTTCGGCGTTGTATATTATATTGCTTGCGTGGTTGTGACTGTCAATTGACGAAGAGCTAGCCCCCGCTTGGGATGCCTTTATTCATATTATGCATGTTGTATCCTTTTGGGGCCAGTATTTACAAAGGAAACTCTGCCGAAATTTTCAGAAAAGACTTGAGGTTTTAAAAATGCAATACTTCGGCTTATGTTATTAAAACCACTTTCTTTTAAATAAGTTTTCTTCACTTCTTCCTTAAAATGGTTTAGATTTCTGGGATTTTTGGCTTACTTGATTTAGATGGGGTCCTATAGGCTTCATATGATTCAAGTGCCAGTAACATGCCATTTCGGGTCGTGACACAGACGTATCCTTCGCTGACACTACCATGATTTGGCCGATGGTCAGCTCGGCTAGAGGGGGATGCTGCTCCTGCTCACGGTCAGCTTGCCGCTTGTCCCTCAGGTACGCTGCTAGTGCCCCAAACGGATGAGCTCCTTGATGTAGTCTCGGAGCTGCTTACAACTCTCCGTGAAGTGGCCTAGCGACCTGTGGAATCCGCAGTAGGGGCCCCGGGTTCGCTTTGAGGCCATTCGCGAGATCGGGAGGAGCTTGAAGAACCCCTCGCCCTTAGCCTCTTCTAGTAGCACTGCCTGGGAGACATTGAGCGGTGTGTACTCCTGGAACTTTGGGAGATATGGATTTTGCCGTTCAGGTCCCCTTCTATCTTCTCTTGCCCTCTTCTTCTGGTCATTTTGCTCTGCCCGGGGGAGATTTGCACTTACCTCGGATTCGAGCTGGACCTCACGCTCGGTCTAGGCCTTTACATCGGCCATGGTCTTAGGTTGCGCTAGTGCAAAAGAGCGTAACCACTCCTTGTGCCTAAGACCAGACCTTAGTGCCGTGATGACCGTCTTGTCCCGATGCTCGGAGACCTCGAGAAGGGCGTTGTAGAAGTGGGTGACGTATGCTTTGAACGTCTCTTTGTCCCCACTCTTGATCGTGAAGAGGTGGTCGACGGTGCGTTTTTTCTGCCTGTTCCCGACGAAGTAGCCGAGGAATTGGGTGGCCGGCTCGTCGAAAGTTGAGATCGAGCGCGGCTCGAGTCCTCGGAACCAGTCTCGCCCGGAGCGGATGAGAGTGGCCGGGAAAGCCCGGCACTGGACGGCGTCGGAGTTGTCTTGGAAGCTCATCCCTGCGGTGAACGCATCCAAATGGTCCTTCGGGTCAGACTTGAAGTCGAAAAGGGAGGCCTTTGGGGGCTTGTTGCGAGAGGAGACGTGAACAGCGAGCAGCTCCTCGGTGAATGGTTTGGTGAGCGAGTCGGCGGCATACTTAGCCCCGTCGCTCGAACGATGACCCTCCCGATGCAGACCCTCGATCTTCTTCTCGAGGGCGTCGAGTCAGTCGTGGTACCCTGACGACTCGGCACATTCTGATCCCAGGCCTCTGCTGTTGGAAGCCTGTGTCTGGCCTCGGCCCTGGTTCCTCTCAATGAGGTTCCTTAGATCCCCCGGTGAGGTAGTCTTCGAGCCGCCGTGGTGAGTCTCGTCCACTTGACCCCGTCGAGGGAGGGGGTGTCGGTCAGGCCTGGTAACAGGCGAGATGACAGACATCTCCTCGGGAGGGACAGGTGCGCGAAGGATCTCGGGATGAGTCGCTTTAGCGACGGACCTCGGCGTTGAACTGTGAAGCGCCCAGTGGACCTCAGAACGTATTGTCCCGGGAGATCTACGGCCGTGGGAGGTAGCGACGCGGTGGTCGGCAGTGCCGACGCAGACGAAGTCTTCTCTTCCCCTGTAGGGGTCCCGGTCCTGAGGTGGGGGAGCGGCGACCTGGGGATCTTGCCCTGCCGTTTGGAAGTGGATGAGCACTTCCACGACGGACGCGAGTCGGTCTATTCGGCCGGCAAGGGCGCTAATGGCATTCGGCGGAGGAGCTTTGTCTGCGCCTCCGTTGAGGGGGAGGCGGCGGCTAGTGCTTAGATCTTCATGATGATTGCTCGCCATTGGATTGAGATCGGAAAGTGAACTTTTGTTTTTGTGGAATCAAGGATTTCCCACAGACGGCGCCAGCTGACGCGACCTGGATCGTGCCAAGATGTTACCTTCCGTTGATCTGCTGAAGGCTGCGATGGATGGCTGAGATTGGATCTGGAGGCTGTCGCTCCTGAAGCGTGTGGATCTCAATGGGTTTGAGATTGTGGTTGCCGAGCTACCTGCAAGGAAGTCCTGGGGTGGTTGTACTACCGAGGACTCTCCGACGGTCAAGTTAGACTAGAGATCCGAGCAGAGTGACGGCTTAGTGGAGTAAAAATGGCTTACTTGAACCGTCTGAAGAAGGGGTTTATATAGCGGTGGCAGCAGGCAGGGCAGGCGCGAGAATCACGCCGGCAGTTACGCTCCCGATGTCACGCCCGCGTGATGAGCGGGATCTCCCATTAATGGAGAGACAGGCTCATTAATGGGGGATCGTGATGGCGTGGAACATGGGATGTGGCCGGCGGATATCTCGCGCATGGCGAGATTCGCGGGATGGCGGTTACGCCTGTGAGCGGTGCCGTTGGTCGGTCGATAAGACCGAGAAAGATGACCTTGGTGGGAGAGCTTACGGACGAGCGGGAGAGCCGATGTATCTTGATTCTGTGGTAGCCCGGAGACGAGCTGGTTGGCCGAGAAGGCCAATTGTGCAGGGGCTCGAAGGTGAGCCAGCGTTTGCTTGTAGGACGGGCACAGGAGTGGTCTGGTAGGCCACTGTAGGTCCTTTCTTGTGAGCCCTGGGACACGTCATCTGCCACATGTCATGATCTGGAAGATCACCGATATCGAGCATCATCAATGATGTGTAAAATTTCGCGATATTTGTATTCTATAGCATGAAAAAATAATAATTTTAACAAAACTAGAAAATTTTGGAGTTTTTGAAGGTATCAGGATGTTGTATTTTATGCTGTAACAAGGAAAATATTGAAAGACCAATGAAGCCAAAAAAAATTAGATTTTTAAAATTTTAGTGTGTTAACATGCAGAATATTTAAAAATCGAAGAAAATTGAACATCTTTTAGATTTTTTGAAAATTTTGCGGTTTTCTTGTGTTATATATAACAAACCATATTTTGAAAAACCAACTTTTTTGAAATTTTTTAATAGTACGCAATTTTTTAAATGGTAGTGTGCAAAATATTGTAAATTTAAGAAAATAAATATTTTGAAATTTTTGTAAATTTCATGTGCTATAGAATTCAAAATATTAAAAATCGTAAGAAAACCGAAAATTTAAGATTTTTGGGAACTTCCTGATTTTTGTTTTCTATAACATTTAAAATATTGAAAAAAAAAGAAAATAATTTTTTTATTTTTAACATTTTTGTGATTTTTCTGTGCTATATAAAAAAATATATTGAAAAACCGAAAAAAGAAAGTAGTTTAATTTAAAAAATTTCATAATTTTCTTATGATATACAGCAGGCTATCACTACTACAAATAAGGGTTGCCCCTACGAATTTATCGGTAGGGGCAACCCGAAAAAACACCCCGTAGGTGCAAAAACCGCAGGTGCAAGTTGAAGCCCTGAACTTGCCCCTACGGGCAAAATCTTGCCCCTACGGAGTTCTGTGTAGGGCCAGTTTCACCTACGGAGTAGGCCGTAGGGTAAAAAAAGTTATATTATTTACGGTTTTTTTTAAATATATTAACTGTACCTACGGATATATCCGTAGGGCCACGTACTATCCCCTACGGATACCTACGTAGGTACTTATCCGTAGGGGCAAAATATCAGAAATCCTGATATGTTGCCCCTACGGATAAGTCCGTAGGGGCTAAGCAATGGCCCCTACGGATATGTCCGTAGGGGCACTCCCAACCCCCTGGTACTGAGATCATGAGGGAAATATCAGTTACTGCTGATATTTTGCCCCTACGGATATAGCCGTAGGGGCAACATGTGTACCTACGGATTAATCCGTAGGTACACATTATCTGTATTTTTTTTTAAAAAAAGAGCTACCTGATTTTTTCCCGTCCTGTGCACAATAATATATATAACAATAAAATATAAAATTAATCATCACGCAACATATATCGCAGTATTCATAATCACATCTCACGCATATAATATACAAAAGAAACCCAAAAACTGAATATGATATAAATATAAACCAATATTAATATCAATATCGTTTCAAAATATAGAACAATATGTATCATATAAATAAATACATGTTTCAAAAAATAAGAATCAAAAAGCTACCCTAGCTCGGTCCAGCTCCACCTCTGATAAACGATAGAATCTGGCGCGCCTGCTCTTCGGTCAATAAACCATGCAATTCGGCGCGTGCGGGAGTCTGAGCGGCCTGTGGAGCTGGCGATGTAGTCTGCGCAACCGCCGTCGAGGTAGTAGCTTGCGGAGCCGCGGCTGCGGGAGTCTGAGCGGGCGGTGGAGCTATAGGAGCTGTCTGCGGAACCGCAGCCGATGTAGCGGCTTGCGGAGCCGCAGCCGAAGGAGATGCCTCGGCCGATGTACCCTGTCGTGTCTGGACATAACGTGTGGAGACGCTGCTATTCTTTGTGGAGCCGCTGCTATTTATGAATCCAGCTGGAAGCCTCTGCATGAGTTAGTAGTCATGGAGATTGATTATAAAAGAAATAGAGAGAAGAAAATAGAAATTGTAGATAGTAGAATAGCACACTCATTTCAAAAATTGCACTTTGATCTTTATGTCTACCTTTTTTTTTAATTACCAATGTATCTCGATTTTATTCGCAAAATATCCTTTTCTGTGCGGCGGCTGGCTGGCTCAATTTCATACAACATAAGAACTGTGCCGGGCTTGATGTTGCACATTGCCCTCAACTTTAATCGCCACTAATTTATGGTTTCGCAACTTTGTAGTAATCCCGAAACATGATTTATTTTCTGCAAATGCTAGAAAATTTCACTCCTCAAATTTTGCATCTTTACTCTATTTTTCACAACGGTTAATTTGTTATGTTTCACCACTTGGGTATTTGAGGAAACATCTTCTATTTTCTACCATTTTACTGAAATTGCATGTTTTTATTGAAAATAATACAATTGCATAACCTTAAGAAAAACAACCACCCTTTTTTTAATGAATTTGGATGGGTAATTATCCCAAATTTTTTTAAAACAAAAGAAAAACAGCGACCTATATACAAAATGGGTAAATGTCGTGATCAATAAATTACTTACCATTTGCCGAGACATGTATTTTTGCAGCATCCATACATCCTTTTCCTCTTCTTCGATGCCATATTCTCATTATCTTCGTCTAATCCATCTGAATCTGTAATTAAATTTAATTAAACCAAATAAAATCAAAAATTAAAATCAAACAGCAACAACAAAATCAATGAAATTTATAGCCTACCAGAGTGTTCAAGAATATCCACATATGAATCCTGGGCCTTCTTCTTTTTCTTCAAAGATCTTTTAGAAGCAGAGAATTTTGTTTTCTGGCAAGTGCTTTGAAGCTAAACACCATATTGCCTTTGTATTTGAAAACCAAAAAATGCCCAGTTTGCAGATTATTGGCTACTGTAAATTCATGCCACCCATCTCCACTCATGGAAGCAACTTTGTTCTCGATGTGAAGATCAACATGCCATATTTTGCCATTGTGGCACACTAGGTTAGCCTTTTCTCTTCTCTTGACCATCATACTAATCTGCTTGGTAAATTTATTCGGAATCGGCTGCGAATCATTAAAAGACATGCATAAGAAAGGAAGCTAAAATACAGATATATAGCATACCGATACATCGAAACTTCAAAGTTGCGATGACAATCCAGAGATATTTATTTCTACACTCGTGGTGCACATGCGAATGCGTCAGGCATCATGGACAAATATTTGAGAACATGGAAAGTATTATTAGTATAAAGTAATTAAAGCTTTTAAACACCTTGGGTAGATATTTTCTTAGTTGATGCAATCATATCATGAAGACTAAATTTAAGCTATTATATATATGCATATGTATTTTTCTAATCTAATATATTACACACACACACACACACACACACACACACACACACACACAGAGAGAGAGAACCAATTTGGTAGAAAAATCAGGTAGCAGGACCGTGAAGAAATGGAGTCCATAGCATTGCTCATCATCATCATCCATGATCCCTTTAAAGAAATATTATCAAAAGGGGAGAATAAATTGTTACTGCTAGTTAATGCTTGCAAGAAGTTGAAACGTGCGTTCAACCCATTTATATAATAATTCTCACTGCTTGTAGTATTTATTCTCCCCTTTTGATAATATTTCTTTAAAGGGATCATGGATGATGATGATGAGCAATACTATGGACTCCATTTCTTCAGGGTCCTGCTACCTAATTTCTCTACCAAATTGGTGTTCTTTCTCTCTGTGTGTGTGTGTGTGTGTGTGTGTGTGTAATATATTAGATTAGAAAAATACATATGTATATGTATAATAGCTTAAATTTAGTTCTCATGATATGATTGCATCAACTAAGAAAATATCTATCCAAGGTGTTTAAAAGCTTTAATTAATTTATACTAATAATACTTTCCATGTTCTCAAATATTTGTCCATGATGCCTGACGCATTCGCACGTGCACCACGTGTGTAGAAATAAATATCTCTGGATTATCATCGTAACTTTGAAGTTTCGATGTATCGGTATGCTATATATCTGTATTTTAGCTTTCTTTCTTATGCATGTCATTTAATGATTCGCAGCCGGTTCCGAATAAATTTACCAAGCAGATTAGCAAGATTGTTAAGAGAAGAGAAAGGCTAACCTAGTGAGCCACAATGGCAAAATATGGCATGTTGATCTTCACATCGAGAACAAAGTTGTTTCCATGAGTGGAGATAGGTGGCATGAATTTTAAGTAGCCAATAATCTGCAAACTGGGTATTTTTTGGTTTTCAAATACAAAGGCAATATGGTATTTAGCTTCAAAGCTTTTGATCAAAGCACTTGCCAGAAAACAAAATTCTCTGCTTCTAAAAGATCTTTGAAGAAAAAGAAGAAGGCCCAGAATTCATATGTGGAGATTCTTGAAGACTCTGGTAGGCTATAAATTTCATTGATTTTGTTGTTGCTGTTTGATTTTAATTTTTGATTTTATTTGGTTTAATTAAATTTAATTGCAGTTTCAGATGGATTAGACGAAGATAATGAGAATACGGCATCGAAGAAGAGGAAAAGGATGTATGGATGCTGCAAAAATACATGTCTCGGCAAATGGTAAGTAATTTATTGATCACGACATTTACCTATTTTGTATATAGGTCGTTGTTTCTCTTTTGTTTTAAAAAAATTTGGGATAATTACCCGTCCAAATTCATTAAAAAAGGGGTGGTTGTTTTCTTAAGGTTATGCAATTGTATTATTTTCAATAAAAACATGCAATTTCAGTAAAATGGTAGAAAATAGAAGATGTTTTCTCAAATACCCAAGTGGTGAAACATAACAAATTAACCGTTGTGAAAAATAGAGTAAAGATGCAAAATTTGAGTGAAATTTCCTAACATTTGCAGAAAATAAATCATGTTTCGGGATTACTACAAAATTGCGAAACTATAAATTAGTGGTGATTAAAGTTGAGGGCAATATGAAACTTCAAGCCCGGCGCAGTTATTATGTTGTATGAAATTTAGCCAGCCAGCCGCCGGACAGAAAATGATATTTTGCGAATAAAATCGACACATTGGTAATTAAAAAAAAAGGTAGACATAAAGATCAAAGTGCAATTTTTGAAATGAGTGTGCTATTCTACTATCTACAATTTCTATTTTCTTCTCTCTATTTCTTTTATAATCAATCTCCATGACTACTAACTCATTCAGAGGCTTCCAACTGGATTCATAAATTCCAACGGCTCCATAAAAACAAGGCCACTGTCAATAAATATAGACAAATACGTCATAAAAACAGTAACCAATTAACAAGTTGATTAGCATCTGGATCAAGAAAATGATAGGAAAAACAATTGACTATGATCTATAATGACAAGTCTATTACCATGACTCTCGACTAACAAAGGTGGCTTTTCGTCCTCGGTAGCTTGATAATTGATGAAGGATATAAACTTTTGACGACACCTAACGAAAAGTGGACCCTCTTTTCTTCATGTCCTCGGTAGCTTGATAATTGATGAAGGATATAAACTTTTGACGACACCTAACGAAAAGTGGACCCTCTTTTCTTCATTAATTCACTCCCTGTGTGTGTGTTTGTTTGTTTTTTAATTAAAGGTCATTGATTTTAGAAAGACCTGATGATATATATATTGAATATATGTAGGGTGATATGCATGATCACAAGAGCTTGGTGGAGGCAATAAAAAAAGTTGATGTGGTGATCTCTATGCTGGGCTACAAATATCATGAGCAGTTGGTTGATCATAAGTGCATGCTGCGTGAATAAATATTGTGTTAATTCCAAACTAAATACAAATATAACAAACTTATCAATTATATAGTATTCAATTTGATTTCAAACAAATACCAAATAAGAATTTATTGTACAGGTCCACGACTTACAATCATTCCCGCATGCGAGCACATATAAAAATCATAGTTTCTAGGATGACAAATTTTATTGTCAACTACTGTCACCACCTATAGCTAGACAATAATAAAAATTACTATCTAAGTAAGAGCAAAAGGAATGTGTGTATATTTATGATATAGCATTCTAAATCAATATACATGCACTATATGATATATAAACATACCTGGAGGAGCGGGAGTGGCCTTTGTCCCTGATATGGACGCATCACCAACAACTAGATAATCAAACATTGACAATATAAGTAATTTTGACATAAACATGCATGAATATCTATAATATTACATTCAAAATGGATATTAAAGAGCGCACCTGCAATGAGAAGTGGTAAAAGTACCACCCAACTAGGGTGTAATTTACAGAATCAGTTGAAACTCTTGAAAGTTATAGAAGAACCTGACCTGCACAAATCTGATATATACTTTCCATTGGACACTAAGAAATCTCTAAAAGGAAAAGCCAATGTGAAAGCCATCATTAGTTCATATCAGAAGATTCATGCTGAAACAGAGAACAAGGAATGTCATTTTTTTCTTCTTCTGCCACATTACTGTCTTCTCCTTCTTCTTCTGCCATATTACTGTCTTCTCCTTCTTATTATGTGCGCGTGCAAATTCAATGAAAGCAGAAACTCCAGTGACAAACTTAGGTTGCATACGTTGTTGCCAATTCACATACATCCAGTCCTTAACCCTGACGTACTCATGGGCCATGTTAGACTGTATCATATAAATTATAGGTTATGATGACTATATTGAGAAATCTAAGAACGGGATGGTTACTGACAAAGGAGAAAATCCGTGTATATGCTTTGTGTGTGCGTTTGTCGTTGAAAAGAATAAATTATCGATAATTAAAGTTAGATTTGAGGATACCCATGTATGAGTTGTATTCTATATATGTGTGTTTCAATTTATGATTTCGCTTAAGTGTAGGGTTGTTTTTACTTAAATGCATACATACGCACATATCACATAAACACATGCATACATATCACATGTCACATATGTTCTCCGCCGAAAGACGCGACCGGGACATTAGGACGTCCGGGCCTGAACTTTGGGGCAGATGCTATTTTGTATTTTTTTTTTTGAAATAGAGAAAGAGGACATCTCATACCTATGAGTTCTAATAACATGTACATTAACTCTTCCTTTTGTACATGTCCAAAGTTCGAGTGAAGATGTAGCTCTAACATGAAACCATTTGATTCGTGTTTCGATAATTATGTCCTCCACAACCTTTGGTATGGTCGGCTTCCAAGTTAATGCGACAAGCACTTAAAGAAGTATCATCATCTACTATATATCAAAAAATGTAGCAAACTAGGACTAGAACTCATTTAACATTATCAACTAGTGAGATTTCAATATCGAAAACTCCCTAAAGAGGAAAATTACTAAAAGGAAAAGACTCTTTGAACAAAACGCATCCACTAGCAATAAAAGAGATTGTATCATGCTTTAGTACCAACACACAAGCACCTACATCTTGCTATGATCATAACAACATCATGATGATTTGTCAATTGCCTTGCTCATATTATGAAATTATGAACACCAAAACTCTAATCAAATCTCCATCTCAATAATTAAGCCGACAAAGGGAAAAATAATAACCAAAAAGAGGAGAGAGTCTTAATTTGCATGCCCAAAGTTTCATGATAGACAGAGACCAGGAGAAAAGGAGAGAGAGGAGAGAAAATATCACAAGCAATGAAAAAGTTGGGAAGGTGTTGAACATCATCTTTGTAACTTGTAATATGTGGCCATTTGTCATCGATATCTAAGCTTTTCTTTATCAATGTAGAATCATTGAGTTTAGAAGAAGATTCAAAATTAATATACTTTAAGAAGTTTTACCACCGGCTATTCGTCTAACGTCCAGTCTTTGGTGTCACACCAAATTTTTGAATCAATATGATCCTGAGACTCGATCAAGATTCTCTGGACTAAAAAATTCCAAGGAATTGCTTTTTGAATTACGTTAATTTGGAACACGTTTGTATGATTGAAGCTAAGAAACAAATATATTTCCATATTATATTATGCATTGTTTTATCAAAAATAATTTTATCACATACCTAGCTATGTGCTGAAGTAGGCTATATATCTCTACAGAGAGAGAAATTTATAACCAACATGCCACGAATATTGAGATTGTATATATATATATATATATATATATATATATATATATATATATATATATATATAAGTAGACATTTGAATCTAGACAAATAGAAAACAAAACTTTATTGCTCCCTTGTCTCTTATCAAAATCATTAGAAATGTTCATTTTTAGGGGGCTCAAAATTTCCTTCACAAGCTTTAAAAGAAACCTAGAAAAATTCTCACCCCATGCCGCAACCTCCTGCCCCAACCCTAACCCCAACCCCAACCCCAACCCCGCCGAACCCCAACCCCAACCGCAACCCCAGCCCCAGCCCCAACCGCAACCGCAACCCCAACCCAACCCCAACCGCAACCCTAACGCTAACCCCAACGGATGCCTCATCGGTACCCAAACCATGAACCCTAGCCCTAAAATAATCAAAAATTTATTTAATTTAAGATTTCCTAACCTGTGCAGTGGAGGCGTCGACGATCGATCGGAGGCGACGACGAAATCGGAGATGAGGAAGAACCAGACGGTGGCGACGACGAATCGGCCTGCGCTGGCGACGACGAGAACGGCGACGAAACACAGGCGATCGGCGGGAACGAGGGTTTGGGGATTTTAGGTTCGCGGGCGATGGAAAAATAAATTTTAGGTAATGAGCGTAGGGATCGATCCGTGCCTTTTTAATTAAATCTCTATTTAGATGCCCCTACGGATAAGTCCGTAGGTACTTGGTTTGCGGCTCCGTAGGGGCAAACAACAATTTACGATTTAATATTTTTTAAATTAATATGTAAGGACCGTAGGTGCAACCTTTTAGCCCTACGGACTAATCCGTAGGGCCAAACTAAATCTACCCCTACGGATTTCGTTATCCGTAGGGGCAACCCCTTATTTTAGCCCGGAGACGAGCGGGAGAGCCGATGTATCTTGATTTTGTGGTAGCCCGGAGACGAGCTGGTTGGCCGAGAAGGCCAATTATGCAGGGGCTCGGAGGTGAGCCAGCGTTTTCTTGTAGGACGGGCACAGGAGTGGTCTGGTAGGCCACTGTAGGTCCTTTCTTGTGAGCCCTGGGACACGTCATCTGCCACGTGTCATGATCTGGGAGATCACCGATATCGAGCATCATCAATGATGTGTAAAATTTCGCGATATTTGTATTCTATAGCATGAAAAAATAATAATTTTAACAAAACTAGAAAATTTTGGAGTTTTTGAAGGTATCACGATGTTGTATTTTATGCTGTAACAAGAAAAATATTGAAAGACCAATGAAGCCAAAAAAAATTAGATTTTTAAAATTTTAGTGTGTTAACATGCAGAATATTTAAAAATCGAAGAAAATTGAACATCTTTTAGATTTTTTGAAAATTTTGCGGTTTTCTTGTGTTATATATAACAAACCATATTTTGAAAAACCAACTTTTTTGAAATTTTTTAATAGTACGCAATTTTTTAAATGGTAGTGTACAAAATATTGTAAATTTAAGAAAATAAATATTTTGAAATTTTTGTAAATTTCATGTGCTATAGAATTCAAAATATTAAAAATCGTAAGAAAACCGAAAATTTAAGATTTTTGGGAACTTCCTGATTTTTGTTTTCTATAACATTTAAAATATTGAAAAAAGAAGAAAATAATTTTTTTATTTTTAACATTTTTGTGATTTTTCTGTGCTATATAAAAAAATATATTGAAAAACCGAAAAAAAGAAAGTAGTTTAATTTAAAAAATTTCATAATTTTCTTATGATATACAGCAGGCTATATATTGGAAAACCGAAGAAAACCGAAATTTTGAAATATTTAAAAATTAGACATATCCGTGTGCTGTAGAGTATTTTGAAAATTTTATAAAAACGATTTTTTTTGGAAATTTTGTAATCTTGATTCTGGTGTGATATGTTAAGTAAAATATTAAAAGACCGAAAAAAGTAAATTTTGAAATTTTTAAAAATTCACAATTCCCATATACTACATCAAGAAAATATTGAAAAGTACAAGAAAAACGCCAAAGTATTTGAATGTTAATCATTCATGTATTTATATATGAAGTTCATAAATACGAGATATATAACTTATAAATTATATAGCAATAAGTATTTAGATTAATATGATTTTTCATAAATTTTGTGTTTTATCCCCGCGCATCATGGAGGCACTTGCTAGCTATAACTAGAATATAAGGAGGCGAGTCACTTTCCAAATTCAATTTTTCCAAACACATAAGAAAATAAAAAATAAAATATAGGACGCCCATATTATTTTAATAATTTAGCTGTAAATCTTCGTCCAACCATCGTCTACAAAGTAGTTATATGATTGCTAAAATCAAAATTTCGAATTCAGGTTCGGTAACCGCTCAGGATGTAAACAGATTCGGATAATCTGAGCTAACTCTGAAATTGGATCTCGTTTTTATCAAATATTATTGATAGTGATTTCAATTTCCGATGTTTATTTGTATCCACACTCGGATCGGCTAACAACTAGCAAATATGGATATGGTATCCGATATCCATATTCGACTTTTATCAAATATCAATATTAATTTTCATCTTCTCAAAACTATCCGGATTCAAATCCATACCAGTCTATAAGTATATAATACAAATATGATAACACATATGTGCGCAAGATAGCCTACTCATTTAAGGCCAGTTCTAGAATGCTTTTTCACCAAGGAATTACAGAATGTTGAAACGCCCACAGAGAAGAAGACACTGTCATGCCATCCATTTATTTCTTAATATCTTCATTAATATTAATGACTCTAATCTTTAATATGCTGCTTTGTTAGCTGCTTTCCATTATAAAATAGAAGAAGACAATAACCAGCTAGTAAATAAAATAGAAATTTGATTGCGGCACATTAACTTTGAAAACCTAATCCTCACAATTGATTTAAGCACGCAATTACTCATCAAAGCTTAAGAAATTCTAAAATTTGGCACATATCAGCATCACAAGGGGCCAATGGACATGTGTACGAAGCCACCGGCCGTGTATTATTCCTCTCTTACTAATTCATGCGTGAAGCCAAACTTAGATAACAATTCTTAGCAAAATTATATTTGACCTCATAATGCAAGTATATCATTTCTCTTAACGATCTATATATTACTTGTATGACTTGAAGTACAGATATACTCGAAAGATAAACAGATTTTTCTTATATATAAACAGATAGATATTCAAACAATCACAAACAATATTCCCCGGTTTGTAGATGAATAAAAAAGAGGTTGAATCGGGCCATTATGACTAGCTTTGTGTGCATATATGTACGGGGCCATATGTCGATCATTAATGTGTTGCCATGTGTCATGAAAAATTGACTAGATAGTCACAATCAAATTTTCAAATTAAGTTATGCCAGTACTTTGCATATGCCATGCATGTATATGTCAAATTTCTATGATCTTTCTTTGTGTTTTTTAATTTTTCATTGAAACTATAATATAGCTCATGTAATTATAAATTATAGGGTTAAAATATTTGATAATGAGTGATAGGGTTAGTTTTATCTTTGAAACCAAGGTGACGTAGTTTAATTGCGGCTATGGGTGTTGGTTGGATTTTTTTTTGTTTTTTATTGATTTTTCTTGAAGGTTGAAAAACACGCACCAATCAATTTCAAAATAATTTTTTTTTGCTCTATAATAGTAGATATGCTTGTAAAAGCTATCAAATTAAGCATACATATGTTTAGATATGCTTGTAAAAGCTATCAAATTAAGAATATATATGTTTAATTGACTCGAGAACACGGACCAAAACCATAGAGTTGATCCAATGATCCGGCTACATTCGTAAATCACATTTCTCGGCACTCGGCTAGAAAAAAAAACTGTCTGGTATGAAAAACGTGAACATTATAAATACAATGAACGTTACTCTCAATTCAGATTTGTCATCTATGATATGTGGTGCCTTCACATCACAAGAATTCTGAACTGAACTGTACACCGGACCGTCCTTCCGTCGATCATCTCTCATTTGTTTTCGTACGTTAAACGCTTATGTTCATGTATATATGGAGCTCTTCTAAATTCAATCTAAGTGTGCATCCACAATTAAAACGGCAAAAATTTCCAATCTCTACAAATTAGTCTAAGTCATTGATAACCCTAAATTTCTATATCCCTTCAATTATCTTAGCTGTACTTAGACTCTAGAGTTGTCGCTTATTCTTTTTTCCACACGCTTTTATTTAAGCTTCAAAAGCCATAAAATTGACTCATGAAAACTCCAAACCTCTTCTGTCTATATAAATTCCCTCCAAAACCCAATACGAACACAAACACACTCACAAAACACGTGGCCAAAAAACCTAGTAACAAAAATGGCTTTCTTCACCATTCTCTTCTCCTTTCTTCTATTGATCGCTCCATCTCTCTCTGATATCCTTCCAACAACTCCAATCACTCCAATCTCTGCATGCAACTCCACAACCGACCCCACATTTTGCAGGACAATCCTCCCTCCCAAAGGCTCTCAAGATCTCTACTCGTACTCTCGTTTCTCGGTCGATAGATCGCTTTGGAATGCTCAAAAGTTCCTTAACATTGTGAGCAACTACCTCGCACGGAGCTCTTCGTTGTCGAACACCGCAATCCAAGCTCTCAAGGATTGCCAGCTCCTCGCGGGGCTTAACATAGATTTCCTGACGTCGGCGGGCGCTACACTGAACTCTACTAGCACGCTTCTTGATCCGCAGACGGAGGAGCTGCAGACTTTGCTGTCCGCGCTGCTTACAAATCAGCAGACATGCATGGATGGGATCGAGGCGGCGGCTTCAGGGTGGAGCAATAAGAATGGCTTTTCTGTACCTCTGGCAAACGGTAGGGTGTGTGTGTGTATTGAGTTAAGATAGCTTACTGCATATAAATTGACAATTAAAGAGCTATATAATGTGATCAAATGGTACCTTTGATTAAAATTTCATGCTACATTTTTCTATAAAAAAAAAGTTTATTAACAAAAAATATAGATAAATTTCTCTATCTAAATATTTTAGAATTTGTAAAATTGCAATAAGGAAATTAAATTTTCAACAAATATTTATAAACCATTTTTTGGCATATAACCCATTAAAATTAAATATATGATAGAATTATAATTATATTTATCATATCTATATAATAATCCTAAAAATCGAATATCAACATTTTTCAACCGTTGCATGTTACATAAAACCATTTTTATTGTAACTTAGATTGGAACGGTCATATTTTGTTTATTTTCTTCTAATAAAATCACTTCCGCTTCCGCTTCCGCTCATAGTAATATTGCAATTTTTCATCAAGCAGGTACCAAGCTCTACAGTGTCTCTCTTTCTCTCTTCACCCGAGCTTGGGTCAAGAACAATAAACCCAAGCCCAACCATGGCTCCTATCCTTCGAAGGGCCGAAAATTGCTCTTCCACGAACTCGAGCTCACGAAAAATGGTGGCATGCCGTTGAGAATGTCAAGCTCCAACAAGAACATCTTCGAGAGAAGAACAGGCCGAAGACTTCTTCAATCTTCGAACTCCGTCTTAGTCAGCACCATCGTGTTTGTGAGCCAAGACGGGACCGGAAACTTCAGTAGTATCAATGATGCGATCAATTCTGCTCCGAACAAAACCGATGGGACCAAAGGATACTACTTGATTCATGTGAGTGCTGGTGTGTATCAAGAGTATGTCGTGGTTCCGAAGAATAAGAGGTATGTGATGATGATTGGAGATGGGATTAATCAGACAGTGATCACTGGTGATCATAGCAACGGTGGTAATTTTACGACATTCAATTCTGCGACCTTAGGTGAGTTTACCTTTATCTTATTCATTTTTTTCCACGTAGAGTTACAAATTACCTCCTACTTAAAAATTAAGTTTCTACATTATTGAAAAATTCTTATCTGTCACATCAGAAACACTGTAGACGAATTTTTGGGGAAAAAATGTGCTACAAACAAATTTGCATAGCTAAATATTGAAATAACCTATCGATTTGAATTATGTAACAGCTGTCGTCGGGCAAGGATTCGTAGCAATAAACATGACGATTCAGAACACCGCCGGTCCAAGCAACCATCAAGCCGTCGCTCTCCGTAGTGGGGCTGACCTCTCCACCTTCTACCTCTGCAGTTTCGAAGGCTACCAGGACACTCTCTATGCGCACTCCATGCGCCAGTTCTACAGAGAATGTGACATATACGGCACGGTCGACTTCATATTTGGTAACGCAGCCGTCGTATTCCAAGACTGCAACATCTACTCCAGGCTCCCGAACCAAGGCCAGGACAACACCATCACCGCCCAGGGCCGGACCGACCCGAACCAGAACACGGGCACATCGATCCAAAACTCGATGCTCGTGGCCGCACCCGATCTGAAGGCGGATAATGGGTCGACCCAAACTTATCTAGGAAGACCGTGGAAGCAGTACTCGAGGACGGTGATTATGCAGTCGTTCATCGACGGGTCGGTCGATCCGGCCGGGTGGTTGGCGTGGAACGGAGACTTTGCATTGAGCACATTGTACTATGCTGAGTTCAACAATACAGGGGATGGATCCAACACCAGCCGCAGGGTGACGTGGCCAGGGTACCATGTAATTGATAGC
The DNA here is from genome assembly GCA_030015575.1 of Agapanthus africanus. NCBI lineage: Eukaryota > Viridiplantae > Streptophyta > Magnoliopsida > Asparagales > Amaryllidaceae > Agapanthus > Agapanthus africanus. The sequence continues at coordinate 743,115,217 of CM057341.1, forward strand.
ACTGATGCCCTAAACTACACAGTGACAAATCTAGTGCTTGGTGACAATTGGTTGCCTCAAACTGGGGTCCCGTATTCAAGTGGGCTTTAAATTATTGGAACATTTTAAAGAACAAGTTTACAATTTATTATTTTTTTAAAGAAAAAAGGCTTAATAAGATGCACTTATAGATGAAGGTCAATACTATATTAAGGAAGTTCTTGCTCCAATAAAATTATTTGTATTTGTTTTGTATAATAATTCATTGAGTCAATAGAGTCAAATGTTTACTGGGATTATATATCTTTGTCTTCTTGGGTTGAGTTTGAAGTGCATCGAACAATTTTCAATTATAATACACCATTAGCCGCTAGATTATCTAGCTGATATTGGTTGCGACAATAATAACGCTATATTGTTTTATGATTATGAGTCTCAATCTAGACAGTTGAAAGGTATTCGTAACTTAGATAGACTCCTATACTCTCTTATATCTCCGGATGTAAGAGATATGATGATATGAAATAAATCATTCATTAGAAAAAACAAAAAATAAAGTTTACTAATAAAACAATCTTAGGGTGGTTTAGGTATTTTTTTGGATTAAAACGAAGGCTAAAACCCCCGTGTTCTATTAAACTACGATTTAACAAAACAACATCAAAAGTCTTCCAAATAAAAAACAACGAAAAGAAAAGAAAATAAAACAAGGAAAAGACCAAAGAGTATGCATCCTCTACATAGTACCACAATACAAGAACAACTCTCGTATAAAAAAAAAATCTTTGTCCTTTTCTCCCACAGAATCTATCCTTCTATATCATGAACGCCTACGGTTGTCCTCCTCTATCCTGTCTTGTCTCGTCCGTCAAAATAAGAGAAGTCGAATTCTTCTTGCCCGCTTTCGAACTCTTGTCGTCTGCAACAATCTTTATCTTTTTCTTGATCTTTGCTGGACTACCCGACCAAAATTAAATATTGGCTTCAATCACATATAATATTTTCAAAACCGATTTCTTAGAATTATTAAACATTCTATTATTTCCCTCTAAACAAATATTTCAACAGATAGCAGTAATCCCAATTTCCCAAATGTACTCTATCCTTCTCACTCCTCTAGTGACTCCAAATTCACCAAAAATACTTGACAGGTTTGAAAATTCAAAAAACCTTTAAAGCCTATCCCAAACACTCATAGTCAACAAACACATAAAAAATAAATGATCCACCATTAGCCTCATATATATCACAATGGATCGATCCGATCAATTTTCTTTTGTCTAGGCTGCCTCTCTTCAAAATTGTGTCATTGGAAACCAACCAAAAAAGACACGAACTTTTAAAAATACTGGGAGCTTTTAAATATTATTATCAACCCTCGACTCAACCCCGCCATAATTAAGAATGTAGCAGAAGGATTTAACAGAGAAAGCCAGATTTAACGACCATTTCCATGACGCGCCGTCTTTGTTTTATCTTTCCATTGGTTTCTAAGACTTAAGATAATCAATCAACAAGTATCGCAGTCATCTCTCGCCAACCATCAATGTCCTTTGAAACTTTGGCCACCATTTATTACCTTTCCACTGGTTTATAACCGATGCTTCTTATTCTGTACCGACTCAAAAAGCATGGAGACCATCTCATGCAATATTATGTCTTCGCACTAATAATCCCGCAAAAAGTTAATCAAACTTTCATCCCCTATCGTATAAGAGAAAGCTTTAAAGAAAGTTTTCTTTACAGACATGGCTTCTTTTCTATCATTCGCCACCCACTCTTTTCTATCATTCGCCACCCACTTCCACCATCACTTTCCCAGCACGGCCCTACTCATGTCCTTTAGGTTATTCACACTAGACTACATTCTTTTTCAATCTACACGCCTTTTCTCATCTAACCAGGTTATATTTCTTTTTCTCCGTCGACGTTCCCCTCCACAAAAAGTTACCTGAATTTGGTCGATCTTTTTGACCACCCATTCCGAAAAGCATGTAAAAGAACATGTAGTATATAGTATTGCTGACAGAATCGAGTTAAATAAAGTCAACATCCCACCAATAAATAAACATTGTCCCTTTCAACCATCCAAACTATCTTTGACTCTGTCTATCAATGACATCCAGTCCGCTTTCTTCAACTTTACTGGTCTTAGAGGTAATCCTAAAGAAAGTAACAAGGAAATTTTCTTCCTTGCAATTGAAAATTGAGACTAAACGTTTTTCCCAATCGGACTTCTCTCTCAAGCAAATCACTGGGGTCTTGGGAAAGTTTATATTCAATACTGACCAGAGTTCAAATGAATATAGGATTCATTTAAGCACCGCAGCCTATTTTTCATAAAGTCTCCTAATAATAGTATATCATCAGCGTACTGTAATTTGATAAGTTCCGTCGTTGTGTTTCCGGGTCCTAGTCCCTCTGACAACACTCTATTTCAACGTCTTTGAATCATGTGTGCGAGACCATCGGCTACCAATGTAAATATGAACGGTGATAAAGGATCTCCCAGTCGTACACTATGTTTGCATCGAAACTCATTTGTATCCTCTCCATTAATAAAGATATTACAAGACGTAGATGATAACCAGAGCCTGATCCAATAGCTCTACTTGGACATAAAACGTTTGTGCTTTAAGCATTCCAATATGCACCTCTAATCTACTATGCCATATGCTTTCTTGAAGTCTAATTTCAAGATGCATCTGTAATGAACCAAAATTTCATATGTCTTCGTATTATCTTTCTTTAATAAAATATTATTTTTCTTTGGAGATCTGGTATTGTTCGCCGCTGAAAGGGTCCCTGAGGATCCTTTGTCTACCGTGGGGGTCTTAAGGGATCAGCTCGATGTAGATCCACATGGCTCCTCAGCACGACGTGTTGTCGTGACACAGATGCATGTATGTATATGGCTGAAGGGACCGAGCAGATGTGATCGATGCAGTATGACTTCACAGATTCATCCTTCTGAAATGGTTTTTTGATTATGGGGACTAGATTTCCTATGGGTGTAAGCCCCTGTAGTTAATTACCCCTTGTATTAAATGGAGAGAACTTTCTATGAGTGGTTTATTTCTAATTGTATTATACACAAGAGCAACACAAACGACAATGGCATATATATATATATATATATATATATATATATATATATATATATATAAACAAAAAACGTATGTAGAGACAGTAATTAGATATGCATTTCATTAATCATCATATACAAAATTATACATTTCAATTTACATCTGTCTCTGCCTTTGGAAAAATATGTACTCGAACTGCTATACATGTCCGTGGATTATATACGGTTTTATAAAATGTGTTATCCAGACTATAGGTCGACAGCTATGAGAGAACATGTAGTATGTACTTGTAAGGAAAAGCCCGTAGATGGTATACGCCCAGTGGGATAATATAGTTGGCTTCTACGCTACAATGGTCACCAAGTTATTTTACTTGTTGTAAGGCCTTTTGGTTTTGGTGTACATGGTTTGGGACATAGGTAGTAGTTTAAAGTCATTTTGGATATAAATAGTAGTTTAGAGTCGTTTCGGAAATTGGTATAAGTTTAAAGTCATCTAGGACATGAGTATCAGTTTAAAATCATCTCGGACATTTGTATCAGTTTAAAGTCATCTCAGAGATAGGTATTAGTTTAAAGTCATTTCGGACATTTTGAGGATTTTTAGCAGAGTTCTCCAGTTTAAGGACGTAGAGGTCTATTGGCATCTAGTTTAGAGACGTAGTGGTCTATCAGATCCAGTTTAAGGACTTGATGTCCATGGTTATATGTAGTTAGTTTCTATGCCATAATGGTCGTCCATGGATCGTATACGAAATACTAATATAATATAGCCTGCCGTAGGGCATGTCATGTTTAGTATGTTTGTTGACTTCTATGCCATGATGGTTGTAACACCCGAGCCCAATAATACTATTTATATTACAAGTTGGGGGTTTTATATTGCTCATTCCAATTATTCTGATTTTCTGGTGTTTATTGCTAAATTTTAACCGGTTAAGTCATTTTGGCACATAACAAATTTTAACTCCTAAAATGAAATTTAAAGTGTCCATGTTGGCCTACTCGTCGCCACTAGTCGCGTGGTAGCGTCCACGTGTCGAGATTCCGTCCCGTTTGGCTAAACGGGCAAGCCTGGACGACTACGCGCGCGTGCAAGTGTCCGACTTGGGGGCATGCATTTTAATCATTAAACACCTCTTTTCAAAATTTGGAACCCGCTTAAAATCCTATAATTTGAATTTGGAACATTTGGACGCAAACCGGGCTCGATTTGGAAAAGTTTCATTTCGCGCCAAAAAGGCCCATTTTAATTTAATATCTTAAAACCATTTATATAATTCCTAACAGTTAAATCCCTTTCGAATCTTTACCCAAATAAATCCCTACCTCGCCTCAGCCAATCGCGAGCATGGGTTTCCCTCGCGTGGGCCCCTTCCTCTCTCTCTCTCTTTCCGCCTCTCCCTATCTCTCTCATCCTCAGCAAATCTTTTCTCTCTCTCTCTCTCTCCAATCTCTCTCTCTCTTCTCCTTTATAAAATTTCCCATGCAGCCGCCCCCTTCGCTTTTCCTCCATCACGAGAACCCAACGAAACCCTAACCCTAGCTCCTCGCAACCTCACCGCCGATCTCCCCGCGACCTCGCCGTCGCCGCCCTCGCCACCGCGAGCCCAGCCGCACTCTCTTCCTCCTTCCTCCTCTCTCTCCTGCGCCTGCACCCAACCCCCGACACCTCCACTCGGCCGCAGAGCCCGACGTCGACGCCGCCTCCTGTCGCCGACGACGCCCGCGACTCCCTCTCTTCCTCCTCGTCCCTACCTCGTCGTCGCCTTCCTCCTCCCCTCGCCGGAACACCTTCAAACCACCAACCCGAGCCCATAGCCCCATCACCTACCCTCTGCAGTTCGCCGGAGAACGCGCCGACGATCCTCGCCATCGTCACCAGAGCCACCCCCGTCTCCCCCTCGACCACCAGAGCAGGCCAGCACCCTTCGACTCACTGCAGCACCCTCTTTCCAGCGAACTCAGGATTTCCAGCCATCGTTGTTCGCCGTCGCTGCCTCGCCGGCGTTCCAGCGCCGTCGAGCCCGCCGGGGTTACCCCCTGGTGTCTCCCGGTAAGCCTTCCTCATCGTTCCTTTGAGCTAGATCCCTTTTCCCGCTGATCTTGAATGTTTATCGTGTTGCTAACTTCGTTGCCGTGACTTTTGCCGGAACCCGACCGTGCCGTCTCGTGAACCCGACGCTCCAGCGAGGTACCCTGGTCCGTGTGATCCCGTTGTTCTCTGTTGGGACTCGATCCGTAGCCCGTGCTATCATATCGTGTTTTCTGCCGACATCGCATCCGTGTTCCAGATTGCAGAACCGTCGAGGCAAGTATCTGAATACTTGCTCTAACATGCTAGCGTGCGAGATCTAGTCTTGCCACGCAATTGAATTCATACTGTATAAGACAACAACTTAATGATGGAAATCGATATTATAAGTTAGAATTGATAGTTGCAGTCATCTTTAACATGGAATCTTTATAATAGTCTCTCGTAATTAATCAACCCACTATCAGTCCATAATTCAACTAAATAAAACAATTGGATCATATCGGCTTTAATTGTTAAATCATTCATGAGACAATTAGTATACTTAGTGTAAATTTCTGTAGCTTCATTACTTCATGATTGTGGATATTGCTTCACCTTGTGGCTATTGCACCCTAAAGGTGCGTGAACCTGTTAATAAGAGAATACAAACATCACTGTGGTTACATGGAATATTATGGTTATTTATTGTTTCCTGCTGCTGTTCATTATTTGATTGTACACCTGTTGTGAGCACATAACCGATTGCACTACATATTGGCCTGACCCTGCTACACATGACATATACATACATACCGACTCATCCTGTTGTACCATGACATGACTTGTTTCATGATTTCATGCCTAATGCCGACAAACCCGACCATCCCTGCTGTCTATCCAGACAGACCTACTTTTACCGGATTTTCTGTTGGCATTAGTCCGTGACTACTGAATACCTGACCTGACATACATAACTTGGGGGTATGGGGAAATCAAAGGTGAAACCGACTTGTAACTCAACAGTTCGATACATTGATCTGATCAGTCTTACGGGCTTGGCCAGCTCCGGAGTGTTGATGCTGACATCACTCGTCCATCCTACTACCTTTTACTGCTTAGCGGCACGTCTCGGATTCAGCCCCGAGGGTTTTGACCGTGGTCCCGGGCACGCACGGGATACTATTGAGTTACATCGACGATTCATCAATTGGTTTCAAAGACTATAGAGCAGAAACCTGACAGGATAGTTTAGTCACCATTGCACATTACCCTGCTCTGTTATTTCTTAGTACTGCTTCATTCATGTTCATATTTGCATTGCTTATCATCATGTTTACATTATATACTTGATGTCATGACGCGCTGACGTCTGGGTTTTGCATGGCCCAGATTCCGTACCACTGTCGACGACCGAGCAGGAGTACTTCAGCCAGCAGGCTGAACTGTGAGTTCTTTAGGGTTTAGTTTATTTATTTTCATTTCATTTCCAGATGTGAGCCCGCATTATGGGACGTACTGTTTATTCATTGTATTGGATCATTAGCTTCCGCACTTATTGTTTATTGATTCTTGTTATTATGGATTTGGACATGTATTAGATTAGCTTATTATCTTGTTCTTGATATCCTTACAACCGTAATGTGACTGTGGATGGATACTTCCTACCCACAGGTAGCATGGTTGGCTATGTCACGTGCCCAATCTTGCGTACTCTGGGAAGCGGGGCGTGACATGGTTCTTTTGGTATCAGAGACATAGGTTAATTGGGTTGATTCTTTGTAGTTGGGTATTGCACCCGATACACGAATCATAATACCCGTGATTAGGAAACATGTCCTGCCACCTTGACCGTTTTACCATCCTTGAATCATTCTTCCGGATCATGTCGGCATGCAAACTTACTTTGCATTGTCAACTCGAAAACCTAACTTCTTGTTATCTCTAGGACTTAGGCGACTTGGGTGGAGTTAAGTAATTACGGCTATGATACCGCGGCATAGCTACAATGCAGCACTTTATTTAAGTATCTTGGAGTTCTAGCCTTGATCTATACTCGAAATCTATCATCATGCTAATGTTGGGTACTTTGATTTCCAGGAATATAGCCGGTCAGAATTTGAAGATGGACCCAGGGCGTGCGGTCTTAGCCGCCAGGCGTAGAGTGATAAGGGGATTGCTGGAGAGACTAAAGGAACAAATCAAGCTGGAACCAGCATTTGCACTGAACCAAACGTCTGTACGTAGAAGTATTCCGGTGAACAGGCGCAGCGTAGCACCAATGAAGAAAACAAGTGTGGGTGATCGGAAGGGGAGCGTGATCTGTAGCTACTGCCATAAACCCGGACATGTGCGAAAGAAGTGTCGTATGAGGCTGGAACTCTGTTTTAGATGTGGAGCGGCAGATCACACCGTTGATGCTTGTCCTTCGAAGCCTCGCACGAAAGATGATGTTCAGAAGCCTCCGCAGAGACCGTTCCAAGGGCAGAGACAGTTGAATCAAGGATCTAATCAGGCTCGAGCGTTCACGTTGACAGCTGAGGAAGCTAAGGCATCGGGAGAAGTGGTTTCAGGTAATTTACTCGTTCATGGTTTTCCCGCTTTGGCATTACTTAATTTCGGAGCATCCCACTGTTTATGTCATCCAAATTTATAACTACACACTCGATCACCTGCACGACCCTGTCTAGTTTCTGGGACATACACACTGGGAATGGGAAAATCATAGCTAGTAAGGAAGGTAGAGATTGTACAGTTGTTGTTTGCGGACGGGAGTTTTTTGCAGATTTCTTGGTAATAGATACGGGCAGTTATGAGGTTGTCTTGGGGATGGATTTTCTTGGCACTTTCCACGCCCATATTGACTGTAGGGCAAGGAAGGTAATTTTCCAGATTCCCGGACATCCTAAGTTTACTTTCATTGGAGGAAGCAGTTCTGTCGGGCCAGTCGAGTTTAGGGCTAGGCCGACGAACAATGTTCTTGCGGCTATGGTTGTGGATAGTAATGAAGAGCCGGCAGTTGTCCGCGACTTTATGGATGTGTTTGAAGAAATTTCGGGCTTACCGCCGAAGCGAGATGTGGAGTTGCGATTGACCTTATTCCTGGTGCAGCGCCAGTATCAAAATCTTATTATCCGATGGCACCGGTGGAATTGGAAGAAGTTAAGAAACAAGTTGGTGAATTACTCGAGAAAGGATGGATTCGAAGCAGCAACTCACCTTGGGGAGCTCCAGTTCTTTTAGTAAAGAAGAAGGATGGCACGAGAAGGATGTGCATTGATTATCGAGAATTGAACCGGGTGACTATTAAGAACAAGTACCCGATCCCTCGCATTGGAGAGCTTTTTGAGCAGCTTAGTGGCGCGAGGGTATTCTCGAAATTGGATTTGCGATCAGGATATCATCAGGTCCGAGTGAAAGCAGAAGACATTTGCAAGACGGCGTTTCGAACTCGATATGGACATTTCGAGTATCTAGTGACGCCCTTCGGAGTGACTAATGCGCCGGCAACATTCATGGATTTGATGAACAGGATCTTTTCACCGTACTTGGACCAGTTTATCGTGGTATTCATTGACGATATTCTGGTGTACTCGAAGAGTCCGGAGGAGCATGCTGAGCATTTAAGGATTGCACTGCAGACGCTGAGACAAGAGAAGTTATTTGCGAAGATGAGTAAGTGTGAATTCTGGCTGGAAGAAGTGAAGTTTCTGGGGCATGTCGTGTCGGGCGATGGAATCGCCGTCGATCCCGAAAGGATTGCAGCAGTTCGAGACTGGCCTATTCCAAAGAATGTTGCAGAGATAAGAAGTTTTCTTGGACTCGCCGGTTACTACAGAAGATTTGTGGAGAACTTCGCTCGTTTAGCTGAGCCGTTAACCAAGCTTACGCGTAAGGAGGTACCGTTTGGTTGGACGGATGGATGTGCATTGGCCTTCGAGACGTTGAAGCAGAAGTTGATAACCGCCCCGATCCTGACCGTACCGGATAATTCAGGAGGACTGGTGATTCATAGCGACGCATCCGGAAGGGGATTGGGATGTGTTTTGATGCAGAATGGGAAAGTTGTCGCTTACGCATCGAGACAGCTGAAGACTCATGAGAAGAATTACCCGACTCATGACTTAGAGCTTGCAGCCGTGATCTTCGCCCTGAAGATTTGGAGACACTACCTTTTGGGCGAGAGAGTTGAAGTCTTTACAGATCACAAGAGTTTAAAGTATGTGTTCACTCAGAAGGAGTTGAACATGAGGCAACGCAGATGGTTGGAGCTGATGGCCGACTATGACCTCGATCTTAAGTACCATCCGGAAAAGGTCAACGTCGTGCCGGACGCGCTGAGTCGGTTACCAGCAATTCAGATATTGACTGCACAGGGAGAGATCGTTGCGGATTTTCGGAGATTTGACTTGGAAGTTGTGCTACCCCATGCTACAGGACAGTTGATGCAGTTGCAAGTACAATCGTCCTTAGTTGAGAAGATTAAAGCGGCACAATCGCAGGATCCTAGACTGCAAAAGTGTCCAGAGCAGGTTGAAGCCGGACTACGAACCGATTTACTGATCCATGAAGACGGTCGTTGAGATATGGTAGCCGTGTGTGTGCGCCAAAAGGAGATGTTCGTGAAGAGCTTATGAAGGTGGCACATAGTTCAGCTTATTCTATACATCCAGGAGGTACAAAGATGTACCAAGATATTCGACAGCATTTCTGGTGGGAAGGTATGAAACGGGAAATTGCTCGCTTCGTGGCTAAGTGCTTGGTGTGTTGATTGGTATCAAAAACTGTAAGTTACCGCAATCAGAAACGGCGTCGCTTCGCAGCTAGCCGGTGAGTGCGGGTCGATCCACAGAGACGGGTAAATTTCTTTAGTGTGTCTTAACGAGTTGATTCTATTTGTCGTTTTGGGGTTTTATAAAAATCTAGATCTAAAACTTAATTAATCTAATTTAAATTCTTGCTAGGGTTAGGCTTAGAGGAAGTTTTGGAGATTGATGTTTCCTTCACCGCTTTCAATGCCGTATTATAGATCCATTAGGTGTTATTGTAATTATCGATAAAGTGGATACGACTCTTTTGGGAAGATGTTTTCTTCCTCTAGATTCGTATCCTTCCTTTATCGTTAATTACCCTAACCCCCATGGAAAACGCGCGCAACCGGCCCTTTATACTGCGGTTCACCGTTACCTCAAGAGGTAGGGTGCCGCAGGGAGCGGTTGTGCGCGCATGCATGGAGTTCTTAATGGGTTAGGCATTGAAAGGGGTGAGAGATCTCATCTCTCAACCCTTTCCCTAAGGCTAACCTAACAAGCGAGGAGACTACTCGCTCATTAGGGGATGAGAAGACATTATAATTAAAAGAATAAAATACTTACTAATGGTGATGGCTCCCTCCAAGCGATAAAGAACAGATCTGAATGTCACTTCCAGAATTGCTGAATTTTATTTATTGAAAAGAGGCATACAATTTTTAGATCTAAAATTACAATTTATAGGAAAATAGAAACCTAGGGTTACAGACTCTCGCGCACGCGCAATTACTGATTTGCCCACTGGAAATCCCAACACTCACAACTGCGCAACAGTACAGAAAATCTGCACCGACACGCGCACATGATGGCCGCGGATCCGCGGCAAATGCTGGCTTGGGCCGCGTATCCGCGGCCCTTTGGTGGGCTTGGCCCACTAAATTTCTGTGGATCATTGAGAGCTTCTTGGGCTTCCTATTTCTGCATATTAATTCTCTGTTTGGTTTCTGATTATTCTCCAGATGTTCAGTGAAGACTTGTACGTATCTTTTAACCGTTCACTTGACTTTTTGGACCTTTGCACTGTTCTTCATCTCGGCTTGAGTAAGGTCTGTCTACTTGTTGGTCAAAAGTCGCTTTTCCTGTTGTTTTGTGTCTTTTTCACTGTACTTGCTCCAGAAACCTGTATCCTGTAATATGCGACAAACGTGCGTCAAGAGTACCTGTTTATTTATAAAAGGGGTAAGAAAAGGGGAATAAAATATGCAATATTATAGTCTGAACAAATACCCCCAAACTTACCTTTTGCTCGTCCTCGAGCAAACTTATTATTTTATTCTCTAAAAAATCCTAACCGCACTTTCGCAGGGAAACGCGATTGCACTGAGCACGTGCAACAAGCCGTTAAACCTCTAGGTGTCCCTAGTAGGAGGAGTGTTGTCTCCTGAGGGTTTTCAGCGGATACTACCCACAAAATCCTATCAACTCGGCCCATTGACTTTTGTTTTCCAATTAGGTTTTCTAATAAGGAATTCTATTATCTTCTACTTGTAAATTATCCACCCATATTCTTCACACTTCGTCATCATTTAACTTAAGATTATATATATCCTGCAGATCTACTTAGCTTTCGGCATTTCTTAAGTTTTCCTTCTAGGGTTTTATCTCCACTTAGGAATTTCTATCAACTTTACTAAAAATACAAGTTCTATTCTTCATTCCTCTCTCTTATCTAAATTCCAATCACATACCCTACGTGTGTGTATAGATCACCCCTACATTCGGAAATTCAATTCAAGCAATCATGCCCTTGTCCATTGTCCAAAGTACTAATTAGTTGGTGAATTTAAATTAAATTTGCTTACACATCCTTCATGCGACCGTTAATACTTCTTGAGGTACCAACGACCGATTACAAAATGCGTTTGCACTTTAAAGCGTACTTCCTAGTCCTTGCAACACCCAAGGCTTAAGCAGTGACTCCCAAACCAGTTGGCCTAAGGCACTAGGTGACGAAGCACCCTCGCTAAATATTTTTCTATTTTTGCAGCCTTAAATAATCACAAAAACCAGTGTCCATTTTTTTTTATTTATTCACACTTTTTCATACTAAGGTCTTTAGACAAGAGCATTTCAAGGTCTCTTCTACTATTCCAAGTTTCAAGGTGCGTGAATGTGCAATTTGTAGGGTATATATTTTCAGAATTTAGACTTAAGCTAGGAACTATTTTTCAAACTTATACTCTAATAAGAATATCAATACTCTTCCCTCATTTTGACTTAGCCCAAGAAGTGAACCCAAAATTTGCCTATTTCTAAATAAACTACAAGGCATATACTTTCTACCGTTAAACCTTAAGGAAAGTTATTTTTAGGGTTTTTAATTTACTAAGTCTAAGATCTAGTTGTTCCTAACCAGTTAATCTATTTGTCAAACTCAAGTCAATTAGCCAAAATTGAATACAATAATTTTTATAATTTTTCAAATATTTTCAAATTTTTATGGGTTTTCAAATAAGTATGCAAATGCAAAAATATATACAAATGAATGCGAAGGAAGAAGACGTACCGAGCATACCCCCAAACTTGAACTTGACAGTGTCCTCACTGTCATGCTAAACCAAGAGGGTCAAAATACCGATACTCCCCTGTTTATTTATTTATAATTTTTTTATGTTTTGAATTTTTTTTTTAATTTTTTTTTATAGAAAAAGAAAACAAAAGGATATATACATATATACAAAGGTTCCCCCCAAACTTAAGCTTGGCCTTACACAAGCCAAAGGTTAGCACCAACCATTCAAAGATCTTATCGTGGTAATGGTATAGTTGGTGCAAGAATAGGGTGCGGAGGAAAGAAATGAGAGACACGCGAGACCGTGTGGGAAGAGGGGTAGAATACGGTCTCGGTGGGGGAGAAGAAAGATGGAAAGAAGAAAGAAGTGAAGTGCGATCTTGATGGTGTAAATTGAGTGAATAAATTAACGCAATTTGTGATGACCGATGTGTTAAAAGCGATTGCGCTAACCTATCAACTCGTCGTGCAATGGGGTCAAATCCCTCAAGATTCGCAAGAAAACATGGGTACGCCGAACTTGGTATAGGAGATGAAAGCGTAACAGTCATTTGTTCGGTCGGAACAGTAGGAAGGAGGGAGGGTGATATAACAGTCAAAGGTTCAGGAGGCTGAACTGGAAAATCCGACACATCAAATAAAAATGGTTCAACCTCGATATTATCCTCAAGACTCTCCTCAGTACTATCCTCACTATTTAATTCATCCATGCCATTATCATCAAAATCTAGACGCATATGAGATTCGGGGGAAACATTTAATAACTCAGGATGATGATTTGAACATAAAATTTCTATTAAATCGACAGGTTCATCATCCGAAATATTCCCGGCGTCTATATCCTCAATCAAGTGAAAATCAATTTCTTTAGACACTTTATCCACAGCATGGATATTTATCAATGTAGGTTCTAGAGTGGAGGTGTAAAGATCGAAAGGATTAGGTGCGGTTTCACCCGAAAGGGGTTCCTCACAATTTGGCAAATCAAACACTACAAAATCACACAACTCATTTTTATTTTCAACTGGTGAATCATTTGGAACAATCGATGGAAAACCGGAGTTGTGGGTTTCAATTGGGTAAGGGTAGGTTTGATTTGAAAATCCTCTCTCATTCTCACTCTGTCCAACTGCCGTCTTACACATTGAAAAATTCGGAGCTAGCGGGACAATAGCTACCGGTTCACTAGGTTGCGTAAGGGCGGCCATGGATGCTTCCATTGTCCTCATCATTTTATTTGTTGCAGCAATATATGCTTCCAACGACTCTTCCAAACTAGACTTAGGTGGTGAGAGGGTTTCAGTAAAAGATTCAAAATTGGTTGGATATGTGAAACTCCCTAATGGCTGTGAAGAAACAGTGTCTAGTGAAGATGGAAAAGTCGGGTAGGACTGATAGGAAGTGGGTGGTAGGACAGGGGTAGGGTCAACATATGGATAAGAAGGTGAATAATCGTGTGGATCCCTAAAACTAGATGAGTGGAGAGAGGTGAAAGATCGACTGCGAGATTGAGCAATATGCTCAGCAATGGACATCGGCCTAGGAGTGACAGAAGGACTTGAAGAAGTGGTGTCAACATATGTAGGTTGTAAAGGTTGACTCGGTTGACACAAAGTGGGTTGAAAAGTCAAACTGTTTTTCCTAGACTCCTCTATGTGATCTTTCAGAGATTTTTTAGGTATGGAGGGATCGTTTTTAAATTGACCGAACACATTGACAAACGACGCAAAGTTAGGTTCGGGATACCAAGATTCGGCAAGAGATTTTTAATGTGGGGTACCCATGATAGAAGAATGCAAGGATTTCTTAGCGACAAAATTTTTGCAAGTTTTTAAAAGATTTTTCTTTAATTTTTTTTTATTGAAGAGTTTTGCAAGACGGTTTTAGAAAATGGACTCGTGACACAAAAGTATCAACCGCACATGCACAATCAGGCCTAGATCTAGGGTTGCCTAGGTCTGCTAGACAGCTCCTAACTAGGGCTAGAGATAGGACCTCAAACCGCCTCTTCACGGACAAATACGGCCAGGTAAGTGGGAAGGAACCACCACTACAGTGGGCCTAATTAATAACTACTAGCCTAGACACCGCAATGTCGGTTAGGATAAACGGCCGATGCCTACCCTAGTCCTTTTCCTATTGAGCTCGCTGTCCTTAGGTCTGAGTCTAATCTTTTTTAATTAATTGTGGTCGATGCAAAATACTTAGGTGTTTTCTGGGGTCCTGGGAAGGGTGATGAAATCCCCACCCAATCTGAGTTTGTCAATTAGCCCCTTAGAGTCCGGTTAAATTATGCAAAACAATAAAATTTCACTTGCAATCAATTTTTAGCGCGGCGCAAAGAAACCTGCAGAGATCTGTTATTTAGAAGGGGGAGAAAGACATTTTACGCAAAGAAATCCTGCAGAAAATTTTTTAACAGTGGATATATGGAGGTTACAGAGGGGAGGAAAAGAGAACAAACAGAGCAAATTTGATTTGCTGACGTGGCATCACAGGCGCGGATCCGCGGCGGTAGGCCCTATATTGCGGCGGAAGCGCGGCTGTGTTGAAGGATCGGCTTCTGAAAATTTTTCTGTGGTTCTGTGCATTGAATTCCTCTCTGTTCTTATGTACCAAATTTTGATTTGCCTTCTGCAAAATTCCAGATCCACGATTCTTCGCTATTCTGCAAGATTCAAACAATACACCCTTCAAACAGATCAAGTTTGATTATTTTATTTTTTTTTATTTTTTTTATATTTTCAGATTTTTATAATTTTTAAAATTTATATCAACCCGAAAATTCACAAAAAGAAAAATTACGCCGTCCCCGGCAACGGCGCCATTTGATTGGTATCAAAAACTGTAAGTTACCGCAATCAGAAACGGCGTCGCTTCGCAGCTAGCCGGTGAGTGCGGGTCGATCCACAGAGACGGGTAATTTCTTTAGTGTGTCTTAACGAGTTGATTCTATTTGTCGTTTTGGGGTTTTATAAAAATCTAGATCTAAAACTTAATTAATCTAATTTAAATTCTTGCTAGGGTTAGGCTTAGAGGAAGTTTTGGAGATTGATGTTTCCTTCACCGCTTTCAATGCCGTATTATAGATCCATTAGGTGTTATTGTAATTATCGATAAAGTGGATGCGACTCTTTTGGGAAGATGTTTTCTTCCTCTAGATTCGTATCCTTCCTTTATCGTTAATTACCCTAACCCCCATGGAAAACGCGCGCAACCGGCCCTTTATACTGCGGTTCACCGTTACCTCGAGAGGTAGGGTGCCGCAGGGAGCGGTTGTGCGCGCATGCATGGAGTTCTTAATGGGTTAGGCATTGAAAGGGGTGAGAGATCTCATCTCTCAACCCTTTCCCTAAGGCTAACCCTAACAAGCGAGGAGACTACTCGCTCATTAGGGGATGAGAAGACATTATAATTAAAAGAATAAAATACTTACTAATGGTGATGGCTCCCTCCAAGCGATAAAGAACAGATCTGAATGTCACTTCCAGAATTGCTGAATTTTATTTATTGAAAAGAGGCATACAATTTTTAGATCTAAAATTACAATTTATAGGAAAATAGAAACCTAGGGTTACAGACTCTCGCGCACGCGCAATTACTGATTTGCCCACTGGAAATCCCAACACTCACAACTGCGCAACAGTACAGAAAATCTGCACCGACACGCGCACATGATGGCCGCGGATCCGCGGCAAATGCTGGCTTGGGCCGCGTATCCGCGGCCCTTTGGTGGGCTTGGCCCACTAAATTTCTGTGGATCATTGAGAGCTTCTTGGGCTTCCTATTTCTGCATATTAATTCTCTGTTTGGTTTCTGATTATTCTCCAGATGTTCAGTGAAGACTTGTACGTATCTTTTAACCGTTCACTTGACTTTTTGGACCTTTGCACTGTTCTTCATCTCGGCTTGAGTAAGGTCTGTCTACTTGTTGGTCAAAAGTCGCTTTTCCTGTTGTTTTGTGTCTTTTTCACTGTACTTGCTCCAGAAACCTGTATCCTGTAATATGCAACAAACGTGCGTCAAGAGTACCTGTTTATTTATAAAAGGGGAATAAAATATGCAATATTATAGTCTGAACATGTGTCAGCAAGTCAAGGCTGAACACCAAAGGGGTTGCTGGTTTATTGCAACCACTTCCGATTCCTCAGTGGAAGTGGGAACATATAACCATGGATTTCGTGACGGCTTTGCCGCGGAGTCCAAAGGACAACAATGCAGTATGGGTGATTGTCGATCGGTTGACCAAGGCAGCTCACTTTATTCCGTTTCGGGTTGGTCAATCGACAGAGACTTTGGCAGAGCGATACATGCAGGAGATTGTCAGATTGCATGGAGTGCCGATAAGCATCGTGTCCGATCGGGACACTCGGTTCTTGTCGCACTTTTTGAGGAGTTTACAAGAAAGTTTGGGGACTCGATTGAAGTTTAGCACAGCTTATCATCCTCAGACTGATGGACAATCGGAGAGAACGATCCAGACCCTTGAGGATAGGTTGAGGGCTTGCATGTTGGACTTCAAAGGTTCTTAAGATCAAGGTTATCCCTCTTGTGCTAGTTTCTTGGGGTAATCGATCGCATGGAGAATCTACTTGGGAGCGAGAGGACGAGATCCGGAAGAAATTCCCTCACCTTTTCCAGTAGTTAGCTATCTTGTATTCTTGGAATTTCGAGGACGAAATTCTTTTGTAGTTGGGTATGATGTAACACCCGAGCCCAATAATACTATTTATATTACAAGTTGAGGGTTTTATATTGCTCATTCCAATTATTCTGATTTTCTGGTGTTTATTGCTAAATTTTAACCGGTTAAGTCATTTTGGCACATAACAAATTTTAACTCCTAAAATGAAATTTAAAGTGTCCATGTTGGCCTACTCGTCGCCACTAGTCGCGTGGTAGCGTCCGCGTGTCGAGATTCCGTCCCGTTTGGCTAAACGGGCAAGCCTGGATGACTACGCGCCCGTGCAAGTGTCCGACTTGGGGGCATGCATTTTAATCATTAAACACCTCTTTTCAAAATTTGGAACCCGCTTAAAATCCTATAATTTGAATTTGGAACATTTGGGCGCAAACCGGGCTCGATTTGGAAAAGTTTCATTTCGCGCCAAAAAGGCCCATTTTAATTTAATATCTTAAAACCATTTATATAATTCCTAACAGTTAAATCCCTTTCGGATCTTTACCCAAATAAATCCCTACCTCGCCTCAGCCAATCGCGAGCATGGGTTTCCCTCGTGTGGGCCCCTTCCTCTCTCTCTCTCTTTCCGCCTCTCGATATCTCTCTCATCCTCAGCAAATCTTTTCTCTCTCTCTCTCCAATCTCTCTCTCTCTTCTCCTTTATAAAATTTCCCATGCAGCCGCCCCCTTCGCTTTTCCTCCATCACGAGAACCCAACGAAACCCTAACCCTAGCTCCTCGCAACCTCACCGTCGATCTCCCCGCGACCTCGCCGTCGCCGCCCTCGCCACCGCGAGCCCAGCCGCACTCTCTTCCTCCTTCCTCCTCTCTCTCCTGCGCCTGCACCCAACCCCCGACACCTCCACTCGGCCGCAGAGCCCGACGTCGACGCCGCCTCCCGTCGCCGACGACGCCCGCGACTCCCTCTCTTCCTCCTCGTCCCTACCTCGTCGTCGCCTTCCTCCTCCCCTCGTCGGAACACCTTCAAACCACCAACCCGAGCCCATAGCCCCATCACCTACCCTCTGTAGTTCGCCGGAGAACGCGCCGACGATCCTCGCCATCGTCACCAGAGCCACCCCCGTCTCCCCCTCGACCACCAGAGCAGGCCAGCACCCTTCGACTCACTGCAGCACCCTCTTTCCAGCGAACTCAGGATTTCCAGCCATCGTTGTTCGCCGTCGCTGCCTCGCCGGCGTTCCAGCGCCGTCGAGCCCGCCGGGGTTACCCCCTGGTGTCTCCCGGTAAGCCTTCCTCATCGTTCCTTTGAGCTAGATCCCTTTCCCCGCTGATCTTGAATGTTTATCGTGTTGCTAACTTCGTTGCCGTGACTTTTGCCGGAACCCGACCGTGCCGTCTTGTGAACCCGACGCTCCAGCGAGGTACCCTGGTCCGTGTGATCCCGTTGTTCTCTGTTGGGACTTGATCCGTGGCCCGTGCTATCATATCGTGTTTTCTGCCGACATCGCATCCGTGTTCCAGATTGCAGAACCGTCGAGGCAAGTATCTGAATACTTGCTCTAACATGCTAGCGTGCGAGATCTAGTCTTGCCACGCAATTGAATTCATACTGTATAAGACAACAACTTAATGATGGAAATCGATATTATAAGTTAGAATTGATAGTTGCAGTCATCTTTAACATGGAATCTTTATAATAGTCTCTCGTAATTAATCAACCCACTATCAGTCCATAATTCAACTAAATAAAACAATTGGATCATATCGGCTTTAATTGTTAAATCATTCATGAGACAATTAGTATACTTAGTGTAAATTTCTGTAGCTTCATTACTTCATGATTGTGGATATTGCTTCACCTTGTGGCTATTGCACCCTAAAGGTGCGTGAACCTGTTAATAAGAGAATACAAACATCACTGTGGTTACATGGAATATTATGGTTATTTACTGTTTCCTGCTGCTGTTCATTATTTGATTGTACACCTGTTGTGAGCACATAACCGATTGCACTACATATTGGCCTGACCCTGCTACACATGACATATACATACATACCGACTCATCCTGTTGTACCATGACATGACTTGTTTCATGATTTCATGCCTAATGCCGACAAACCCGACCATCCCTGCTGTCTATCCAGACAGACCTACTTTTACCGGATTTTCTGTTGGCATTAGTCCGTGACTACTGAATACCTGACCTGACATACATAACTTAGGGGTATGGGGAAATCAAAGGTGAAACCGACTTGTAACTCAACAGTTCGATACATTGATCTGATCAGTCTTACGGGCTTGGCCAGCTCCGGAGTGTTGATGCTGACATCACTCGTCCATCCTACTACCTTTTACTGCTTAGCGGCACGTCTCGGATTCAGCCCCGAGGGTTTTGACCGTGGTCCCGGGCACGCACGGGATACTATTGAGTTACATCGACGATTCATCAATTGGTTTCAAAGACTATAGAGCAGAAACCTGACAGGATAGTTTAGTCACCATTGCACATTACCCTGCTCTGTTATTTCTTAGTACTGCTTCATTCATGTTCATATTTGCATTGCTTATCATCATGTTTACATTATATACTTGATGTCATGACGCGCTGACGTCTGGGTTTTGCATGGCCCAGATTCCGACCACTGTCGACGACCGAGCAGGAGTACTTCAGCCAGCAGGCTGAACTGTGAGTTCTTTAGGGTTTAGTTTATTTATTTTCATTTCATTTCCAGATGTGAGCCCGCATTTTGGGACGTACTGTTTATTCATTGTATTGGATCATTAGCTTCCGCACTTATTGTTTATTGATTCTTGTTATTATGGATTTGGACATGTATTAGATTAGCTTATTATCTTGTTCTTGATATCCTTACAACCGTAATGTGACTGTGGATGGATACTTCCTACCCACAGGTAGCATGGTTGGCTATGTCACGTGCCCAATCTTGCGTACTCTGGGAAGCGGGGCGTGACAATGGTAACCCGTGAATTTTATATGGTAGGTTTATATTATGTCAACCTGCCTTAGGGCATGGTTGTGGGGGATTATTGACTTCTATGTCACGATGGTAGTCTATGGATTGTATATGGTAGGTTTATATTATGTCAACCCGCCATAGGGCAATAGGATGGTATAATGGTTGACTTCTATGTTACGACAGTTGGTTTCTATGCCACAATGGTTGCCCACGGATTGTATACATCATATTGATATATTATAGCCCACTGTAGGGCATGATAGGTTTTGGTTGTAATATATTTGTTTACTTCTGTGTCACGATATAGGTTCATTGATTGTATATGGAAACTGATTTTAGACTAGA
Source organism: Agapanthus africanus (assembly GCA_030015575.1). Lineage (NCBI taxonomy): Eukaryota > Viridiplantae > Streptophyta > Magnoliopsida > Asparagales > Amaryllidaceae > Agapanthus > Agapanthus africanus. The sequence goes on from CM057341.1 coordinate 743,135,584, forward strand.
CACAAGGCGATATAGGTTCGTTGATTGTATATGGAAACTGATTTCAAATATGGTTGTGGTTAAATGTATATGTGTGGATGAATTCAAAAATGGGATTGATGGCACATGCGGGGACCTCTGGAGGGTACCCGACGTTGGATTTGGGAAGGACGGGGACCTTTAGGAGTCACCGCCATTGAGTTTTGGTAGGGGCCGAAGACCTCTGGGGTCTCCTCCATTGGATTTAGTGGAGATGGAGCCTGTTGGGGGTCTCCGCCATTGGATTTGGTGGAGATGGAGCCCGCTGGGGGTCTCCGACGTTGATTTGGTATGAATGGGGGGCTGATGAGGGGTCTCCGCAATTGAATTTATAGGTGTAGAACGCGCTAAAGGGTTCTGAAGTTGGAGTGGTAAGTGTGGAGCCCGTTAAGGGGTCTCCGAAGTTGAATTTGATTGGAATTGGGAAGTTCCGGAGGCCACCGCCAACAGTTGCTTTCATGGGGATACTTGCCGTTGGTTATTATATTAACAAAAATATTTAAATCTTTGTCCTGTGGCTCATGTTCGGTATATATGTGCGCACTTGTTCATTTTCGACCCATGTATATATCCACGGAGTCCATTATGGGGACAATCTCGTGTTGGATAACTCAAAATGAGCATCCATATACATGGGGATAACTCCAAAAAGTATCCAAAATAGGAGAACTTTTGTAAGCATCCCGTAGTTTAATTTTACAGCCGTTACGAGGCTTTAAAGTTTTTCGAGCCATTGAGCAATTCAAAGCAGGGCCATTGGGGATGATTCTTAGCAAGCATTCCTTTTAATCTTATATTTCAAAGCATTAGAAGACTGCAGCACTGAAGCATAGGGAATTGCAGAGAAGAGGAGTTTTCTTTACTCTACACTTACATGATTTTTAGTTTTTCTTCTTCCTCTTCAAAGCTTGGACTTTTGGATGTTCTCTTGAAGTACTCCAGTGATTCAACAGTAACACTTAGTGATTTTTGTGACCAAGGGTGATTAAAATCTCTCAAAATGTATATTGGGATGCTTTTATAGCCTCAGGGGAAATTAAAAACGTGTCCTTGAAGATAGGCCACGATCGAAAACGCGGGGAGTGCAACTAGCCACCTCCTCACATTTCGTGGGTGCCTCCCGCCATTAGGGACCCTTCTAAGGAGCGGGGGGAGGGGGGAGGGGGGAGTTTGTGGTGAAGGCCCTTTACAGAAAGCGAGCGGCTGAGACTTCATGGCAGAAGCTCTTTATAGAGAGCGGTGGAGACCCTTTGTTGGAACATGGCGGAGACCCTATATCGGGACCCTCTTCGAGTATGGTGGAGAAGGCCTCACGTTGGGGACTCTCTAGAGGACGGTGGGAATCTCTTTTAGCATGGCGGGGGAGCCGCTCTTTTGGCTTGGTAGCGGGAGACACTATGTCGAGGACCCTTTTGGGTGTTTTCATGGGCTTTTGAATCATGTTTGATGATTTAAGTCGCTTCATTAAGCGGGCATATTCTTTCTGAGACTGCAAGTTTAGGGAGCGGACACAAGCGACATCATCCAAAACGGAACCGGCTCATCCAAAGTGAGCCCACTCAATAAAATAGTTAAAGTAGCTCTGCTTGGTATTTTTATAGAGGTCAATAAATGCCTCCACTGGTTTTAGCATGTATCCTAAACGTGTGGGAAGATCATGTTCCCATTGAATTTTGTGTCTGGTTTGTTGCATTCTCCACAAGTTTTTTTTGAAATATTGGTTTTCATACCATTCTTTTGGTTTCTATACCACGATTTTTTGTTTCTATACCACGACATTGGTTTCCATACCACAGGTTTTTCATACCGCATTTTTGGTTTGTATACCACAATATTGGTATGGCTCCTTAGCGCGACGCGTTTCCATGACACAGATGTATGTAAGTATTGTTGCGCCACGGCAGTGCCCCGGCCTTCTACTCGAGGCCAAAATACGGAATCAAAATTTTTCTTAACTGTTAAACTGGCGCTACCGCGGACAATAAAACCCGGATCGTAACCATTAACCTAATCCTAGCTATCAAAAGAAGGGGTGAGAGATATACCGAGTGATCCATGTCCTCCGGTCTTCTCGTCGTCGTCCCGATCTCCCGCGGAATCTCCGGTCTACATCTCCTCTCCGGAATGGGCACCACGTAGCCGGATTCTTTTACGGGCTCCCACCTCTGGACCGAGGCAACTCGGGCGCGAAGTTGGCTAGCCGACGCGTCCAAGGGTACTGTAGGTTGTAGTGTAGAACCTTTGTCTCATTGAGGTTTATGTTGCCATTGGGGATGGAGGAATGAGGTTAAGAAAAAATGGTGCTTTCATTTTTTCCAAACAAGAAGAATGAGATGAAGAAATATGTGCCACCACAAAATGAAAATCTCTCTCAATCTATCCATGAAGTGGCCGTCCCCCCATCTCTCAAAAGGGTGGAGGGAATCTCAAAACAAGAAGGAAGGTGAGTGTAGGAAAAGAGAATGGGTGGCCATAAGCAAAAGGTTATGATAACAATATCATATCAACATCAAATCCATCCTAATCCTTTCTAATCTCAATAAAGCAAGCCATCATGAAAAAGCAAAGATGCTTAACTTATCATAATGCCACAAATGCAAGAAACCTCCTCCACAAATGTTATTTGCAAACTTGCAAATAACCCCCTCCATCGAAAAAGTCCGGCCGTGAAGGAACAAAGGAAAACCGGCCGGAACGGAATGCAGACTGGCAACTTCAGAAAACTGATCCCCTAATAAATTACAGGAAAACCCCGCTACTGCATATACATGCCCGCATTTGTATTCCCACTGAACACAAATGCAAAGAGACAAAATCACACTATCTAATACTAGGATCCGGCTTAAGCCAAAGCCGGCTAGTAAAAACCGTCCGATCACGATCTGTGCAATACCGCACGTATCTAATCGAACCCTGCCATATCTCCATACGGCCTCTACAGCGTTTCTTCCGAAACTTGAGTAACTGAGTGTGGTGGACTCTAAAGACTCGTCAATACTATGGCTGTGGATTTAACCACTAGCACGTCAGAGGTATTAGCCATACGTGACGGGCCACCAGCTATTGACCAAAAGGGACGTCGATGAGTGAACTCATCCTGATACCCTACCGAGCCTGTCAGTGAAAATATCCGTACAGTCCGGTCCGTTCGTCTATGAGTATCGCATGGCGGGCCTAGGGGGTTGGTAAAAGTCAGACCCCCAAAAGCGGTACAAGTCGTGTCGGAGTGTAGCCCAGAACACCCTGAGATACTACTGGAATACCTACCAGTAAATCTCCGGCCTCGGCCGAGAGCTTTGTGTAATGGCTCTCCTAGACACAGCGCGACCTCACCCCCAATACTGGGAGAGACGAACCCCTGCAGATCCGCTCACTGCCTCCATGTGGCTCGGGACTGTACCCAACTAAAACCTGTTTGCACGACTCCTTTGAGCCGTGGTAGGGTAGTAATCAAAGCACAGTGGGAACTCACATGAGACAAATGACGATCTCAGGTCGATGAACTAACCTGTACACATGTCACCAGGGAACTGCCATCTGACGTCTGGTATAATCCCAACTAGCAGGTTCCCGGCGAGTCCTGTCCGGTGTACTCATAACCCAATGAGCACCTGTATACATCTTAGGTGAACCAGCTGACACCAGTGGCTTGTGAGACTGGCCACCGCCCCTCGTCGGGGTCTCGACTATATACACTAGTTTACTAATGGAGTATCGATGCCCAGTCTCGAAACTCCCACGACTAGGGACCTTTTAAGGATGTGCTTATAGACTCCAGCTCTCACGTATATGATTGCCTTCATACTGCTGGTAGTCAAGCAAGAATCCTAGGGGCTCTATCAACGTGTAATAGCGACTCGTAAGGTCACCTAAAGCAGTACACGATGATAAAGATAAACCAGATAGCATACTATCATCTTGAGTAAGACTGTCCTACCGGGATAGGTCCCCCCTCAATCATTGCAATCACGTGCCTGTGATCCAATAATTGACTCTGAGGGCACTATCTCCAATAATCTCCCACTTGCACTCAAGGCTAATTATTGCGATGTTGCATACTCACAGCCCGTGTGATACCGAACACCCAACTCCTCTACTAGTCAGTCTCACAAAGCTCGTTTGCGAAACTATTGCGTTCGAGGAATAGCCTCAGTGAGTGGATCCGCTATGATGTTTCTTTCTATGTCTCTCTATATCTCAAGTTCGCGGAGAAAGCCATCTCCCGAAATGAGCAATACCTGTCTTAGAATGTGTCTGGATGTCTGATGGGACCTAGCTCATAAATGAACTCCAAATCCAAACTTCTTAGACTGTATCGACAACTGAACTTAATCAGTATCCTGCGCCATGCCTTCCCTCAGTATCCATCTGGACCACCTGTCCAAAATACAGCCCCTCGTCAGAGGGAAAACTATAACTCTGACAGCCACTCTGCCATCCAGGTCACCTTGGAAGCCTGGAATGATAACCGTCTCCTAAAGGAGGCTGCCGTTATCAAATCCCTAGAACACGCACTTATGTCCTAAAAGTGCTTCCGATCGTTTCTCCAGGATTGGATTGATATTAACTTATTGCATCTACTGCAAGAACAACATCTGGTGTGGTACTTGACATCTCATGATTGGGTCAATTGCCTAAGCAAGCGAGCTGCCAATCATGCACATCCCTCTCTACTTTAGTCTATAAGACACCTTTAGAGAGGGTGACTCCATCACCTGCAGGTACACTACCGTGCCAGGAGTCGTCCATTCTAAATACTTATAGAATGCTGTCTAAGTACCCAAATTGGGAAACCACCCAAATCTAGATCTAAAACCATAGATCCAGTAACCAGAATGTATGATATAATATCCAAGTCCTGTGTGGAGAAACTACTGTGTGACAACCAAAGTATAACCGATCGTAGTATAGGAATATCACTTCCTACTCTGTGTATGTCATCCAAATACCAGGATATCACACCCTACTACCTTCTTAACAAATCCATCCCCTATTCTGATGAAGTCAAACCTATGACTGTCATATCAGAAATAGATGATCTATCTCCGCTATAACTGCTTTAGTCTATAAATAGACATAAGCCTCTTGCCCACTATGCTTCCGTTGCTCCCACTGACTACGACAACTCTGTGGCAGAGTCATATAGACATACACTTCTAAAGCCAGTTTAGAATGACGCTATACCCATCCTCCTGCTGGGTCTCACAGTCTGGAACAACAGCAATGGCAAGTCTGGGTAAACAAGAACCTCCCTGCCACCGTCCTTGAGCATACCGAAGTATCTCTCGGGTGCCTGAGGTTACCCACTTTATCTGCGGAGTGGCCAATGGAATGTCAAATCAGATTGAATCTTTAGTTCTTATCAAATTTTCAGTAATCGTTTGCGGTTCTGGAATTACTTCCAGTTCTACCATACTCCCACTACTATTTTCTGAAAAAATCCATTTTTATTAAAACCGTGCGAGTCAAGAACAATATCACTATTGATCTTCCAGATGGTAGAAAGTCAACCCTCGTCATAGCCTGGGTCAACCCACAAACAGCCATTACAGAAACGTGCCTTGAGTTGTCCAGTGTCTGGTTTTAAGCATAAGCCGGACAACTCCCCGTATCTTAACAATGTCAAGATATGAACTGTTCTATATCCAATATAGAAACAGAGGCACTGATTTAATTGAACCAGATTCAAATCATGCAGCTGTCTCCAGTGCATGTCAAGTAAATGGAAGGAGGCCGATCAGCGTTACTCAACTTAGGAATGCTTCCAATTATGAGTAACCTGAAAGAGAAGCAAGTTCTCTTAATCATTACTATCAACTGAATACCATTCATAAGTATCTACATCTTCGATCACCTTGAAGAATCCCGATACTTGCAACACCTGGTTCTCTACTTTATCCACATACCTATAACTTCTCTAAACTCAGACCTTGTGTTTCTACGAAACACTTGTCTAAAAACTAGAGAAGTCATAAGTAAACAGAATATAGTACGAGGACCAACCCCTCTGTCCTAATGGACACTGGACAATATACAATACTTTGTACAAGTCCTTTGAGTCTAATAACTCATTCACTGTGTGTCGTAGGTTGAAAACTGTACTTATGGTTAAGAAGAATTACACCGTTGTTTAATGCTCCTTACCTAACCATCCACTGATATAGGTAAATGTCATAGACATAATTTCAAAAAGGTATATCTCACTCTATAAAAATAGACGTACAGATATATCAATTTGAAATTGGTGCATAACAACGGATATTCAAAACCAAATATTTGCCGTCCGGCAAACAACCCAGGTGACTTCCTCAGATATCACCAATTACAAAGAATTCCGATATAATGAGGATGATCACCTAATTCCTAATAACTTACTCCCACTCATCATCTGTAAAACCATACAGAGGTGAGAATCAAATCTGGTAAATACATACCCTGGAGCAAGTGTCTAATTGGGAAATCAGTTTTCTTTTAACAGTACACAGTGAAACTGAAACATTGAAATGTTTCGATGGGGTATCCCGGTATTCCTAGTAATGCCTCTTCCATTATCCAGATTCACAACTGTAACCGTATATCTCTTTGCCATCTCTCCAAAACCCTTTATATGTCTTTAGTCATTACCTTCTGTACACCTCTTTAGGCCAAATGGTTTTCTTCCTTCCCTACCGTTCGGCACCAGCCTATGGTTTGGAAGAAGACTATCCAATAAGCATAATGGGTGTACTGTCATAATCCTAGGAACACTCGCAATGCGAGAGAAGATGAAGATAAAAGACAACTGAATGTACCTTATTCCTATTTCTCCTGAACCAGCGTCCATCCCTGAACTGGAACAAGTTCCTTTCGAGTTCGTATATAACCATACGATGGATTATCCAATAAACTTGGGATCTTCGTAGCGATACGGAGTGTCCTGGAGAAATACAAAGGTGATTTAGGATTGGCGAAGAAATACTTGGTTTGGTCGTGAATAACAGTCGCAATTTACTTTGCTCTCCTTCTAATCCCTTTATATGTCTTAACTTAATACCTTATGTACACCGTTTAGGCTAATTGGTTTTCTTCATTCCCCACCGTTCGGCACCAGCCTAAGGTTTGGAAGAAGACTATCCAATTTGCATAATAGGTGTACTATCTCCTAAACCAAGGAGTACTCGCAACCTGAGAGAAGGTAAAAGGAAAAGACAACTGAATAGTCCTATTCGTTTTCTCCAGAACCGGAAACCATCCTCGAATTCCTTCGGGTTCGTATATAACCATACGATGGTTTTGTCCAATGGAAGTGGACGTTCGTAGTAATACGGGGTGTCCTGGAGAAAAGGGTAAAAGTAGGAATGGCAATGTGGTTTGCAACTCTGACAATCCAAAAGCCAGTCTTATAAGAAGGTTCGGTTAATTTTGGTCACTGAGTCATAGTCTAGGGTCGGGTCCATAGTCGCTGCCAAAGAGAGAGAGAAAATAAACAATCAGCATGCACTCTAACCTAGATCAGAATGGTTATCATTTTATCTAATCTGGAAACCTCCCACTGTAACGTCAAATTCTTCCCTAAACCTGAAAGAAGAATTAGCCGGGATCACCCGAGGAGTAAACCAACTCATCAGTGGGAATCGGAATCCAACTATCATCGCATGATAACTTGACGGAATCCACTCAAGTCACCACACTCCAGAAGGTATGCGCATGCCTGGCAAGTTTCAGTTTCTTTAGAAAATCCCGATGTGATTTTTTACCCCTAGGACCCAAGTGACCTTGACGAATAATCAACAAATCAAAAGGTTCTAGTTAAGTTCAACCCGTCATTATCTTGATTGCGTTAAACCCACCCGCACGACCCTTGACGAATAATCAACAAAGTCGTTCGACTGTCCTAACCAATCCACATATCCATGCGATAGAAAGCATTACAGAGCTACCGCACACTACGCCTCGGCGAATAGCAACGACAAACGTAGCGCGAATACTAAGCAATACTAATCCGAAATGACGGAGGGCTACGAATGGTTTTTGGCGAAAAAACCTTTTACCGTAATGAACTTGATATCGTTGAAGGAACTGGATAACTTTTTATAAAAATATAGTGACGAAAACCTTTGCTAAAGAGGTCACTCCCGGTGAAGGGATCTCGGCTCTTTCCCCGTAGAATGAGGTGCAGGATATTCCAACTGAATACCACGATGCAAAGCAAGAGTAATCAACTATAGTGAAGTTATTGCCCTGACGCAAACTTCTGTCCAAGGGGTCACTCCCGGTGAAGGGATCTCGGCTCTTGCCTCGTCGACTGAGGTGCTGGATATTCATAACCGAATACCATTGTGCAAAACAAAAGAGAACGTCCTTGCAATAACAGCTTTTTTGAAAAATGTTCCAACAACATCAGAAAAGGTTTGTTTAGCTTGCATTGATCCGAATCAACGCAGTCCCATCAATTGATCACACCAATAAAGAACGAAAATAATGATATACGTATACGCCATCCGCATTCGCCACTGGGTCCTGTCATCACCCGTTAGGTTACTTAACTAACGACAGAGCGGGGACTGGACTAGCACGGATGCAAAACATATACAACATCTACTAGTATATATACAATATATAATTTTCGCTCAAGGCGTGATAAAATGCAACATCACAGAAATGTACAGTATCACAGAACAATACAGATATCTGGAAGCCCCGGGTTTCACAGAGCCGCTGCTGAAACCCGACGTTCCCCTGGTCGTGCGAATAGCCTGTGCAATGAAATCCTAGACCCCTACGGGCGCGGCAAGTTACTCGCCAAAACCTGAAGCGAGGCAACCCCCTTCAGCAACGTGAATGGACCACCCAGCACTTCACGGAATCCGGTAACTTAGGCACCCGTCCTGGGTCAATCCTATACCCCCTACGAGTGCGGCGAATAGCCCGCCAATTCTAGAGTGAATCCCCCTCCGTCTCAATGCCATGAGATGCGGGCCCGTTGCCCTCTAGAACCCGGCTATCCGTGCACCCCTCCGCGGGGTAATCCTAGTACAGAAAGTAAAATATACATACAACAGGTACATCGACCGCAACCTGGTCGTGCCCCAAAAGAATAATACAAACAGGCAGTGACGGCAGTCCACATGTCGGACGCTCGTCCCGCAATATCAAATGTACATAATATAACAAAACTGTACTAATACTGCAACAAGGCTATCCCCCACGACCGATCCGCAACAACACAGCACAATCACAGAACATCAACGTGAATGTCACGTTCGCAAATCCGTCTAACCGGGCTATAGCAGTTAGACAGGATTTACCGATCAAGTGACATTCACGGTCGCAGATATAATGTAAATACTGTGAACTAATGTGTTTAAACTTTTCGATCGATCAAATTTATCGAAGTGGGCCCCAAGCATTACTGTAGCACTTAAAGAGAGTCTACGCCCAAAAAGAATATTCCAAAAACCCCATTTTCAACCTAGGAGCTCACTACAAAAATTTGGTCTAATGAATAGTAAAAATGGCCGCGGAACCGCGGCAAATACGTGGGTTTGGCCGAGGTTCCGCGGTGGAATAGTGAGATCACGCTACCAAATTTTCACAGAATACTTAGAATTCCTTGCACATGTCACTGCAATGTACTGAAAAATTTTTGGAGCCAAAAAAATTTCGACAGAAAACTGTGCAAATGAAAATGGGTTTTCGGAAAATCCGTTCGATCGAACTTGTAAACACGTTAGAGCAAACTAGACTAGGTTAATGGCGTGGCTCTGATACCATGTTGCGCCACGGCAGCGCCCCGGCCTTCTACTCGAGGCCAAAATGCGGAATCAAAAATTTTCTTAACTGTTAAACTGGCGCCACCGCGGACAATAAAACCCGGATCGTAACCATTAACCTAATCCTAGCTATCAAGAGAAGGGGTGAGAGATATACCGAGTGATCCGTATCCTCCGGTCTTCTCGTCGTCGTCCCGATCTCCCACGGAATCTCCGGTCTTCATCTCCTCTCCGGAAAGGGCACCACGTAGCCGGATTCTTTTACGGGCTCCCACCTCTGGACCGAGGCAACTCGGGCGCGAAGTTGGCTAGCCAACGCGTCCAAGGGTACTGTAGGTTGTAATGTAGAACCTTTGTCTCATTGGGATTTATGTTGCCATTGGGGATGGAGGAATGAGGTTAAGAAAAAATGGTGCTTTCATTTTTTCCACCATTTTTTCTAAACAAGAAGAATGAGATGAAGAAATATGTGCCACCACAAAATGAAAATCTCTCTCAATCTATCCATGAAGTGGCCGGCCCCCCATCTCTCAAAAGGGTGGAGGGAATCTCAAAACAAGAAGGAAGGTGAGTGTAGGAAAAGAGAATGGGTGACCATAAGCAAAAGGTTATAATAACAATATCATATCAACATCAAATCCATCCTAATCCTTTCTAATCTCAATAAAGCAAGCCATCATGAAAAAGCAAAGATGCTTAACTTATCATAATGCCACAAATGTAAGAAACCCCCTCCACAAATGTTATTTGCAAACTTGCAAATAACCCCCTCCATCGAAAAAGTCCGGCCGTGAAGGAACAAAGGAAAACCGGCCGTAACGGAATGCAGACTGGCAACTTCAGAAAACTGATCCCCTAATAAATTACAGGAAAACCCCGCTACTGCATATACATGCCCGCATTTGTATTCCCACTGAACACAAATGCAAAGAGACAAAATCACACTATCTAATACTAGGATCCGGCTTAAGCCAAAGCCGGCTAGTAAAAACCGTCCGATCACGATCCGTGCAATACCGCACGTATCTGATCGAACCCTGCCATATCTCCATACGGCCTCTACAGCGTTTCGCCCGAAACTTGAGTAACTGAGTGTGGTGGACTCTAAAGACTCGTCAATACTATGGCTGTGGATTTAACCACTAGTACGTCAGAGGTATTAGCCATACGTGACGGGCCACCAGCTATTGACCAAAAGGGACGTCGATGAGCGAACTCATCCTGACACCCTGCTGAGCCTGTCAGTGACAATATCCATACAGTCCGGCCCGTTCGTCTATGAGTATCGCATGGCGGGCCTAGGGGGTTGGTAAAAGTCAGACCCCCAAAAGCGGTACAAGTCGTGTCGGAGTGTAGCCCAGAACACCCTGAGATACTACTGGAATACCTACCAGTAAATCTCCTGCCTCGGCCGAGGGCTTTGTGTAATGGCTCTCATAGACACAGCGCGACCTCACCCCCAATACCGGGAGAGACGAACCCCTGCAGATCCGCTCACTGCCTCCATGTGGCTCGGGACTGTACCCAACTAAAACTTGTTTGCACGACTCCTTTGAGCCGTGGTAGGGTAGTAATCAAAGCACAGTGGGAACTCACACGAGACAAATGACGATCTCAGGTCGATGAACTATCCTGTACACATGTCACCAGGGAACTGCTATCTGACGTCTGGTATAATCCCAACTAGCAGGTTCCCGGCGAGTCCTGTCCGGTGTACTCATAACCCAATGAGCACCTGTATACATCTTAGGTGAACCAACCGACACCAGTGGCTTGTGAGACCGGCCACCGCCCCTCGTCGGGGTCTCGACTATATACACTAGTCTACTAATGGAGTATCGATGCCCAGTCTCGAAACTCCCACGACTAGGGACCTTTTAAGGATGTGCTTATAGACTCCAGCTCTCACGTATATGATTTCCCTCATACTGCTGGTAGTCAAGCAAGAATCCTAGGGGCTCTATCAACGTGTAATAGCGACTCGTAAGGTCACCTAAAGCAGTACACGATGATAAAGATAAACCATATAGCATACTATCATCTTGAGTAAGACTGTCCTACCGGGATAGGTCCTCCCTCAATCATTGCAATCACGTGCCTGTGATCCAATAATTGACTCTGAGGGCACTATCTCCAACAAGTATATGGTTGAGGGGCCGAGCAGATGCGATCGATATAGCGTGACTTTACAGATTCACCTCTCGGAAAGGGTTTTTTGATTGTGGGGACTACATTTCCTACAGGAGTAAGCCCCTGTAGTTAATTACCCATTCGTATTAAATGGAGAGAACTTTCTACGAGTGGTTTATTTCTGATTGTATTAAACACAAGACCAACACAAACGACAATGGCATGCATATATGTATAAACAATAAAAGTATGTAGAGACAGCAATTAGAATACGCATTTCATTAATTATCATATACAACATTGTACATTTAAATTTACATCTGTCTCTGCCTTTGGAAAAATATGTACTCAAACTACTATTCACGTTCGTGGATTGTATACGGTTTTATAGAATATATTATCCAGACCGTATGGCAGTTATGGGAGAACATGTAGTATGTGCTTGTAAGGAGAAGCCCGTAGATGGTATATGCCCAGTGGGACAAATATAGTTGGCTTTTATACCACAATGGTCACCAAGTTATTTTACTTGCCATAAAGCCTTTTGGTTTTGGTGTCCATGATTTGGGGCATAGGTAGTAGTTTAGAGTCATTTCAGACATAGGTAGTAGTTTATAGTCATTTCGGATATAGATAGTAGTTTAGAGTCGTATTAGACATTGGTATTAGTTTAAAGTCATTTCGGACATGGATATTAGTTGAAGGTCATCTCAGACATGGGTATTAGTTTAAAGTCATCTCGGACATAGGTATTAGTTTAAAGCCATCTCGTATATTTTAGGGATTTTTAGTAGAGTTCTCAAGTTTAAGGACGTAGAGGTCCATTGACATCCAGTTTAGGGACGTAGTGGTCCATCAGATCCAGTTTAAGGACAGAGTCATATGTAGTTAGGTTCTATTCCACAATGGTCATCCGTGGATCGTAATCGAAAGACTAATATAATATAGCCTGTCGTAGGGCATGGTATGTTTCGTAGGACGAATGGTATGTTTGTTGACTTCTATGTCACGATGGTAGCTCGTGGATTGTATGTAGTAGGTTTATATTATGTCAACCTGCCATAGTGCATGGTTGTGGGGGATTATTGACTTCTATGTCACGATGGTAGCCCGTAGATTATATATGGTAGGTTTATATTATGTCAACCCGCCATAGGACAATAAGGTGGTATAATGGTTGACTTATGTGTCATGACAGTTGACTTTTGTGTCTCGACAATTGCCCGTGGATTGTATACAGCAAGTTGATATATTAAATCCCACTGTAGGGCAGGATAGGTTTTTGTTGTAATATATTTGTTGGTTTCTGTGTCACGATATATACACATAGATTGTATATGGAATCCGATTTTAGACTAGCCATAGGGAAATAAGATTGTGTTTAGATATATATGTGTGGATGAATTCGAAAATGGGTCTGATGGCACGTGCAGGGACCTCTGGAAGGTACCTGACGTTGGGTTTGGTAGGGACGAGGACCTTTAGGAGTCGCCGCCATTGAGTTTTGGTGGGGTCGATGACCTCTGGGGTCTCCACCATTAGATTTGGAGGAGATGGAGACCTCTGGGGGTATCCGCCATTGAATTTGGTTGAGGCAGAGCCTTTTAGGGGTTTTCGACATTGATTTGGTAGATATGGGGAGCCGCTGGGGGTCTCCGCAATTGAATTGATAGGTGTGGAGCCTGCTGGAGGGTCTCTAAAGTTGGATTGGTAAGTGTGGACCGGCTAGGGGGTCTCCAAAATTGAATTTGATTAGGCTTGGGAGGTTCTAGAGGCCGCCACTAGTGGTTGGTTTTATGGGGGTGCCAGCCGTTGGTTATTGTTGACCTATGAATCTCATTCTTTTTAGTTTTGACTATTTTCCAAAAACCATATTTCAAAAATATTATATGTTACCGATCATGCCAGATAAGATAAAATGCTAAAGCAATGGGTTTATTCAAGTAAGAGAACAATCGACACTGCAACTGGCACCATAACAGTAACATTGAAAGACTCTGAAGATCAAAATGAATTTCAAAAGAAATATTAAAGAAGTTGAACAACGGACGTATTTAAGACTTTTATTTTCTTTGAGTCTATAGTCGATCTTATTGGTTAGAATTTCTTTTCCAATCCTAATTTTCCATACTAGATATCTCTATTTATAAAGATATCTAACCCTTTGATTAGAGTTTTCAAAACAAACCAAATCGTTTTAAAATTATTTTAAACATTCTTGAGGATATCTGTGTCTGAAATATTATACATTAGACGTCCTCTAGGACGTCTTTATGGACGCCCCCAGACATCCATAGCAGTTGTAGGCTTTTTTCAAATTTGTATTTCGGTTTGAATTTTAAATTTCCAACGGCTATAAACTGCCAATAACGGTCATAACTTTTAAGAGCGGTTATTTTAACCGTCCCAACTGCCCATTTTTCAAATTCTATATAAAGGATCTATTTTCAAGAGTTTTAATATCTCACAGATTCAAATTCTTTAATCTTTTCATGAAAACCCAGTCTCTCTCATTCTTAATTTATTACTACTATTTTAGAAAGAAGAGATCTTTCAGGGCTTTAAAATTTCCTAGTCATCAAAAATGAAAGATCTCCATTTGTCGAAGAATTTTTGTTTAAATTTTTCTTAATCCTTTTTAAAAACTTCTTCAATCGTTCTTAAAATTTTAATAATCTTTTGAAGGAGATCTTTCAGGGTTTTAGAAGTTTCTAGTCATCAGAAAAGAAAGATTTCTAATTTTCGAAGAAGTTTCGTTTTAAATTTTTCTTAATCATTTGAAAACTTCCTTGAATCGTTTTTAATCTCCAAAACACAATCCATTGTCTTCTTGATTTGAAACATGATTTATCTATTGAGATCATTAGGATTGTAAAGTTGGTATTGTAAAAATTTGTAAAAATCTTATTTGTAAGACCTAGTGAAGAAGGTCTATGATCTTCACAAGTGTAAATGGTTTCGGACTTGAGCTTTGGTAAAAATTCTAGGTGTTCACCATCTGTAAGTGTAAAAGGTTTTGGACTTGAGACTTAGGGAAAAATTCTAGATGTTCACCGCCTGCAAGTGTAAAGGTTTTAAGATCTGAGCCTGGGAAAAGAATTGGGTTTCTCTACCCGTAAGGAGTCACTGGATAGTGAATTTATTCTTGTTGGTGTATATGCCCTAGAGGCCATTACTGTATCATACTAGTATGTATATTACTTAATGGAAGCTTGGGATATTCACAGTTGTACAGACAATCTTGCTCAATATAGTAGTATGCTACTTGGTTTGTCTCTGCTTTAATGTGTACTTGTGTGTTTATTTATTATATCACCTATACGCATTAGTAGAGCCCTTTGGATCTTTGCTTGATTACCGGCGTTGTGATGGCGATCACACTCGTGGGGGCTGGGTAATCTACAAGCACATCCTTATACACGTCCCTAGTCGTGGGAGTATCGAGATAGGGCATCGATACTCCGGAGTAGACTAGCGTATGCGCTTCTCATCCCAGCACGGGAGACGGTCTGTCCCACAGCCGTCGGTACGTCGTACTTGAGATAGTATGCGGGTGCTCGTTAGGTTACGAGTACACTGGACAGGACTCGTCGGGAACTGATGGTTGGTATTATACCTATCGTCAGTTATCAGTTCCCAGGTGACATGAGTACAGCTTAGTCCGCTGACTTGACACTGTCACTCCGCCTCGAGTGTGTTCCCACTGTTCTTTGATTACTACCCTACCACGGCTCTTCTGAGTCGTGCAAACAGGTAGTAGTTGGGAGCAGTCCCGAAGCACTTGGAGGCAGTGACGGTTAGACAGGATTCGTCTCTCCCGGTATTGGGGGTTGACAACGCGCTGTGTCTAGGAGAGCCATTACACAAGTAGTCCCTGGCCAGGGCAAGCGAGATATACTGGTAGGTTCCAGTGCTATCTCAGGGTGTTCTGGGCTTCACTCCGGCACGACTTGTACCGCTATTAGGGGTCTGACGCTTGCCGCCCCCCTAGGCCCGACATGCGATGTATCAGACGAACAGACCGGACTGTACGGAGAATGTCACATTCAGACTCAGTAGGAGTTCAGATGGGGTTCACCTCGTCAGCCTTCTTGTCGGCATCTACCTGGGGACCGTTACGCACAGCTAGTGCCGCTTGCGGTCTGTGGTTAAACCCACTGCCAGCGTAGTGTCGAGTCTTTAGAGTCCCACACAGAGGGTATTCGCCTCTGGGCAAAACAGAGTAGAGGTCGCATGGTTTTGCGGCAGGGTTCCTTCTCATCCGCGCACTTGTGCACGTTTTGGAGTCCGGACGGATTATACTGGCAGGCTCTGGTTTGAGCCAGATACTGGTATATGTTTTGGGGTTGCTTTTATACCTCGGTATTCTTGTTCCTCGGAACGAGAATGCAGGTGTGTATGCACAGTTGCTTGAGACGGAGGATGAGGTTTTTCATTAGGGTTTCGGAACGGGTGCGTATGCACAGTTGACAGTCATCATTTTCCAAACCCTAATGGATTTATAAATTATCTATTAATAATAGTAATTAAATGAGAATTATGTTATGGTTGATTTTGTTGACTTGTTGACCATGGTTGACTTGTGGACCATGGTTGAATGTTGACCACCATCATGCTTTGAAAGATACTCCTTGATTCATGCTTACATTTCATTTAATGAAGCATGATAGTGGTCATTCCAAAACTACCATCAACTATTCTCATTTTGAATTATTATTATTTAGATAATTCTTTTTCTTTTTGCATTATGGTTGCAAGAAAGAAAAAGATAGCTCATTCTATCATAACCTCTCTCTCTCCTCATTTCATCTTCTTCTTCCTCAAGCTCAAGGTGATTCCTTCTCATGTGTTGAGAATCCATCATCTTGAAAAGAAAGCACTCCATAGATACTCTCTACTCTCTCTAGAGTTCAAGGTTTGGCAAGCCGGAGATCCTAGTTCACTCAAAGTTCGAGGAAGAGCCCAAAGGTCGAACCCTCAAGGTGGATCCATCTTCGACGGAAGAAGGCGACAAGAAGAGAACCATCAACCTCTACAAGGTTTAAAGAAGAAGGAGTTCAAGTTTAGGTATAACCATCTTCCATAGTAGCCAACTCTCTTTAGCAAGTTTGCTAGTTTAGTTTAGCAAAGATCCGGCTTTTACGGTCCATGTTACAAAGTTTAGAAAAATTTTGATTTACCGTTTCCGCAACCCCGAAAGTACCGGGAGAGGTAACGTGGACCTAACAGTGGTATCAAAGCCTAACTAAACTTAAACTAGCTTGGTAGCGAAGTGTATGGATGTTCGGAAACGAAAAATCGCAAAACCGGAAAAACCAAAACCCTAAGTTTCTGTTGAAATTTTTTCTGCTCTAAATGAAAAACTTTATACTTGTAAATTTGGCTCAGGGTTTTGTGTGAACACCCAAGAAAAACGATGCCCTAATTCATTCAAAACACCACGGTTCCGCGGCACGAGGTAGGCATGTGCCGCGGAACCGCCGCCGTTTGTTTTCCTCTCTGCATCGTTTTTCGTGCAGTGTTCTTCTGGTGGGATTTTGGGATTTTTCAGATATATTATATGTGCCCAGATTTTCCAGAACAGAAATTTACTTTTGGGGTCCTATAATTCCGTATTTTTTCCGAACTTCACTGCACTTTGACTATGATGGTTATATCTGTGATGTTTGCATGTATTGAACGTCGGCTAATCGCTATAAGTCGATTAGTCGGGGTTATACATGATCTGTGTTGGATATTGGATTGTGTATATGAATCTGTTGGACTGTCGCGGGTGAATAGCCGGGGTGGATGTGAGATGAGTTTTTGTTTTTCTTTCATTCATTTGTAAATGTAAATTGATGTAATATTATTATTTGTATGGCCGCACAGTCGGGTCGGGGTTGTAGCCGTCATTGTATAATTCTTTTTACTGTTTTTGCTCCTAAGATAGACCCATGGAGGGGTGCACAAACTGCCAAGTACTTGGCGGGTAGTTTGCCGCACCCGTAGGGGTCTTGGGTGGGGTATTTGGCTATTCACCGCGACCGTGTAATCCGCTTTTCGTTGCAGGCTCGAAAGGATTGCGGATTGCTAGTATATCCAATGTATTCATCTGTGATCTGTAATGTTTATCATTGCTTTCTATTTAGGCGTTGCTTATGTTTTACAGCCGCGCTAGCCCAGCCCCCGCTCTGTCGTTAGTTAAGTAACCTAACGAGTGATGACGGGACCCCGTGGCGAATGCGAATGGCATAAGCGTACGTCATATTTTGGTTGTTTTCTGCAATGGTAGGATTAAATGATGGGACGCATTAAAAGAACTAATGCAAGAATATCACGCATTAAAAGAACTAATGCAAGAAAATAAACCTAAAAGACGTTGTTGGAACAAGTTTTTCAAAAAGCTGTTATTACAAGGACGTTCATCTTTTTGTTTTGCATCGAGGTATTCGGTTATGAATGCCCAGCACCTCAATCGACGAGGCAAGGGCCGAGATCTCCTCATCGGGAGTGACCCCTTGGACAAAAGGTTTTGCGTCAGGGTAATAACTTCACTATAGTCGATTATTCTTGCTTTGCATCGAGGTATTCATCTTACGAATGCCCAGCACCTCACTCGACGAGGAAAGAGCCGAGATCCCTTCACAGGGAGTGACCTCTTTAGCAAAAAGTTTTCGCCACTATTTTTTCAAAAGAATACCAGGTTCCTTCAACAATATCAAGTTCATTACGTTAACGGGTTTTTCGCCAAAAACCCAGCCGTAGCCCTCCGTCATTTCTTACAAGTAACACTTAGTATTCGTGCTGCGTTTGTTGACTCCGTCAAGGCGTAGTGTACGGTAGCTAAGTGCTGCTTGTTTGTATCGGTATATGGGATTGATTAGGACAGTCGTATAACCTTGTTGACTCCGTCAAGGGTTATGCGGGTGGGTTTAATGCAATCCAGATAATGACAGGTTGAACTTGACTAGGACTTTTTGATTTGTTGACTCCGTCAAGATCACTTGGGTCTTAGGGGCAAAAACCACATCGGGAGTTTCAAAAGAACTGAAACTTGCAGATTTAGCATACCTTCTGGAGTGTGGTGACTAGAGTGGATTCCATTTAGGTTATCACACAATGACAGTTGGATCCCGATCCCACTGATGAGTTGGTTTACTCTCGGGAGATTATTTCACTTAACGATCAATGCTATAAACCTAGTAGGTGTCTAGAAAGGTGTTAGCGGGGCTACGTCCCCAGGGAAAAGAGGTTCTTTAATTAAGGAACTTCGCGAAAGCGTTGGAAAACCTCCCTCGAAGTACCAACACTAGCCTGGCTGAAAGGTTAAGCAAGTATTATGACGTGAACTAAAACCCGGCTGGTTCTTCTTTTAAAGAGGTTTTAAGAAGAATTTGAGTAAACAGTGGGAGACATCCTGGTTAGATAAATTAATAAACCAATCTAATCTTGCAAGAGCATACGCTGAGTGTTTCTTTTCTCTCTATCTCCAGGCAGCAACCTTTTTATGCCCTAATCAAGATAATAAAATGTATCGCTTGACCGATCCGAATTCTTATTCGGGACTGGAGAAAGTTGGTTCAGCTCTAACTTATGACAAAAGTCATGAGTATGAGATTGGGAAAGGGGATTGTATGGATTTCCAGGATACCCAGTCGAAGAAGAAGCATGGTTTTGCATCTACTTCAGGTGTTCTTGTAATTGAGAACTGTTTTACGGTCAGCCCTACCTCCTGGGTACTTGATACCGGATCAGGATCTCATATCTGTAATTTATTGCAGGGACTGAGAAAAAGTAGGAAAGTTGCACCGGGTGATATGTCGCTCAGAGTAGCGAACGGAGCACAAGTTAATGCGGCAGCCGTCGGTGAATATCACCTAGTATTGCCAAATGGCAAGACTATGATTTTGAACGATTGCTACTATGTACCCTCCATGGTTTGCAACATCATATCAGTTTCTTTACTCGATAAAGATGGATATAACTTTGTTCTTGAAAAGAATATCATGAACATTTACCTTGATAAGGTACTGGTTGCAGAGGGTACACTGTGTAATGGTATCTACGTTCTAAATCAGAATACAGTTCTCAACATACAAAACACACGCAAGAGGAAGAATTCAGATACGAATGAATCCTACTTGTGGCATTATAGACTTGGTCATATCGGAGAGAAAAGACTGAGTAAGTTGCATAAAGATGGACTGTTGGATACGTTCGAGTTTTCATCTTATGAAACTTGTCAGTCTTGTCTCAAAGGGAAGATGACCAAATCTCCGTTCACCGGACATGGAGAAAGAGCAGCAGAGCTCTTGGGACTCGTACATAGTGATGTATGTGGTCCGATGTCTATACATGCAAGGGGTGGGTTCTCGTACTTCATCACATTCACTGACGATCTCTCTAGGTTCGGATATGTGTATCTGATGAAACACAAATCTGAAGCTTTTGAGAAATTCAAGGAATTCAGAAAGGAAGTAGAGAACCAGATTGGCAAAAGTATCAAGATCCTCCGGTCTGACAGGGGAGGGGAGTACTTAAGCACGGAATTCCTAGATTACTTAAAAGAGAATGGTATTCTCTCTCAGCTTACTCCTCCTTATACACCACAGCACAACGGTGTTTCGGAGCGGAGGAATCGTACCCTATTAGATATGGTTCGCTCCATGATGAGTAGTGCTGAGTTGCCTCTTTCATTTTGGGGACATGCGCTTCAGACAGCGGCGTACCTATTGAACTATGTTCCATCCAAATCAGTGCCTAAGACTCCATATGAAATATGGAGTGGAAGAAATCCGTATCTTAAGCGATTTAAGATATGGGGTTGTCCAGCCTATGTGAAAACACAGAAACCGGACAAGTTAGAGGCACGATCAGTTCTCTGTAAATTTGTGGGATATCCTAAAGACTCACTAGGATATCTGTTCTACCACGCTGAGGAACAGAAGGTGTTTGTATCTCGCCACACCACCTTCTTAGAAAGGGAGTTTCTTGCAAAAGAAACTAGTGGGAGTTCGGTAGAACTGGAAGAAATTCAGCGACCACAAAATGTAACTGAAAATTTGGAGGAACCGCTAGATTCTATAACCCCAGACGAACCTCAGCCACTCCGCAGATCTGATAGGATTTCTCATCCGCCCGAGAGATACTACGGTTTTCTCATAGACGGGGATCGAGAGGATTGCATCTTGGAAGAAGATGACCCTACCAGTTTCAGGCAGGCCATTATCAGTAGGGACTCTGATAAGTGGCAGGAAGCAATGAAATCTGAAATGGAGTCCATGTACGCCAATAAAGTGTGGACCATGGATATTGCTCCACCTGGGGTAAAACCCGTTGGATGCAAATGGATCTACAAAAGGAAACTTGGTGTAGATGGGCAGGTGGAAACCTATAAAGCTAGACTCGTTGCAAAAGGTTTTCGTCAAAGACCTGGTTTGGACTATGATGAGACTTTTTCTCCGGTGGCTATGCTCAAATCCATTCGGATCTTACTTGCCATTGCTGCCTTCCATGACTATGAAATCTGGCAGATGGATATTAAGACGGCTTTCCTAAACGGTTGTTTGGAAGAGTGCGTTTACATGGATCAACCAGAAGGTTTCGTAGACAGTGGGAGCAGCGGAAGGGTGTGCAAGTTGCTTAAATCCATTTATGGATTAAAGCAGGCATCGCGGAGCTGGAACATCTGTTTTGATGAGGCAATCAAGGAATTTGATTTCATCAAAAACGAAGATGAACCCTGTGTTTATAAGAAGATTGTAGGACGAACTGTCGTATTCCTAGTCTTGTACGTGGACGACATTCTTTTGATAGGAAATGATATTCCTATGCTACAATCGGTCAAGCTATTTTTGTCACAAAGGTTCTCCATGAAGGACCTGGGTGATGCCTCGTACATTCTGGGGATCAAGATCTATAGAGATAGATCCAAGAGACTATTGGGACTTTCGCAGTCCAGGTACATAGAGACCGTACTAAAAAGATTTAGTATGGAGGGTTCCAAGCGCGGTAACATACCCGCATTGCACGGAATTACCCTCTCCAAGAAGATGTCTTCTAAGACTGACGAGGAGAGGGTTCGCATGAGCACTATACCCTACGCTTCGGCGGTAGGATCTATAATGTATGCGATGCTATGTACAAGACCAGATGTAGCTTACGCGTTGAGCGCGGTAAGCCGGTATCAGTCAGACCCAGGGGAGGACCACTGGACAGCAGTGAAGAACATTCTCAAGTACCTAAGAAGGACTAAGGAGATATTTCTGGTTTACGGTAATGGAGACCTCAGGGTCGAGTCCTTTACCGATTCAAGCTTCCAGAGTGACAAAGATGACAGCAAGTCCGTTTCGGGTTTTGTGTTTACCCTCAACGGAGGGGCGGTATGTTGGAGGAGTTCCAAGCAGGATACCGTCGCAGACTCGACGATGGAGGCTGAATACATTGCTGCAAGCGATGTCGCAAAAGAGGCGGTCTGGATAAAGAAGTTCATTAGTGAACTTCAGGTGGTTCCGTCCATTGTTGACCCAATACCTTTGTATTGCGATAACAATGGGGCTATAGCTTTAGCGAAGGAACCAAGGTCCCATCAGAAATCCAGGCACATCTTAAGGCGGTATCACCTGATCAGGGAGATCATTGATCGCCAGGAGATCGAGGTGCGGAGAGTGGACACAAAGGACAACACTGCGGACCCATTCACAAAGGCTTTACCCCAGACTCAGTTCGAGCGGCTGATCGAGATGATAGGTCTTCGATACACCAGTACATGGCCTTAGTGCAAGTGGGAGATTGTTGGTGTATATGCCCTAGAGGCCATTACTGTATCATACTAGTATGTATATTACTTAATGGAAGCTTGGGATATTCACAGTTGTACAGACAATCTTGCTCAATATAGTAGTATGCTACTTGGTTTGTCTCTGCTTTAATGTGTACTTGTGTGTTTATTTATTATATCACCTATACGCATTAGTAGAGCCTTTTGGATCTTTGCTTGATTACCGGCGTTGTGATGGCGATCACACTCGTGGGGGCTGGGTAATCTACAAGCACATCCTTATACACGTCCCTAGTCGTGGGAGTATCGAGATAGGGTATCGATACTCCGGAGTAGACTAGCGTATGCGCTTCTCATCCCAGCACGGGAGACG
The DNA here is from genome assembly GCA_030015575.1 of Agapanthus africanus. Taxonomy (NCBI): domain Eukaryota; kingdom Viridiplantae; phylum Streptophyta; class Magnoliopsida; order Asparagales; family Amaryllidaceae; genus Agapanthus; species Agapanthus africanus. The sequence goes on from CM057341.1 coordinate 743,158,619, forward strand.
GTCTGTCCCACAGCCGTCGGTACGTCGTACTTGAGATAGTATGCGGGTGCTCGTTAGGTTACGAGTACACTGGACAGGACTCGTCGGGAACTGATGGTTGGTATTATACCTATCGTCAGTTATCAGTTCCCAGGTGACATGAGTACAGCTTAGTCCGCTGACTTGACACTGTCACTCCGCCTCGAGTGTGTTCCCACTGTTCTTTGATTACTACCCTACCACGGCTCTTCTGAGTCGTGCAAACAGGTAGTAGTTGGGAGCAGTCCCGAAGCACTTGGAGGCAGTGACGGTTAGACAGGATTCGTCTCTCCCGGTATTGGGGGTTGACATCGCGCTGTGTCTAGGAGAGCCATTACACAAGTAGTCCCTGGCCAGGGCAAGCGAGATATACTGGTAGGTTCCAGTGCTATCTCAGGGTGTTCTGGGCTTCACTCCGGCACGACTTGTACCGCTATTAGGGGTCTGATGCTTGCCGCCCCCTAGGCCCGACATGCGATGTATCAGACGAACAGACCGGACTGTACGGAGAATGTCACATTCAGACTCAGTAGGAGTTCAGATGGGGTTCACCTCGTCAGCCTTCTTGTCGGCATCTACCTGGGGACCGTTACGCACAGCTAGTGCCGCTTGCGGTCTGTGGTTAAACCCACTGCCAGCGTAGTGTCGAGTCTTTAGAGTCCCACACAGAGGGTATTCGCCTCTGGGCAAAACAGAGTAGAGGTCGCATGGTTTTGCGGCAGGGTTCGTTCTCATCCGCGCACTTGTGCACGTTTTGGAGTCCGGACGGATTATACTGGCAGGCTCTGGTTTGAGCCAGATACTGGTATATGTTTTGGGGTTGCTTTTATACCTCGGTATTCTTTTTCCTCGGAACGAGAATGCAGGTGTGTATGCACAGTTGCTTGAGGCGGAGGATGAGGTTTTTCATTAGGGTTTCGGAACGGGTGCGTATGCACAGTTGACAGTCATCATTTTCCAAACCCTAATGGATTTATAAATTATCTATTAATAATAGTAATTAAATGAGAATTATGTTATGGTTGATTTTGTTGACTTGTTGACCATGGTTGACTTGTTGACCATGGTTGAATGTTGACCACCATCATGCTTTGAAAGATACTCCTTGATTCATGCTTACATTTCATTTAATGAAGCATGATAGTGGTCATTCCAAAACTACCATCAACTATTCTCATTTTGAATTATTATTATTTAGATAATTCTTTTTCTTTTTGCATTATGGTTGCAAGAAAGAAAAAGATAGCTCATTCTATCATAACCTCTCTCTCTCCTCATTTCATCTTCTTCTTCCTCAAGCTCAAGGTGATTCCTTCTCATGTGTTGAGAATCCATCACCTTGAAAAGAAAGCACTCCATAGATACTCTCTACTCTCTCTAGGGTTCAAGGTTTGGCAAGCCGGAGATCCTAGTTCACTCAAAGTTCGAGGAAGAACCCAAAGGTCGAACCCTCGAGGTGGATCCATCTTCGACGGAAGAAGGCGACAAGAAAAGAACCATCAACCTCTACAAGGTTTAAAGAAGAAGGAATTCAAGTTTAGGTATAACCATCTTCCATAGTAGCTAACTCTCTTTAGCAAGTTTGCTAGTTTAGTTTAGCAAAGATCCGGCTTTTACGGTCCATGTTACAAAGTTTAGAAAAATTTTGATTTACCGTTTCCGCAACCCCGAAAGTACCGGGAGAGGTAACGTGGACCTAACAATTCTGAGCAGGAGTTCTTAGCCGAGAATTAGCCATAGAGTTGGTGAACCTTAGTTAACAAATCTCTGTATCATTTACTTTCTGGGCACTTTGTATTTATGAAATTGTTTTACTTTATACTCTGATTTATATCCCGCTGCAAAATTTCTTAAATCTGCACAATTTCACTGAGTTTACCATAAAACCTTTTTTTACCCTTTCTAAGGCTATTTTTCAATTTGTATCAGAGTAAGGTTACTCTGTTTTGGAAGATTAATCTCTTGAGTATCTGATCCTATGTCAAACGACATGGAAGGAAAATCCACTAACCGTCCTCTTCTTTTCAATGATACTAACTGTCAATTCTGAAAAACTAAGATTAAAGTTTTCCTTCAATGTATCGATCAAGAAATCTTAGACATATTGAAAAGCCCTTTGTCATTCCTACTACAAATCCATTATCTGATACCAATAAGAGATCAATGATATTAAATATCAAGGCAATGAATGCACTTCATTATTCTTTGAATTCAGAAGAATTCAATAGAATCTCTATGTGTCAAACGGCCAATAAGATTTATAATACTCTCCGGACTGCCCATGAAAGAACCATTCAAGTTAAAGAGAGTAAGATCTACCATCTTTGTTTCCCCCAATCAGAGCAAAGCTCTGTTGAAATTCAAAATTCAAATTTTGAAGCAACGCTTCAAATCTTGGGCGCAACGCGCCACGTGTTAGGCGCTGATACTTCAGCGCAGCGCCCAAGAAGGCGCGCCCAATCAGAGCAAAGCTCTATTAAAAAACAAAAGGAAGCAACGCTTCAGTTGCGCAAGCACTGCGCTGCGCGACACGTGTCAGCGCGGATGCGCTGCGCTTTGCGCTGCGCGACACGTGTCAGCGCGGATGCGCTAGCGCAGTTGCGCTGTGCTGTGCACTGCTTGACACGTGTCACGCGCTGGGGCATTTGCGCCAAACAGAATTAAGATTTTAAAGAAATCTTTCTGTTCTTGTTAAAACAAGAAGATTTTCTTCTGTAAAACAGAAGCCCTTGGATCAAAGATCCAACGGTGGGGAAAATTCCCTAAATCACTCAGAGAAACATCTCGTTAACAAATTCAACAAACTTATGAGCACTATATAAAGACCCCTAGACCTCAAATTAAAGGCATGAACATTTTGTGAGAAATCAAAAAAAATTTCAAATAGAGAGAACTCTGAAGAAATTTCAAGAAGAAAAAGATAAAAAAACCTTTAAAATAGAAAAATTTCTTCTAATAAATCATTGATCTAAGAATAAGATCAATGATCCTCAATAAAAAACAAATAAAAATAATGCTTTGCACTTTTTATGAACCTCTGGTTCTCTGAAATAAGAAAAAACAAGAGGAACTTGTTTTCTTTGATCTAAATCAGATCAAGAAAACAAAAAGTGCTTTGCACTTCTTTTATGAACTTTTGGTTCTGGAATCTAAAAGATTCTCAAATTATAGCGCCTTGCACATGCAAACTGCGCTGTTGCGCTTCTAGATTGGCGCAAGCCACCAGAGAGCGCTACGTGTCAGCATCTGAACCATCTGCGCTATGTGCTTTTGAAATAGAGCCTTGCTCTCTAGAATTGGCGCAACTCACCAGAGCGCGACACGTGTCAGCAGCGCAAGCGCACTGCGCTCGCGTGACACGTGTCAACACCACAAGCGCTTGCGCTCTCTGATTGGCACAAAGCGCCTGACAAATGCAATGCATTTCCTAAAGGGCCAAGCTCAAATCAAGAAGACCTAGTAGGCTTAATTAAATTGCAAAGCAATAAATGGGCAGAGCCCAGGTAAAATTGATACTCTGCATCTTTTATAAAAGGGCAGAGCCCAAGTAAAATTGATGCTCTGCATCATTCATAAATGAGCAGAGCCCAAAATAAATTGATGCTCTGAATCCTTTATGGGCAGAGCCCAACCAAAAATAGAAAATAATGCAATGCATTGGACTTAGCCCAATTGTGGCCGTAAGTCCTCAAATCAAATTGACTGAGAAAAATTGCTCTCCTAAATCAATTTACCTTCGGTTCGAGGGTACATCTCTGAACTCCTCTGACACCTATCGTTGTAATCCTTCAACGACGTCAGAGAGGTGACGGGTCCCGACGACCACACATTAATACGGACTGTGGGGTCCTTAAACTCGTGGACCGAAACGTCCTTAAACTAATATCGGACCGAAACGTCCTTAAACTAATAATGGACCACCACATCCCTAAACTGGCGATGGACCACCACGTCCCTAAACTGGAACAATAGAGCCTCCAAATGCTCTTTTGTCGGATCTAAACGATCCCGTTTAAGTTGATCTTAGCCCCAAACATGGATAACGTATCCTTAAACATTCAAATGGGCTATAAAACTCCAAATCAGCTTTGGTTCAAGGGTACATCTCCTAACTCCTCTGGCACCTGTCGTTGTAATCCTTCAACGTCGTCAGAGAGGTGACGGGTCCCGACGACCATATATTAAATGGACCACTACGTCCTTAAACTAGAAATGGATCTAGACGATCCCGTTAAGTTGATCTTAGTCTCAAATCAGACTAACGTATCCTTAACGAACGTTTAAGTTGATCTTAGTCTCAAATGCGGCTAACGTATCCTTAAACTAAAAACACCAAACCCAAATCTAAGTAAATACGGATTTGGACTAATCCACGTCCTACGGGCGACGACATTACTCAGTCTCCGTATACAATCCACGGGCAACCACAAACAAAAAAAACACCCACGACACGAAGTGAAATTCTGGAGAAGGAGAAAGTTGTTACCGCGATGCGGTAGCGTAATTAACTGCAGGGGCTTGCGCCTGCTGGGAAGAGCGTCCCCACAATCAAAAACCCCTCAAGCGGGGGAATCTGACGAAGTCTGCTACATCGGCCGCATCCGTCTGAACCTCCGATACACGGTGCCATAAATCAACTTGGCATCTTCGGAGAGGTAGAAGGATAAAACCATATAGCATCTGCCCCGAATCTCAGGCTAGACGTCCTCACGTCGTCGCCGTCTTTCGGAGGGGAACAGATTCTGGCACGCCCGGTGGGACCTTTTCCTCTTTCCACTCCACACTTCATGTGTCATCTTCGCGAACGAATTGCGGTTTGTTAACGGTTGCCTTTGGATTTCAAGTTACTAAGATTTGGTCTTTTGCTTGGCGCAGAACTCAAGCATCAATGGCCTCTAACTGCACGAACTGCTCGAAGTGCCACTGCAACGGACGCTCTACCCCACCTGGAGGTATAGCATATGGGCCCCAAGCGGCCTCCTTCCTCGCTCTGCCAATAGAATAGGTGACCCAGGCCACCACCGGCCTGTTTTTCGGGACCATGATCCCACCTGCAAGCTTCTCTATGCCAATACCTGCACCAGAAGCGAACAAGAAGTCGGTCTTCGACCGGCTCACCGCTACGACGGCCCCTGTCAACGGGTCATCCACTACCAAACCAACAGCCTCCGTCTTCGCCAGGCTGGATCAGAACTATGAGGGGCCCGCTAGGAAGCCCATGAACTCTAAGGTGGCTGTCCCAAAGAAGGCAATAACCGCTGCTCCAGAAGTCGTCAAGGCGGCTTCCCCTGTCAAAGAGTCAGTCTTTTCAAGACTGACTATTCCTGCTCCTGCTCGAGGATCTGTCTTCGACAGGTTGAATATCATCCCTCAAAGGACAACCTCAGTCTTTAAGAGGTTAACACCAGCGGCGCCTCATTTAGACAGAGGGCAAAAAGCGGCTGTCTCTATCTCCGAGCCAGTCCCAACGGCTCGTCATGCTCGACGTCGCCATTTGCGACGAGTGAGGAAGGCAGGGGGCAACTCCCCCTCAGGGCTAACTCCATCGGCTCCAGTGGTGGAAGTCAACGCTGCTGTTCCAACTGGGAACAGCTTTGAACTGCTGAGGAGGTTACGTAAGAACTCTCCAACTGCTACACTAAAAAGATCTCCTCCACCTATGGAGAGAGTTCCGGAAACAAAGCAGGAACAACCCCCTCAACGGCTGTCCTAAAAAATATACAAGGTTTGGCAAAGGGTTCAAGACTCCGCGATCGACCCAGACCACTCTCGTCAACAAAAGAAGGCGAAGGTGCAAAAAGAAAAGGACCGTCCTATTAAACAGCAGAGGACAACAGTCGCTAGGTTGCCCACTGCAACGGCCCCTTCAACTTCAACAGCCCACAAAAGATGGAAGCCGGAGAAAACCCCCACGCCCGCGGAAAACGCCAAAGATGGTGAACCTAAATGCCCTAAGTTCGGGGGCATAATAGTTCATACAGTGTACATGGCGTCAGGAAAGGAGGACAGTCGTGCATCCACGGGTCATAGACCGCTTACACGGTCAATGACCAAGGCTCAAGAGCAACAGCAAAAGCTCCAGGAGATGATGAATGCAATGGCCGCACTCACTGGGCCAAAAGAAACCCCTGAGACATCCTTGGATGAACGTCAGGAACAGGAAACTGACGCGGAGTTCCTTCGTCGCATATTGGAGAAGAAGGATAAAGAAGCTGCGGAACAAGCAGCCAGCATAAAGAAAATGGCCCTCCTGTTCCAGGACATGGTGGGCATGATGATTCAACAAAATCCACCTGCTGAAGATCCCCCGATCCCCGATCATCCTTGAAAATGATAGGGGAGAAACGTCGAATCCTCCTCCGGCTCTGTCAACAGCCAAGGAGGAGGCAATCTCCAAAGCCGACTTGGACGAATATATAGCTCAGCAGATCCGGGTTCATCAAGCGACTGAAGCAGCGGGTCAGGTCGTAAAAACAGGACGGCCGTATCCGGGCTGGTACGACCAGATCAAGTACCCGCCAGGTTATACGATACCAAAATTCCATGTGTATAAGGCGACTGGTAATCCCCACCAGCATGTCGCCCAGTTCAGGACGCTTGCGGCAACACTGGCGGTGATGATAAATTGTTGCTTCGCCAGTTCGTTGGCAGCTTGTCAGATACGGCGTTCGAGTGGTATTCCGAGCTCCCGAATGACTCTTTCAAGATCTTTGCAGAAATGGAACTGCTGTTTACCCAACGTTTCGTGAGTGCCAGCGAGCGTACCCCGATAACGGCATTGATTAATGCCAGGGTGAAGCCGGGCGAAACATGGGTCCAATATGCTATACGGTGGCGGAATTTATGGTCAAAATGCGAGCAGCGCATAGAAGAAGCTTCTGCAGTGGGAATGTTTGTGGGAACTCTCGATCCGTAAGCAACCATCTTGCAATTTATGATGTTCTTCAAGCCGACCACCTTCCAGGCACTAATCGACAAGCTGGCGCAAATGGATCAAATGGGCCATAAACCTCCTCTTCCAAAGCCGGACTCCCGAAATGAGAAGGGAAAGGGGAAAGCGATCGTTGTCGCTAATGCTCAGCAACAGCCGAACAACCCGAAGCCTCGTCAAAATAATATGCGCCCGTACGTAGCCCTTGAGGAGAGGATGGGACGTCCTTACTCGTTTCCCCAAGATAAAATGAGAAGGTTATTCGAGCTGGCGTTGCGTAACCGACTCATAAATCTGCCGGATCCAAAACGTCCGTCGCAACCAAGTGATGTCAATGAGCCCAACTACTGTCCTTATCATCGAGTACTGGGTCATCCGATCGAGGATTTCTACGTCTTCAAAAATTGGCTTGAAGATCAGTACCGACAGGGTAAGTTTGCATTGTCTGACAAATGGAAGGTGAATCCACCGCAGCCCCACACCTCTAAGGGAATGAATACACCGGGGGCAACATGCTCTGTTGTTGAAGAAGCTCCTTGGGAGGTCGTATTATCAGCCAAGACAAAAAGGATGCTAAATGATCTTCAAACATGCCCAGCGATCAAGTGGAAGAACCCGTTGGAGCCGCAGATCATTGAAGGGATGTTGAAGCCTCGTCCAACTCAAAAGATCGATGGAAGTGGCCCAAGTATTCATAACCAGCCGTCGAAATCTTCAAAGAAGAAGAAAAAGAAATCAAAGAAGCCCGTGAAGTCTGGCGACAAGCACACGGACTTGCAAAAACAAATTGACGCGCTGGAGGAATACAACCAGAAGGCACGGACTCCCATTACATTCCAAGAGTTCCTCGACCACGTCTTTCAAAAGGAAGATGAGGGGGATAGTTCATCGGATGAATCCGAGGAATATGTGGCGAGTTGTCACATGATTTCCCATTCGCTCACAGACGATGGGGAGACTCCTTGTACTGAAAAGCTGAGGGCAGATCCTGAACCAAAAATTTTGGGGCCATCGGATGAAGTGATTGACGCATTCTTTAATGAAGCTCTCTTAAAAAGTAAAGCTGATCGGGAGCGCGAGGCGGTCATATTCGAAAAGGCCAAACGCCAACGCCTTGACGAAAGAATTGAGATACTCCCGCTGGAGCAAAGTACACCCACTGCAGATAAAATCAAATTCAAGATGAGGAAGAGGTTTGCTAAAGCCATGTCAATGGGTATGAAGCTACCATCCTCCGAAGGAAACATTGCTGGTGAAATGGAAATGCACCCCTCCTATTGCTTATATCATCGGAAGATTTCACACCTCACTGAAGAGTGCAAAACTTTCGATAGATGGTGGCAAGGATATGTTGCTCACCGGCAGCATTTTAAACGGGAAAAGCGCAAGACCGGCCGAGAGCAAAACGGTACGACCGAAGGGCTTAACAGAACCTCCGGCAATTGTCGCATGGTCAACGCCGGGGGATCACAAGTGCTCACATTCAGGAGCTGGAGCTTAACCCCATCTTTAAAGAGTCCACCTCAGGAAAAGAAGAAGAGCCGAAGGTCTGCGAAAATATTCAGCTGCGCAATCGGACGCTACCTGAAAAGAATCTCGGACCCTCAAACAAGAAAGATAAAGGGAAAGGAAAGGTCTCTGAGGACATCACCCTAGATGACCAAGTCATGGAAGAGCTAACTGCCAAAGACCCGCCGAAGAAGAATAAGGTGGATTACAACATCTTAGCACATCTGAGGAAGCTACCCTCGCAGCTCAGCATTCTTGACGTCCTTTTACTATCAAAGGAGGCGAGAGATTCGTTAATTAAGGCACTACAGGACCCGGAGCAGTTCCAAGCTTTCCTGGCCGAAGAAAAGATGAAGGATGAACTGGAAGAAGTGCACACGGCCGATGTCACTTTTGGCGATGAAGACCTTCTCCTTGGGATGTGCGAATACAATCGCCCCCTCTATGTCTCAGGATACTGCCATGATATAAAGATAGGCAAAATCCTGATCGATAACGGGTCGTCTGTTAACCTACTCAATGTGCGGGTTTTAAAGGAAATCTGCATGAGCGTACAACACCTCGCTCGAGACAAGATCACCATCTTCGGGTTCGACTCCCAATCGTCAAAAACTCTTGGATCTGTGATACTGACGCTACGCTTTGGGCTGCTCGTCACGGACATTAAATTCCACGTCATAGATGCCAAGACATGCTACAACGCTCTGCTCGGCCGACCATGGTTACACGAGTACAACATCATTCCTTCTATACAGCATCAGTGTATGAAATATTTTAGGGATGGTCTCGAGTATACCGTGACAGGAGAACTGAATCCGTTTTCCGTGAATGAAGTTCGCAAATATGAAGATGCCAAATACTTCTTGCCGAACTTCGAAGACACAGAAAGGTGTCACAAGCCGGAGAATAAAACTAACGCTACCATCCCTGTCTTCGGCAGTGATACCGAGGAGGAAGAGGAGATAGTTTATTCGGGTCCGCCCCAATACACCAAGCCGGGACCACCCGTTCCTACGTTGATCTTTGGTAGTGACTCGGAGGATGAGGTCCACGCTGTATTCTCTGCGCGACCTGCAATACGAGCTTCCACTGACAAAGAGCAAAATCTACAAGTCGCCATGGTGCCGCTTAAACATTATAAAGAACTGGATGCGCTCAGTACCGACAGTATAGAGGAACTGCAGACGTTCTATATCCCTCCCAGGCGAGAAGGCAAGAAGGCAATTCTATTCTACCGCTCTGAAGAAAACAAAGTGGAGAAAGAAATCTGGCACGGGGCAGATCCTACGCTGGACAAACTTCAACCCATCCGTCTACCCAGATATTATACAGAAGGCTTGAAGAGGCTGTTGAAGCGCCAAGGGATACCCTTCAAACAGACCGTTAGAAAGGCCAAATTCTATGACAGGGTCTGGAATGTCCCCGGAACTCAGCACAAGCTGCCTAGTGGGAGGATGGAGACAATCGGGCTCGGATACATTCGCCCCAAGAAACGAGAGCCGCTCCGCGACTGTTACGTCGTGCATGACTTTAATGAAGAAGCAGATGCTCAACGGGAGGACACTAATCCTGAACCAGTAAAGTTCCTGATGTAAAAGTGCCCAGTCCGTCGTTTGAAGAACAAATGGACAGGCTTATAAGGGAAGCTAGTCAAAAAGTCCGCGACGATCACAATCGTGAAATGGCAATCTACGAGAAAGCCAAAACACAACGCCTCCTTCAGCAGGCCGTGAAAGACGAAAATGTCGTCCCATGTCAACCTGTTATAGAAAAGGCTCGACGCAGAGGCAGAAACAAGTCGAAAGGCCAAAAAAGCGCTCAACAGCAACAAAGCAGGGCTAAGAAGCCACGTAAACGGGAGTCGAGCGTTATTGATCTATCCCTCATGAAGAAAATGGGTCGAGCATACTCGTTTCCTCGGGACAAGACGAAGAAGATACTTGATCTTGCTCTAAAACATCAAATGCTTACACTGCCGGAGTCCAAGCACCTCAAGCAAGCAGGCGAAGTCTCTAACCCAAACTATTGCTCTTACCATCGAGTAATAGGGCATCCTCTTGAAGATTGCTTCACCTTCAAGAATTGGGTGGAAGATCAGTATCAGCTTGGCAAATTCGCTCTGTCTGACAACTGGAGGGTAGCGCCGCCACAGAAGCACGAACCCAAAGCCACAAGAACAGAACCAACTCCACATTGGGATTGGAAGCGGATTCGCACTTGTCACATGATAACAATATTAAAAGAAGAGCTTGAGAACATGGACAGCCTTCCCTGGTGCTTCGAAAACAGCAATGATGAGGTGATCTCGGAATTTCCGCCAGCTCGGAAAGAACTGGAGGATGGAATACATACCACTGCAGATAACCTCAAGAAAATTGAGTTAGGGACAGCAAGTGACCCACGACCGACATTTTTCAGTGAGCTGCTATCTGAAGAAAGGGTGGCTGCATTAAAAGACCTGCTTATGCAGCACAAAGATTGCTTCGCATGGAACTATTCCGAAATGCCAGGACTAGATCCAGAAATTGCTGTGCACAAATTGGCGATATCCCCGGACGTCAAGCTAGTCAAACAGGCGCCGAGGAGAATGCGGCTCGAGCTTGAGATGAGCATCAACGCCGAGGTCAAGAAGCTGATCGACTCTGGCTTTATCCAGGAGGTTCAATATCCTGAATGGATCGCTAACATCGTCCCGGTGATGAAGAAAAATGGGACAGTGCGCATATGCGTAAACTTCCGGGATCTCAATAAAGCCTGCCCGAAGGACGATTTCCCGGTGCCAGTCACCGAACTGATGATAGACAATACTTCCATTCATGAGGTTTTCTCCTTCATGGACGGCTCATCAGGGTATAATCATATAAAGATGCATCCCGAAGATCAGAAGCATACCGCTTTCCGGACCCCTTTGGGAATATTTTGTTACAAGGTGATGCCCTTCGGTCTAAAGAACGCCGGCGCCACCTATCAGAGGGCCATGACGAAGATCTTCGATGACCTTATATATGAAATCGTCGAATGCTACATCGACGATCTCGTGGTTAAAAGCAAATCGTACGAGGAACATCTCGAGCATCTAAAGACTGTATTTCGACACCTTCGACAGTACAACTTGAAGATGAACCCTCTCAAGTGTGCATTCGGAGTTTCTTCGGGCAAATTCTTGGGATTCATCGTCCGACACTGAGGTATCGAGATAGATCCGTCCAAGATCAAGGCGATTATGGAAATGCCTCCGCGAAGGACTCTTAAGCAGCTGCGATCTCTCCAAGGGAAGCTCGCATATATACGGCGATTTATAGCCAACCTTTCGGGCAAGTGTCGTCCTTACAGTCACCTGATGAAGAAGGGAACTCCATTCGTCTGGGATCAAAAATGCCAGGGCGCGCTGGACGAAATTAAACAGTACCTGTAGAACCCACCAGTGTTGGCTGCTTCGGTTAAGGGAAAGCCTCTCATTCTTTATACAACCGCCCTTGAAGGTTCTTTAGGCGCATTATGGGCGCAAGAGAATGATCAGGGGAAAGAAAGAACACTCTACTATTTAAGTCGAGTTCTTCTGGGGGCAGAAAGCAACTACTCTCCCATTGAAAAACACTGCCTGGCGTTGATCTTTGCGATAACAAAGCTCAGGCACTATGCGTTGGCGCATGAAGTCCGTCTCATTTCGAAGGTGGACCCTCTTAAATATTTGATGTCGAAGGCTATATTGACAGGTCGACTCGCTAAATGGGCTCTGCTCTTGATGGAGTTCTCGATAACGTATCGACCTCTCAAGGCAGTGAAAGGCCAGGCCATCGTCGACTTCCTCGCTGAGCATCCGATACCGGCTAATTCTCCTCTGAATTGCGAATTGCCAGACGAACATGCGTTTGACGCGATCGACGGTGGTGATACCCAATAGGAGCTTTATTTCGATGGAGCATCTTCCCTGAAGAAGCGCAGACAAAACACCCCTATAATCAAATCGGGGGCAGAACTTATCTTTGTAACTCTACAGGGAGGGATAATGCATTTTTCTTTCTCCCTAACAGAGCCAAGGACAAACAATGAAGCCGAATATGAAGCTTTGATAGCAGGCCTCGAGATCGCCATCGACATGGGAATTGAAAACCTCCTTATATACGGAGATTCTCAACTGGTCGTTAGTCAAGTAAACGGCGACTACCAAACATGCAAACCGGAGTTGGAGAAGTACGGTGAAAAGGTGCAACAATTGTTGACCCAAATTCCCTCCTATACTTTGGAAAGCATACCGCGCGCTGAAAACAGAAAAGCAGACGCGTTGGCCAAGCTTGCTAAATAGCTAGCTGACGAGAACCTCGATGACGTAAGAATCGTGGTACAAAGCCGTCGGGTGCTTGCCCCAGCAGAAATATATCCGGAATCATCTGAAGAGAAGGGAGCGACTGAACAGACGACCTTGTAAATAAAAGACCGGGAGAAGGCAGAGGATTGGAGGGAAGTCTTCATAGACTACTTTAAGTCCCACCGAATGCCCGAAGAAGCGTCCACAAGACATCAGCTCATGAAACGAGCTCTGTCTTTCGCCTTCGTTAATGATACTCTATACAAGAGGTCATTCGATTCTCTGTGGCTGAGATGCCTAGGTCCTGATGAAGCGGAAAGAGTCGTTCAGGAAGTTCATGACGGACTCTGCGGTTCTCACCAAGCGGGCCCGAAGATGAAGTTGAAAATCAAACGGATGGGCTACTACTGGCCCACGATGATTCAGGATTGCCTCGAATATGCGAAGCAATGCCACTCATGCCAAATCCATGGGGATTTCATCCACCAGCATCCAAATTCACTCCATCCAACAGTGGCTAGCCGGCCATTCGAAATGCGGGAAACTGACATAGTCGGCCCCATCGAACCAACATCGTCTAGAGGACATCGCTTCATCCTGGCGACAACTGATTACTTCTCTAATTGGGCAGAAGCAGTGCCGTTGAGAGAAGTGAAGACGGAGAATATCCTCCATTTCTTCAAAACGCACATCATATACCGGTTTGGAACGCCGAGACGAATCATCTCCGATAACGATCCAGCCTACAGAAGTCACAAGATCAGCCGCTTCGCACAGCAGCATAATATAGACTGGAGATATTCTTCAGTTTACAATCCGCGAGCTAATGGTCTAGCTGAAGCCTTCAACAAGACCCTGACGAAAATCATGAAAAAGACGGTCTCCCGAAATAAGAAAGACTGGTACGAGAGACTGCAAGAGGCTGTTTGGGCGTACCGAACTACGTTCAAGACGGCCACAAACACAACGCCGTACGCGTTGGTATTCGGTACGGAAGCAGTACTCCCCCTCGAGATAGAGTTACCATCTCTGCGAGTGGCAGTCCACTACGAGCTGACGAACGAAGAAAACGCTCACCTTCGGCTTGAAGAGCTTGATGCCCTTGAAGAAACACGACTCATAGCGCAACAAAATCTGGAAGCTTATAAAGCAAAGATGACGCGCTCATATGAAAGATTGACCTGACCAAGGACGTTCCGCCAAGGCGAACTTGTGCTAGTGGTCAAAAGGCCTATGATCCCCAATTACGCTAAACGGGAAAAATTCGAGCCAAACTATGAAGGCCCATACGTCATAGACAAAGTCTACCAGGGTGGAGCCTATTTACTCATGGATATGCACGGTGAAAGGCCTTTCAGGCCAATAAACAGTAGATTCCTAAAGAAATACTACGCTTAATGAGCCACAGCCAAGGTCAATGATAGATAACGACGACTATGTCCGCTCGCTATCTTCCTAAGCTCAAGCTTTATAAACAGTAGCCAGCCTTCTTCATGACGGACCGAAACGTCCTTAAACTAATAGTGGACCGAAACGTCTGTAAACTAATACCGCAGCATCTGTAAGCTGACAAAAAAAAGAAGAAAAATATAATAAATAAAAACGGTATGTCCATAAGCAAAAAAGAGCACGGATGAAAACCCGAAAGGGCTCCGTGAGTAAAAACAGCAGGGCTACCGGCAAGTGTTCGTGAAAACCCGAAAGGGCGCGGCCTCGTAAAAAAAAAGAGAGAAGAAAATAAAAAGAAAAAAAAAACGGTATGTCCATAAGCAAAATAGGCACGGATGAAACCCCGTAAGGGCTCCGTGAGTAAAAACAGCAGGACTACCGGCGAGTGTTTATGAAAACCCGAAAGGGCGCAATCTCGTTAAAAGACACTTATAGGGTCCTCTCGACCTTGTAAGGAGAAACCACCCGCGTGAGATCCTTACAACTCACAAGGGAGCAACACACTTAGGGATTCTCACGATTCCTAAGGAGAAAATACACTTACGAGATCCTCACGACTCGCAAGAAGAACTCTCTTATGGGACCCTCACGGCTCATAAGATTTGAAAGTCTTAAGTTACAGAGACCTAAACCTGTGCTTAAGCAACCCCCACAACTTCCGATATTGCCCTACAAGTGGCTCAATACTAGCCCTTGTATATAATCCATGGGCGCGAATAAACATTTCCCTAATCAAGTCCCATCCGAGACTGGGGATATGTTCGCATGACGAACAACCCTTATAAGTCCTCTCGACTTACAAGGAGAAAATCCTCTTGTAGGATCCTTACGACATACAGAGGAACAAACACTTAGGAATCCTCACGATTCCTAAGAAGAAAATACACTTACAAGATCCTCACGACTTGTAGGGAGGAATACCTTTGTGTGACCCTTACGGCTCATGAAGTCAAAAGCCTTAGTCGACAGGACCTTAACCCTGCTCGCTAAGCCACCCTTGTTTGACATCGACAGAGGCGGATGATGATTCGCTCCTGGCAATATCCCAGTTGTAGCGGTGCTGATGCCGAAATCGGTGTCTAACTTCAGGTTTACGGCGAAAAGCCAGTAGGCCACACATGCATATGAAATAGCCGAAATGATGGGGAAACTTGCAATAAACAGCAGCAAGTGAAAATGTATGCATGAAAAATAGCCGAAATGATTGGGCAACTCGCAATAAAAAGCAGCGAGTAAAAATAAAATAAACAGCCGAAATGATTGGGCACCGCGAAAAATAGCCGAAATGATTGGGCACCGCGAAAAATAGCCGAAATGATTCGGCAATCGCGACCTTCGCGATATAAAAGATGAAATGATAGAGCATCGCGGAAATGAAACAAAATAAAAATGATAAAACTTTGGCCCTACAGTTGAGATCACATCGATCCCTGTATACAATCCAAGGGCGTAAACGAAGAGGGAACCATACTTTCCCAACAGGCTTCGCCAGAAAATGAAGCCAAATCTCGACGGTTCATCCCAACCCCGAAGAAGCCAGTGTCTTCGGCAAAATATCTCAACTCAGGGTAACAAACATCCTTGACAAGAGCCTCCTGACTCGCATCGACTCGCAGAGCAACCAGTGTCTCCGTGGGAAATTCTCGATTCATTTCAACACCAAGGAAACAAATAATCCTTGGCAAATACCTCAATTCAGGGAAACCAGCGTCCTTGATGAGAGCCTCCTGATTCGCGTCGACTCGCAGAGAGACCAGTGTCTCCGCGGGAAATTCTCTATTCGTTTCAACATCAGGGAAACAAATAATCCTTGGCAAATACCTCAACTCAGGGAAACAAACATCTTTGACGAGAGCCTCCTGACTCGCATCGACTCGCAGAGCAACCAGTGTCTCCGTGGGAAATTCTCGATCCGTTTCAACACCAGGGAAACAAATAATCCTTGGCAAATACCTCAACTCAGGGAAACAAACATCCTTGACGAGAGCCTCCTGATTCGCGTCGACTCGCAGAGCAACCAGTGTTTCCGTGGGAAATTCTCGATCCGTTTCAACACCAAGGAAACAAATAATCCTTGGCACATACCTCAACTCAGGGAAACAAACATCCTTGACAAGAGTCTCCTAATTCGCATCGACTCGCAGAGCAACCAGTGTCTCCGTGGGAAATTCTCGATTCGTTTCAACACCAGGGAAACAAATAATCCTTGGCACATACCTCAACTCGGGGAAACAAACATCCTTGACAAGAGTCTCCTGATTCGCATCGACTCGCAGAGCAACCAGTGTCTCTGTGGGAAATTCTCGATTCGTTTCAACACCAGGGAAACAAATAATCTCTGGCAATACCTCAACTCAGGGAAACCAGCGTCCTTGACGAGAGCCTCCTGATTCGCTCGGCTCGCAGAGAAACCAGTGTCTCCGTGGGAAATTCCCGATTCGTCTCAACTTGCAAGATGAAGTATCAGACAGTAGGGATTAAAAAACTTGCTTCCTGAACAATGGGGCCCTGCAAGTCGGTCTAAAACGGTCTCTTGCATACTATTCACGGGTCTCACTCTCCAAAGTCGAGTTTCGACAAAGAGGGAAACAACCGCTTACGGGTCCTCTCGACTCGTAAGAGGGAAAAATTCTCTTATTGGATCCTTACGACTTATAAGAGAAAACACACTTAGGAATCCTCACGATTCCTAAGGAGAAAACCCACCTACGAGATCCTCTCGATCCGTAGGGAGAAAAGTCTCTATGAGACCCTCACGGCTCATAGAGTTGAAAAGTCTTAGGCGTCAGATCTAAACCTGCGGCCTGAGCCATCGCTATCTCGTGAAGAAATCAAGATGCTTACTCTATTATCTGCTAATTATGACAGCATGCTGATAATAAGAGAAGACAGAAAGCAAAAGAGTATACAAGACATTGCAAAGAAAAATGTGTATCTTTATTGAATGTAATCAAATACAGGATGAAGCGTACAAAATAATGAAGAATGGATACATATTATTTAAAAAGAAATTTTTTACAAGTATCTAGATTTAAGGAGAATTACTGGGAAGGAAGCGTCTTGCACAGCTCTAGCAATTGTTTGCGCACTTCTTTCCCCACTTTCTCCTGATTGGCCACCACCGCCAGCTCCGCCTCCACTTGGGCCCATTGCTGCAAGACAAATGCAAGCTGTTCTCTGACGGCCTGATGAGCAGCTTCGCGGCCTGGGGTATCACGCTCGGCTACATCAAGCTTTCGCTTCAAGTTTAGCCCATGGGAGATGCGCTCTAGGAGACCCTCAAAGATAGCCTTCACTTGGGCAGCATTCGCTTCAACCTCAGCACGCAGACGGGCCGTCTCGCTCGAGGTCTCTTGGCATTCCCTTAGCTTTAAAGCTGCTTCTTGTTCCAAGTGGTGGACGTAAGAAGCGCTTTCCTTGGTCCATGCTGCTCTTTCATTACTCGCGGCTAAAGTCTCGGGGGCGAGACGCATCAACTCCAACTGATGCAGGCGAGCCTCGATCTCCATACAATGGTTAACCCAAGATGCGATGATGCCCTCGTCATGGAAATTCACGAGTATCACCAGCATCGGGTTAACCGCCGTAGCGAAATCCGCATCAGGCGTAGGGGTCTCGACGTCGAGCTCCTCAATGTAGTCGCTCAACATACGCAAGCTGTTCGTGGCGCCTTTCGAAGATGGACGTCTCAGGAAAGGACCTGCCGGCATTGTGATGCAAGGCTCGAAGGGTGCCGAGACCGGAACGACAGCTGAAAAGGAATAAGATGTGATCAGATAACAGCTCAGGAAATAAAAAAGGGGGAGTTATCAATGTGATGGTCACTGTACCAGCTGAGGCAGGTGGCAAGGCCAGAAGGGTCGGCGGCGCAGCCGATCTTTCATCCCCTCCTTCGATTTGTAGCACTGCAGTTGAGACAAGAAAAAGGTTTGAAGTAATTCCATCGGTGAAAAGGAAGGAGATCAATGGAAACCATACTCACCAGCGCTACCGGAGGAAGAAGCGAGTTCAGATGGGAAGGAGAAGTGTGGGAGCAACACTTGATATAGATGATCAAAGAGCACTCCTGAAAAGACATGACAGTACGACTTTAGTACACAAATTATACGTCTGAAAGATAAGATTAATAAATTGCAAACCCATACCTTCCAACATCTTCGATGGTATGAGAGAGGGTCGAGAAGTGACCACCGCCAAGGCAGTCGTTGAAGGCGCTCCTTCGAGCAGTGGGGCATCGGCGCTGGCTGCACCCGCGTTACGAAAAAGGTGAATTTGTCAGAAAGGATTGCAAGGTAAAGAAAGACAGCAACTTGGGATTTACCTGATGAGCTGCCGGCTGAAACGGAGGCGACTCCTTCCTCCATCGACATGAGGCCACCGCCCGTGGCCTCATCACCCGACTCAATGAGGACCGTCATCGTGCTCACGCGGCCAGGAGATGGCGGAAAATCGTAGGCGGGGAGGGCAATGATTGGAGCGTTGCCGGACTCTTGGGAGAGAGCGGCTAACTCTTCCCCAAGAGTCATACCCATCTCACCCGCTACTTCTTCAGGCTCCGCGGTCTCCATCGGCTCATCCGCCGTCACCACGAGGTCGCCGGCCTCAAGCGCCTCGTCCGCCACCACCCTAGGCTCAGTGGTAATGATCATTTCATCTGCCGCCACTTCAGGCTCGACATCAATAACCTTCTCAGCTGCAGATCCCTCAGCCTCCATCTCAGGCTCCGCAGCCCCAGCGACGTTGCCGACCGTCAGCTCGGGTTCGGCAGGTGTCGCCTCCTCTGTTTCCTTGGGTTCAACGGTCTCCGCCTCCCCCTCGGTCGGACTTGGCCCTGCAAGATAAAATATATAAGAACCGATGGCATTATAATTCTTACAACAAAATTCTGAGAGAAATATTACCTGAAGTGGATTTATCATTTGCGCTCCGAACTGCGTGCGCTACTTGTCTGCGAGCAGTGGATAGGGCGACAGGGGCCTCTTCGGAGGGAGTATCAGCACGAAGGACGGTGCTGGGGCCCGCTCCCATAGCCAAAGCAGCCCGGCGTGCCTTCGCTTCGCGCCTTGACCGTTTCCTCTCCTTCCGAGCTGTCGCGATGGATCTCTTCGACGCTTCCTTCAAGGCGTCGTCATCCTCGTTCAGAGATGCCTCCAGAGCCTTTAAGGCATCTCTCATTAGCTCTTCAAGACGGACCTCCCGCGGTAGCCTCGAGGAAGCAGGAACATCAACAGATGGCAGAATGTCCGCGTCGCTTAGCGGGAATGGCATTGAGGTTCCTGCGATAAAAAGGGAGAGGTTAGATCGACCATAATACAGGGGAAATGAAAACTTGATGAATTGAAACTTACTAAGGCCCATGGATGCTCTAAGACGTTCCTCTTCTTGGAAAGTCTTTAGGGAAGCGGCAATAGCTTCTTCAGTGGTGATGCCTGTGGGAAGAAAAGAAGAAAAAAATATTAGTCAAAGGCAATAATAAAAATATGATGCAATAAAAAAAATGTGTGACTAGTGATTACCTGATGCCGCAAGCTTAGCCAGCCACGCGTCGCGCCTCGCTAACCGCTCCGAAGCTTCGAGGGCAGCCTCCAAATCCGTGTCATCCGGCATGACTAATCCCTCGTTAGTCCCATATTCACTCAGGCCCTCGGCATAGGGAGCGTGGGGTTCCTGATCGAACGCGACGTCTGCGGCGAAGAGCGACTTCTTTTTCTTCTACCCGCCAACCCTAGGTGCACGCGGGATTGACTTACGCTTAGCAGCTGTTGGAGATAGTGCCCTCAGAGTCAATTATTGGATCACAGGCACGTGATTGTAATGATTAAGGGAGGACCTATCCCACGAGGACAGTCTTACTCGAGATGATAGTATGCTATCTGGTTTATCTTTATCATCGTGTACTGCTTTAGGTGACCTGACATGTCGCTATTACACGTTGATAGAGCCCCTAGGATTCTTGCTTGACTTCCAGCAGTATGATGGCGATCATATACGTGGGGGCTGGTAGTCTATAAGCACATCCTTAAATGGTCCCTAGTCGTGGGAGTTTTCGAGACAGGGCATCGACACTCCATTAGTAGACTAGTGTATACAGTCGAGACCCCGACGAGGGGTGGTGGCCGGTCTCACAAGCCACTGGTGTCAGTTGGTTCACCTAAGATGTATACAGGTGCTCATTGGGTTATGAGTACACCGGACAGGACTCGCCGGGAACCTGCTAGTTAGGATTATACCAGACGTCAGATAGCAGTTCCCAGGTGACATGTGTACAGGTTAGTTCATCGACCTGAGATTGTCATTTGTCTCGTGTGAGTTCCCACTGTGCTTTGATTACTACCTTACCACGGCTCAAAGGAGTCGTGCAAACAGGTTTTAGTTGGGTACAGTCCCGAGCCACATGGAGGCAGTGAGCGGATCTGCAGGGGTTCGTCTCTCCCGGTATTGGGGGTGAGGTCGCGCTGTGTCTAGGAGAGCCATTACGCAAAGCCCTCGGCCGAGGCAGGAGATTTACTGGTAGGTATTCCAGTAGTATCTCAGGGCGTTCTGGGCTACACTCCGACACGACTTGTACCGCCTTTGGGGGTCTGACTTTTACCAACCCCCTAGGCCCGACATGCGATCCTCATAGACGAACGGACCGGACTGTACGGATATTGTCACTGACAGGCTCAGTAGGGTGTCAGGATGAGTTCGCTCATCGACGTCCCTTTTGGTCAATAGCTGGTGGCCCGTTACGTATTGGCTTATACCTCTGACGTGCTAGTGGTTAAATCCACAGCCATTGTATTGACGAGTCTTTAGAGTCCACCACACTTTCAGTTACTCAAGCTTTCGGGCGAAACGCTGTAGAGGCCGTATGGAGATATGACAGGGTCCGATCAGATACGTGCGGTATTGCACGGATCAGGATCGGACAGTTTTGTACTAGTAGCCGTATAGTTATATGGCAGGGTTCGATCTGATACGTGCGGTATTGCACGGATCAGGATCGAACGGATATTACTAGCCGGCTTTGGCTTAAGCCGGTCCTAGTTTAGTACAGTGTAGATTTTGTCTCATTGCATTTGTATCCGGACGGAATACAGATGCGGGTGTGTATGCACAGTATCGGGGTTTTCCTGTAATTTATTACGGGACCAGTTTTCTGGAGTTGCCAGTTTTCATTCCGTTCCGGCCGGTTTTCCTTTGTTCTTTCCCGGCCGGACTTTTCCGATGGAGGGGGGTTATTTACAAGTTTGCAAATAACACTTTGTGGAGGATTTATTTGCAAAAGTATTGATTATGATATCTTTCATCCATGATGCATTTATTGTGATTAGAGAGGGTATGGTTTGGATGTAAGTTTGATATGATTATGTTTGTGATGTGGTCACCATTCTCTTTATCCTACACTCACCTCCTTTCTTATGGTTAGTATTCTCATTCCTCCACCATGATAATCATTCTCACTAGATGAAAGAAAAACATTTGTGAGAGAAAGAAGAAGAGAGTTCTTCATTCTTGAGAATTTCATCTTCTTGATCTCATTCATGCTAGAAAAATGCAAGCACCATTTTTCTTATCTCATTTCCTCCATCATCTTCAAATGGCAACAAACCCCAAATGAGACATAGCCTCTACACTACACATTCTACAGTATATCTTGAGCATGTCGAGTTGCCGGCTTCATGCCCGAGTTGCCTCGGTATTGAGGCGGGAGCCCGTAAAAGACGCAGGCGTTGTGGTGCCCTTTCCGGCGAGGAGGCGACGATGTGGAGGCAAGACTTTCCGCGGGAGATCGGGACGATGACGAGAAGACCGGAGGACTCGGATCACTCGGTATACTTCTCACCCTATTTCTTGATTGCTAGCATTAGGTTAATGGTAAACGATCCGGGTTTTCTTTGTCCGCGGTAGCGCCGGTTTCCGAGTAAGGAAAATTTTTGATTCCGCATTTTGGCCTCGGGTAGACGGCCGGGGCGCTGCCGTGGCGCAACATGGTATCAGAGCCACGCCATTAACCTTACCTAGCTTGTTCTAATGTGTTTTGCTTATCCGATCGACCGAAATTCCAAAAACCGTATTTTTCCTTCACATCAGTTTCTGTTGAAATTTTTTGAAGTCTAAAAATTTTTCAGGTGTTCTCAGAATGATGTGCAGGGAGTTACATGACCACTGTAAAAATTCGACAACTTCAGTCGACTACCTGAGCGCGGAAGCGCGGCCAAACCCCACCTTGGGCCGCGCTTCCGCCGCACTCTGGAGTCGTCACTGTGCCCAATTTTTCCAGTGGGCTTGTGGGATAATTTTAGGGGTTTTGGGATATTAAATTTGGGCCCAGGTTCTCTGTGACTGCTACAGTTTTGATTGGGGGCCCACTTGTTAATTTTTGGTCAATCGGAAATTTTTAAACACATTTTTCACAGTATTTACATTATATCTGCGACCGTGAATGTCACTTGATCGGTAAATCCTGTCTAACTGCTATAGCCCGGTTAGACGGATTTGCGAACGTGATTTTCACGTTGATGTTCTATGTTTATGCTGTGTTGTTGCGGATCGGTCGTGGGGGATAGCCTGGATGCAATGCTAGTACAGTTTCTGTTGTTTTATGTACATTTGATATTGCGGGACGAGCGTCCGACATGTGGACTGCCGTCACTGCCTGTTTGTATTATTCTTTTGGGGCACGACCTGGTTGCGGTCGATGTACCCGGTGTATGTATATTTTACTTTCTGTACTAGGTTTACCCCGCGGAGGGGTGCACGGATAGCCGGGTTCTAGAGGGCAACTGGCCCGCATCTCATGGCATTGAGACGGAGGGGGCTTCACTCTAGGATTGGCGGGCTATTCGCCGCACTCGTAGGGGGTACAGGTTGACCCAGGAGGGGTGCCCAAGTTACCGGATTCCGTGAAGTGCTGGGTGGTCCATTCACGGTGCTGGAGGGGGCTGCCTCGCTTCAGGTTTTGGCGGGTGACTTGCCGCGCCCGTAGGGGTCTAGGTTTTCATTGCACAGGCTATCCACACGACCAGGGGAACGTCGGGTTTCAGCAGCAGCTCTGTGAAACCCGGGGCTTCCAGATATCTGTATTGTTCTGTGATGCTGTACATTTCTGTGATGTTGCATTTTATTCACGCCTTGAGCGAAATACTATATATTGGTATATATATATTAGTAGATGTTGTATATATGTTTTTCATCCGCGCTAGTCCAGTCCCCGCTCTGCCGTTAGTTAGCTAACCTAACGGGTGATGACGGGACCCAGTGGCGAATGCGGATGGCATATACGTACGTCAGTATATTTTCGTTCTTTGTGGTGTGATCAATTGATGGGACTGCATTGATTCGGATCAATGCAAGATAAACAAACCTAATCTGATGTTGTTGGAACACTTTTCAAAAGGCTGTTATTGCAAGGACGTTCTCTTTTGTTTTGCATCGTGGTATTCAGTTGGAATATCCTGCTCCTCAGTCGACGAGGCAAGGGCCGAGATCCCTTCACCGGGAGTGACCCCTTGGACAAAAGTTTGCGTCAGGGCAATAACTTCACTATAGCCGATTACTTTTGCTTTGCATCGTGGTATTCAGTTGGAATATCCTGCACCTCATTCTACGGGGAAAGAGCCGAGATCCCTTCACCGGGAGTGACCTCTTTAGCAAAGGTTTTCGTCACTATATTTTTATAAAAAGCTATGCAGTTCCTTCGACGATATCAAGTTCATTACGTTAAAGGTTTTTCGCCAAAAACCAGCCGTAGCCCTTCGTCATTTCCTACAGGTATTATTTGGTATTCGTGCTGCGTTTGTTGACCTAGTCAAGACGTAGTGTTCGGTAGCTAAGTGGTACTTGTTTGTTGCATAAGTGGGATTGGTTAAGACAGTCGTGCGGCCTTGTTGACCTAGTCAAGGGTACGTACGGGTGGGTTTAATGCAATCCAGAATAATGACGGGTTGAACTTGACTGGCGGTTTATGGTTTGTTGACCTAGTCAAGGTCATAAACCATTTGGGGTAAAAATCACATCGGGAGTTTCAAAAGAACTGAAAATTGCCAGGCATGCGCATACCTTCTGGAGTGTGGTGACTTGAGTGGATTCCGTCAAGTTATCGTGCGATGATAGTTGGATCCCGATTCCCACTGATGAGTTAGTTTACTCCTCGGGTGACCCCGACTAGTTCTTCTTTCAGGTTTGGAGGAGAATTTGAGGTACAGTGGGAGGTTTCCAGATTAGACAAAGTGATAACCATTCTGATCTAGGTTAGAGTGCACGCTGAGTGTTTCTTTTCTCTCTCTCTGGCAACGACCATTGACCCGACCCTAAGACTATGACTCAGTGACCAAGTTGACCGAACCTTCTTAATACTGGCTTTTGGATTGTCAGAGTTGCAGACCTTATTGCCACTCCTACTTTTACCCTTTTCTCCAGGACACCCCGTATTACTACGAACGTCCACTTCCATTGGACAAAACCATCGTATGGTTATATACGAACTCGAAGGACTTCGAGGATGGTTTCTGGTTCTGGAGAAAACGGATAGGACTATTCAGTTGTCTTTTCTTTTCACCTTCTCTCAGGTTGTGAGTACTCCTTGGCTTAGGAGTAGTACACCTATTACGCAGATTGGATAGTCTTCTTCCAAACCTTAGGCTGGTGCCGAACGGTGGGGAATGAAGAAAACCAATTAGCCTAAACGGTGTGCAGAAGGTATTAAGATTAAGACAAAGCAAGGGATTAGTAGGAGGGCAAAGTAAATTGCGACTGATATTCACGACCAAACCAAGTATTTCTTCGCCAATCCTAAATCACCTTTGTATTTCTCCAGGACACTCCGTATTACTACGAAGATCCTATTTTATTGGATAATCCATCGTATGGTTATATACGAACTCGAAAGGAACTTGTTCCAGTTCGGGGATGGATCCTAGTTCAGGAGAAATAGGAATAAAGTACATTCAGGTGTCTTTTATCTTCACCTTCTCTCGCGTTGCGAGTGCTCCTAGGATTAGGAAAGTACACCCTTTATGCTTTTTGGATAGTCTTCTTCCAAACCATAGGCTGGTGCCGAACGGTAGGGAAGGAAGAAAACCATTTGGCCTAAAGGGGTGTGCAGACGGTATTGACTAAAGACATATAAAGGGATTTGGATAGGTGGCAAAGAATTATACGGTTATTGTTGTGAATCTGGATAATGGTAGAGGCATTACTAGGAATACTAGGATTCCCCACAGAAACATTTCAATGTTTCAGTTTCACTGTGTAATGTTAAAAGAAAACTGATTTCCCGATTAGACACTTACTCCAGGGTATGTATTTACCAGGTATGATTCTCACATCTGTATGGTTTTACAGATGATGAGTGGGAGTGAGTTATTGGGAATTAGGTGATCATCCTCATTATATCGGGATTCGTTGTAATCGGTGATATTTGAGGAGATCACCTGGGCTGTTTGCCGGTCGACAAATATTTGGTTATGAATATCCGCTGTTGTGCACCAATTTCAAATTGATATATCTGTACGTCTATTTTCATAGAGTGAGATATACCTTTTGATATTATGTCGATGACATTTACCTATATCAGTGGATGGTTAGGTAAGGAGCATTAAACAGCGGTGTAATTCTTCTTAACCATAAGTACAGTTTTCAACCTACGACACACAGTGAAAGAGTTGTTAGACTCAGCGGACTTATACAGAGTATTGTATGTTTTCCAGTGTCCATTAGGACAGAGGGGTTGGTCCTCATACTATATTCTGTTTACTTTTAACTTCTCTAGTTCTTAGACATGTGCTTCGTGGAAACACAGGGTCTAAGTTTTGAGGAGTTATAGGTATTTGAATAGAGTAGAGAACCAGGTGTAGCAAGTATCGGGATTCTTCAAAGTGATCGAAGATGTAGATACTTGTGTATGGTATTCAGTTGATAGTAATAAAAAAGAGAAATTGCTTCTCTTTCAGGTTACTCATGATTGGAAGCATTCCTAAGTTGAGTAACGCTGATCGGCCTCCTTCCATTTAGTTGACATGCACTGGAGACAGCTGCATGATTTGAATCTGGTTCAATTAAATCAGTGCCTCTGGTTCTATATTGGATATAGAACAGTTCATATCTTAACGATGTTAAGGTACGGGGAGTTGTCCGGCTTATGCTTAAAACCAGACTCCGAATAACTCAAGGCACGTTTCTGTAATGGCTGTTTGTGGGTTGACCCAGGCTATGACGAGGGTTGACTTTCTACCATCTGGCAGATCAATAGAAATATTGTTCTAGACTCGCCACAGTTTTATTAAAAATGGATTTTTTTTTTAGAAAACAGTAGTGGGAGTATGGTAGAACTGGAAGTGATTCCAGAACCGCAGACGATTACTGAAGATTTGATAAGGAACCTAAAGATTCAATCTGATTTGACATTCCATTGGCCACTCCGCAGATAAGGTGGGTAACTTCAGGCACCCGAGAGGTACTCCGGTAGCCTCAAGGACGGTGACAGGGAAGTTCTTGTTTACCCACACTTGCCATTGTTGTTGTTCCAGGCTGCGAGACCCGGCAGGAGGATGAGTATAGCGTCATTCTAAATTAGCTTTAGAAGTGCACGTCTATATGACTCTGGCAGAGGGTTGTCGTAGTCAGTGGGAGCAGCGGAAGCATTGGTAGACATCAGACTTATGTCTATTTATAGACTAAAGCAGATATAGCGGAGATAGATCATCTATTTCTGATGTGACAGTCATAGGTTTGACGTCATCAGAATAGGGGATGGATCTATTGAGAAGGTAGTAGGGTGTGATGTCCTGGTTTTGCATGACATACACAGAGTAGGAAGTGACATTCCTATACTACGATCGGTTATACTTTGGTCGTCACACAGTGGTTTCTCCACATGGGACTTGGATATTATATCTGACATACTGGTTACTAGATCTATGGTTTTAGATCTAGATTTGGGTGGTTTCCCAATCAGGGTATTTTGACAGCATTCTAAGAGTATTTAGAATGGACGACTCCTGGCACGGTAGTATACCTGCAGGTAATGGAGTCACCCTCTCTAAAGGTGTCTTACAGACTAAAGTAGAGAGGGATGTGTATGATTGGCAGATCACTTGCTTAGGCAATTGAGTCAATCATGAGATGTCATGTACCACACCAGATGTTGTTCTTGCACTAGATGCAATAAGTTGATATTGATCCAATCCTGGAGGTACAGTCGGAAGCAGTTTTAGAACATAAGTGGATGTTCTAGGGATATGATAACGGCTGCCTCCTTTAGGAGACGGTTATCATTCCAGGCTTCCAAGGTGACCTGGATGGCAGAGTGGCTGTCAGAGTTGTAGTTTTTCCTTCTGACGAGGGGCAGTATTTTGGACAGGTGGTCCAAGGCAATACTGAGGGAGGCATGGCGCAGGATACTGATTAAGTTCAGTTGATGATACAGTCTAAGAAATTTGGATTTGGAGTTCATTTATGAGCTAGGTCCCATCAGACATCCAGACATAATCTAAGACAGGTATTGCTCATTTCGGGAGATGGCTTTCTCCGCGAACTTGAGATATAGAGAGACATAAAAAGAAACATCTGAGCGGATCCACTCACTGAGGCTATTCCTCGAACGCAATAGTTTCGCAAACGGGTTTTGTGAGACTGACTAGTAGAGGAGTTGGGTGTTCGGTATCACACGGGCTGTGAGTATGCGACATCGCAATAATTAGCCTTGAGTGCAAGTGGGAGATTGTTGGAGATAGTGCCCTCAGAGTCAATTATTGGATCACAGGCACGTGATTGTAATGATTGAGGGAGGACCTATCCCAGGAGGACAGTCTTACTCGAGATGATAGTATGCTATCTGGTTTATCTTTATCATCGTGTACTGCTTTAGGTGACCTGACATGTCGCTATTACACGTTGATAGAGCACCTAGGATTCTTGCTTGACTACCAGCAGTATGATGGCGATCATATACGTGGGGGCTGGTAGTCTATAAGCACATCCTTAAATGGTCCCTAGTCGTGGGAGTTTTCGAGACAGGGCATCGACACTCCATTAGTAGACTAGTGTATACAGTCGAGACCCCGACGAGGGGCGGTGGCCGGTCTCACAAGCCACTGGTGTCAGTTGGTTCACCTAAGATGTATACAGGTGCTCATTGGGTTATGAGTACACCGGACAGGACTCGCCGGGAACCTGCTAGTTGGGATTATACCAGACGTCAGATAGCAGTTCCCAGGTGACATGTGTACAGGTTAGTTCATCGACCTGAGATCGTCATTTGTCTCGTGTGAGTTCCCACTGTGCTTTGATTACTATCTTACCACGGCTCAAAGGAGTCGTGCAAACAGGTTTTAGTTGGGTACAGTCCCGAGCCACATGGAGGCAGTGAGCGGATCTGCAGGGGTTCGTCTCTCCCGGTATTGGGGGTGAGGTCGCGCTGTGTCTAGGAGAGCCATTACGCAAAGCCCTCGGCCGAGGCAGGAGATTTACTGGTAGGTATTCCAGTAGTATCTCAGGGCGTTCTGGGCTACACTCCGACACGACTTGTACCGCCTTTGGGGGTCTGACTTTTACCAACCCCCTAGGCCCGACATGCGATCCTCATAGACGAACGGACCGGACTGTACGGATATTGTCACTGACAGGCTCAGTAGGGTGTCAGGATGAGTTCGCTCATCGACGTCCCTTTTGGTCAATAGCTGGTGGCCCGTTACGTATTGGCTTATACCTCTGACGTGCTAGTGGTTAAATCCACAGCCATTGTATTGACGAGTCTTTAGAGTCCACCATACTTTCAGTTACTCAAGCTTTCGGGCGAAACGCTGTAGAGGCCGTATGGAGATATGGCAGGGTCCGATCAGATACGTGCGGTATTGCACGGATCAGGATCGGACAGTTTTGTACTAGTAGCCGTATAGTTATATGGCAGGGTTCGATCTGATACGTGCGGTATTGCACGGATCAGGATCGAACGGATATTACTAGCCAGCTTTGGCTTAAGCCGGTCCTAGTTTAGTACAGTGTAGATTTTGTCTCATTGCATTTGTATCCGGACGGAATACAGATGCGGGTGTGTATGCACAGTATCGGGGTTTTCCTGTAATTTATTACGGGACCAGTTTTCTGGAGTTGCCAGTTTTCATTCCGTTCCGGCCGGTTTTCCTTTGTTCTTTCCCGGCCGGACTTTTCCGATGGAGGGGGGTTATTTACAAGTTTGCAAATAACATTTTGTGGAGGATTTATTTGCAAAAGTATTGATTATGATATCTTTCATCCATGATGCATTTATTGTGATTAGAGAGGGTATGGTTTGGATGTAAGTTTGATATGATTATGTTTGTGATGTGGTCACCATTCTCTTTATCCTACACTCACCTCCCTTCTTATGGTTAGTATTCTCATTCCTCCACCATGATAATCATTCTCACTAGATGAAAGAAAAACATTTGAGAGAGAAAGAAGAAGAGAGTTCTTCATTCTTGAGAGTTTCATCTTCTTGATCTCATTCATGCTAGAAAAATGCAAGCACCATTTTTCTTATCTCATTTCCTCCATCATCTTCAAATGGCAACAAACCCCAAATGAGACATAGCCTCTACACTACACATTCTACAGTATATCTTGAGCATGTCGAGTTGCCGGCTTCATGCCGGAGTTGCCTCGGTATTGAGGTGGGAGCCTGTAAAAGACGCAGGCGTTGTGGTGCCCTTTCTGGCGAGGAGGCGACGATGTGGAGGCAAGACTTTCCGCGGGAGATCGGGACGATGACGAGAAGACCGGAGGACTCGGATCACTCGGTATACTTCTCACCCTATCTCTTGATTGCTAGCATTAGGTTAATGGTAAACGATCCGGGTTTTCTTTGTCCGCGGTAGCGCCGGTTTCCGAGTAAGGAAAATTTTTGATTCCGCATTTTAGCCTCGGGTAGACGGCCGGGGCGCTGCCGTGGCGCAACAGCAGCCACCTTAGGACGGCGGGTCCCGATGTCCGCACCCACGCCAGACTCTGGAAAGGCTACAGCCACTGTCTCCACTGGAGCACAGGGCGCTAGAGGTGCATCAGCAATATCAGGGAGCGGCGATCTGTGTGGAGGACTTTGCGCACGCGATGGTCCGGCCCTGGCATCTTTTAGAGGGGGGACCACCGGGGTGCTTGGCACTAAGGGAGCGTTACGGTTGGTATCTAGAGGCACACCCTTACGGTCGACCAGCAATCGCCTTTCCTCCTTTATAACGGCTCCCGTCGCATGATTATACCATTCTTTATATACGTTGAGGAGTCGTGGGGTGCAGGCCGGCGCACTGATAAAAAAATGAGAACCCGTGTTCAGGAGCATGAAGTGATGCAGCGCGTTCTCCATCCCTTCTTCAGTGGTAGCAGGTTCCAGTAGGAAAGCTTCCAAGGGTACCCCTTGATCGTAGCCCAGTTGTTGGGTGAAACGATGCGGGTTATATCTCATGAAAATTGCCGCACCGTTCTGCCTGAAGACTAGGAAGCCCGATCTAATAGAATACAAGTGGAGGGTCTCCCGGGCCATCAAAACTGAGGTTCCATCCTTAAAGGAGTCTTGTAATGGTCGCACCGCAGTGGTGGACGCCTTTCCAATGGTCAATACCTTATCAACAAAGGACATCCCAGCTCCAACGGTGTGAGGGCGAAGGAGTAAACCCCTGGCGTTCCGTGGTGATGGGGTCACAATTGATGCGCCGATCAGCTGTATAATGCGAGGGAAACCACACTTGTCGAAGAACGAGGGCCTTTTATGCATGCCGAAGACACCCGCCGTGTGTAGTTCGAGCCACGATACGAAGTATTGCATCGGGAAGACTACGTGCAGTACCCCAGGCTCATTAGCATCCGCTGCTCGACTGAGGCCATGATATAAGTGTGCCAAGCAGGCGATCCCAACAGCCACTTTTACCCCGATGGTCATTCGGTGGGCTGGGTAAAAGACAGAGGGCCGCATACGGTGAGAGTGCATTGGGATCGCAAACCAACTCAGCCATAACCCAAGAAATCCTAGGAAAAAGGCCTCCTCGTCCATCCCAGGGGCTGCAATTTCTGCAAAAGACATGGTCGGGAAGTCCGAAAGGAAAAAACCCTTTTGGTCTATCTCCTTCGTCGGCAGGTTATCCACACCTAGACCGAAAGGGTCATCCAGGGTAGCGAACTTGGCAGCTTCTGATGAGAGGACGCTTGGGCGAAGGAACCGAGCGATGAAATCCTCAAAGTTAACTCCTCGACTCCCATGTTCGATGAAAAGGGACTCATAGATGTTCAACACTTTAATCAAGCTTGGGAATTGGTATTGGACAGCATTCTCCGGCGTGAGCCCCCTTACCACCGGCTTAGTACCGAAGACGTACTCGTCTGTCGGGAGCAACTCCTCGTAGTGTTCCCCTATGACTGGTAAACCGGATACCTCCGTGAATTCCTCCAAAGAGATTGACACTTTCCGATCCATGGCAAGGAAAGTGTGGGTAGGAATGTTCCACTGCTCCAAGAAAGCCTTGAACCACCAGGTGGGGAGCATGGGATACTGGAAGAGAGAGACGTAGACCGCGGTGTACAATCCTAACCTTATCAACTGCGACTTCTTCGTCGACAGGATATACCGGGCCTACGGTAGATAACCGATCGGGTGGCGGGGGATCAAACCAATGTTATATGATTGCCCCCAAGGTCGCGCCTCGCCCTGACAGATACGGCGTCCTAGGATATCCAAAACCATAGGACGCTGGACCGGAATCGCATCCATAGCGGGATGAAGAAAGCCCTTCGAGGTCCAATCAGCCATCTCCACGGCATACTGCACCGAAGGTGGGGTAGCATAGTGAATCGCCGTAATGTGTTCCGACGGCACTGCGCAGGTGAAGCTCCGTCGACCCATGATAATCTGATTATACCACGACCCCCAAAGGTGGAGACTCTTGCATTCCGGGTCATGGTCCTTAATCATGGCTAGAACTTCACGGTCCAGGGGCGCTTCAGGAAACCCTTCCTCCGAGCGGGCGAACGGGAACGAGGTATCGAGAGACATGGTCAATGCAAAGGAACAAGAAATAGCCGTTAGTGTTGCAATTCCAACGCTTGGCGTTTAAATTTTTTTTCTTCGATTAACTGAATTTGAAAATTAATTAAATTAAAATTAATCACACCACACTGCAGTACAGTGGGTAGGGGACCAAATGGGGACCCACAAAATCTGGATGAAAATGCCTCATTTAATAAGACAGCCTCATCATTGGGTGAGACTGTCAGTTAAAGAAAAGATCCCCAAGAGAATATTCTCATCAATGGGGAATCCCTAGAGACAAGGAGAAAATCTCCTCTTTCAGAGCAAAACTCTGTTACAGAATGACACTTGTCAAATTCTGGTCTCAAAGGAATAAAATTCCTTAAAAGAGCATAGCTCTGTGGTAATAATGGAAAGATCCATCAAATTTTTTTTTAACACTTAAAAGAATTAAAATTTTTTGGAATCTTGAAAAATCCATGAAAACTTATAATAAGTTCTTCATTTTTCAGATCTAAAAGATCTACATTTGATCCAAGAGCAAAGCTCTGTTCATGGGTTAGAACCCATGAACAAGATCTCTGTAGATCTATAAGTTTTTGAGAGCAAAGCTCTGTTTATGAAACCCCAATGGGGATTTCTTTAGATCAATAGATCTGTGAGAGCAAAGCTCTTTGGTTTAAAATTGGTTTGAATTAATTTAGTTTAATTTAGATTAATTTTACCTAAAGTTTCTAACTTTGGAAATGAGCAAAGCTCTGAAGTTCTTAAGCAAGAGCAAAGCTCTGTTGAAATCAAAATCTTAAAAAAGATGGTGAAGATTTTTTAAGGGCCTTATGTCCTATTTATAGGGCGCTTGTGCCTCTTCAGCTCATCCGTTGATCCAACGGTCAGACGCTTCCCACCGCTCCACTCACGTGCACGCCACGTGAGCGCAACGGTGGAGGGGCATTTGTTTCCCCCAATCAGAGCAAAGCTCTGTTGAAATTCAAAATTCAAAATTCAAAATTTGAAGCAACGCTTCAAATTTTGGGCGCAACGCGCCACGTGTCAGGCGCTGATACTTCAGCACAGCGCCCAAGAAGGCGCGCCCAATCAGAGCAAAACTCTATTAAAAAACAAAAGGAAGTAACGCTTCAGTTGCGCAAGTATTGCGCTGCGCGACACGTGTCAGCGCGGATGCGCTAGCGCAGTGGCGCTGCGCTTTGCGCTGCGCGACACGTGTCAGCGCGGATGCGCTAACGCAGTTGCGTTGCGCTGTACGCTGCTTGACACGTGTCACGCGCTGGGGCATTTGCGCCAAACAGAATTAAGATTTTAAAGAAATCTTTCTGTTCTTATTAAAACAAGAAGATTTTCTTTTGTAAAACAGAAGCCTTTGGATCAAAGATCCAATGGTGGGGAAAATTCCCCAAATCACTCAGAGAAAAATCTCGTTAACAAATTCAACAAACTTATGGGCACTATATAAAGACCCCTAGACCTCAAATCAAAGGCATGAACATTTTGTGAGAAATCAAAAAAAATTTCAAATTGAGAGAACTCTGAAGAAATTTCAAGAAGAAAAAGGTAAAAAAAACCTTTAAAATAGAAGAATTTCTTCTAATAGATCATTGATCTAAGAACAAGATCAATGATCCTCAATAAAAAACAAATAAAAATAGTGCTTTGCACTTTTTATGAACCTCTGGTTTTCTGAAATAAGAAAAAATAAGAGGAACTTGTTTTCTTTGATCTAAATCAGATCAAGAAAACAAAAAGTGCTTTGCACTTCTTTTATGAACCTTTGGTTCTGGAATCTAAAAGATTCTCAAATTATAGTGCTTTGCACTTGCAAACTGCGCTGTTGCGCTTCTGGATTAGCGCAAGCCACCAGAGAGTGCCACGTGTCAGCATCTGAACCATCTGCGCTATGCGCTTTTGAAATGGAGCCTTGCTCTTTATAATTGGCGCAACTCACCAGAGCGCGACACGTGTCAGCAGCGCAAGCGCAGCGCATTGGCGCAGCGCACTGCGCTTGCGTGAGACGTGTCAACACCACAAGCGCTTGCGCTCTCTGATTGGCACAAAGCGCCTGACAAATGCAATGCATTTCCTAAAGGGACAGGCCCAAATCAAGAAGACCTAGTAGGCCTAATTAAATTGCAAAGCAATAAATGGGCAGAGCCCAGGTAAAATTGATGCTCTGCATCTTTTATAAAAGGGCAGAGCCCAAGTAAAATTGATACTCTGTATCATTCATAAATGAGCAGAGCCCAAAATAAACTGATGCTCTGAATCCTTTATGAGCAGAGCCCAACCAAAAATAGAAAATAATGCAATGCATTGGACTTAGCCCAATTGTGGCTGTAAGTCCTCAAATCAAATTGACTGAGCAAAATTGCTTTCCTAAATCAATTTACCTCCGGTTCGAGGGTATATCTCTGAACTCCTCTGACACCTATCGTTATAATCCTTCAAGGACGTCAGAGAGGTGACGGGTCCCGACGACCACACATTAATACGGACTACGGGGTCCTTAAACTCGTGGACCGAAACGTCCTTAAACTAATATCGGACTGAAACGTCCTTAAACTAATATCAAACCGAAACGTCCTTAAACTAATGTCGGACCGAAACGTCCTTAAACTAATAATGGACCACCATGTCCCTAAACTGGCGATGGACCACCACGTCCCTAAACTAGAACAATAGAGCCGCCAAATGCTCTTTTGTCGGATCTAAACGATCCCGTTTTGTTGCGCCACGGCAGCGCCCCGGCCGTCTATCCGAGGCCAAAATGCGGAATCAAAATTTTCTTATCTTTTAAACTGGCGCTACCGCGGACAATATACCCGGATCGTAACCATTAACCGATACTAGATAACAAGAGAAAGGGTGAGAGATATACCAAGTGATCCGAGTCCTCCGGTCTTCTCGTCATCGTCCCGATCTCCCGCGGAATCTCCGGTCGTCGCCTCCTTGCCGGAAGGGCACCACATTGCCTGCATCTTTTACGGGCTCCCACCTCAATACCGAGGCAACTCGGGCACGAAGCTGGCAAGTCGACGTGCCCAAGATTTGCTGTAGAATGTGTAGAATCACTTTGTCTCATGGGGTTTGTGAAGTTGCCTTGATGGAGGAATCAACAAGATATGAACTTGGGAATTTTGGTGGCAAGCTAGGAATGAGATGAATGCTTAATTTCTTGCCACACCAAAAATGAAATCTCTCCTCTTCTTTCCTCCAAAGTGGCCGGCCAATCTCAAATGGGAAATGGTGGAGGGAATGAAACATAATACCAAGGGAGGTGAGTGTAGGAGAAAAGAAGAGGTGACCATATCCAAAGACAAGAAAACATCAACCATGCTTAACCCTCCATACCCTTTCCAATCTCAATTAATGCACCATCATGGATGAAAGATGCTAATCCTATCATAATCAAACCATTTGCATGAAACCCCTCCACAAAGTGTTATTTGCAAAATTGCAAATAATCCCCTCCATCGGAAAAGTCCGGCCGGGAAAGAACAAAAGAAAACCGGCCGGAACGGAATGCAAACTGGCAACTCCAGAAAACTGGTCCCGTAATAAATTACAGGAAAACCCCGATACTGTGCATACACACCCGCATCTGTATTCCGTCCGGATACAAATGCAAAGAGACAAAATCTACACTGTACTAAACTAGGATCCGGCTTAAACCAAAGCCGGCTAGTAATGTTCGTCCGATCCTGATTCGTGCAATACCGCACGAATCTGATCGAACCCTGCCATATCACTATACGGCCTCTAGTACAAACCGTCCAATCCTGATCCGTGCAATAGCGCACGTATCTGATCGGACCCTGCCATATCTCCATACGGCCTCTACAGCGTTTCGCCCGAAAGCTTGAGTAACTGAAAGTGTGGTGGACTCTAAAGACTCGTCAATACTATGGCTGTGGATTTAACCACTAGCACGTCAGAGGTATTAGCCAATACGTGACGGGCCACCAGCTATTGACCAAAAGGGACGTCGATGAGCGAACTCATCCTGACACCCTACTGAGCATGTCAGCGACAATATCCGTACAGTCCGGTCCGTTCGTCTATGAGCATCGCATGGCGGGCCTAGGGGGTTGGTAAAAGTCAGACCCCCAAAGGCGGTACAAGTCGTGTCGGAGTGTAGCCCAGAACGCCCTGAGATACTACTGGAATACCTACCAGTAAATCTCCTGCCTCGGCCGAGGGCTTTGCGTAATGGCTCTCCTAGACACAGCGCGACCTCACCCCCAATACCGGGAGAGACGAACCCCTGCAGATCCGCTCACTGCCTCCATGTGGCTCGGGACTGTAGCCAACTAAAACCTGTTTGCACGACTCCTTTGAGCCGTGGTAGGGTAGTAATCAAAGCACAGTGGGAACTCACACGAGACAAATGACGATCTCAGGTCGATGAACTAACCTGTACACATGTCACCTGGGAACTGCTATCTGACGTCTGGTATAATCCCAACTAGCAGGTTCCCGGCGAGTCCTGTCCGGTGTACTCATAACCCAATGAGCACCTGTATACATCTTAGGTGAACCAACTGACACCAGTGGCTTGTGAGACCGGCCACCGCCCTTCGTCGGGGTCTCGACTGTATACACTAGTCTACTCTGGAGAATCGATGCCCTGTCTCGAAACTCCCACGACTAGGGACCTTTTAAGGATGTGCTTATAGACTCCAGCTCTCACTTATATGATCGC
This sequence comes from Agapanthus africanus, assembly GCA_030015575.1. Lineage (NCBI taxonomy): Eukaryota > Viridiplantae > Streptophyta > Magnoliopsida > Asparagales > Amaryllidaceae > Agapanthus > Agapanthus africanus. The sequence goes on from CM057341.1 coordinate 743,195,529, forward strand.
CCTCATACTGCTGGCAGTTAAGCAAGAATCCTAAGGGCTCTATCAACGTGCAATAGCGACCTGTCAGGTCACCTAAAGCAGTACACGATGATAAAGGTAAACCAGATAGCATACTATCATCTCGAGTAAGACTGTTCTACCGGGATAGGTCCTCCCTCAATCATTGCAATCACGTGCCTGTGATCCAATAATTGACTCTGAGGGCACTATCTCCAACAATCTCCCACTTGCACTCAAGGCTAATTATTGCGATGTCGCATACTCACAGCCCGTGTGATACCGAACACCCAACTCCTCTACTAGTCAGTCGCACAAAGCCTGTTTGCGAAACTATTGCGTTCGAGGAAAAGCCTCAGAGAGTGGATCCGCCTAGATGTATCTTTCTATGTCTCTCTAGATCTCAAGTTCGCGGAGAAAACCATCTCTCGAAATGAGCAATACCTGTCTTGGAATGTCTGGATGTCTGATGGGACCTAGTTCATAAATGAACTCCAAATCCAAACTTCTTAGACTGTATCGTCAACTGAACTTAATCAGTATCCTGCGCCATGCCTCCCTCAGTATTGCCTTGGATCACCTGTCCAAAATACTGCCCCTCGTCAGAGGGAAAACTATAACTCTAACAACCTCCTTGTCGTCCATGTCACCTTGGAAGCCTGGAATGATAACCGTCTCCTAAAAGAGGCTGTCGTTATCATATCCCTAGAACATCAACTTATGTTCTAAAACTGCTTCCGACTGTTTCTCCAGGATTAGATTGATATCAACTTATTGCATCTACTGCAAGAACAACATCTGGTGTGGTACTTGACATCTCATGATTGACTCAATTGCCTAAGCAAGTGATCTGTCAATCATGCGTATCCCTCTCCCCTTTAGTCTGTAAGACACCTTTAGAGAGGGTGACTCCATCACCTGCAGGTAAACTACCATGCCAGGAGTCGTCCATTCTAAATACTTATAGAATGCTGTCAAGGTACCCAGATTAGGAAACCACCCAAATCTAGATCTAAAACCATAGATCTAGTAACCAGAATGTCTGATATAATATCCAAGTCCTGTGTGGAGAAACCACTGTGTGACAGCCAAAATATAACCGATCGTAGTATAGGAATATCAATTCCTACTCTGTGTATGTCATCAAATACCAGGACATCACACCCTACTACCTTCTTAACAGATCCATCCCCTATTCTGATGACGTCAAACCTATGACTGTCACATCAGAAATAGATGATCTATCTCCGCTATATCTGCTTTAGTCTATAGACATAAGCCTGATGTCCACCAATGCTTCCGCTGCTCCCACTGACTACGACAACCCTCTGGCAGAGTCATATAGACGCGCACTTCTAAAGCTAGTTTAGAACGACGTTATACTCATCCTCCTGCCGGGTCTCGCAGCCTGGAACAACAACAATGGCAAGTGTAGGTAAACAAGAACTTCCTTGTCACCGTCCTTGAGGCTACCGGAGTACCTCTCGGGTGCCTAAAGTTACCCATCTTATCTGTGGAGTGGCCAATGGAATGTCAAATCAGATTGAATCTTTAGGTTCCTTATCAAATCTTCAGTAATCGTTTGCGGTTCTGGAATCACTTCCAGTTCTACCATACTCCCACTACTGTTTTCTGAAAAAAAATCCATTTCTTTTTAAAATGTGGCGAGTTAAGAACAATATCACTATTGATCTTTCAGATGGTAGAAAGTCAACCCTCGTCATAGCCTGGGTCAACCCACAAACAGCCATTACAGAAACGTGCCTTGAGTTATCCAGAGTCTGGTTTTAATCATAAGCCGGACAACTCCCCGTACCTTAACAATGTTAAGATATGAACTGTACTATATCCAATATAGAACCAGAGGCACTGATTTAAATGAACCAGATTCAAATCATGCAGCTGTCTCCAGTGCATGTCAACTAAATGGAGAGAGGCAGATCAGCGTTACTCAACTTAGGAATGCTTCCAATTATGAGTAACCTGAAAGAAAAGCAATTTCTCTTTATCATTACTATCAACTGAATACCATAGACAAGTATCTACATCTTCGATCAACTTGAAGAATCCCGATACTTGCAATACCTGGTTCTCTACTCTATTCTTATACCAATAACTCCTCAAAACTCAGACCCTGTGTTTCTACGAAACATATGTTTAAGAACTAGAGAAGTTAAAAGTAAACAGAATATAGTATGAGGACCAACCCCTCTGTCCCAATGGACACTGGACAACATACAATACTCTGTATAAGTCCGCTGAGTTTAACAACTCTTTCACTGTGCGTCGTAGGTTGAAAACTGTACTTATGGTTAAGAAGAATTACACCGCTGTTTAATGCTCCTTACCTAACCATCCACTGATATAGGTAAATTTCATCGACATAATATCAAAAGGTATATCTCACTCTATTTAAAATAGACGTACAGATATATCAATTTGAAATTGGTGCACAACAGCGGATATTCAAAACCAAATATTTGCCGACCGGCAAACAGCCCAGATGATCTCCTCAAATATCATCGATTACAACGAATCCCGATATAATGAGGATGATCACCCAATTCCCTATAACTTACTCCCACTCAGCATCTGTAACACCATACAGATGTGAGAATCATACCTGGTAAATACATACCCTGGAGCAAGTGTCCAATCGGGAAATCAGTTTTCTTTTAACAGTACACAGTTGAATTGAAACATTGAAATGTTTCGATAGGGTATCCTGGTATTCCTAGTAATGCCTCTACCTTTATCCAGATTCACAACTATAACCGTATAATTCTTTGCCACCTCTCCAAATCCCTTTATATATGTCTTTAGTCACTACCTTCTGCACACCCCTTAGGCCAAATGGTTTTCTTCCTTCCCTACCGTTCGGCACCAGCCTATGGTTTGGAAGAAGACTATCCAATAAGCATAATGGGTGTACTGTCCTAATCCTAGGAGCACTCGCAATGCGAGAGAAGGTGAAGATAAAAGACAACCGAATAAGCCTTATTTCTATTTCTCCTGAACCAGAATCCATCCCCGAACTGGAACAAGTTCCTTTCGAGTTCGTATATAACCATACGATGGAGTATCCAATAAACTGTGGATCTTCGTAGTGATACGGAGTGTCCTGGAGAAATACAAAGGTGATTTAGGTTTGGCGAAGATATACTCGGTTTGGTCGTGAATAGCAGTCGCAATTTACTTTGCCCTCTTACTAATCCCATGCTTTGTCTTAACTTAATACCTTCTGTACACCATCGTTATGCTAATTGGTTTTCTTCATTCCCCGCCGTTCGGCACCAGCCTAAGGTTTGGAAGAAGACTATCCAATTTGCATAATAGGTGTACTATCTCCTAAACCAAGGAGTACTCGCAACCTGAGAGAAGGTAAAAGGAAAAGACAACTGAATAGTCCTATTCGTTTTCTCCAGAACCAGAAACCATCCTCGAAGTCCTTCGAGTTCGTATATAACCATACGATGGTTTTGTCCAATGGAAGTGGACATTTGTAGTAATACGGGGTGTCCTGGAGAAAAGGGTAAAAGTAGGAGTGGCAATGAGGTCTGCAACTCTGACAATCCAAAAGCCAGTGTTAAGAAGGTTCGGTCAACTTGGTCACTGAGTCATAGTCCAGGGTCGGGTCAAAGGTCGCTGCCAAAGAGAGAGAGAAAAGAAACACTCAGCATGCACTCTAACCTAGATCAGAATGGTTATCACTTTATCTAATCTGGAAACCTCCCACTATACCTCAAATTCTCTTCCAAACTTGAAAGAAGAATTAGTCGGGATCACCCGAGGAGTAAACCAACTCATCAGTGGGAATCGGGATCCAACTATCATCGCATGACAACGTGACGGAATCCACTCACATTATCACACTCCAGAAGGTATGCGCATGTCTGGCAAGTTTCAGTTCTTTTGAAACTCCCGATGTGATTCTTACCCCTAGGACCCAAGTGACCTTGACACAGTCAACAAATCAAAGAGTCCTAGTCAAGTTCAACCCGTCATTATCCTGGATTGCATTAAACCCACCCGTACGATCCCTTGACACAGTCAACAAGGCCGCACGACTGTCCTAACCAATCCCATTAATATGCTACAAACAAACACTACTTAGCTACCGCTCACTATGCCTTGACACAGTCAACAAACGCAACACGAATACTAAGTAATACTTGTAAGAAATGACGGAGGGCTACGTGTAGTTTTTGGCAAAAAACATTTAACGTAATGAACTTGATATTGTTGAAGGAACTGCATAGCCTTTTTAGAAAATATAGTGACGAAAACCTTTACTAAAGAGGTCACTCCCGGTGAAGGGATCTCGGCTCTTTCCCCGTAGAATGAGGTGCAGGATATTCCAACTGAATACCACGATGCAAAGCAAAAGTAATCAGCTATAGTGAAGTTAATGCCCTGACGCAAACTTCTGTCCAAGGGGTCACTCCCGGTGAAGGGATCTCGGCCCTTGCCTCGTCGACTGAGGAGCAGGATATTCCAAATGAATACCACGATGCAAAACAAAAGTGAACGTCCTTGCAATAACAGCTTTTTGAAAAAGTGTTCCAACAACATCAGATTAGGTTTGTTTATCTTGCATTGATCCGAATCAATGCAGTCCCATCAATGGATCACACCACAAAGAACGAAAATATACTGACGTACGTATATGCCATCCGCATTCGCCACTGGGTCCCGTCATCACCCGTTAGGTTAGCTAACTAACGGCAGAGCGGGGACTGGACTAGCGCGGATGAAAAACATATACAACATCTACTAATATATATACCAATATATAGTATTTCGCTCAAGGCGTGAATAAAATGCAACATCACAGAAATGTACAGCATCACAGAACAATACAGATATCTGGAAGCCCCGGGTTTCACAGAGCCGCTGCTGAAAACCCGACGTTCCCCTGGTCGTGTGGATAGCCTGTGCAATGAAATCCTAGACCCCTACGGGCGCGGCAAGTCACCCGCCAAAACCTGAAGCGAGGCAGCCCCCTTCAGCACCGTGAATGGACCACCCAGCACTTCACGGATCCGGTAACTTGGGCACCCCTCCTGGGTCAACCTGTACCCCCTACGAGTGCGGCGAATAGCCCGCCAATTCCAGACAGAAGCCCCCTCCGTCTCAATGCCCTGAGATGCGGGCCCGTTGCCCTCTAGAACCCGGCTATCCGTGCACCCCTCCGCGGGGTAACCCTAGTACAGAAAGTAAAATATACATACAACGGGTACATCGACCGCAACCAGGTCGTGCCCCAAAAGAATAATACAAACAGGCAGTGACGGCAGTCCACATGTCGGACGCTCGCCCCGCAATATCAAATGTACATAATACAACAACACAGTACTAGCATTGCATCCAGGCTATTGATTAAGTCAAAAATTTGAGTTTACCGCAATCAAGAAAACGGCGTCGCTTCGCAGCTAGCCGGTGAGTGCGGGTCGATCCACAGAGACGGGTAAATTTCTTCAAAGTGTTTTAACGAGTTGATTCTATTTGTAGTTTTGGTAGGTTTATAAAAATCTAAAGACTGGATCTAATTAATCTAATTAAGAATCTTGCTAGGGTTAGGATTAGGGGAAGTTTTGGAAATTAATATTTTTCCTCACCGCTTTCAATACCTTCCTTTTTTAGATCTATTAGGTGTTAAGTTAATTATCAATAAAGTGGATATAAATCTTTTGGGAAGATGTTTCTTCCTCTAGATTTGTACCCTACCTTTGTTGATAATTATCCTAACCCTCACGGAAAACGTGTGGAACCGGCCCTTTATACTACGGTTCATCGTTACCTCGAAGGGTAGGATGCCGCAGGGAGCGGTTGTGCTCGTATGCGTGAAGTTCTAATTCATTAGGTGAAGGTGGTATTGAAAGGGGCGAGAGATTTCATCTCTCAACCCTTTCCCTAAGGCTAACCCTAACAAGCGAGGAGACTACTCGCTCATTAGGGGATGAGAAGACATTATAATTAAAAGAAATAAAAGACTTACTAGGTTGACGGCTCCCTCCAAACAAGAAGAACAGATCTGAAATTTATTCCCAGAATTTCTGAATTTTATTGATTGAAAAGAGGCATGAGAAATTACAAGGTCTTGGGTTCTATTTATAGGAAATAGAAACCCTAGGGTTTACAATTGCACCGCATGTCTAAAGTTACAAATATACCCCTAGAAAATCTTTCCATAGCTGCCACGAAAATTTGGTAAAATTTGATTTGCGCACGGGCTTCAAGTAGCCGCGGATCCGCGGCCTTGGTGGGATTTGGGCCGCGGATCCGCGGCCCAATGATGGGTTCATTGCTTGGATTTTCTTGGGCTTGTTTAGGTTACTCTGGGCTTCTTATTTCTTTATTTCTTTTTCCACTTGGGCTTCTGCAGTAATTCCAGATTTCAGTGAACTCTTTGCAATGGATCTTTTACCCGTCTTTCATATAAATTTGGATCTTGCGTCGCCTTGTTGATGGTGAACCGTTCTTCTGCTGGGCTTTACTAAGATCCTCTTAATTGTTGGTCAAAAGTCCTTCTTTTGTGTCGTCTTTTGTGTTTTTCACTGTTTTTGCTCCAACAACCTGTAACCTGTAACATGTAGCAGACATGGGTCAAAAGCACCTGTTTTTATTGTAAAATGCATAAGAATGGGGAATACAAAATGCAATATTATGTTATGAACAAATACCCCCAAACTTATCTTTTGCTCGTCCTCGAGCAAAACTTATTGTTTTATTCTCTACTAAAAACCTAACCGTACTTTCGCAGGGAAACGCGATTGCACTGAGCACGTGCAACAAGCCGTTAAACTTCTAGGTGTCCCTAGTAGGAGGAGTGTTGTCTCCTGAGGGTTTTCAGCGGATTACACCCACAAAATCCAATCAATTTGGCCCATTGACTTTTGTTCTCTAATTAGGTTTTCTAACAAGGAATTCTATTATCTTTTGACTCGCAAATTATCCACCCATATTCTTCACACTTCCTCATTATTTAACTTAAGATTATATATATCCTGCAGATCTACTTAGCTTTCGGCATTTCTTAAGTTTTCCTTCTAGGGTTTTATCTCCACTTAGGAATTTCTATCAACTCTATTAAAGATACAAGTTCTATTCTTCATTCCTTTCTCTTATCTAGATTCCAATCACATACCCCTACGTGTGTGTATAGATCACCCCTACACTTGGAAATTCAAATCAAGCAATCGTACTCTCGTCCATTGTCCAAAGTACTAATTAGTTGGTGAATGAAATTTTCTTACACATCCTTCATGCGACCGTTAATACTTCTTGAGGTACCAACGACCAATTACAAAATGCGTTTGCACTTTAAAGCGTACTTCCTAGTCTTTGCAACACCCAAGGCTTTAGCAGTGACTCCCAAACCAGTTGGTCTAAGGCACTAGGTGATGAAGCACCCTCGCTAAATATTTTTCTATTTTTGCAGCCTTAAGTAATCACAAAAACCAGTGTTCATTTTTTTCTTTTCTTTATTCACTTTTTTTTTCTTTTATTTTCATTGTACTAAGGACTTTAGATAAGAGCATTTCAAGGTCTCCTCTACTATTCCAAGTTTCAAGGTGCGTGATTGTCAAATTGTAGGGTATACGTTTTCAGAATCTAGACTTAAGTTAGGAACTATTTTTCAAACTTATACTCTAATAAGAACATCAATACTCTTCCCTTGTTTCGACTTAGCCCAAAAAGTGAACCCAAAATTTGCCTATTTCTAAATAAACTACAAGGCATATACTTTCTACCGTTAAACTTTAAGGAAGGTTATTTTTAGGGTTTTTAATTTACTAAGTCTAAGATCTAGTTGTTCCTAGCCAGTTAACCTATTTGTCAAACTCTAGTCAATTAGCCAAAATTGAATACATTTATTTATAATTTTTTGAAATTTTTCAAATTTTTATAGGTTTTCAAATAAGTATGCAAATGCAAAAATATGTACAAATGAATGCGAAGGAAGAAGACGTACCGAGCATACCCCCAAACTTGAACTTGACAGTGTCCTCACTGTCATACTAAACCAAGAGGGTCAAAATACCGATACTCCCCTGTTTATTTATTTATAATTTTTTTTATTTATTTATTGTTAAGAAAAACAAAAATATATACAAAAAGACCCTCCCCCAAACTTCAATTAAACTATGTTAGACAATACTGCCAAAAGTCAACACCAACCATTTGAAAAATTTATCAGTAAAGAATATTGGTGGGTGAAAAAATAAGTTGTGGTGGTCCGCAAAGAATTGGGGAAAATGGAAGTAGTGGTATGGGAGGTGTGGAGGTAAATATACAGGTGATGGTGATGCATCAATACGAGAATGTAAGTGATCAGCAATCAGTGGAGTGTTGGCATTCTCGTACCTTATTAAGAGAAATGGGGGTATTTCAACTTCTAAGGGAGGAAGTTGGCTCACCACAATACCCCCAAGATGTTCCCGTGTGTCCTCTATTGACATGGCATCATCCATCAATTGTGTATGATATTCAATTATGAGGGAACTGATCTCCTCGATGTCCGCCATAGTCCTACCGAAAACTTGCCGTCTATCTTGTAAGACCGTTAAGAGGGCATTCTCTTGCTCGAGGGCTAGAGAGGCCGATATGATAATGGGAAAGGTCTCATTCTCACCTATGTAAGCATATCTAAGGTGAGACGGCAAGGGCGTGAGTTCGAGTTTCGGAGGCGAAAGAATCATTGCGGAATCTACCTCGAACTCAAAGGACTCCAACACAGGTTCGAAATCACTGCAAACAACCGATTCGGATGGTTCGACTGACTCATCCAAAAATTCAAACGACTCATATTCGGGCTGTGAGTCGTCATCATCCAAAAAAGTGAAACATTCATAATCAACATCGGTAGTGTCAACGGTGGTAGGCTCAAGAAGGGACGCACTAGTGGCGTCAAAACTGTTTTCATCAAATAGAAATCTTTCAAGCTCGCAGTCCTCCTGCGTGATTTCGTGAATAGAGCAAACTTCTCGTGTACTACTTTTAGGTACGGGGGGTAGACTTCCCATCTTAAAAATATTGAACTCACTAGACCTCTTTCCGAAGGAGAGAGTCATGGAGCCATTGCGACAATTTATTATGGCATTGGAAGTGGCCAAAAATGGTCGACCAAGAATCACCGGAATTTGGTTTCTTGGGTTAACAACAGGTTGTGTATCCATAACGATAAAATCAACGGGGAATATGAATTCCCCGACTTTGATCAACACATCCTCTAGTTGACCCCTTGGATAGGTGATTGATCGATCAGCCATTTGGAGAATGCAACGAGTGGGTTTCAACTCTCCAATCCCTAATTGTTCGTACACGGAGTAAGGAATCAAGTTAACACTAGACCCAAGATCTAAAAGTGCTCGATTAATTTGCTTATCCCCAATTGTGATGGAAATCGTAGGACAGCCGGGGTCCTTTCGTTTTTGGGATAAGGTTTGATGGTGGTTAATAGCATTGCTCACTGCACTAGCCACTAGCACTTTCTTGGGTACTTGAGATGCCTTTCTCTTTGAAGTGCATAATCCCTTTAAGATTTTTGCGTATGAAGGGACTTGTTGGATAGCATCCTAGAGAGGTATATTTATGCTAACCTGTTTAAATAATTCCACAATCTTCTCCACTTGTGCATTTGGTTTATTAGGACTCAACCTGTTTGGAAATGGTGCATTTTGAAAATTTGTTGAGTCACATGTCTGTGGAGTAGAATGTGGAGTAGGAACGGATCCCGGTGTGGATGTGTTCGTGTTGTGAGAAATAGGTCCGTTCGAGTCAGAAGAGGTAGAGCCGTGTGAAGGGTGGAGAATAGGCTCTAAAGAAAAAGGTGAAGAAGGAAGTGAAGAAAATGAAGAAGGGGAAGAAGAACCACCGGCGGGGACGTCATCACTAGTTTCCACATTATTTTGCAACTCTCTTCCGGATCTCAACGTGGTCACCGCATTTACATTATGATTGTGATATGCATTTTGTGGGTGACCGGGATTGGGCAATGGTTGAGATGGAAGCTTTCCCTTTTCTCTCTCGCTCAACGCAGCAGTTAATTGTGCAATTTGTGCCTCAATAGATTTGATACTTTGATCGTGTGAGGCATTGTTATTCATTAAAGATTGCACATAACTTTCAAATCTTGCTGCGGATTCTGTCGTTTGCTTGAGAAATGCTTCAAGACTTTTCTCGAGCGAGCTAACCTTATCATCATTAGGTTGAACCAAATTGTTCGTTTGATTTGTATAAGGTTGTTGTTGGAAAGGTTGCTGGTTTTGAGTTTGTAAGGGTGCTTGTTGTTGTTGTGGAGGAGCTCTTTGAAAATGGTTATTCCCTTGGATTTGTTGATTTTGGTTCCAAGCGAAATTTGGGTGACTCCTCCACCCCTGATTGTATGTCGAAGAGTACGGATCGTTTCTTTGTTGTTGCTGGAATGCAGCATTGACTTGATCCTGTCCTTGAATAGGTGCATTATAAGGACACTCTTCGGTTAGATGTGATGGGTTCGAACAACAAGCACAAACAGTTCGTGTGGGTAGAGTAGGGGCAGGAGAAGTCGATGAGATTTTGGTCTCAATGGCTTCTAGCTTTTTCATAAGTGAGGCCATCTCGGCCTTCATAGCAATTGACGTATCTATTTGATGTATGCCTGCCCTAGATTGACCAACTGAAGAAGATGATGTGGTCTTGGTACTCTCCCACTGAATTGTTTGCTCACTTAGGTCCTCAAGAAACTGCCAAGCTTCGTCGCTAGACTTGGAGAGAAAATGACCTTGACAAATTGTTTCTAGCAACTGCTTCGTTGCTGCGTTCAATCCCTCGTATAATGTTTGGCAAAGTTGCCAATTTTCTATCCCATGATGAGGGCATTGAACAAGTAGGTCTTTAAATCTCTCGAAGCATTTCCAGAATGGTTCGGACGGAAGCTGTGAAAATTGTATGATCTCGTTTCGGATTCTAGCAGTTTTATGATGAGGGTAGAACTTTTTCAGAAAAGCTCTCACAAACTCGTCCCAATTTCTAATGGAATGTGATGCGGTGCTGTATAGCCACTTCTCGGCTAGGTCACATAAGGTAAAAGGAATGACCCTTAGCCTTATTGCGTCATCACTTAATTGGGTTGTCTTCATCATGCCGCAAACGTTTTGGAATTTATTAATAAAAATATATGCATCTTCGGATTCCAAACCATGAAACTTAGGCAGCATATTGATGAAATGTAGTTTTATTTCAAAATTATCCCCATTCGCCGGTGGGGGTGAAAGATATGTGGGTAAAGAAGTGCGGACGGGGTAGAAGAGATCCTGGAGCGCAACTCGTGCGGGCGCTACAACAGGCGGAAGATTCGGGTTATTCGCACCTGGCGGAGGTGGAATCATTCCCGTCGGTAAGGTATCGTTGGGGTTGAATCCCGACATACCTTCGAAAGAAGAATTTAAAGGTGGAGGTAAGGAAGTGGACGGAAGATCGACGAAGGGTTCGTCGAAGGGTTCGTTGATCGGTACCAACGAAACACGGACTAATCGGGCGTTAGTATCCCTAGTCCAAGATGACATACACTAAAGGGTAGTGCAGTCAGAAAAAAAAGAGAAAAACAGAATGTGGGGGTAAGATAACGTCAGTGAGAAGAAGTGGTGGAAGTGAGTTTCAAGTTTCTTTAGCGGCAAGTTGCAAGTTTTGAAAAGATTTTTTTTTATTTTTTTATTTTTTTATTTTTATGAGTTTTGCGAGGAGGTTTTTGAAAACGGACTCGTGACACAACTGACTCAACCACACATGCACAATCAGGCCTAGATCTAGGGTCGTCTAGGTCTGCTAGACAGCTCCTAACTAGGGCTAGAAATAGACCTCAAACCGCCTCTTCACGGACAAATACGGCCAGGTAAGTGGGAAGGAACCACCACTACAGTGGGCCTAATTAAAAACCACTAGCCTAGACACCGCAATGTCGGTTAGGATAAACGCCGATGCCTACCCTAGTCCTTTTCCTATTGAGCTCGCTGTCCTTAGGTCTGAGTCTAATCTTTTTTAATTAAAGGTGGTTGATGCAAAATGCTTAGGTGTTTTTTGGGGTCCTGGGAAGGGTGATGAAATCCCCACCCAATCTGAATTTGGTCAAATAGCCCCTTAGAATCCGGTTAAATTATGCAAAACAAATAAAATTTCACTTGCAATCAGAATTTTTTAGCGCGGCGCAAAGAAACCTGCAGAAATCTGTTATTTAGAAGGGGGGAAAAAGATTTTTACGCAAAGAAATCCTGCAGAAAGATTTTTACAGAGAGATATATGGGAGGTTGCTGAGGAGAGAGAGAAAAATCAAACCAGCAAAATTTCGTATGCTGACGTGGCCAGGCAAGCGCGGATCCGCGGCGTGGGACCACCCTATGCGGCTGAAGCGCGGCCGTCTTAGGGTTTCAGGCTCTGAAAAAAATTGTATTGCTTCTCTGTCCAATTTCTCCTCTGTTCTTCTGCACCAACTTCTGTTTTGTTCTCTGTAAATTTTCAGATCCGAAAATCCTTCGCTGTTCCTGCAAGATCCAAAAGATACACCCTTCAAACAGATCAAATTTGATTTTTTTTTTTATATTTTTTTATATTTTCAGATTTTTATAATTTTTAAAAATTTATATCAACCCGAAAATTCACAAAAAGATAGATTACGCCGTCCCCGGCAACGGCGCCATTTGATTAAGTCAAAAATTTGAGTTTACCGCAATCAAGAAAACGGCGTCGCTTCGCAGCTAGCCGGTGAGTGCGGGTCGATCCACAGAGACGGGTAAATTTCTTCAAAGTGTTTTAACGAGTTGATTCTATTTGTAGTTTTGGTAGGTTTATAAAAATCTAAAGACTGGATCTAATTAATCTAATTAAGAATCTTGCTAGGGTTAGGATTAGGGGAAGTTTTGGAAATTAATATTTTTCCTCACCGCTTTCAATACCTTCCTTTTTTAGATCTATTAGGTGTTAAGTTAATTATCAATAAAGTGGATACAAATCTTTTGGGAAGATGTTTCTTCCTCTAGATTTGTACCCTACCTTTGTTGATAATTATCCTAACCCTTACGGAAAACGTGCGGAACCGGCCCCTTTATACTACGGTTCATCGTTATCTCGAAGGGTAGGATGCCGCAGGGAGCGGTTGTGCTCGTATGCGTGAAGTTCTAATTCATTAGGTGAAGGTGGTATTGAAAGGGGCGAGAGATTTCATCTCTCAACCCTTTCCCTAAGGCTAACCCTAACAAGCGAGGAGACTACTCGCTCATTAGGGGATGAGAAGACATTATAATTAAAAGAAATAAAAGACTTACTAGGTTGATGGCTCCCTCCAAACAAGAAGAACAGATCTGAAATTTATTCCCAGAATTTCTGAATTTTATTGATTGAAAAGAGGCATGAGAAATTACAAGGTCTTGGGTTCTATTTATAGGAAATAGAAACCCTAGGGTTTACAATTGCACCGCATGTCTAAAGTTACAAATATACCCCTAGAAAATCTTTCCATAGCTGCCACGAAAATTTGGTAAAATTTGATTTGCGCACGGGCTTCAAGTAGCCGCGGATCCGCGGCCTTGGTGGGATTTGGGCCGCGGATCCGCGGCCCAATGATGGGTTCATTGCTTGGATTTTCTTGGGCTTGTTTAGGTTACTCTGGGCTTCTTATTTCTTTATTTCTTTTTCCACTTGGGCTTCTGCAGTAATTCCAGATTTCAGTGAACTCTTTGGAATGGATCTTTTACCCGTCTTTCTTGTAAATTTGGATCTTGCGTCGCCTTGTTGATGGTGAACCGTTCTTCTGCTGGGCTTTACTAAGATCCTCTTAATTGTTGGTCAAAAGTCCTTCTTTTGTGTCGTCTTTTGTGTTTTTCACTGTTTTTGCTCCAACAACCTGTAACCTGTAACATGTAGCAGACATGGGTCAAAAGCACCTGTTTTTATTGTAAAATGCATAAGAATGGGGAATACAAAATGCAATATTATGTTATGAACAGCTATCCCCTACGACCGATCCGCAACAACACAGCATAAACATAGAACATCAACGTGAAAGTCACGTTCGCAAATCCGTCTAACCGGGCTATAGCAGTTAGACCGGATTTACCGATCAAGTGATATTCACGGTCGCAGATATAATGTAAATACTATGAAATAATGTGTTTAAAATATCCGATTGATCAAACATTAACAAGTGGGCCCCCAAGCAGTACTGTAGCACTCACAGAAAAACTGGGCCCAATATTAATATTCCAAAACCCCAAAAATTAGCCCAGAAGCCCACTGGAAAAATATGATACAGTGAAGACATTAATGCGCGGCGGAACCGCGGCCCAAGGGGGGTTTGGCCGCGGTTCCGCGCTTGAGTGATCGACTGACTGTGTCGAATTTTTCCAGTAGTCTTAGAATTTCCAGTACATTAGTTTTTTACAACCTGAAAAATTTTTCGAGCAAGAAAAAAAACAACAGAAAACTGATGTACACAAAATGTGGTTTTTGGGATTTTGGTCGATCGGAAATGCAAAACACATCAAACGAAGCTAGACAAGGTTAATGGCGTGGCTCTGATACCATATTGCGCCACGGCAGCGCCCCGGCCGTCTATCCGAGGCCAAAATGCGGAATCAAAATTTTCTTATCTTTTAAACTGGCGCTACCGCGGACAATATACCCGGATCGTAACCATTAACCGATACTAGCTAACAAGAGAAAGGGTGAGAGATATACCGAGTGATCCGAGTCCTCCGGTCTTCTCGTCATCGTCCCGATCTCCCGCGGAATCTCCGGTCGTCGCCTCCTTGCCGGAAGGGCACCACATCGCCTGCATCTTTTACGGGCTCCCACCTCAATACCGAGGCAACTCGGGCACGAAGATGGCAAGTCGACGTGCCCAAGATTTGCTGTAGAATGTGTAGAATCACTTTGTCTCATGGGGTTTGTGAAGTTGCCTTGATGGAGGAATCAACAAGATATGAACTTGGGAATTTTGGTGGCAAGCTAGGAATGAGATGAATGCTTAATTTCTTGCTACACCAAAAATGAAATCTCTCCTCTTCTTTCCTCCAAAGTGGCCGGCCAATCTCAAATGGGAAATGGTGGAGGGAATGAAACATAATACCAAGGGAGGTGAGTGTAGGAGAAAAGAAGAGGTGACCATATCCAAAGACAAGAAAACATCAACCATGCTTAACCCTCCATACCCTTTCCAATCTCAATTAATGCACCATCATGGATGAAAGATGCTAATCCTATCATAATCAAACCATTTGCATGAAACCCCTCCGCAAAGTGTTATTTGCAAAATTGCAAATAACCCTCTCCATCGGAAAAGTCCGGCCGGGAAAGAACAAAAGAAAACCGGCCGGAACGGAATGCAAACTGGCAACTCCAGAAAACTGGTCCCGTAATAAATTACAGGAAAACCCCGATACTGTGCATACACACCCGCATCTGTATTCCGTCCGGATACAAATGCAAAGAGACAAAATCTACACTGTACTAAACTAGGATCCGGCTTAAACCAAAGCCGGCTAGTAATGTTCGTCCGATTCTGATTCGTGCAATACCGCACGAATCTGATCGAACCCTGCCATATCACTATACGGCCTCTAGTACAAACCGTCCGATCCTGATCCGTGCAATAGCGCACGTATCTGATCGGACCCTGCCATATCTCCATACGGCCTCTACAGCGTTTCGCCCGAAAGCTTGAGTAACTGAAAGTGTGGTGGACTCTAAAGACTCGTCAATACTATGGCTGTGGATTTAACCACTAGCACATCAGAGGTATTAGCCAATACGTGACGGGCCACCAGCTATTGACCAAAAGGGACGTCGATGAGCGAACTCATCCTGACACCCTACTGAGCATGTCAGCGACAATATCCGTACAGTCCGGTCCGTTCGTCTATGAGCATCGCATGGCGGGCCTAGGGGGTTGGTAAAAGTCCAACCCCCAAAGGCGGTACAAGTCGTGTCGGAGTGTAGCCCAGAACGCCCTGAGATACTACTGGAATACCTACCAGTAAATCTCCTGCCTCGGCCGAGGGCTTTGCGTAATGGCTCTCCTAGACACAGCGCGACCTCACCCCCAATACCGGGAGAGACGAACCCCTGCAGATCCGCTCACTGCCTCCATGTGGCTCGGGACTGTACCCAACTAAAACCTGTTTGCACGACTCCTTTGAGCCGTGGTAGGGTAGTAATCAAAGCACAGTGGGAACTCACACGAGACAAATGACGATCTCAGGTCGATGAACTAACCTGTACACATGTCACCTGGGAACTGCTATCTGACGTCTGGTATAATCCCAACTAGCAGGTTCCCGGCGAGTCCTGTCCGGTGTACTCATAACCCAATGAGCACCTGTATACATCTTAGGTGAACCAACTGACACCAGTGGCTTGTGAGACCGGCCACCGCCCCTCGTCGGGGTCTCGACTGTATACACTAGTCTACTCTGGAGAATCGATGCCCTGTCTCGAAACTCCCACGACTAGGGACCTTTTAAGGATGTGCTTATAGACTCCAGCTCTCACTTATATGATCGCCCTTATACTGCTGGCAGTCAAGCAAGAATCCTAAGGGCTCTATCAATGTGCAATAGCGACCTGTCAGGTCACCTAAAGCAGTACACGATGATAAAGGTAAACCAGATAGCATACTATCATCTCGAGTAAGACTGTTCTACCGGGATAGGTCCTCCCTCAATCATTGCAATCACGTGCCTGTGATCCAATAATTGACTCTGAGGGCACTATCTCCAACACGTTTAAGTTGATCTTAGCCCCAAACACGGCTAACGTATCCTTAAACATTCAAATGGGCTATAAAACTCCAAATCAACTTTGGTTCAAGGGTACATCTCCTAACTCCTCTGGCACCTGTCGTTGTAATCCTTCAACGTCGTCAGAGAGGTGATGGGTCCCAACGGCCATATATTAAATAGACCACTACGTCCTTAAACTAGAAATAGATCTAGACGATCCCGTTAAGAGTATCTTAGTCTCAAATAAGACTAACGTATCCTTAACGAACGTTTAAGTTGATCTTAGTCTCAAATGTGGCTAACGTATCCTTAAACTAAAAACACCAAACCCAAATCTAAGTAAATACGGATTTGGACTAATCCACGTCCTACGGGCGACGGCATTACTCAGTCTCCGTATACAATCCACGGGCAACCACAAACAAAACAAACAACCACGACACGAAGTGAAATTCTGGAGAAGGAGAAAGTTGTTACCGCGATGCGGTAGCGTAATTAACTGCAGGGGCTTGCGCCTGCAGGGAAGAGCGTCCCCACAATCAAAAACCCCTCAAGCGAGGGGGAATCTGACGAAGTCTGCTACATCGGCCGCATCCGTCTGAACCTCCGATACACGGTGCCATAAATCAACTTAGCATCTTTGGAGAGGTAGACGGATAAAACCATATAGCATCTGCCCCGAATCTCAGGCCAGACGTCCTCACGTCGTCGCCGTCTTTTGGAGGGGAACAATCTCATGCATGAGTTTGAGATGTTCCAGATGAAAGACGATGAGACCATCAAATCTATGAATTCTAGATTCAACAATATCATTACAGAACTCTTTAATTTAGAAAAGAAATTCGATGAGAAAGAAAAATGTTACAAGTTGCTAAGATCACTAACGATCTCATGGTATCCCAAGATCACTGCCATCGAAGAAGCAAATGAAATGGCAACATTGATAGTCGACTCTGTTCTCCGTTGAAAGACGCGACCGGGATGTTGGGACGTCCGGCCTGAATTTTGGGGGCAGATGCTATTTGGTTTTATCTGTCCACCTCTCCGAAGATACCAAGTTGATTTATGGCACCGTATAACGGAGGTTTAGACAGATGCGACCGTTGTAGCAGACTTCGTCAGATCCCCCCTCGTTTATGAGGGGTTTTTGATTGTGGGGATGCTCTTCTCTGTAGGCGCAAGCCCCTGCAGTTAATTATGCTACCGCATAGCGGTAACCACTTTCTTCTTCTCCCGATGGTCATTTCGTGTCGTATGTGTTTGTTTTATTTTCGGTTACTCTGTGGATCGTATACGGAGACTAATTTATGTTGTCGCCTGTAGGGCGTGGATTAGTCCAAATCCATATTTTTTTAGATTTGGGTTTGGGTTAGTTTAAGGATCGTTAATCTTGTTTTAGATTAAGAACAACTCAAACGTTTGTTAAGGATACGTTAGTCTAATTTTAGACCAAGATCTACTCAACAGGATTTTGGGATCATTTAGATCCGACGAAAGAGTGTTTGGACTCTATCATTTTAGTTTAAGGATGTTGCGGTCCATTGGGTTTAAGGACATCATAGTCCATGGAGTTTAAAGACATCATAGTCTATGTTTAAAGACATCACAGTTTAGTTTAAAGACATCATAGTCTGTGGGGTTTAGTTTAGGGACGTTGCAGTCCATTGGGTTTAAGGACATCATAGTCCATGAGTTTAAGGACTACATAGTTCATAGAGTTTAGTTTATGGACATTGTGGTCCATTGGGTTTAAGGACATCATAGTCCATGAGTTTAAGGACCTCATAGTCCATAGAGTTTAGTTTAGGGACATTACGGTCCATTTGGGTTTAAGGACATCGTAGTCCATGAGTTTAAGGACCTCATAGTCCAGTTTAAAGACATCGTAGTCTATAGGGTTTAAAAATATCATAGTCTGTAAAGTTTCTGGTTATCGGGACTCACCACCTCTCTAAAGACGTTGAAGAATTACAATGACACATTTCAGAGGTGTGAAAAGATGTACCCTTGAACTAATATTGGTTGGGAGATCTGTAGTCAGGGTTTGGGACTAAGACCAATTAAAGAGATTGTGAGCACACGGGCTCAGTTAATCTGAATTGAGGACTTATGGCCAACTTGGGCTCAGTCCACTCAGATTTGAACATTTGTTTGGGCTCAGTCCCTTTTGGTTCAATAATGTTGGGCATTAATTTAGGTTCTGACACCTCTCTTTCTTTTTTTTTTATTGGGTGTTGAACACTCTTTACGGCGCAGAGCGCTTTATGTAAAGAACACCTTGTGTTCCTTTAGCGCACACGTGGGGAGCACGTGGTGCGTTTGGCGCTGAGCGCCAGACCTGGAGCGCTAAGGCGCTTCTTGTGAAATAGCGCACACGTGAGGAGCATGTGGAGCGCTTGGCACTGATCGTCAAACTTGGAGCGATGAGGCGCTTCTTATGAAATAGCGCATACATGAGGAGCACTTGGTGTGCTTGGCGCTGAGCGCCAGTCAATGAATGCAGAGCGCTCTTATAAAATAGCGCTTACGTGAGGAGCATGTAGAGCACTTGGCGCTGATCGCCAAACTTGGAGCGCTGAGGCGCTCTTTTTAAAATAGCTTTTGGTGCGCTGGGCGTTGAGCGCCAGACTTAGGGCGCTAAAGCGTTTTTTTTTTAAATTGGAGCGCTAAGGCTCTTCTTTGGTAGTTCTGATTAACTTTGTGCTCTGAGAATTAAATTCTGGTTCATAAGAGACTTTGTCTCATAAATCTAAGAACTAAGTTATTCTTTTTTCTAATGAGATGTTATGCTCTCTTTGTTTTTATAAAAAAAACTTGTCCTATGGATCTGTGATCTAGAAAAAGAACTGAGTTCTTATGATGCGATAGTACAACTCTCAAAAGTCGAAGTGATGTTATGATCTCACTTATTATCATTTACCTTGAAGAAAATTTGTTCTTCTTAGAGCCCGCTCTTCTTTTTTTTCTTCTGAGAACTTGAAGTTTATGGGGGGGGGGTTCCTCTCTGTTAATGATCTTGATGATCTCCTCTTTTTTTGGAAAGGATCATTGGTCGTTGGGACCCACCACCTCTCCGACGACACTGGGAGATTACAGCGCCATATATCGAAGGTGTGGAGGGATGTACCCTTTGAACCATGTCCCACTCATCAGGAGGGAAGAACAGGCTGGAGCTTAAGCTTCTTGCTGCTGAAAAGGCTTCTTTACATTCGCGCACATGCGTCGCACGTGTTGGGCGCACATGTTTGCACGTAGCGCACATGGAGCTTGCGCATATGCGTCTTATGGGGGGGCAGCTATGGCCCTAACTTGGAGAACTAAGATCCTTTGAGGATTGAAAACTCGCAAGTGGTGCGCATGTGTGTTGCACATGGTGCGCACGTGGCGGGCGCACGTGGGTTGCACGTAGCGTACATGGTGCTTGCGCATATGCGCATTATGGAGGGGGCAGCTATGGCCCTAACTTGGAGCACTAAGCTCCTTTGAGGATTGAATCCTCACACATGGTGCACACGTGCGTTGCACGTGGTGTGCACGTGGCGGGCGCACATGCATTGCACGTAGCGCGCATGGCGCTTGCGCATATGCGCATTATGGGGGGGCAGCTATGACCCTAATCTGGAGCACTAAGCTCCTATGGAGAACTAAGCTCCTTTAAGAATTGAATTCTCTTCATTTTTCTAAGGGTATACCCTCTTATTTATATGGGAGTGGTAGAGAAGAGATCTCTCTTTTTCCCGATGTGGAACTAAAAATGTATCCCCCATGTAGTAGAGCATTACTTAGATTCCACGTGCATAGCACATTTGCTCATAACTTTTGATCCCGGATGAATTATGAGACCCATAATATATCAAATCGAAGGAGTTTTCGAGACGCTTTCGGTACCATCAGAATTTAGCCTGTTTTCATTCGGAAGTTTGTCAAAATACATCCCGAAAAATACTGCTTTGAATTTTCTTAAGCATATCGCTGCCATTTGATACCTTAGGCTCTTTTGCTCAGAAAATTTTGATGGGAACAAATGCCCCCCACTGCTTTGCCCACATAAGTATGTACGTGGGTGAACTAGTGCAGAGTTATGCATGGCCATAAAATTGAGGGCTTAGGAGACAAGTTTAGGGTTCTTGTAGCCTAAGATTTTTTTTCTTCTTCATGAGCCGTAAGGGTCTAAAGAAGGTTTTTTTTTGTGATTCGAGAAGATCTCATATATGCATATTCTCCCTAGAAATCGTGAGGATTTCTAGGTGTTCATCGCCTCCGTGAGTCGTAAGGATCTCACTCGGATATTTTTTCCTTACGAATCGTGAGGACCCGTAAGTAGCTTCTTCATTTTAGTGGCATGTAACTTTTGCAAATGTGTCTCACAAATAGTCTATCTTGACTTCCTTGTAGAGCAGCGATGGTTTAGGAAACAGGTTCAGATCTGCCGCCTAAGACTTTTCAACTTCATGAGCCGTGAGGGCCTCGTAAAGACTTTTCTCCTTACGAGTCGAGAGGATCCCGTAGGTGTATTTTCTCCTTAGGAGTCGTGAGGACTCCTAAGTGCGTTTTCTCTTGAGAGTCGTAAGGATCTCACAAGAGCATTTTCTCCTTTCAAGTCGAGAGGACTCGTAAGTGGTTTTTTTCCTTCCTTGTCGATATTCGACTTCGGTGAGTGTGGTCCATGGATAGTATGCAATAATCCATCTTGGGCTCACTTGCAGGACATCGATGGCTTAGGAAACAGGTTTAGGTCTGCTGCCTAAGACTTTTCAACTTTATGAGCTATGAGGGTCTCATAAGGACTTTTCTCCCTACAGGTCGAGAGGATCCCGTAGGTGTATTTTCTCCTTAAGGGTCGTGAGGAATCCTAAGTGCGTTTTCTATTGAGAATCGTAAGTATCTTACAAGAGAATTTTCTTTTCGCGCAGGGACACTAATTTCCCCGGGGTCGAGACGAATCGTGGGATTCCCGCAAAGACACTGATTTCCTTGCGGGTCGACGCGAATCGAGAGGTTCTCGCCAAGGACGCTGATTTCCCTGAATCGAGAGGCTTAGCTACTGACACTGATTTCCCTAGGGTCGAAACGAATCGAGAGATTCCTGCAAAGACACTGATTTCCTTGCGGGTCGACGCGAGTCGTGAGGTTCTTGCCAAGGACGCTGATTTCCCTGAATCGAGAGGTCTTGCTAAGGACACTGATTTCTTTGGGGTCGAGATGAATCGAGAGATTCCTGCAAAGACACTGATTTCCTTGCGGGTCGACGCGAATCGAGAGGTTCTCGCCAAGGATGCTGATTTCCCTGAATCGAGAATTCTTGCCAAGGACACTGATTTCCCAGGGGTTGAAACGAATCAAGAGATTCCTACAAAGACTGATTTCCTTGTTGGTAGATGCGAGTTGAGAGGTTCTCGCAAAGGACGCTGATTTCCCTGAATCGAGAGGTCTTGCCAAGGACACTGATTTTCCTGGGGTCGAGAAGAATCGAGAGATTCCTGCAAAGACACTGATTTCATTGCGGGTCGTCGACGCGAATCGAGAGGTTCTCGCCAAGGACGCTGATTTCCCTGAATCGAGAGGCTTAGCCAAGGACACTGATTTCCCTGGGGTCGAAAAGAATTAAGAGATTCCTGCAAAGACACTGATTTCCTTGCGGGTCGACGTGAGTTGAGAGGTTCTCGCCTAGGACGCTGATTTCCCTAAAACGAGAGGTCTTGCCAAAGACACTGATTTCCCTGGGGTCGAGACGAATCGAGAGATTCCTGCAAAGACACTGATTTCCTTGCGGGTCGACGCGAATCGAGAGGTTCTCACCAAGAATGCTGATTTTCCTGAATCGAGAGGCTTAGCCAAGGACACTGATTTCCCTGGGGTCGAAACTAATCGAGAGATTCCTGTAAAGACACTGATTTCCTTATGGGTCGACACGAGTCGAGTAGTTCTCGCCAAGGACGCTGATTTCCCTGAATCGAGAGGTCTTTCCAAGGACACTGATTTCCTTGGGGTCGAGACGAATCGAGAGATTCCTGCAAAGACACGATTTCCTTGCGGGTCGACGCGAATCGAGAGGTTCTCGCCAAGGACGCTGATTTCCCTGAATCGAGAGGTCTTGCCAAGGACACTGATTTCCCTGGGGTCGACACGGATCGAGATGCTCTCGTCAAGGACGCTGATTTCCCTGAATCAAGGTTTTTGTCAAGGACACTGATTTCCCTGGAGGTTGGTTGACTTGTTTCCGAGACGGAGTCATTGGATGACGTATTTCCGAGACGGGGTCAATTGATGACGTATTTCCGCGACGGGGTCATGTGCTGACGTATTTCCGAAACGGGGTCATTGGCTGACGCTAGGTTGTCTGTGAACCGTAGAGTCTTGGAACTGGGGACTTTGCCATGGCTCCTATTGGCGATGTCGCATCCGAATCCTACTGGAATGAGGAGGAACGCCGTTGTTGTTCTCTAGGCTGTAGATGTGGCCGTCGAGATTTGGAACTAGGGACTTTGCCGTGGCTCCGATTGGTTGCGACCCTGAGGTCAGTTGTTGACGTTACGTCTGCATCCTGCTGGAGTTGAGAAGGAACGCCGTGTTGATCTTCTGGGATACAGATGTTGCCGTCGAGATCCGACTCTCCCTTTGACAAAGTCTGGTAGGGAAATGTGGTCCCCTTTTTATTTATGCCTATGGATTGTATACAGGGGTTAGTATGGACTCACCTGTAGGCAGAAGTTTCATTCTTTCATTTTTTTATTTCCGTGATACTCTATCATTTCAGCTTTTTATATCACGAAAGTCGCGATTGCCCAATCATTTCGGCTATTTTTCGCGGTGTCCAATCATTTCGGATATTTTTCTTTTTACTCGCTGCTTTTTATTGCGAGTTGCCCAATCATTTCAGCTATTTTTGTATGCATATATTTTAGTCGCTGATTTTTATTGTGAGTTGCCCAAACATTTCGGCTATTTCATATGCATTCTTTTTTGAATATGGAACTCAAGCTCTGATACCAATCTTAGCATCAGCATCGCTGCGACTGGAATGTTTCCAGGAGCGAATCATCATTTGCCGTGAAAGGACTTAGAATTTGATACCGATGTAGGCATCAATATCGCTACAACTGGGATATTTTCAGGAGCGAATCATCATTTGCCTTTGTCGACTTAAATAAAGGTGGCTTAGCAAACAGGGTTAGGATCCTGTCGACTAAGGCTTTTGACTTCATGAGCCGTAAGGGTCTCATAAATATGTTTCTCCTTACGAGTCGTGAGGATCTCGTCAGTGCGTTTTCTCCTTAAGAATCGTGAGGATTCTTAAGTGTATGGTCTCTTATAAGTCGTAAGGATCTCATAAGAGTATTTTCTCTTTGCAAGTCGAGAAGACCTACAAGTGTTTGTTTACTAAATGAGGACATTCCTCGTCGTTGGTGGGACTTGATGGTGGAAACATTTATTTGTGCCCGTGGATTGTTTACAAGGGTCAATATTGAACCGTTTGTAGGGCATTCTGGGAAAGGTGATGGCTTAAGAACAGGTTCAGATCCCTGTAGCTTAAGGCTTTTGAATCTTATGAGCCGTGAGGGTCTCATAAGAGAGTTCTCCTTACGAGTCGTGAGGATCTCGTAAGTGTAATTTCTCCTTAGGAATCGTGGGGATCCCTAAGTGTGTCGCTCCTTTGTGAGTGGTAAGGATCTTACGCAGGTATTTTCTCCTTACACGGTCGAGAGGTTCTTGCCAGTGTGCATGAATTTTTTACGAGTCTGCACCCTTTCGGGTTTTCAAAGAATCGCCGGTAGCCCTGCTGTTTTTACTCACGGAGCCCTTTCGGGTTTTCATCTATGCCCATCTTACTTATGGACGTACCATTTTTTTTAACGAGTCTGCACCCTTTCGGGTTTTCACAAACATCGCCGGTAGCCTTGCTGTTTTTACCCACAGAGCCCTTTCGGGTTTTCATCCGTGCCCATCTTACTTATGGACGTACCGTTTTTTTTTCTCGTCAGCCCTAGGATGCTGCGGTTTTTAGTAGTTTTAGAGACGTCTCGGTCCGTCGTTAGTTTTAGGACATTGCGGTCCATTGTTAGTTTAAGGACATTTCGGTCCATTGTTAGTTTTAGGACATTATGGTCCATTGTTAGTTTTAGGGACGTTTCGGTCCATTGTTAGTTTAGGGACGTTTCGATCCGTTGTTCATCTTGTATGCACGTGTATTTGTCACGTGATGGAATACATAACGGTAAAGTGGGACACACCCATTTAGGGTGTGATTTGATTTGGTTGGGGTGTTTTGTGATCCATCCCTACCGTGAATTCTTCCGTTTGACGCCGATGCCTGGCCTTGTCGAATATGGTCATTTTGCATTCTCGACGAGCTTTGCTCTTCTGACGGGCTTCATTTAGCAGCACGTCAATCAGCTCATCGGACGGTTCCAAGGATTTTGGTGACGATTCTGCCCTCAGCTCCTCTATGTTATCTTCTAACGCTGAGTGAGCTTCTTCATCATTTAGTGATGAATGAGAGATCATGTGACAACTTGTCACGTAATCCTCGGATTCTTCTGATGAGTCGTCTCCCTCGTCATTGTCATCATCTCCGCTCTCAAGGATATGGTTGAGAAACTCTTGAAGTGTGACTGGGGTTCGCACCTTCTGGTTATATTCCTCTAGTGGGTTAATATGCTTTTGCAGGTCCGTACGCTTGTCATCAGGCTGCATGGGCTTCTTGGTCTTCTCCTTCTTCTTCGAAGACTTTGACGGCTGGACCTGGGTATTTTGCCCATTGCTACCAACTCTCGGTGTCGAGCGTGGTTTCAGCATTCCCTCAATGATCTCGGGCTCTAGCGGGCTTTTCCACCTAATTGTAGGGCATGCTTGAAGACCCTTCAGCATTCTTTTCATTTTTGCCGAAAGAACTACTTCCCATGGAGCTTCCTCTATGAATGAGCATGATGCCCCCGGCGTGTCCACCCTTTTAGAAGTGTGCTGTTGTGGAGGATTTACCTTCCAATTTTCGGACAGCGCGAACATGCCTTGTTGGTACTGGTTTTCAACCCTGTTTTTGAAGACGTAGCAGTCTTCGATCGGATGGCCCAATACTCGGTGGTATGGGCAGTAATTGGGATTGTTAAAGTCGTTCGGTTGCAGTGGGTGTCTCGACTCCGGTAGAGTGATGAGCCCGTTGCGCACTGCCAGTTCGAACAGTCTTCTTGTTTTATCCTGGGGAAACAAGTAGGGACGTCTCAACTTTTCATCAAGGGATCGCCGCTTGTTGCTTTGGCGAACAACCGGTCTCGGGCTACTCGGTTGTTGTTGAGCGTTGGCGACAAAGGTTGCTTTCCCTTTCTCCTTTTCATTCTGAGGCTCCGTCTTCGAAGAGGAAGGCCTATGGCCCATCTGGTCCATTTAGGCCAGCTTGTCAATCAAGGCCTGGAAGGTGGTCGGCTTGAAGAACATCATGAATTGAGATATGGTCGCTTGCGGATCAAGGGTTTCCACAAATATGCTCATTGCAGGAGCCTCTTCTATGCTCTATTCGCACTTCAACCATAGGTCCCGCCACCGTATAGCATACTGAACCCATGTTTCACCTGGCTTCACCCTGGCATTGATCAACTCCGTGATTGGGGTGCGTTCGCTGGTGCTTGCGAGACGCTTGGTGAATAATAGCTCCATCTCCGTGAATGTTTTGACGGAGTCGTTGGAAAGCTCCGAATACCATTCGAAGGCCGTTTCCGCTAAGCTGCCGACGAATTGGCGAAGCAGCAGTTTATCGTCACCTCTAGTATTGCCGCAGAGAGCCCTGAATTGGGCGACATGCTAGTAGGGGTTTCCTGTCCCTTTATATACATGAAATTTAGGGATTGTGTATCCTGGAGGGTACTTAATCTGATCGTACCAACTAGGATATGATCGCCCAGTTCTGACGACTTGGCCAGCAGCTTCGTTCACTTGATGAGCTCGTATCTGTTGAGCTATATAATCATCGAGCGCAGCTTTCGAGATTATTTCCACCTCTGCAGCTGAAGAGGCCGGAAGAGGGTTTGATTTCTCTCCTCTATCGTCTTCAATTATTACTGGAGGATCTTCGGCTGGGTGGTCTGGTTGGATCATCATGCCCACCATATCTTGGAACAATAGCGCCATTTGTTTTATATTGGCCGCTTGTTCCGCGGTCTCTTTGTCTTTCCTTTCGAGCATTCTTCGGAGGAACTCAGCGTCGGTTTCCTGTTCCTGGCGCTGCTCCGACGACGTCTCCGGGCTTTATTTCGGCCCAGTAAGCGCGGCCATCTTCGTTAGCATCTCCTGGAGCTTTTGCTGTTGCTCCTGAGCCTTTGTCACAGACCGAGCGAGCGGTCGGTGACCCATGGAGATACAGCTATCCTCTTTTCTGGAAGCCATATAAACAGTATGCACCACCATGCCCCCAGACTTGGAGCGTCTGGGTTCAGTTCCCTTGAGATTCGTCGCAGGTATAGGGATTTTCTCCGCCCTTCTCTTTTTATGGACGATTGAAGTTGAGGGGGCTGTTGATGTAGGCACCCGTGCAGGCGACACCTTTCATGGCGTGGCGGAAGGATGGTCCTCCTTTTGCCGAATCTTTATTTTCTTCTTTCGGCAGGAGTAGTCCTTATCGATTACGGAGTCTTGGACTCTCCTCCAGACCTTATGAATTTTGGAGGACAGCCGCTGAGAAGGCTGCTCCAGCTCCGCCTTTGTAACATTTTCAACAGGTGAAGGAGACCTTTTTAATACAGAAATTGGAGAATTCTTGCGCACCCTCCTGAGCGGTTCAAAGCTGTTCCTAGTTAGAACAGCAGTATCGATTTCCACCGTTGGAGCCGGCGGAGTCAGTCCAGAAGGGGAACTGCCCTCGGCTTTCCTCACTCGGCGCCAGTAGCGACGTCGAGCGTGTCTTGCAGATGGGATCACTTCCGTTGTCGGGGTAGCTGCATCGTGCTTCATGCTTTGATGAGAAACTGTTGTTGGTGTCAGGCTGTCAAAGACTGACGTCCGTTGAGAGGGGATGTCCAACCTGTCAAAGGCAGACTTTCGAGCAGGGTTAGTAGCCTTGGTGACTTCGCCTGGAATGGGAGTTGGAACGGCCAGTTTCGTGAAGACCGACCCCATAGTAAGAGAAGTCTCTCTGATGACTTCATTTACTGGAGTAGAGATGGCTATCCATTTCGGGATAACCGCTTCAGGTATTGCGGGCTTCTTCATGGGCCCATTGGAGTTTCGGCCCAGTCTATTAAAGACCGAGGCATTGAATTTGGGCGACCCGTTGAGAGGGGCCGCGGTAGTGGTGAGTCGATCAAAGACCGACTTCTTTGGAGCCTCCTACGTTGGCATTGGAGCGTTGAAGCTCATTGGCGGGAGCATGGTCCCAAAGAACAACCCAGTGGTGGCTTGTTTCACCTGCTCCATTGGCATGGCAAAGATGGAGGCCGTTTAGGGCCCATAGGTCACTCCTTCGGCGAGGACGGAGTGAGAGTTGCTGTTGCAGCTGGTGCAGTTGGAAGCCATTTTCTCTTCTGCACGGAGCAAGACACCAAATCTTGGTACCTCGAATCCAGGGGTAACCATATTAAACCGCGATTTGTTCACGAACATGACACACGAAGTGTGGAGTGGAAAGAGGAACAGGTCCCAACGGGCATGCCAGAATCTGTTCTCTGTCGAAAGACGCGACCGGGACGTTGGGACGTCCGGCCTGAATTTTAGGGGCAGATGCTATTTGGTTTTATCTGTCCACCTCTCCAAAGATACCAAGTTGATTTATGGCACCGTATATTGGAGGTTTAGACAGATCCGGCCGTTGTAGCAGACTTCGTCAGATTCCCCCTCATTTATGAAGGTTTTTGATTGTGGGGACGCTCTTCCTTGCAGGCGCAAGCCCCTTCAGTTAATTACGCTACCGTATAGCGGTAACCACTTTCTCCTTCTCCAGATGGTCATTTCGTGTCGTGTGTGTTTATTTTATTTTCGGTTGCCCATGGATCGTATACGGGGACTAATTTATGTTGTCGCCCGTAAAGCGTAGATTAGTCCAAATCCGTATTTTTTTAGATTTGGGTTTGGGTTAGTTTAAGGATCGTTAATCTTGTTTTAGATTAAGATCAACTCAAACGTTTGTTGAGGATACGTTAGTATAATCTTAGACCAAGATCTACTCAACAGGATTTTGGGATCATTTAGATCCGACGAAAGAGTGTTTGGACTCTATCGTTTTAGTTTAAGGATGTTGCGGTCTATTGGGTTTAAGGACATCGTAGTCCATGAAGTTAAAAGACATCATAGTCTGTGTTAAAAGATATCATAGTCTAGTTTAAAGACATCATAGTCTAGTTTAAAGACATCGTAGTCTGTGGGGTTTAGTTTAGGGACGTTGCAGTCCATTGGGTTTAAGGACATCATAGTCCATGAGTTTAAGGACCTCATAGTCTATAGAGTTTAGTTTAGGGACATTGCGGTCCATTGGGTTTAAGGACACCATAGTCCATGAGTTTAAGAGCCTCATAGTCAATAGAGTTTAGTTTAGGGACATTACGGTCCATTAGGGTTTAAGGACATCGTAGTCCATGAGTTTAAGGACCTTATAGTCCAGTTTAAAGACATCGTAGTCTATGGGGTTTAAAGACATCATAGTCTGTAAGGTTTCTGGTTGTCGGGACTCGCCACCTCTCTGAAGAAGTTGAAGAATTACAACGACACATATCAGAGGTGTGAAGAGATGTACCCTTGAACCAATGTTGGTTGGGAGATCTGTAGTCAGGGTTTTGGACTAAGACCAATTAAAGAGATTGTGAGCACATGGGCTCAGTTAATCTGAATTGAGGACTTATGACCAACTTGGACTCAGTTCACTCAGATTTGAACATTTGCTTGGGCTCAGTCCCTTTTGGTTCAATAATGCTGAGCATTAATTTGGATTCTGACACCTCTCTTTCTTTTGTTTTTTATTGGGTGTTGAACACTTTTTACGGCCCAGGGCGCTTTATGTAAAAAATACATTGTGTTCCCTCAGCGCACACGTGGGGAGCACGTGGTGTGCTTGGCGCTGAGCGCTAGACCTGGAGCGCTAAGACGCTTCTTATGAAACAGCGCACACGTGAGGAGCACGTGGAGCGCTTGGCTTTGATCGCCAAACTAGGAGCGCTGAGGCGCTTCTTATGAAATAGTGCACACGTGAGGAGCACGTGGTGCACTTGGCACTGAGCGCCAGTCAATGAATGTAGAGCGCTCTTATAAAATAGCGCCCACGTGAGAAGCACGTGGAGCGCTTGGCGCTGATCGCCAAACTTGGAGCGCTGATGCGCTCCTTTTAAAATAGCGCTTGGAGTGCTGGGCGTTGAGCGCCAGACTTGGGGCGCTAAAGCGCTTTTTTTTATAAATTGGAGCGCTAAGGTTTTTCTTTGGTTGTTCTGATTAACTTTGTGCTCTGAGAATTAAATTCTCGTTCATAAGAGACTTTATCTCAAAGATCTAAGAACTAAGTTCTTCTTTTTTCGAATGAGATGCTGTGCTCTCTTTGTTTTTATAAAAAAAACTTGTCTTATGGATCGTGATCTAGAAAAAGAAATGAGTTCTTATGATGTGAGAGTTAAACTCTCAAAAGTCGAAGAGATGTTATGATCTCACTTATTATCATTTACCTTGAAGAAAATTTCTTCTTCTTAGAACTTGCTCTTCTTTTTTTTTCCTGAGAACTTGAAGTTTATTGGGGGTTCCTCTCTGCTAATGATCTTGATGATCTCCTCTTTTCTTGGAAAGAAGGATCATTGGTCGTTGGGACCCACCACCTCTCCGACGACACTGGGAGATTACAACGCCATATATCGAAGGTGTGGAGAGATGTACCCTTTGAACCATGTCCCACTCATCAGATCATGGGGGAAGAACAGGCTGGAGCTTAAGCTCCTCGCTGCTGAAAAAGGCTTCTTTGCGTTCGCGCACGTACGTCGCACGTGTTGGACGCATGTGCGTCGCACGTGTTAGGCGCACATGTTTGTACGCAGTGCATATGGAGCTTGCGCATATGCGCATTATGGGGGGCAGCTATGGCCCTAACTTGGAGAACTAAGCTCCTTTGATGATTGAATCCTCGCATGTGGTGCGCATGGCGCTTACGCATATGCGCATTATTGGGGGGGAGGGGCAGTTATGGCCCTAACTTGGAGCACTAAACTCCTTTGAGGATTGAATCCTCGCACATGGTTACATAACGGGCGCACGTGCGTTGCACGTAGTGCGCATGGCGCTTACGCATATGCGCATTGTAGGGGGCAGCTATGGCCCTAATTTGGAGCACTAAGCTTCTATGGAGAACTAAGCTTATTTATATGAGAGTGGTAGAGAAGAGATCTCTCTTTTTCCCGATGTGGAACTAAAAATGTATCCCCATGTAGTAGAGCATTACTTAGATTCCACGTGCATAGCACATTTGCTCATAACTTTTGATCCCAGATGAATTATGAGGCCCATAATATATCAAATTGAAGGATTTTTTGAGACGTTTTCGATACCATCAGAATTTAGCTGGTTCTCATTCGGTATTTTGTCAAAATACAGGCCGAAAAATACTGCTTTGCATTTTCTTAAGCGTATCGCTGCCATTTGATACCTTAGGTTCTTTTGCGCAGAAAATTTTGGCGGGAACAGAATCCTTAATAGGAAAATTGAAGATATATGAAATGCAACTAGGTGATCTAAAGTAAAAGCAAGAGAAGGACTCTCAAAGGAAAAATATCGAGCTTAAGGCTTCTATCGGTAAGTCAAAGCCTAAGAAAATATCTAATGATGAAGAAAGCGACGATGAAGAAATGGCTAACATTGCTAGATACTTCAGGAAGTATTTGAAGTCCACAAAATTCCCTCAGAATAAAGTTACGTATAAATCTAATAAATTTTTTAACTCTAATAAAACTTTTCGCTGATCTGAATGCAATAAGGAAGGTCATTTAAAGTTGGAGTGTCCTACGATCAATAAGGATAAGTGGAAGTCAAAGAAGAAATCGGAAAATCGTTCATTTCAAGAAATTTGGAATGATACTGATTCCAGTGACTCAGAAGCCGAAGAAGTCCCTAACATGTGCTTCATGGAACACGAAGATGAGGTAATCGTTGATGACTATGATTTAGAATCTTTTAGTAAAAAGGATTTAATAGATATTTTTCATTATCTTAAGGATAATTATGATAAGTTTAATACTAAGTATAAAACATTAAAATCAAATTTATCTTTTAAAGATAATTTAGAAATATCAACTCAAAATAAATTAAATGAAATTAAATTAGAAAACGAAAAGTTAAAATCCGTAACTTCAACTAATGATGAGTTAATTAAAACTAATAATACGTTAAATTTTGAAATTCTCGACTTAAAAAGAAAAGTTGACTTAAATGATAAAATAATTTTAAAATTTACTAAAAGTAAAAATAATTTAGACGTAATATTAGGACAATCAATTAAATACTGTAAGAAAGAAGATATTGGGTATGATAAATATTCTGAATTAGTCCTTAAAACTAAACCATTTAGAAATAAATACTATTATAGATATGGAAATAAATATGGTAATTCTATGTGTAACTACTGTTGCACGATAGGACACATATCACAATATTGTATAATGAAAAATAACTTAACTTACAAATATTATTTTACTCCAAAGACAGACCCAAATGAATGACGTATGATATGGGTTCTAAAGATTACACTTTCTTCTTCCTGCTTTGTAGGACCTCCAAAGACGTAGCAGCCGTTGGATCCTTGATAGTGGATACTCGAGGCACATGAATGGAAATATTCAAATCTTCAACGCTATTAAGAAAAAAAATGACAATGTCACTTTTGGAGGTAATGAATACGGTAATAATTAGAAAATATTTAAATAAAACCCCATATGAATTATTTTGTGGTAAAACACTCGCATAAAATATTTTAAAGATTATGGTTGTAAATACTATATACCAAATACTTTAGATAACCTATGAAAGATTGATTCAAAATATGATGAGGGAATATTTGTTGGTTATTTTATGACTAGCAAAGTCTATCACGTTTATAATAAACGAATTTTAACCATTCAAGAAAGCATGCATGTTCAATTTGATGAGAATAACTCTTTAAATCCCATAGATGATGATGACTCTATCTTGTCAAAAAACTTAGATGATTCATCAATAAACAATGATGTTGAAACCAATCAAATGGAACAACAAGAGCAAGTTATTGATACTGCTCTTCTAAAAGATTGGCAATTCAATAAAGATCACCCTAAGAATTTAATAAAAGGAAATATAGATAAAAGAGTAGTTACTAGGTCATCAACATTTAATTTATGCATCAATTCAGCCTTTATCTCGGTTATAGAACCGAAGAACTTTAAAGAAGCTGAAAATGATGAGTACTGAATATAAACAATCTAAGATGAGTTAAATCAGTTTGAAAGAAATAATATTTGGAAATTAGTTCCAAAACCGAAGATAGACCAATAATTGGTACTAAGTAGGTTTTTAGAAACAAGTTAGATTAGCCAAGGAATATAGTAAGAAATAAAGCATGATTAGTTGCTCAAGATTATAATCAAGTCGAAGAAATTGATTATGAAGAAACTTACGCACCCGTTACTAGACTTGAGTCTATAAAGATACTTTTAGCCTACGCTTGTTTCAAAAACTTTAACTTCTTTCAAATGGACGTCACATTGTTGAATGGTAGAATAGAAAAAGTATATGTAGTACAACCACCAGGATTTGAAAATCATAAACATCCTGAATACGTTTAAACTAGAAAATGCTTTGTACGGTCTCAAACAAGCCCCTGAAGCTTAGTATGAGAGATTAAATACATTCTTAATAAAAATAAGATATATAAACAATATTGTTGACAAAACCTTATTTACAAAAATATATGAAAATGATATTATAGTATTTCAGATTTATATTGATAATATCATATTTGGTTTTACTAATGAGCAGTTCTGCCAAGAATTCTCAAAGTCTATGCAAGATGAGTTTGAGATGAGTATTATGGGAGAATTAAATTTTTTCCTCGAACTTCAAATCAAACAAAGTCAAGAAGGACTATTCATCACTCAAACCAAGTACACTAGGGAACTTCTCAAGAAGTTCGGTTTAAAGAATGCAAAAACTTATGAAACGACAACTAAACTCACCAAGGATGAACCTGGAAAGGCGGTAGATATACGGATCTATCGAGATATGATTGGTAGTTTGTTATATTTAATTGCAAGTACACCTGATATCATGTATAGCATGTGTCTATATGCTAGATTCCAAGCAGATCCTAGAGAGTCTCATTTAGTAGCTGTTAAAAGAATCTTTCGATATCGTAAGGGCACGATCAATCTAGTATTATGGTATCCAAAGAATAATGTGTTCCACTTAACAAGTTATTCAGATGCTGACTATACTGGAAGTAAAAAGGATAGAAAGATTATTAACGACACGTGTAATTTTTTAGGTAATCGCCTTGTCTCTTGAAATTCCAAGAAATAAGTATCAGCAGTTTTGTCTACTACTAAAGCAGAGTATATTTCCGCTGGCGCTTACCGTGCTTAGAGTTTATGAATAAAATATACTTTAGAAAACTATAAGGAAATAGTCTCTAAAAATCCAATATTTTGTGACAACACTAGCAATATCTAAATGACCAAGAATGCTGACCAACATTCTAGAACCGAACACATTGATATTAGATATCATTTTCTACGAGATCATTATCATAAAAATGATATAGTTCTTGAATATATACTGACTAAATTACAGTTGGCTGGTATATTCATAAAACCTTTAGATAGAACTCGTGTTGCTAAAATAAAGGGTGAACTCAATATACTTGAATTAGAAACCTAAAACACTAAAATTCTTCACTAACAAAATTTTAGGAAATTAAATTAAAACCCCAAGTCTCATAGGCCTTGGATATCTCTATAAACGTCCATCTAGACGTCCTTATAGACATCTGATGTTCAAACTAAACAGCAGTTTTTGTTAACCACCATATCGGTTTTTGAAATTTTTCAAATTTCAAAAACTTTTGAACGTTTTATAAACTGATCATTTGGTTTTTAAAATTTCCTCCTTCAGTTTTTCCCTTCCTCTATAAATGAAAGTGAATCCATCCTTTTTAATTCACTTGTTCATTATCCAATTTCATAAAAAACCTACACAATGTCTAAAAGGACAATATCAACTAGGAACACCCCCATCATTGAGAAAGGCACTCCGTCTTCAAAGAGATAAGGTGTCAATATTAAAGAAGAGCATATCTCTCCTATTCACTTAACTCCAAATCCTTCAAGGATCATGCCATTCAATCTGCCTCATTCTCCATCTACTGAAGAGAATCCATCAGAGGATCAGTCAGAAGAACCCTTCGAGGAGTTTACCTTTTCTCCTCCTCCGGCAGAAAAGATCCCTACAGAAAACTCCCCTCCTACTAATTCAGTTAATCAAGGACCACCACAAATGGTCCTTCAGAGAATCGGTATTATGTTGACCCTACCGGATATGGAACCAGGAAGGATGATCCTTTTTTATGTTTATCCCCTGCTGATCAACGTTTCATGTTCTTCACTTGTTGTGAAGTTAATGAAACTCATATCCAGATTTATGATAGGGTCAAATGGGAGTTTATTAAGGAACGGGAAAGGAAAACGACGGAGTTCTAGAAGCATCTCTCACTCTTCTTGGAATCCGATCGTTCTAGACATGTATCGTAGGGTGTCTTTAGTTTACATTTGTTTGTTTTAGTTTGTGTTTAAATATATTGTAAGTCATTTCTGTATTTTTTTATTTGTTTGATTGTATCGTTATCATGTAACGCTTATTTTATTAATGTTAAGTTCTTTTAGTCTATTAATCTATCCTTATATGAATATTCTCTAAATTAACTCTAGTAAAATATCCTGAACTTAAATTAAAATCCATAAAAACCATCCAAACTTCTAAAACTCTGCAAATCTAGAAAGAGTTGCAAGGATGCCTCAATAGACGTCCATTATGACGTCTATTGACTCATGGACGTCCCCGTAGACATCCATCCGTTGATTCCTCAATAGCCATGACACTTCCAGTGAAATGTCGTGACCGTTTGATTGGATGTCCTTTCATCTAGGACGTCATTCCTCACTTATAAATTCTATTTCTTTCACTAAACCTTCTCATCTTCACTTCATTTTTCTTTCTTCATCTACCAAATCAACCCCAAACCCTAGTTCTCCCTAAATTTCTACAACAATGGTGAGAACTAAAAATTTTGAAACTGGAGAATCTTTGACATCAAAACGTCGTAGACATGCTCCTCCACATCCTTCTCAACCCGTTGAAGAATTGGGATATGAAAGTGAGGATGAAGAAGATGAAACTTATGTTCAAGAGATCGAAGATCAAGAAGAAGAAGAATAAGAAGTAGAAGAAGAGGTCGTTTTTTGCTTCATCAACGACAAAGCTAATAAGTTGTATGATTGTCTTGTCAAGAAGAAGATAGTCACCAGTTCGTGTGTTCGTTTGAATGAAATAGAAAATTTCAATCTCACTCCTCTCCTTTAATTCCAAGGTTGGATAAATTTTCTAACTCTTGATTGTCCCATGCATCAAAATTTTGTTTATCTTTTCTATGCTAATCTTGTTAGAAATCAAGAAGATGTTACCATCCTCAAAACCCGGCTTAAAAAACGATCAATTATCATTTCACCTGCATCTCTCGTTAGGATACTTAAAGTTCCTAACAAAGGTGTGGATATATACAAACAAACCCTTTTAACCTTTCCACAGTATTCCATTAAAGTCACCGAGGAGGATGTCTCAAGACTCCTTCACGATGGTTAATACCCTCACTTGTATAATGACCCTTACTCTCAAACCCTTGTCCCACAAGCTCGTGTTTTGGCCTAATTACTAGGTCATACCATTTACCCTAAATCCGGTGGTCGAGATCGTGTGACATCCACACATAAGTTGTTAACTTATTGTGTCTTGGCTCGCATTCCCATTAATCTTATTTTATTCCTTATCAATACGATTTGGAATTTTCCTATCTCTACCTCCAATCTTTATTATGACAAAGTGATTAATAAAATCATTGAAGATACCGGTATTGATCCCTCTATGGACATCTCCATTCAAAATCCCGACAAGCACTTCAGTCACATAATATCCGTCTTATGCACCTCGACAATTATTACGAACCACCACCTCCACAAGAACACCATTCTCCTCCACCAGCACCTGACATTCCCAAAATTCCACAACATCTCTATGATTTTCAAGACTTCGAAAATCATATGTTTCAACACATGACCAATCTTCATCTCGAAACCCGTCAAATCATGAATACTGGTTTTGCCAATGTCAACTACAGACCCAATGAAACAAACGCTCGCATTGACTATCATTTTGACTACATATATGCCGATTAGTGAAATTTATTGCATATTTTTCTAACATATTTATCATTTTATTGTCATATATTATACTGTTCCAGATATCTTTTATGAATTATTAAAGATAACGGGGCTTGGATGCAAAAGAATGGAAAATTATGCTAAAATGTGGATTATGTGCATACAATGGAGACTTAAACGAGTTATTTAGAAAATCAAAAGACAATTTGTAAATTTGGAACAAATTTGGGAATATTATTGCAAATCAGCAAAGGTTACAACAAATAAAGGTGAATCAATCATCACAACAATAAATCAGTTGGAGAAACCAAATCAAATCAAAAGAAACAAATCAACATGCCAAATTTGGGAACAATTCGGCAATCTACGCAACTGCAGAAATACAGCGAGATATGCAAGATTTTATGTGCTTAGAAATCATCTAAATTGACGAGGAAAACAAGGAAAAAATCGGAGCCATGAAGACACCATGGGACCACGGATGTGCAGCCAATTTAGGCGAGGTGGCGAAGGAAACGCGGTCACTTGGTAGCCATTCAATCTCAATTTTCGTTGGCTTAATCGTATTTTCACATACATCCTTATGAGCCATATAGTTTCATATTTCGAAGCTTTTGAATATACCGAATCAGCATCCAATAGAGCAATTAGATTTGATTGATACGAAAAAGTGTTTTTGTAGAATAACCGCAATCAATAACGGTGTCGCGTGTAGCTAGACCGAGATGAGTACGGGTCGTCCTCAGGGAAACGTTGAATCTTTTACTCTTACTTTAGATGTGATGAAAAATAGAGGAGGAATAAAGAGTTTTGTTAAAAGTTTCTAGATCTACTTTAAGCAAGAATGCAAATATATAGATCTAGATTATTTTAGAAATGTGGTTAAATAAGGGGGTTTGTAGGGTTCGTTAGGATTTAGTAGTCATGGACGATTAATTAAAAGTTACCCTTTTTATCCTTTAATAAATTTAAGACTAGAACGACGGTGATGCGTGTAGATTAGGGTTTCTGGAGGGAAAAGGAATCCCACTCTTAACCCTTATCTCGACACGGAACTCCGTTCATATCTAGCCTTTACCAAAACAATCATTAATCTAATCTCTAATCGCGGTCGGAACTAACAAAGAATTGTTAGCGCGCCCGATTAGGATGTTAATGATTCTTTTGATAAAGTTCATAAACTTTATAGGACTTAAAAAGGGTTTATGGATGTTCATCATCCATTAGCCCACCCTAATCCTACGAACCCTAACAAGCGGAGAATTACTCACGCATGTTGGGAGAAAAAGAGATGGAAAGAAATTGCATAATTAAACTACGAAGAAACAGAATAAGAAAAAGAAAGCTACCTTTATTAATCAACAAAATTCATTACACTTGAATCCTTAGAAAATGATTACAAATCTAGTTGCTTCTCGATCTTTTCTAAGGAGGTAGAGGAACAGTTGATGATCAGCCTGGATGCGTGAGCATCTGGGACTTCGTGATCTTGTCGGCTTGATCAATTTTCCAAGAGGATCTTGGTCTTTATTTATAGTCCCAAAGCCAGAAATCATGCTTCCAAATTAGGAAAGTAACTGTAAAGAATCTCCCAAAAATTTTGCATCTTCTAATTCCCTTACCCTGCGGTGGATCCGCGGCCAACAGGGGGGTTTGGTCGCGGATCCGCGGCCAAGGGTGGAGATCAAATCATCAAATTTCTGTGGGCAGCTCCTTGTGACATGTGGCAATCCTTGGAACCTTCAGAATTTGGAAATCTTTTCTTTTCTTCTGCCAGAATTGATTTCTTACTTTTGATTTCTTAATCAGGCAGGTTAGCTTTAACAACTTGATTTCCTTGATTTAAGACCTGAAAATTCTGCACAACAATCTTAAATAATATTCAGTAGACTTAGTTCTACTAGGATCAGGTCAATAATATTATATACATTTTCCTACCAAATACTAATTATAATATATCAACACATGGAAAATAGTATTTTTACACATAGACCCTCATATGTATGATATATTATAATAAAGACCTTTTAAAATATGGAAATGGTAGGAAAAATGTAATAACAAATGTGCAGTTTTATCAACTGAACAAATACCCCCAAACTTATCTTTGATCGTCCCGAGCAAACTAGTTTATTCAAGAGAAGGAGAAAAAGAAAAGAGAAAACTAAGCACACTTTCGTAGGCAAACATGATTGCACTGAGCACGTGCAACAAGCCGTTAAACCTCTAGGTGTCCCTAATAGGAGGAGTGTTGTCTCCTGAGGGTTTTCAGCGGATTACACCCACAAAATTCTATAATAAAAGAGAGATGGTGAAATTTACATATAAAGATAAGAACCATAAAAGAAATACTTTGAAAATTTAGAGTTTCCAACTACATTAGCTTTTCAGTTGTCATGAGTCCTATCTTAATAGTCATGAAAAAATGTTAGAAATCACATCATCCCTCAATAAAACATCGTCTTTATTTTTCATTCCTATCTTTCATCCAAACATCGATCATATACCCCTACGT
Source organism: Agapanthus africanus (assembly GCA_030015575.1). Taxonomy (NCBI): domain Eukaryota; kingdom Viridiplantae; phylum Streptophyta; class Magnoliopsida; order Asparagales; family Amaryllidaceae; genus Agapanthus; species Agapanthus africanus. Next base: position 743,235,203 of record CM057341.1, read on the forward strand.
GTGTGAAATGGACATCCCTACACTCGGAGAATTCAATTCAAGCTACATACTCTTGTCCATCTACCCCAGTACTTTTTAACTTGATGAATATTTAGATTTGCTCACACATTTTCATGCGACCGTTAATACTTCTTGAGGTACTAACCGACCGATTACTCATGTGCTGGCTGATTAGGTGATAATATTTTCCTCGTCTTGCACCACCTAAGACTTAGCAGTGACTCCCAGACCAGTTGGCCTTAGGGCACTAGGTGAAGAGGCACTCTCGCTATATTTTTTTATTGCTGCCTTGGCGATAACAAAACCAGTGTTCACCATTTTTATATTTTCTTCTCACCATTTTTATATTTTCTTCATTTTTTTCTTCATACTTTGGCTTTTAGACAAGAGCATTTCAAGGTATCCTCTACTATCCCGAGTTTCAAGACGTGTGTAAGTGCATATAGTAGGGTATCAACATTCAAATGTTTGTCTTCCAGAATAGAAACTATTTTTCAGACTTATTTTTATCCTCAGATTAGTGACTTCCTTCATCTCACTAACCTTTGGGACAACGGCTCATAACTACTTATTACCAGTTCATTTAAGAAAACTTCTAATTTTCTTGGTTTTCTTAAACTATTCCTATCTTTCATATATAATTTTTCACTTTCTATTCTTTTATTATCAAAAAAATTTTTGTGCTTATATATAGTATAATGCAAAGTATGCATAAATAAGCACAAACCTCCCCCAAACTTGTTTTCAACAGTGTCCTCACTGTTGCTATCTGCTGGATCACAAAAACCTGTAAGCATGGGAGGAAATTATTAATGGGGGCAAGAATATATGAAAATGAAAATCCTCCCCCAAACTTATTTTTGGCTTACAAATTTGAGGACAAAAGTTATGTTCAAGAGCCAAAAATATACCCTCCCTCAAACACGAGTTAGACAATACGAAGCATTTTAAGAGGGGGTGAGTCATTTGGTCAAAGTAAGACTTTACAAAGACCAAAAGTTAACACCAACCATTCAAAGATTTTATCAGTATAGCATATAGGTTGGTGGGAGAATGTGTTGTATCGAGTCAAGAAAAAATGGGGAAGGGATAAAAGGTGGTCTGGAAAGGGTTTGAAATTAGAGAAAAGAAAGAATGGGGATGAATGTGAATGATTAGGAAGAAGGAATGGTGATGGTTCAACCTCTATAGGTGGAGATTGATCAATCACAAAATCCGTATTATTCAAAAATTCAAGTTCGTCAGCAAAAAGTTCTTCAAAACTTTTATCAATGGTGTGATTGAACATTTTGCTGTCAAAGAGTTTTGTGCCAGAATTTATCCTACTTGATTCATAAAAAATCATTGAGGTAGAGGACTCGAAAAACTCATCTACCTCATTTTCAAAAATATCCAAATCAAGTTGAATTTCTGGTATTATTGAACTTGAATTAACGGATTGTGATTCATCAAAACTCACTGAAACTATAGGAACATAAGAAGAACTGGAGAAAGTAGAAGGTGAAATGGGTACACAAATTAGTGTGTCGAGTGTTGCTGAACCAGATGTGGAAGATGGAGGCTGTATTTTGGTCAGATCTTCGGGTATACCATTATCATCAACTTCAAGACATATTTGGGGTTCGGGAAAAATTAAAGGCTCAAGATGATGACCACAAGGAAGTGAAAGGATTTGATGAATTGGTGGGACAATATCATCCAAAACTTCGGGTTCATCAATCAATATATCCCCAACGTCAATCACCTCATTCAAGTGAAGGTTATAATTCTCAAACACCTCATCAAAAGTATGGTTTTCAATCAGTTTTGGTTCAAGAGTGGAGGTGTAGAGATCACAAGGGTTGGGTATGGTTTCACTTGAAATGGACCCTTCATAGTCGGGTAAATCAAACAGTACAAAGTCAAACAACTTATCAGTCATTCTATTTGGTGTACTTGATGAATCTATGAAACTGGAGTTGTGGATTTTAGTTTGGAAAGGGGAGGTTTGATTAGGAAGGGTGTACAGTTCTGTCTTACTACCCAAATCCTTCCTAATTTGGTTCGACAGTTCCAGAAATTTTTCTAATGTCTGCTCCAGACTAGTCTTGGGTTGATAAGGGGTTTCAGTATAAGATTGAAATTCCTGTGGATAATTAAAACTCCCAAATGACTGATTAGAAGAACTGTCTAGAGAAGGTGGAAAAGTCGGATTGGATTGATAGGAATAGAATGGTTGCGGAACTTGGGTAGGAGTAGGATCAATATTATGATAAGAAGAATATTGATATGGGTTGGTTGGTTAGCTATTTTCAACAGTCATCTTATATGGCACAAACCGCATATCAAACTCTTCTCTGGACAGTGGTGGTGATGGTTGATATTGGTCTGGATTGAAACTTTGGCCTCTAGACCTAGCTATGTGCTTAGCAATGGACATTCTTCTAGGAGCTTCCTCACTCTGGGTATCAACTGAAACAGGTGTAGGATTAGGATACGGTTGATAAGACCAAGACTGAGGTGGCCAACTGTTTCTTCCTGCTTGTTCTATATGATCTCTTAAGGACATGGAAGAGCCAGACGGTATACCGAAGGGATTTCGAAAACAAGAGATATCTGGTTGTGGACAGCAAAGCTCGGCAAGTGTTCTTCTGTTTAGGTCACCCATTATAAGAAGAGAAGAAGGGGGAAGGGGTAAAAATGGGAGAAAATAATTGGTTTGTTTTGAAAAATGACGGATTTAGACAAATCACATAAAAATGCACAAACAACCCTAGAACTGTGGTTACCTAGGTCCAGTCTCTAGACCGCTCCTAGACTTCCAAAGGACAAGCCGTAGGATCAATCCTCTACCGCCTCCGTACTACCCTTGTAGCTAGGTAAGTGCCAGGTAAGTGGGAAGGAACCACAGTAGTGGGCCTAATTAAAAACCACTAGCCTTTGACACACTTGTCTAGACACTACAAAAGTAATGCGGATAAGCGATAGATTACCCACGACCTTCCTCTGTCCTTAATGAGCGCGATAGTCCTTAGAGTCTGGTCTAGATATTTTTTAAATTAATGAAAGGTTGATGCAGATGCTCGGTTTGTGATTTGTAGGGCTTAGGAAGGGTGATGAAATCCCACCTAATCTGGATTTTGGTCTTGCCCCTTAAAAATCCGTATTAAAATATGTAAAAACAAACCGCAAAACAAAACTTTGCAAAAAGATTTTTGAGCGGCGAATATTTTGCAAAGAATCCTGCAGAAAATAGATTTTATTGGATTTGAGAGGAGAGAGGAGTTAAGAAAGATACCAGAGAAGTGTGAAACCCTAGATCTCCTGTTTCCTCAAGTCCGTGACTCCAGATTCCCTCGCAAAATTCACACACAAATCGTTAAATATGCAATTTGCAGTTTTGTTTTAATAATGATATGAATCGTCTAAGAATTCAACACAAATAGCAAGAATAAAAAATTACGCACGTTTCTCCGGCAACGGCGCCATTTGATTGATACGAAAAAGTGTTTTTGTAGAATAACCGCAATCAATAACGGTATCGCGTGTAGCTAGACCGAGATGAGTACGGGTCGTCCTCAGAGAAACATTGAATCTTTTACTCTTACTTTAGATGTGTTGAAAAAGAGAGGAGGAATAAAGAGTTTTGTGAAAAGTTTCTAGATCTACTTTAAGCAAGAATGCAAATATATAGATCTAGATTATTTTAGAAATGTAGTTAAATAAGAGGGCTTGTAAGGTTCGTTAGGATTTAGTAGTCATGGACGATTAATTAAAAGTTACCCTTTTATCCTTTAATAGATTTAAGACTAGAACGACGGTGATGCGTGCAGATTAGGGTTTTTGGAGGGAAAAAGAATCCCACTCTTAACCCTTATCTCGACACGGAACTCCGTTCATATCTAGCCTTTACCAAAACAATTATTAATCTAATTTCTAATCGCGGTCAGAACTAACAAAGAATTGTTAGCGCGCCCGATTAGGATGTTAATGATTCTTTTGATAAAGTTCATAAACTTTATAGGACTTAAAAAGGGTTTAGAGATGTTCATCATCCATTAGCCTACCCTAATCCTACGAACCCTAACAAGCGGAGAATTACTCGCGCATGTTGGGAGAAAAAGAGATGGAAAGAAATTGCATAATTAAACTACGAAGAAACAGAATAAGAAAAAGAAAGCTACCTTTATTAATCAACAAAATTCATTACACTTGAATCCTTAGAAAATGATTACTAATCTAGTTGCTTCTCGATCTTTTCTAAGGAGGTAGACGAACAGATAGCATACTATCATATCGAGCAAGAAAGTCATCTCTATATATGTCCAAGCATCCAATATAATATACATCATCTGTACAATACTGGCATCTAGGGCATACATACAACTAACAATCTCCCACTTGCACTAGGGCCAACTGCTGTAGTATCGCATACCGAGCATCCCGAAGAGTCTCTCAAACTGTATCTGGGAAATGGCCTTCATGAGTGGATCCGCCGTGTTGTTCTTCGTGTCAACTCTCCTGACCTCGATCTCCCGGCGATCAACTATCTTCCGGATCAGGTGATACCGCCTTAGAATATTCCTGGATCGCTGATGGGACCTGGGTTCCTTGGCCAAAGCCACCGCTCCATTGTTATCGCAATACAAAGGTATTGGATGCTCAATGGATGGAACCACTCCAAGTTCAGTAATGAACTTCTTAACCCAGACAGCCTCTTTGGCAGCATCGTTGGCAGCGATGTATTCAGCCTCCATCGTCGAGTCTGCCACGGTTTCCTGCTTGGAACTCTTCCAGCTAACCGCCCCTCCGTAAAGGGTAAAGACAAAGCCCGACCGCGACTTAGAGTCGTCCTTATCACTCTGGAAGCTCGAATCGGTAAAGGACTCCACTTGGAGTTCTCCATTACCATACACCAAGAGCATCTCTTTAGTCCTTCGTAAGTACTTGGGAATGCTCTTCACAGCTGTCCAGTGACTCTCTCCAGGATCAGCTTGATACCTGCTCACTACACTTAGTGAGTATGCAACATCGGGTCTGGTACATAGCATTGCATACATGATAGAGCCTACAGCCGAAGCATAGGGTATCCCTTGCATGCGACCTCTCTCCAAATCAGTCCTGGGAGACATCTCTTTGGAGAGAGTGACTCCAGAGATCGTGGGCAAGTTCCCACGCTTGGATTCTTCCATACTAAACCTCTTTAGTATGGTGTCAATGTACCTGGATTGGGACAATCCCAGTATCCGTTTGGATCTATCTCTATAGATCCTGATCCCCAATATGCAGGAGGCATCACCAAGATCTTTCATCGAGAATCTTTGTGATAAGAAGAGCTTGACCGATTGCAGCATCGGAATATCATTTCCTATCAAGAGTATGTCATCTACGTACAATACGAGGAAGACAACCTTACTCCCTGCCACCTTCTTGTAAATACAAGGTTCATCTGGGTTTTTGACGAAATCAAACTCTTTGATAACGACATCAAAGCAGATGTTCCAACTCCGCGATGCTTGCTTTAATCCATAAATGGATTTAAGCAGCTTGCACACCTTGCCGCTGCTCCCACTGTCTACGAAGCCCTCTGGCTGAGTCATGTACACGCACTCTTCTAAATCACCGTTTAGAAGGGCGGTCTTAACATCCATATGCCAGATTTCGTAGTCATGATATGCAGCGATGGCAAGCATGATCCGGATGGATTTAAGCATAGCCACTGGAGAAAAGGTTTCGTCATAGTCCACACCTGGTCTTTGACAAAAACCCTTTGCTACAAGTCTAGCTTTGAAAGTCTCCACTTTTCCATCTACACCAAGTTTTTTCTTGAAGATCCACTGGCTCCCGATGGGTTTTACCCCTTCAGGAGCAACTTCCAAAGTCCATACTTTGTTGGTGTACATGGATTCCATCTCGGACCGCATAGCATCCAGCCATTTCACTGAGTCCCTACTCGTGATGGCCTGCTCGAAGCTAGTTGGGTCATCATCCTCCATGATGCAATCCTCGCTCCCACCATCCATGAGAAAACCGTAGTATCTCTCAGGTTGGCGAGGAACCCTACTAGATCGGCGGAGTGGCTGAGGTTCATTGGGAGCTACTGAATCCTCTGGTTCCACTAAATCTTCTGTTGTGTTTTGTTCAGCTGGAACCTCTTCCAGTTCTACCTCAGAGCCACTAATCTCTTTTGCAAGAAATTCCTTTTCTAAAAAGGTGGCATGTTGAGCAACAAATACTCTTTGTTCCTCACTGTGGTAGAAGATATACCCTCGCGAATGTTTGGGATATCCAACAAATTTACACAAAATAGACCTTGCCTCGAGTTTGTCCGGTTTTTGTCTTTTGACATAGGCCGGGCAACCCCATATCTTAATAAAATTAAGATATGGTCTCTTCCCTTCCCATATCTCATATGGTGTGGTAGGCACAGATTTGGTGGGAACCCTGTTCAGTAGGTATGCTGCTGTTTCCAGTGCATATCCCCAGAAGGAAACAGGTAACTCAGCTACACTCATCATAGAGCGCACCATATCTAATAGGGTGCGGTTTCTCCGCTCCGATACACCGTTGTGCTGTGGTGTATATGGAGGAGTTAGCTGAGAGAGAATCCCATTCTCTTTTAGGAAGTCCAGGAATTCAATGCTCAAGTATTCACCTCTTCGATCAGATCGTAGGATTTTAATACTTTTTCCGGTTTGGTTCTCGACTTCTTGTTTATATTCTCTAAATTTCTCAAAAGCTTCTGATTTGTGTTTCATCAGGAACACATATCTGAATCTAGAGAGATCGTCAGTGAATGTAATGAAGTACGAGGAACCATCCCTGGCATGTGTAGATATAGGACCGCATACATCACTATGTATCAGTCCTAAGAGTTCAGTAACTCTTTCTCCGTGTCCTTTAAACGGAGTTTTGGTCATCTTGCCTTTGAGACATGACTGGCAAGTGTCATAAGATGAAAATTCAAACGGATTCAAATATCCATCCTTATGCAACTTTGCCAGTCGTATCGCATTGATGTGACCCAGTCTACAATGCCACAAGAAGGATTCGTTCAGTTCTGAACTCTTCCTCTTGCGTGTGTTTGTTATGCTCAGAACTGTTGATTGGTTTAGAACATAAATGCCATTGCACAACGTGCCTGATCCAACCAACTTTTGGTTATGGAAAATGTTCATAACATTATCCTGTAATACAAAATTATATCCCTCTTTACTCAATAAAGAAACCGATATAATGTTGCATATCAGGTTCGGCATGTAATAGCATTCGTTCAGAACCAATGTATTACCTGTTGGTAATACAAGATGATATTCCCCGACAGTCTTAGCTGCAACAATTGCACCATTTCCAACTCTAATGTCTTTATCACCTTCTCCAAGTTTTCTACCTTTTCTAAGCCCATGTAACTGATTACATATATGGGATCCTGACCCGGTATCTAATACCCAGGACGTAGGGCAAATGGAGAAACAGTTCTCTGTAACGAACACACCCGAAGAAAATGCATCATCATGTACTTTCTTCATTCGGGTGGCATGGGAATCCAGGTATTCCCCTATATCCTGTTCAGTCCTATAACTCTTATAGGTAAGAACGGAACCAACGTTCCCCAGCACAGTATAACATGCGGGTTCGGTCAATACATCCATATTATTATCTTTATTAGGGCATGAAATGGTCGCTACCTGGAGAGAGAGAGAAGAAAACACTTTAGCGTAAGCTCGTGCAAGATCAGATTGGTTATTATCTTATCTAATCAGGATGGCTCCCACTGGTTTTTATCAAATCTTCCTTCAAACCCTAAAAGGAAAGACTAGCCGGGATTAATTACACACTATAAGTTCGCCAATCTTTCAGCCAGGCCAGTGTCGGTACTTTGAGGGAGGTCCCCCGTGCTTTCGCACGAACCTAATTACTGTAAACCTCGTTTTCCCAGAGGCGTAACCCCGTTGACACCTTTCTAGACACCTACTTGATCGGCTAATTGTAATGTGTAAAACTCTCCCAGGAGTAACTTTTACTCGCAGTGGGTATCGGGATCCAACTATCTCATAGAAGGTATGCAATCTCATTGCAAATTTCAACACTTGAAATTCCCGATAATATTTTGCCCCTAGCACCCTATGACCTTGACGGAGGTCAACAAACCATAGGCTACTAGTCAAGTTCAACCCGTCATTTCTTGATCGAATTAAACCCACCCGCACGACCCTTGACGGAGGTCAACAAGGCCGCACGACTACCCTAATCCAATCTGCATCTTATGCATAAGCAGATAAATATTAGTTAGCTACCGCACACTACGCCTTGACGGAGGTCAACAAACGTAGCACGAATACTAAATAGGACTTATCTGAAATGACGGAGGGCTACGACAGGTTTTTCTGAAAACCTATTGCGTAATGAACTTGATATCGTTGTAGAATCAAATGATTTTAAAAATGGAGTGCTTTTGAGGCTTTTCTAGTTTTGCTAAAGGAGTCACTCCCGGTGAAGGGATCGTCGGTCCTTTCCTCGTCGAATGAGGTACGGGATATATCATATATATCACTGTGCAAAGCAGAAACTATAGAAGCGATCAGAAACAAACCGAGTGTGTAGCATCTGTCAGTTATTGCTAAAGGAGTCACTCCCGGTGAAGGGATCTCGGTCCTTTCCTCATCGAATAAGGTGCAGGGTATATCATATATACCGCTATGCAAAGCAAGAACTGTAGCTACCTGTTTTGTTTAAAATTTGATTCTACAACATCTTAGGTTTCTTTTCTTTCATTAATCACATTAATGAAGTCCCATCATTTAAATACTTAAACATCACAGATAGATATGACGTACACTTATGCCATCCGCATTCGCCTCGATGTCCCCTCGTGCACCGTTAGGTTAGGTAACTAACGACAGAGCAGGGCAGGGCTAGTGCGGATGCAAAACATAAGTAACGTCTATATAATATATCATATATACTATATACTGTATCTATCACAGAACATCACATGATCACATCACAGATATTGCAGCAGAAAATATCATATGAAATATTGGATATACTAGGACGTCCCTGTTTTCAATACGAGCCAGTATAAAACACGGATTCCACGGTCGTGATGAATAGCCAATCCCACACCCCTAGACCCCTACGAGTGCGGCAAGCAACCCTGCCAATTCTAGGGTTAGGAGACCCGGACTCGACTCCTCGAGATGGTCTCCCACTGGACCCTAGAACCCGGTTACTTGTGCTCCCCTCCTTGGGTCTATCCTAATGCGGAAAAGTAAATAATATACAAAAGGTGACAACTTCCGCAACCTGGAAGTGCCCCAAATAAAAGAATATTACATACAAGTTTTTACATGAATGAAAATGAAAAACACTCATCTCACATAAAAACCTCCGGCTATTCAAACACGACAATCCAATATAACATATCCAGCAACACATAACATCACATGTCATCAACGTAAGTAAATATGTCCATCCCATTTGTCGTTGACATATAGCAACGAAACCGGCAATATCACATATTACACTTACGGTCACATAAAAGAAAGTGTAAAACTACAACAATTGGAATCCGCAACCCCTTTAGACATCGCATGCCTAATCAAAATGAAATACTTAGACATCACATGCCTAACAGTTATAAACCCCGCATTTTAGTCTCATTATCGAAAACTCTTTTCGATATCAAATGAAACTAAACCGCTAGATTTATATCATTCATTCAGTTATCTCATAACTGTTTGTGAATTCCAATTATTGTATCCCGTTCCGGATAAATAGAAAATATTAAACTTTCCGATCGAACATTCGAACACCCAAGTTTTCCCGAAACCGTCCAACACATGAAATAGGTTCAAAGACATTCAGTTCATGCCTCAGTACCAACGGTCCAGCCGTAGAAGGGTCAAGCCAACGCCTCACATGTGGCACGCCGTACTACCCCAAACCCGAAGGTTCAAAGGGCAGTTCAAGACGGTCACATAATCGAGTTAAGGTTTGTTGTCTTCTAGAGGGACCATCGCGTTACTTGCACTACTCAGAACGTCCTTAAACCACACAAAAATCCAACACTTGGATATTTTCCGGCAGGGGAAAAGTTGGGTATTTGTATCCGGTCGGACTTTTTAACATATTCAAAAAATTATCCGGAAAGCACTTAGACAAAGTTCGATAATCCGATCGAAACACCGAATCCCCAAAACAACCCCAGAAAATTCAACTCTTGAATAAAATTTAAAAATACCCAGAGAACTCAGCACTGTTAAATAGGAATTACTGTGCAAATTGGTAGGGCCGACGTCATACTTTAGCCGCGGAACCGCCGCATAAGCTAGGCTTATGCCGCGGTTCCGCCGCGCATGTGAGGGATCATGAAATAAATTTTGCGCCGTAATTCTTATAATTTCCTGCTGAGTTTTCTGCATATTTTTAATTTGGAAAAAACCCATTTTTTAAAAAATGTACAGAGAGCCGTTTTCGGGTTAGGGTTTTGGTTCGATCGGACTTCAAACGTCGTCTGGACTTCGCCTAAGGCTCTAGCTAGGCTCTGATACCACTGTAGGGTTCCTAGGCATACTATAGAGGTCTCACAAGGCATAAACCATGCCAATTTCAAATTTTATGGGTGCCGAGAAACCCTAATACGGATCGTCGACTAGAAATTTAGGCGAAAAACGAAACTAGTTAACAACTTAACTAAAGGAGAGAGGCTACAACCTTTGTAGATCCGGTTCTCCACTTCCTTAGCTCCACGTAGGCGTCCTCTCGCTGTCCATCTCGAATCCCGAACTCAAATGTCGGCTTCATCGGAGAATTGGGCGGACTAGGTCGTCGGCTTCGTGCCGAAGATGATCTACGTCGAGGCATCACAAGTTCAAGCTCCGACTTCACAAATTTGTGAAACTTGTGAAGAAAACACCCAAAACAACTTGGCAAGAGGTAGAGGGTGAAGAAATAGGAGGTGGGTTCACTTTGGAATTGGATTTCTCACTTTAGATCTCAAGTTGCCATTGATGGCATCAAGTTTTCTATCTTGAAGAAGAAGGTCAAGAAGAAGAAAGAATATGATAAGTCCTTTAAAATGAAAAAGAAAATCAATACTTATCATAATCTTAACCATAGTTAAGTGTAGAGAATGAACTAGGGTTAGTTTAAATGGTTAGGGTTAAGCATGAGACAAGAATGGTGACTAAGTCAAAGCTTCATGAAGCTTCAATAAGAAACAAAGAAAGCCACCATTCTCATCTTTATCTTTTCCAAATAAATAAATGAACAAATAAATAAATAAATGAATATGCAAAACCCTAATTATCAAATTAACCATGGTTTAATTCTATACACTTAACTAAAGTATCAAGTATCATCAAACATGATACAAATATGTGCACAAAAGTATATCACATATACTTCTTGCACATCAAGTGAGAAAATCCATATAAAGTGAACTAATACTAGCTAATGCAAAGTAATATATCAAATATATAATTATACATTAAATCATTAAATCAACACTTGACTTAACGATCCGGTCATATCGCATATAACCGACTAGTATCCTATGTATCGGCTTATCGAATCAATCGTTGATTCGATATCTAGGTTATATCGAATATAACCATTCGATACATTCATCGCGAGAATGGAATACGGTATCACATACACGCATTATTCTCGGTCCTGCACATATCTCATATGCGCTCCTATTTCGTTTCGCTTGAGCCAGGAAACCTCTGTGTAGGACTCTAAAGACTCGTCAATACGCCGGTAGCAGATGATGATCATATCAAGCACCTACAAGCCGCAAGCGGTCTGCTAAACGTAACGGCCATCCGGGTATTGATCGATCAGAAGATCGACGAGCTAGCCCGCTCACACTCCTGTGAATCCAACCAGTAACACTTACCGTACAGTCCGGTCTGTTCGTCTGATATGTCGCATATCAAGTCTAGGGATGGTATACGTCAGACCCCAATAACCGATAAGTCGTGCCGATGTGAGGCTCATAACGGGTCGAGAAACTACTGGTAACACTTACCAGCAAATCTCTGATCAGCCCTGGCCAGGGACTTCCCTGTTACGGCCAATCGAGCACAACGCAACATCAACCCCCAATACCGGGAGAGACGAAACCCCTCCTATCGCTCATTGCCTCCATGTGACTCCGGACTGTACCCAAAGACCACCGTTTTGCACGCCCTCATGGACGTGGTAAGGTGGAGATCAAAGCACAGTGGAAATCATATAAGACTCTATGACGATCTCGGGTCTACAGACTAACCTGTACAAGTGTCACCTGAGAACTGCCATCTGACGTGAGGTATAATACCATCTGGGAGTTCTCGGCGAGTCCGTCCAGTGTACCCAGTCTCCACTGAGCACCCGTACACCATCTCTGATGTCAAACACCAATGGATGTGGGATCATCCATCGCTCATCTCATGGGTCGAGAAGCGTATACGCTAGTCTACACTGGTATATCGATGCCCCGTCTCGATACACCCACGACTAGGGACCTTGAAGGATGTACTTATGGACTACCATGTCCCCACTAGTATGATCTGCATCACAGTCCAGGTAGTCAAGTACATATCCTAAGGGCTTTACCAACATGTAACTATAAGACAGTATAAAGAGACAAGTGTACATGTTAAGATAAAGAGTAACCAGATAGCATACTATCATATCGAGCAAGAAAGTCATCTCTATATATGGGTTTCGTCTCTCCCGGTATTGGGGGTTGATGTTGCGCTGTGCTCGATTGGCCGTAACAGGGAAGTCCCTAGCCAGGGCTGATCAGAGATTTGCTGGTAAGTGTTACCAGTAGTTTCTCGACCCGTTATGAGCCTCACATCGGCACGACTTATCGGTTATTGGGGTCTGACGTATACCACCCCTAGACTTGATATGCGACATATCAGACGAACAGACCGGACTGTACGGTAAGTGTTACTGGTTGGATTCACAGGAGTGTGAGCGGGCTAGCTCGTCGATCTTCTGACCGATCAATACCCGGATGGCCGTTACGTTTAGCAGACCGCTTGCGGCTTGTATGTGCTTGATATGATCATCATCTGCTACCGGCGTATTGACGAGTCTTTAGAGTCCTACACAGAGGTTTCCTGGCTCAAGCGAAACGAAATAGGAGCGCATATGAGATATGTGCAGGACCGAGAATAATGCGTGTATGTGATACCGTATTCCATTCTCGCGATGAATGTATCGAATGGTTATATTCGATATAACCTAGATATCGAATCAACGATTAATTCGATAAGCCGATACATAGGATACTAGTCGGTTATATGCGATATGACCGGATCGTTAAGTCAAGTGTTGATTTAATGATTTAATGTATAATTATATATTTGATATATTACTTTGCATTAGCTAGTATTAGTTCACTTTATATGGATTTTCCCACTTGATGTGCAAGAAGTATATGTGATATACTTTTGTGCACATATTTGTACCATGTTTGATGATACTTGATACTTTAGTTAAGTGTATAGAATTAAACCATGGTTAATTTGATAATTAGGGTTTTGCATATTCATTTATTTATTTATTTGTTCATTTATTTATTTAGAAAAGATAAAGATGAGAATGGTGGCTTTCTTTGTTTCTTATTGAAGCTTCATGAAGCTTTGACTTAGTCACCATTCTTGTCTCATGCTTAACCCTAACCATTTAAACTAACCCTAGTTCATTCTCTACACTTAACTATGGTTAAGATTATGATAAGTATTGATTTTCTTTTTCATTTTAAAGGACTTATCATATTCTTTCTTCTTCTTGACCTTCTTCTTCAAGATAGAAAACTTGATGCCATCAATGGCAACTTGAGATCTAAAGTGAGAAATCCAATTCCAAAGTGAACCCACCTCCTATTTCTTCACCCTCTACCTCTTGCCAAGTTGTTTTGGGTGTTTTCTTCACAAGTTTCACAAATTTGTGAAGTCGGAGCTTGAACTTGTGATGCCTCGACGTAGATCATCTTCGGCACGAAGCCGACGACCTAGTCCGCCCAATTCTCCGATGAAGCCGACATTTGAGTTCGGGATTTGAGATGGACAGCGAGAGGACACCTACGTGGAGCCAAGGAAGTGGAGAACCGGATCTACAAAGGTTGTAGCCTCTCTCCTTTAGTTAAGTTGTTAACTATTTTCGTTTTTCGCCTAAATTTCTTGTCGACGATCCGTATTAGGGTTTCTCGGCACCCATAAAATTTGAAATTGGCATGGTTGATGCCTTGTGAGACCTCTATAGTGTGCCTAGGAACCCTACACGAGCAGTTGATGATCAGCCTGGATGCGTAAGCGTCTGGGACTTCGCGATCTCGTCGGCTTGATCAATTTTCCAAGAGGCTCTCGGTCTTTATTTATAGTCCCAAAGCCAGAAATCATGCTTCCAAATTAGGAAGGTAACTGTAAAGAATCTCCCAAAAATTTTGCATCTTCTAATTCCCCTACCCTGCGGTGGATCCGCGGCCAACAGGGGGGTTTGGCCGCGGATCCGCGGCCAAGGGTGGAGATCAAATCATCAAATTTCTGTGGGCAGCTCCTTGTGACATGTGGCAATCCTTGGAACCTTCAGAATTTGGAAATCTTTTCTTTTCTTCTGCCAGAATTGATTTCTTACTTTTGATTTTTTAATTAGGCAGGTTAGCTTTAACAACTTGATTTCCTTGATTTAAGACCTGAAAATTCTGCACAACAATCTTAAATAATATTTAGTAGACTTAGTTCTACTAGGATTAGGTCAATAATATTATATAGATTTTCCTACCAAATACTAATTATAATATATCAACACATGGAAAATAGTATTTTTACATATAGACCCTCATATGTATGATATATTATAATAAATACCTTGTAAAATATGGAAATGGTAGGAAAAATGTAATAACAAATGTGCAGTTTTATCAACTGAACAAGATTCTTATTGATTAGATTTCATAGTTATTAGCAAGTTTGATTCTCTTGTATCTTTTATTACTTATTTTCCAAACTTCCTTATCCCTATATAAGCACCTGTATAGCTTTAGGGTTTGATATCTCTCTCTTGGCAATAAACTCTAAGGTTTTCTTTTGAGAGATTAACACCATTATAAGTAATTTTTATGAATAAATTTTTGCTTTAGTTTAATATAAAGCGTAACTAATTTCTTTTCTAGGTTTTTGTATTTATTTACTTTATTTGGTTGGATATTATATTGCTTTCTTTTCTTGTGCTTAAATATTAATCTCTTATTATTTAAATTCTTCTTATTAAGTTTATCATCTAAAAAGCTAATCTTTTTAATGATAGTTCATGCCTAGAAAGAAGACTAGGGAAAGTTGATAACACTAAGAAACTTATTAGGTTCAATGATAAGTTGACGCCCTAAAGATCTAATGGGAGAAGGTAAGAGACGGGTTTAATTAAAAGAAATTAAAACTAGGTAGTTAAGGGTGATCTAGGTTATTCAATAAGATGATAGAAGTATATTGATCACCTATCGCTATTAATCAAAAATTAAACGTAGATTATTTTTAATTAACTAGAAAAAGTATTCTAATATGCTATCTAAATGATATTTTTATAATTGATAGGTTAACTTTAGTAATATTAAATTAACCTATATTTTTATAGGATTAATAGAAAATATATTAAATATAGATATAGAAAAGAAGTAACATCTTTTAAACCAACCAATAAAGATAAATAAATACAAAACCATAGATTCTTTTATATTCATAAAAAGCCTACTTTTGATTGCACTTTTTAAAAATTCCAACTCTTTAACTTAGTTTAAAAGTGGTTAACATACCTCTCTATGGATCGACCCTTAAGTATTACGATTGCACTACAGTATACTTGCGATCAAAATTGGAGACTAATAAAATCCCTATCAAGTTTTTGGCGTCGTTGCCGGGGAGGTGTAGTTTAATTAATTTTAAATTCAAGTTTTAGTTTTTTACTTAGGTTAACTTAGATTTCTTTTAGTGCATTTGATTCTGCGAATTCTCTATTTTTTATTTCAGAAATCGAGACAAAGTTTCGGAAGAGAAGATCGAGACGAATAAGAGGCAAATTGGCGATTTTGCCTATAAAAAAAAATTTCAGCCGAAACCCATATAAAATACAAATCGGCCGAAATTTTTAGGGTTTTACAAAAAATTTAAGTTGCGGCTTGTTGCATATATCGAGCATATTCTAGAATTTTGTTCCAATTTTTTATATAATGCCAAGATTGCAACAGAATCGGTGCAAATCACTAAATTTTAGGTAAGATCTCGTTTTCCCAAATATCGATTTGGTTCCAACTAACAGATTTTTGCAAGATTCTTTGCGAATTTAAAAGAAAAATTTGTTTATATTTTTTATTGTTTTAGATTTTTTTGTGATTGCAATGCGTATTTTAAAAAATTCTAAGGGACAACAATCTAAATCCAGATTAGATGGATATTTCATCACCCTTCCTATACCCCACAATCACAGTTGAGCATCCGCATTAACCTATATTAAATTAAAAATATCTAGATTTCAGCGCTCTAAGGACATATCGCGCTCAATAGGGCAAGAGGAGGTTGTAAATAATTTAACGGTTATCCGATTTAATTTTGATATGTCTAGTGACGTGTGACTAGTTGTGGTTATTTAATTAAGACCTGCTATTTCAGTGATTCATATAGCGAAACCCTCTCACTTAACTGGTGTCGATCTGGCTTCAAGCTTGTTAAAGAGCTGTTAGAGGATCTATCTCCAATTTTTTTCTTGGCAGTTAGGATAGGGTCTAGCAACTTGACGAAGGTAACCTTAGATCTAGGTTTGCTTGCGCATTTTGTTGATGATTTGTTAGAATTTCTAGTTTAGTTTCTACATTTAAAAAAACTTAGAAGAATGCCACTTTATATTCTTCTCCTACTGTGTATGCAATTGTGGGATCGAGATGAAACAAATCGTTTAACTCGTCTTGATTTTATAGATACTATGACTAATCTTGTCCCCACTACACCTATACTGTAGGATAGATGCTATCCTGCACGTACTTCACTTCCATCTTGCATAGTGTTACCGTATGCTGCCGGTGACTATGAAATTAAACCTGCTTTCATAAACTCACTTCCCAAATTCCATGGTCTAGCATCGGAAGACTCTTATGTCTTTATAAGGGAATTTGAGAACTTATGCCAATTGTTTAAATTGACGCAGTTAAATCAAGATTCTGTAAAACTTAGACTAATAACATTTGCCGATAAATCTAAGCATTGGCTTTACAATATGCTAACCAACACTATTTGCACATGGGAGGAGTTTACTAAATCTTTCCTTAAAACTTCTACCCGTATTTTAAAACCGCTAAATTCAAAAATGAAATTAGGACATTTTCACAAAAACTAAGATCTATCTGGAAATATTTTGAACGTTTTAAAGACCTTCTCATTAAATGCCTACATCACAATATAGCTAAGTGGGAATTATGCCAGATAATGTATTATAGTATGGAGTCTAAACTTATGATAAATTTGATGTGTCAAGACGACTTTATGATGAAAAAGGAAGATGGCGCATGGAGCTTTCTAGAAAAATTATTTGATAAAACTATGCAATGGGAGAGTACTAGTGAGAGAAGTTCGACCACATCTATGGAAAGGTTACACACAGTTGAAGGTACTATAGAGATGCAAGCCGAGCTAGCGGCAATAAGAAAATCAATAGAAAAGCTAGCAAAATCTTTTGGTAGATGCTAGTGCTCATGCCGCTAACTTGCAGCCAAGGCAGAATACAAAACAAAAATTTTCTAATCAAGAGCACGAACTCTACGACCTAGAATCGAATTCAAACACTAAACTATAAAATATAAGGAGCTTAACTACTCAGTTAGCAATTGCAACCTTTATAGTCATGTCCTTCATCTTCTATACCACTTCTTTAGCTTCTAGGTCGTCGGGAACGAGATTGGGAGTCGGTCTTCCTCGTCGAAGATGATCCACCTGAAGCAACCCAAACCTAGGCTCTAGTTTTACACTAAATAGCAAAGTAAAGCAACTAGTGATTAAGACTTGTTAAGAATTGATCACTAAGATGCAGTAGTGGCCAATCTCTAAGTGTTCTCTCTTTTTCTTTTTTCCTTTCTCATACTTCTCAAAATCAAGAGAGGAGGATGAATAAGCTAAGGGTGATGAATGAAGAAATCAAGTATGGCTACTAAATCTCCCACTCTCTCTCTCTTTCTTCTATTCTCTTTAGAATAATGAGTGGATTTGTGACTCACCAGGGTGAGTCACAAGTCCACTACATTCTAAAGAGAACTTGAAGAGAAGAGAAGAGAAGAGAATGACATCTCATGAGTACACATATATATGTGTGTACATATATACACTAATACAAGTATATGCTATAAATACATACACCCGTATTCGTATCAAAATACGAATACCGTATTCGTATAAACTAGAATACTCGTATTTGTATTAAGATATAAATATCCGTATTTATATTAAGACATAAATAAACGTATTTATACAAATATCCGTATTCGTATAAATATCGTATTCTGTCAAAATACGAATACCGAAAAGAGAGATACTAAAAGAGATATATAATACTAGCTCACATTTAATCCAAATATGATAATCTGGCTATCTTTCAAACCGGCTAGTATTAACAAAATGTACGATTAAAAGTACATGTACAAAACCACGTGTTTAATCGAACCTAAGTACGTATCAAAATACATACACTACATCATTTCGCCTGACTGGGAAACCTTCTGTATGGGATTCTAAAGACTCGACAATACGCTGACAGTAAGTTTAACCACAAGCACGTCAGTAGCATTAGCTGTACGTAACGGCTACCCAGGTTTTGAATTAAAGGAAGGTAGACAAGCAAACTCATCCGTTACCCTACTGAGCCTGAAAGTGACAGTCTCTATACAGTCCGGTCTGTTAGTCTAAGAGTATCACATATCGGGTCTAGGAGTGATAAAGTCAGACCCTTAATAATGCAATAAGTCGTGTCGGTATGATGCTCATCACCTACTGAGAAACTACCAATCCAAATTAGTAAATCTCATCTACCTTGGCTAAGGATTTCTGATGATGGCCACCGGTGCACTGCGCAACATCTACCCCCAATGCCGGGAGAGACGAATCCCTGATGATCCACTCACTGCCTCCATGTGGCTCAGGACTGGACCTAACTAAAATCTGTTTGCATGACTCACGAGACAAATGACGATCTCAGATTTACAGACTGAGATGTACTCATATCACCAGAGAACTGCTACTTGACAATAGGTATAATACCATCTAGAATGTTTCCGGCGAGTCTGTCCAGTGTAACTTATAGCCCAATGAGCACCTGCATACAATCTTTGGTGACTAACTAACACCAATAGCCGTGAGACCGGCCATCACCCCTCATCGAGATCAAGAAACATATACACTAGTCTACTATGATGCCCAGTCTCGATATTCCCATGACTAGAGACATTTAAGGATATTCTTATAGACTACCCAGTTCTCACAAGTGTGATCACCATAATAACCCTGGTAGTCAAGCAAGAATCATATGGACTCTATCAACATGTAATAGTGTTCTTTAATACCACATAATACATATACATGGTGATAAAGTCAAAGAAGATAGCATACTATCATCTCGAGTAAGACCGTTATATCTGTATAGGTCCTCCCTCAATCATCATGATCGTTTGCTTGCGATTACAATAATTGCCTTGAGGTCACTATAGCCAATAAAATCAGTATGCCTCTATTTACCGTCGAAGACTGGACTGAGACGTTGGGAACGTCTAGCCTGAATTTGGGGGCAAATGCTATATGGAACACATCCATCCATATCTCTGAAAATACCAAGTTGATTTATGGCACCATATATCGGAGGTTTTGATAGATGCGACTGATGTAACTAACTTATCAGATTCTCCCTCAATGATGAGGGTTTTTTTATTATGGGGACGCTCTTCCCAGCAGGTGCAAGCCCCTGCATTTAATTACGTTATCACAAAGCGATAACAATTTTCACCTTCTCTGGTAGGTCATTTCGTGTCGTATTATATATTGTTTAATATACAGTTGTTCTTGGATTGTATAAGGAGACTAATCTTGTCATGCCCGCAGGACGCAGATTAGTGCAAACCCGTAAATTATATTTTTGAGTGAACTTAGGACATAGACCTTATATAAATGAAGTCCATCAGTTCAGGGGGATTTAAAAATCGTTAATCTAGTCTTAGATTAAGATTGACTTACAATATATTTAAGGACCATTAATCTTGTTTTAGATTAAGGTCGACTTAAAATATGTATGATCAAGATTGATTTTCCTTTGAAAATCAGAGAAGTTTGAAACTTCAAGGAATAATTCTGATTTTAAACTAAATGTCAGGTTTTGTTTCCCAACATTGCTAAGCACTAGGCCAAACATTTTGTTTTAGGCTTTAAATAACCCAACAGTGCTAAGCACCGGGCTCAGAAGTTTAAGCTTCATCATAGATTCCGCTTCGCATGCTCTTCACGTGAGAATCCTAGTTTCTTGGTATTTATGTGTCTTCCACGTGAGTAGTGCTAGGCACTGGTTCATTATGGCGCTCATGTGAATGGCACGTGAAGTATTATCTTCATGATTGGTCACGTGTCTTCCACATGAGTAGTGCTAAGCACTAGAGTCTCAACGCTCACGTGTTTTCCACGTGAGATCTATCTTCAGGGCTCCTTTGAGCACTCATGAGGTTCTCACATGAGTCTTAATTCATCATTTTCTAAGGTTTTCACTCTCTTCCACGTTATCCTTTCTATATTTATGCAAGGATTAACTCTGAAAATTAGAGTTAAACTCCAAAAGTCTTATAAATCTTGTATGAAACCAAGTTTCCCTCTTTTTGTAAGAACTAAGTTCTTATTGGGATAAAATCCTATTATATTTTGAAGGAACTGAGTTCCTGGAATATCAATTCTTTGTTCTATTCTTCCATGTTCTCTCTTTTATGTGCAAGGGGATAAAATGCTATAGTTCTTCCCTGTATTTTTGATCTGAAGAACAAGATCTTCACGATGAGAATTAAATTTTCACCTTGTGGGAGATTTTTCTTGTGGATCTTAGATCCCGAGGAAGAACTAAGTTCTTATAAAATGGCTGAACTCTTATATCATATATGAAATAGGGAAAAATGGGAGATATTCTTATCTCTACCTTTACCTGGAGATCGAACAAATAATGATCTTCGAGAGAGAGAATTAAATTCTCTGTTATTTTTTTAGTGGAAGCTTAAGGGGAAATCTTTTCTCTCGTGAAAGCATAGAAGGAATCTTGTATATCTTGATGTTTATGGAGGGTATTCTCTCCGTGAGATTTAATCTCTTTGATCCTATTTATATGAGAAGGAAAAGATCAATTTATTTTGAGAAAATCTCTCATTGAAAGATCATGGTTGATCTCATAATCAATCAAATTGATCATAAAGATCAATTAGTGAATTTTATCCACCGTTGGATTTTTAATCCAAAAGTTCTCTGGTTAACATAAAAGATTTCTTATTTGTTTTAACAAGATTAGAAAAATATTTTCCTAACGTAGAATTTAATTCTATCAAATGATTATCTTGTTAGGAAGATATTTTCCTAACCATAGAATTTAATTCTATTTAACAGAGAAGATTTTTCTTGTTTTATAAAGATTAATGAAATATTTCTCATATAGAATTTAATTCTATTAGATGGTTTAATTTATGATATTTTATCACCATTGGATTTTAAATCTAAAGATTCTCTGTTAGAGAAAGATCTTTTCATATTAGAAAGATCAGGAAAAATATTTTCTAAATAGAATATAAAATTGGGGCGTTCATGTGCTATCACGTGAGCGCTGCCATATACATATATTGCAGCGGCGCTCATGTGCCTTGCATTTGAACGCTGCCACAAGAATGCAGCAAAAGAACTCATGTGTTTAACATATGGGGGCTATCATAGGATTTAATTCTATCTGAAGCCGGTATTCACATACTTTGCACGTGAGTATTCATGTGTTTAACACGTTGGCGCTGCTATAGGATTTAATCTTAACTACAACAGGTACTCGCGTGTTTTGCACATGAGTGCTCATATGTTTAACACATGGGGGACTGTCATAAGATTTAAATCTATCTAAAGCCGCTACTCACATGCTTTGCATGTGAGTGATCACGTGTTTAACATATAAGGGCTACCCTCTATTTTTATAAGGGAACAAGAAGTTTTGAGCTAAAAGTTTTTGTGGGAACAACCTCTTATTAAGGTTTCTTATGTTATTTCATCTTGTATTTTGGACATCCTATCAACTGTTAAACTTTGTGGACTTGAATGCAATAACTAGTTGTTTGAATTTTCATTATCTTGTTTATTCTTTTCACATTTTATATTTCTTATAAACGCTTAGCGTATTTGTTTCGAGAAAGGACCATCTTAGAATAAATACGTCGTGAGCCTCGTCACGTGCCTGCTACCGTCTTTTAGGAAGTGGGGCATGACAGGTTTTATTGATGGCCCATGCAAGTCAGGTTTGCATGAACATCGTAAGCAATATTTTACAAGAAACATGAAATCCAACTATTACATTCAACATTTTCTTTAAATCTCATTCTATTCCTTGAATCCATTTTAAACTTTACTTTCGACTTCCTTGAAGATCACTTCCCGGTTTCTTGAATTCCTAAAATTCTTGTCCGTTTCTTCTTGCATCTCTTAGGCCATCCTATGTCTGGCTTTCGAACTTTTCGGAAGTTTTTCATGTTTGCACTTCTTCCTAGTTTGTTGTATCATAATCTACGCTATTCTCGACTGTCGTTAAAGGAGGGTAGTATTCGAGATTCTCGATTCCTTGACATTCGTATTCAAAAGTCCTTTAAGCTTCTAATCAAGCTACTTCCTTGTTTGCATTCCTCAGACTATCTTCTTCCACCTTTAAAACAATCCTTACGATACTAGTAGCCTCGACTCAGCCTTCGTGACTGCATTATCCTGAACCCGATCCTTGTTCAGTGGCAACATTCTTTGTGAGTAATTTCGAGAACGAAATTATTTTTAAGGAGCGTAGAATGTAATGACCCTAAAATTCATATACTTTCGTATTATCTTTCTTTAATAAGATATTATTTTCCTTTGGAGATCTGGTATATATTTAATAATTGTTGAATATATGTAAGAAACAACTTGTAGCCCATTGGTTAAGTCTTCACATTGTTGTTCCATAGCCCGCATGTTCGAATCCTTGCAGCCTGTTTACATCATAAAATTGCATTTTAATACCATCCATTATTTATAATATTGCCATAAAATTAGTGCTTTTAATCCAAGTTTACTACATAAGTGCATGAAACAGATTTGGAGCGAGTGACGGATTTTAGAGGTAAAACCATACCGATCCAGTTAAAGTCAAAGTCAACTTAGTCAACACTGCATATTTCAGTTTCAGGAAAAATGAGATATTATATGTTCAGAGACCATATAAAATAACGAGAATGAAACACAAAAAGTTTGGAAGCCCAAACCCATCTCCAGACCTCGGAACCGCCGCCAAACCCATTAAATGACCGCAGATCCGCCTCCCCTTTAGCTCCACACAAGTTAGGGTTTTAGGGGCAGTTTCGTCTTCTCGTGTACAGCGACTTCAACGCTAGGGTTTCAGATTTCAAGACCTATAAATAGCAGTGAGAGCACCCAACAGAGAGGCATCTAGGGTTTCATGTTCTAGGGTTTTTATTTTGTTTAGAATTTTGTAGTCTATTTCCATAGTCATTAATAAATTGTAATGAAGCTCAAGTTGATCAATAAAAGGTAGGGGTTCTATTGCATTCTTGACTCCTTTAATTTCTGCATTTTATTTCCTTGCATTTTTTTAATCGCTTGTTACTTTTATTATTAGGATGATGATATTTCAAATGTTTTCTCTTTCTCTACGATCTTGCTCTCAACAATTTTTGAAACCATGATGCTCAAAAAATCTCCTCGCTATTGTGAGTGATCTAGTAGGTAGTTTCTTTGATTAAAAGAAAACTCTTTTCTCCTTTCTTTTTCAACCTAATTATTTGTATGCGATCATACTCAAAGGTTGCCTCTCACTATAGTGAGGGCCCTAGTAGTTAGCATATATTGATTCTTCTTCAATCTTTCTTCTTTGTCCTCTTATTTATAATAATAAGCGAGTAAATCTTCACTTGTTAGGGTTGTAGGAAAGGGGAGTATAAGGGATGGTAAATCTCTCATATTCTTTTTATATTTTGATTTTTATAAACTTCAACAAAGTGAGTATTAACCCCTTTATTTGGGCGCACTGTCAATTCATGATAGTTGCGACCCCAATTTGAGAATGAGTTAATATTTATTTTGTTGAAGGTTTGAGTTTAATATTATTGAATGGAAGGACAAGGATCAATAGAGCGAATCCCTAGTCCCCACTAAATACCCCAATCCACATTCATTCATATTCCTCGAGCTATAAATAATTAAAAGATAAAAATATTAATCTATTTAATCACCATCCCTTAACTTTCTAATCCTAAAAACCTAATAAGCCTTTTTCTTATTATTATCTCTCGCTTAGAATAAAAAGAAAACAAATCCACTTTTTCTAAATCAACCACTCTAAAACACTAAAAATAAGGTTACAGTCTCCCAGTGGACGATCCATACTCACCGCGGCTAGCTATTGCAACACCGTGTTGATTACGGTATTTAAAACGATAAAAGATACATAATTTCATGACAATCAAATGGCGCCGTTGCTGGGGAGACGGTAATTTTATTCTTCTTGTTATTCAGGTTGATCTAACATAAAAAATTAAAAATATAAAAAATGTTAAACCGCATCTTTATATGATATATGATATTTGTTCGAGTTGTGCAGAAAATCTGGAGTATCTGGTTGAGTCTACGGTGAATACAATTTCTTGAAACAGGAGAGAAAAGGATTAGGAGTTCAGTGCCAGAGGATTGGGCAGTTTGGCCCAAAGGAGGCAGCGGAATCACGGCTAAAGTGTGCAGTTGGCGGCGGAAGTGCGGCCATTTAGTTGTATTTCCTCTCTAAATTTTTTTGATAACTTACTTTCTTCCTTCCACCCCCACTGAAGCTCCAATAAACTGTTTCTACTTGCAGAATTCTTTATAAACAGCGCCAAAAATAAAATAAAAAATCTTTTTGCGTGTTTTAGATTTTTTCGTGTTTTTGCTTTGCATGATTTAAACTGATATTAAGGGGTAAGAAACCCAAATTCAGATTAAGTGGGGAGTTCATTACCCTTCCTAAGCCCAAAAATCACAAACGAGCATACACATCACCTTAAATTAATAAAAAAATATCCAGACTAAGTCTCTAAGGACAATCGCGCTCAATTAGGACAGATGGGGGTCGTGGGCAATCTGTTACTTATCCGCATCTTTCTTATAGTGTTTAAGATAAGCCTGTCTAAGACAACTGGTTTATTTAATTAGGCTCTCTATTTCGGTGATTCGTATAGCGAATATCTCCCACTTACCTGGCTGCAAGAAAGATAAGGAGGCGATAGAGAATTTATTCTACATCTTGTCCTTTGGAAGTCTAGGAGAGGTCAAGTGATTTGATTTAGGAGACCCTAACTCTAGGGACTGTTTGTGCATTTTTGTGATTGGTTGAGTCAAGTCTTGCGTCCGTCATTTTGCTAAAGCAAAGCATTCTTAAAATCTTTTCCCCACTTTCTCATACGTTGCTATGTGCACTAAACTCGTTTTCTGCTTGTTCGATTGGACACGGGATTCTAGTGCCTGTTTAGTCCGTGTTTTCGCTATCGACACCGAGGTCAATACTTCTTTACCATCTTTTTCTCCTTCACCTACCACGTCTTTCGAGATGAACGAACCTCTTCCAGGTTTTAACGTAAACAACCCCACGATGCCACCATCTCTTGGTGCGCAAATTCTACCTCCCACATAAACGCCACCACGCGTCGCTTTCCAAGACCGATGCTACCCCACACACGGACCCCTTCCTACGTATCTGTCTCTTCCACCAGTCAATGGGGATAACATCGAAATTAAACCTTACCGCATCAACTTGTTGCCCAAATTTCACGGGATTGAATATGAGGATGTCTATATTTTTATCACTAAATTTCAAAACGTATGTGCAATGATGAGCACCACCTAACTGTCTGGGGATGCTAAGAGATTACGTATTCTCCCATTTACTTTGTGCGATCTCATGGAGAAGTTGCTTTATAGCATTTCCTCACATTCCATCACCAGTTGGGATAAATTTGTTAAGGCATTACTTAAAAAATTCTATCCTAACCATAAGACTACCTGCATTAAGAATGAGATCAACTTGTTTGCTCAACTTCCGATCGAACCCTTTTGGAAATGCTTTGAATGGTTCAAACATCTCCTTGTCCAATGCCCTCATCACGGATTCAAAAAATGGCAACTTTGCCAAATTATGTATGAGGGCATTAATCCAGCGACAAAACAAATACTAGAAACCATTTGTCAATATCATTTCATGTCAAAATCTGACAAGAAGGCATGGCAATTTCTTGAAGATCTCGTCGAGCAAACACTACAGTGGGAAAGCACAATATCGAACATCATATTCAACTTCAACTAGGGCAGGTGTCCATCATCTCGACGCTTCCATCGCAATGAAAGTCGAAATGGTTGCAATGCAAAAGAAACTCGAAGCTATCGAGAGCAAATTCTCTTCAGCCTCCCTAAACCAAGTTTCTCTCCCAAAACCATGTGTGGTTGTTGTTTTGACCCATCACATTTGACTGAAAAATGTCCATTGAATCCTTCGTCTCAAGGTCCAGAACAAACTAATGCTTCTTTTCAGCAACGACCTAGAAATGATCCCTATTTTTCCATATATAACCCGGGATGGAGGAATCATCCTAATTTTGCTTAGAACCAAAACCAAACTCAAACCCAAAATCAAAATCAGTTCCAAAATTAAAACAACTATCAAAGGCTTACTCCACAACAACAACAACCACCATAACAACAAATTCAGCAGCCCTTTCAACCACAACAATTCCGAAATCCGGCCAACAACTTTGCTCCTTATAACAATTCTTTCCAACCACAAAACAATGTTCCTCCTGCCAGCATCGACAAAGTCTCTGCACTCAAGTTAAGCTTAGAAGCCTTCATTAAACAATCTGCTCAAACGTTGGTTAGTCTAACTTCATCTATCCAATCATTAGTACAACACACCGCGTCCTATGGTGAAAGCATCAAATCAATCGAAACACAAATTGCATCGTTGAACACAGCAATGAGTGAAAGAGAGAAAGGGAAACTTCCTTCTCAATCTCTACCTAATCCCGGCCACTCAGAAAACGCTAACGTTATTCTTAACCAACAAAATCATAATGTGAGTGCTGTAACGATATTGAGATCGGGAAGAATGTGGAACAACCATGTTGGAGAATAAGTTGATGACAACAATGACACCCCGGCTACTTCTTCTTCTTCTTCTAATCAATCATCTTCTTCCAAGCCCATTCTCCGTTCTCCACTGGGCTCAAACTCTCCATCCACTTCATTGAATGGATCCCCTCTCGTGCTAACCTAACTCCAGTTTCGGGATCCATTTCATCTCCACAAACTTCTCCTCAAGTGTTGGACCCAACCCTTTTTCCAAACCAGTTGAGACTCAACAAACCAAATCCACAAATAGAGAAGATTATGGAAATGTTTAAACAAGTTAACAATAATTTTCCTCTCTTAGATGCTATCTAACAAGTCTCGTCCTATGCAAAAATTCTTAAGGACTTTTGCACTAAGAAAAGGAAAACCCAAGTGCCTAAAAAGGTTTTCTTTGTGAGTAATGTGAGTGATGCACTTATCTAAAATTTGCCCAAGAAACGTAAAGACCCCGGTTGTCCTACAATTTCTATAACTATTGGGGGTAAAAATATCAATCGCGCTCTTCTTGATTTTGGTGCTAGTGTTAACTTGCTCCCATATTCTGTATATGAGAAATTAGGTATAGGAGAGTTGAAACCAATACACTGTACTCTTTAAATGGCCGATCGATCTATCACCCACCCTAAAGGTGAGCTAGAGGACGCGTTGATTAAAGTCGGAGAATTTATATTCTGCATGGACTTCATAGTTTTAGATACACAGCCTGTGGAAAATCCACGGAACCAAATTCCGGTGATTCTTGGTCGACCATTTCTAGCAACCTTAAATGTGGTGATCAATTGTCGAAATGGTTCTATGAACCTATACTTTGGGAAAATGACAATTGAACTTAACATTTTCAGGTTACGAAGTCAACCCTCTGAACTTTCTGCTTATATGATATATATTTGTTCCGTCTACGAGATAGCTCCCGACAGTTGTGAATTTGAGGAGTTTTTGTTCTACGACAATGATCTTGACGCTACTAGTGCGTTATTGTTCGATCCCGCTGCTTCTTACACGAATATAGAATACGAAGGGTTCACCTTCCTTGATGATCTTGATTCATGGGACCTTTTCGGGAAAACCGGTCTTCGAGTATTCTGTCAATGAGTCAACCCCTAAGTTAGAATCCTTTGACTTTTCAGATGAGTTAGTTGAGCTGTCCGAGTCATTCTCTTATGCTAGCTATGAACCCATCATGAAGTCCATCGAGTTCGAGCATTGACCCCTTACCCTACCTTCTATTATCTATCCACCAACACTTGAACTCAAGCTGTTGCCATCTCATCTTAAGTATGCATACTTAGGGGAGAATGAGACTTTTCCCATCATCATCTCGGCTTCTTTAGCCTTATAGCAATAGAAAGCCCTTCTGTCTGTCTTGAAATCAAATCAACAAGATTTTGGTTGGACAATGGCGGACATCAAAAGGATCGGTCCCTTAATTGTTGAACATCATATACATATGATGGATGATACCAAACCGGCCCGTGACCTACAAAGACGTTTGAATCCCGTCATGAAAGAGGCGGTGAAGAAGGAAATCGTCAAATGCAAGATAGTGGTATCATTTACCTAATATCTGATAGCCAGTGGATGAGTCTATTCATGTTGTCCTTAAAAAGTTTGCATCACGGTCATAACTAATGAGACAAATGAGTTGATTCCGACTCGCACCCAAACTGAATGGCGGGTTTGTATTGATTACAGAAAACTGCCGCGAAAAGGAAAGATCATTTTCCTCTATCCTTCATTGACCAGATGTTAGAACGCTTAGCTGGGCATGAGTACTACTGTTTCTTGGACGGTTACTCAGGCTACAGCCAGGTTCCCATCGCTGATAAGAATCAAGATAAGACAACTTTTACTTGTCCTTTTGACACTTTCGCTTATAGACGCATGCTCTTTGGGTTATGCAATACTCCCGCTACATTTCAACGGTGTATGATGAGAATATTCTTTGACATGGTCGAGAATTTTCAGGAGATATTCATGGACGATTTCTCCATCTTTGGAGACTCCTTCGATGAATGCTTACATCATCTTGACCCTGTTCTTACCTGCTATAAAGACAAGAACGTAACTTTAAATTGGGAGAAATGTCATTTCATGGTTCAAAAAGGTATTGTCTTAAGGCATACCATCTCACAAAATGGCATTGAGATTGACAATGCTAAAATAGATGTCATTTTCAACCTTTCTCCTTCCAAATGTGTCAAAGATATACGATGCTTTTTTGGCCATGCCGGTTTTTATAGAAGGTTCATCAAGGACTTTAGTAAGATTGGTAGACCCTTGACTCTTCTCTTGGCCAAGGATACAACTTTACTCTTCAACTTGGATTGCTTTGCTGCTTTTGAATCGTTTAAACGTTCCCCCACTACCGCCCCCATTCTATCATCTCTCGACTGGAATCACCCTTTTGAGCTTATATGTGATGCATCCGACTTTGCTATCGGTGCAGTCTTAGGACAACACATCGATAAGATACCACATGTAATTTATTATGCGAATAGGACCTTGAATGATGCCCAAATGAACTATACAACCACCGAGAAGAAACTCTTGGCAGTTGTCTTTGCATTAGAAAAATTTAGGCCCTACATAATTGGCTCACCGGTCATAGTCTACACCGATTATTCTGCCTTAAGTCATCTTTTCAAAATGAAGGATGCTAAATCCAGGCTAATACGTTAGATCCTCTTGTTGCAAGAATTTGACCTTGTCATAAAGGACAAAAGTGGATGTGAAAACGTCATAGCTGACCATCTTTTATGATTTCCTTCTTCACCGACGTTAACCTTGCCAATAAACGACTCTTTTCTGGACGAACACCTCTTGACCATATCTTGCGAACCTTGATTTGCTGATATCATGAATATTTAGCAACATGGATGGAGGTGATACGAAAAGATATGGTTGCCAAAGGCGTCAATGAAAATATATTTTTCGATAGGAGTGAGTGGAGGCGAAGGATTCATGTGCTGGACCCGGCGTGATACTCATGTTGGTTCATGTAGCCTACCCCATATGCTTAGGATAAAAGGCTTAGTTATTGTTATGAACTATTTAGCAACGGGACTCCTACCCAGCGAATAGTCCAATCAAGACAATCACATATTTTTATCCCAGATAAAACACTTTTACTGGGACGAACCTTATTTGTTCAAGTATTGTCCCGATCAAATCATTCGCCGGTGTGTCCCTAATAATGAGTTCAAATATGTGTTGTCCTTCTGCAATGATCAAGCACGTGGCAGTCACTTTAGCCTAAGAAAAACTACGGAAAAAGTTTTGCAATGCGGATTTTATTGGCCAACGCTATTCAAAGATGCATATGATTATTGCAAAACTTGTTCACGGTGTCAATACATGAGCCAGATTTTACGGAGGAATGAGATACCACTGCAACCAATCTTTCCTGTTGAGATATTTGATGTGTGGGGGATTGATTTCATGGGCCCGTTTCCTAACACTTTTGAGAACTTATACATTTTCTTGGCGGTTGATTACGTCTCTAAATGGGTTGAGACAATACTGAGCAGAACAAATGACAACAAGATTTTCATTAAGTTCCTTAAAGAAAATATTTTTTCTCGGTTCGGGCACCATCGTGCTATCATTAGCGACAATAGGGCGCATTTCTGCAATTAGTCTTTTAAGGATTTGATGCAGAAATATTCAATCAACCACAAGGTTTCTACACCCTATCATTCCTAAACAAGCGGGCAAGCCGAGGTCTTTAATCGACAAATCAAACAAATCTTGGATAAAATGGTTTCTAAGAATTGGAAAGATTGATCTTCTGAAGTGACTGATATTCTTTGGGCATTTCGTACTGCATATAAGATTGATCTTGGCATGTCTCCATATCGGCTTGTATTTGGGAAGGCTTGCCACCTCCCTGTCGAGATCGAACATAAGACGATGTGGGCAATTAAAGAACTTAATTTGGATCTTGACCAACCGGTCAGCTATCGAAAGCTGCAATTAAATAAGCTGAATGAGCTCCGAGATGAAGCTTACAATAATGCGGTTATAGTAAACAACTAGATGAAGGTGATTCACGACAGACACCTTTTGCGAAAGACATTTATACCGGGGCAAAAGTCCTTCTTTACAATACACGTCTTCATCTTCATCCGGGTAAGCTGAGATCTCATTGGACGGGATCTTTTATGGTTCGGTACGTATACCAGCACGTTGCAGTGGATGTAGAAAATTCTAAAGATGGTTCACTTTTCAAAGTAAATGGACATAGATTAAAGTCGTACTTTTCTACTGACCTATTGGAGGAGCCCCTGTTATTACAGGAGCCGCTTTATCATGACTAACTTCCTCTGCTCATCTCCATGCTTCGGTTTTCCATCCATAAATAGTGGCAACATTGCTTCAAATAAGTATGGAGGTGTGTACATTAGTAGTTATTCAAAACAAAAAAAATGTGGGCTACGAACAAGTTTGGGGGAGGCTTTCCCATTGATTACCTTTTGCCCCAATGTGCACAATCCTTTTCCATTTAAGTTTCCAGATTTTTGTGCTCGAATGACAGTATCGGTGGGGACACTGCTGCAAACAGGTTTGGGGGAGGTTTGTATTTATCCGTGTATCATTTTGTACCATATAAAAAAACTCTGTCGTCAAGTTATCTAGTGGGAAATATAGACTCAAAATCCGACAGTTCAGATTAACAGGTTAGAAGTAACTAATTCTTAATATTAGAAGTTGAAAACCCAAAAAATAACCCTCATTGAGTTTCACAGTAGCAAATATACGTCTTTACACCACACTACATGTGTCGTGATGTTTTGAGAACTAGATGACAAGTTTGATATGTCTAAGTTAAAACTTTTTGAATTTTCTTAAGATCAAACAAGCTTGTTTGAAAATAAGCAATTTTGAGCGTGATTCACAAGCGAAATTAATATGAAGGGAAAGTATTGAATCTTTAATGAAAACTAAGTCTGAAAAATAGTAGATCTTGAGTTTGATTGGAGTGATTATACATTTTTCACACTTACACGTCTTTAATTTTGGGATGAAAAGCATAACTTGAAATATCTCCGTTGGTTTTCTTTCTAAGAGTTCTCATGCATAAAAGAAGTCTTTGTTTTGTGGCCTTGGTGACTTGGGCAATTAAGTCCTTGGGTGTATTTATACCTAATGCCATAAAACCATCTGATTTGGGAGTCATTGACCCAAATCTCGTTAAGAAACCCCAAAAATCTAATAAAACAAGCTAAGCAAGTGTTCTCTCCAAGTTAAAAGTTCTCGCGGTTCTTTGAGAGAGAGAAATCTTGGTTAAGGACGAATTTCAAATACAAGATATAAAACTTTAAAAGTGAATTTAAAGGGGATATGAAAGTTTAAATTGAAGTTACGAGACTAAAGACTATTGCACGTTCAAAAAGGTGTGTATAAATGAAAACAGGTGAGACGTGGAGTGAAGAATAAGACCAAGTCTTAGTTAAAAAACGATAAAAATACAAGATTTGACACCAAGCTATAGAATGAGAATTTATAAGCTCGTGAGATACTTTTGAAACCGATTCCTAGTTTTTATTGAAGGCATGAAGACTTTTAATCGAAAATTTTGAAACAAAACGACACTATCTGCACAAGCACGTAAAGACATATATGAGCTTCAGTTAAATAAAATGTGGGGCGTGAAGAATAAGGATTGAAGGGTTCTAACTTAAAATGATAGAGTTTCTAAATTGGATACTTAACTTTAGGAGTAGAGTTGAGATTAACCAATGAACTAGCTTGACGGGATTTTATGGGTGTAAACCACTGAAAACCCTCACAAGATAACACTCCTCCTATTAGGAACACCTAGAGATTGAAAGGCTTGTTTCATGAGCTAATTGCAATTGTAATGTCTACGAAGTGAGCTAAGATTTTCTTTTTCTTAAAAATAAAATAGTTTGCTCGGGACGAGCAAAAGATAAATTTGGCGGTATTTGTTTACATCATAAAATTGTATTTTAATACCATCCATTCTTTATAATATTGCCTATAAAATTGGTGCTTTTAATCTGAGTTTGCTACACAAGTGAAGGAAACAGGTTTGGAGTGAGTGACGCACTTTAGAGGTAAAATCGAACTGATCCAGTTAAAATCAAAGTCAACTCAGTCAACACTGCAAATTTCAATGTTAGCAAAAACAAGATAATTTGTGCTCAGAGACCATTTAAAATAGCGAGAATGCAATACAAAAAGTTTGGAAGCCCAAACCCATCTCCATACTGTGGAACCACCACCAAACTCATCAAATGACCGTGGATCCGCCTCCCCTTTAGCGTCGCACAAGTTAGGCTTTTGGGGTAGTTTCTTCTTCTCATGTACAGCGGGATCGATGATAAGGTTTCAGATTTCAAGGCCTATAAATAGCAGCGAGAGCACCCAACAGAGAGGCATCTAGGGTTTCATATTCTAGGGTTTTTATTTTGCTTAGAATTTTGTAGTCTATTTCCATAGCCAATAGCTCAAGTTGATTAATAAATGGTAGGGGTTCTATTGCATTCTTTTCTCTTTTAATTTCTGTATTTTATTTTCTTGCATTTTTTATCGCTTGTTACTTTTATTATTAGGATGATGATATTTCAAATGTTTTCTCTTTCTCTACAATTTCTCTCTCAACGATTTTTTGAAATCATGACGCTCAAAGAATCTCCTTGCTATCGTGAGGGATCTAGCAGCTGGTTTCTTTGATTAAAAAAAAACTCTTTTCTCCTTCCTCTCTCAGCCTAATTATTTGTATGTGATGATACTCAAAAGTTGTCTCGCTATAATGATGTCCCTAGTAGTTAGCATATATTGATTCTTCTTCAATCTTTTTTCTTTGTTCTCTTATTTTTAATAATGAGTGAGTAAATCCTTACTTGTTAGGGTTGTTGGAAAAGAGAGTATAAGGGATGGTAAATCCTTCATATTCTTTTTATATGTTGACTTTTTAAACTTCAACAAGGTGAGTATTAACCCCCTTATTTGGACACACTGTCAAATCATGAGAGTTGTGACCCCAATTTTAAAATGAGTTAATATTTTTTTTTTGTTGAAGGCTTGAGTTTAATATGAATGAATGGAAGGACAAAGGTCAATAGAGGAAATCCTTAGTACCCTCTAAACACCATAATCTACATTCATTCATATTACTCGAACTATAAATAATTAAAAGATAAAAAGATTAATCTATTTAATCACCATCCCTTAACTACCTAATCCTAAAACCCTAATAAGCCTTTTTCTCATTGTTATCTCTCACTTAGAATAAAAAGAAAATAAATCCACCTTTTCTAAATCAACTCGTCTAAAATAATAAAAATAAGGTTACAGTCTCCCTGTGGACGACCCGTACTCACCGCGGCTAGCTATTACGACACCGTGTTGACTGCGATATTTAAAACGATAAAAAACACATAATTTCACGACAATCATAGCCCAATTCTTTTATTTTATTTTATTTTTGTTATTTTCAAGCCCATGAAATTTCACAAGTGATGCAAGGAGTTTCAAAACTTTGTAAAAGAAACAAATTATATTTTTGGACAAAAAACTTTGACCTAAGCTTAACGTGCGAGACTTGAGCCAATCCCTCAAGATGGAACCGCCCCAGGCGGCCACAAACCTGGTTCGAGCGATCATGTGGGGACCATACGTGCTCCGCCCGTGAACATGAATCCCTTGGTCTTTTGGCTCTTCATTTCACATATCCAAAACCCCCAATTTATTTTAGAGAACCCCCAACCCTTTGAGCTACCCATTAACCTTCTTTTAATATCTTTTACTTTTTTCTTTAGTACATAATTCTCTAGTTATCTCCCTCCCATTCTATCGCTGTTCGTAACCTCATTCCTTTCTAGTTATACTACACCAAAATCCTCCTAAAGTCCTATTGAAGATCAACTCACTTGAAGACGATTCATCGTTGCCGATCAAGTTATTTCCTTACAATCAGTGAGCTAGTTGTTATACCGACTCACACCACGAGTAAGTCCCTTCTCTCCCCCCTCCTCATCCTCCTCTTTCTTTCCCTCCTTTCTTCTTCTTGTTGAATCTCCTCCTTTGCTATATCTCCACGCATGTCTTGTTTACTACATCAGTAAATCCTATGTTTAAATAACATATATAAAATGAAGTGGTACTATAATACATAGTTTATTTGTAATTCTATTTACTTTCATGAATTAAGCAGACTTTCTTTGTTTCATGTTTACCAACGTATGTTTATTAGCAATAGTTCCGAGAACAAATGAACCGTATTATAACATATTGCTTAAAAGAAAACAAAGTTACAAATAAATATTATAGTTTCCTCATTCTCACATATGACATATCAATACTTTTACCTTAAAAATAATTTTTAGAATCTTGACTTCTGGAAACTCTAGAAAAATTAGGATAAATAATAGATATAATTTCAAGTCTACAGTAAAAATTTCAGATCGAATCGCATAACGATTTAGG
Organism: Agapanthus africanus; assembly: GCA_030015575.1. Taxonomy (NCBI): domain Eukaryota; kingdom Viridiplantae; phylum Streptophyta; class Magnoliopsida; order Asparagales; family Amaryllidaceae; genus Agapanthus; species Agapanthus africanus. Next base: position 743,271,076 of record CM057341.1, read on the forward strand.
TTTTACGATGTCTTTTTATTCACTGTTTTTACAAGCAGAAAACTGCTGTTAAGGGCTTTATTGTAGAGGCCATAACTCTGTTATCAGTGATCCAAATTAATTGTTTTCAAATATTTTGGAAATTTAGATTGAAATTTCTGATTTTCATAATTATATAGATTTTCTGAAAATCGACATAAAATATAGAAAACCGCGTTTTAAAATTAAGTGACGAATCTGGATAGAATCTGTCCCGATTCGCAAACTGTTTTTAAATACGACATAAATTGAGTTTTCGATGTCGGTTCATAGAAAACTTTAAATGTATAGAAGCATGATTTACATACCTATAACTTTCTTATATAACCGGTGACTCAGAAATGTTAGGGATCAGTCTAAGGATTGCGACATTCATGGACCGCGACGAAATAGCAAAAATAAATTTTTACAAACATATAACCAATCCATTGCCTAGAATAATCAAATACTTTGCAATTGTGAAAACTAAAAAACCCTAGAGATCAAGATATAGTGCTACAATCTTTGTAGCGTGTCCGATCACCATCGGAAGACACGTTCTAAACTTCGTGAGCTCCTGGAGATGCTAGGACGCTAACCTTCTCGCCATACATGATCCGTGGTGAAAGCAGGCCACCCAAAACTTCATCCTCATCTCCAAGTGACGAAACTCCCAATAGAGACTTGCTAAGTATAAAGGGAGGTGTAGTGGTTAATGGGTACTCTATCATTTTTCCATTCTCACTCATTTGTAACATTTGCCATTGGAGTAGAGAGCAAGCTTGAAAGCTTGAAGGAGGAGGAAGAAAAAGAAGATATGAAGGACTTTTTGTTTAAAATGAATTAGCTATTCATTTTCTTATGTCTCATTTTAATATATAAGACATAACATTCATCCCCCCTCTCTCCCCTATGTGTTGTCACACAAAGAGAAAGAGGAGGGATCCTACCATCACATATGCTATATTAAATATAATATAATACATACACACAAAAATATATATGTAAAATATACATACATACAAGTAAACAAAATAATGAGAGTCGGATTATATATATATATATATATATATATATATATATATATATATAATGTATCAAATACACTACAAGCCATCATATTATATCAGTATCACATCTGTAGAGAGTTTTTATCATATACACAATACTAGAAACCACATCAGAAAAATACGGTTATCAAGTCAACACTTGACTCGATAGTTCAGCTTTTACACCAGCTAGTATTTTCGAACGTTCAATTAAATCAAGTATTTAATAGAACTCCTGTACGTATCTAGTACGCACGCAGCATCACATTTTTGCCTCGGGCATGCACTTTCGTTGCGGGACTTTAATGACCTGTCAATACACTGGTAGTAGGTTAAACAAGATCATATCCGATTGAATTCGAAACGCTTTCAGATTCAATCTCTTCACAGGTTAACCCATAAGCTCGTGAGCAGTACGAGCTGCATGTAATGGCTATCCAGGTACGATCAAGATAAAGACAGGTCGATGAGCGAACTTATCCGAACTCGATAAAGTTTATAAGCGATGAATACCATACAATCCAATCTCTTCGTCAAAAAGTATTTTATACCGGATCTGGGGGTGGAATCTGTCAGACCACCAATAACCTGATAAGTCATGCTGAAAGATGACTCATAACCAAAGAGATACAGCTGGTAACACTTACCAATTTATCTCCACTACCGTGACCATAGACTTCTGGTTATATTCATATCCTGCACAGAGCGATATCAACTTCCTATACCGGGAGTGATGAATCCCCTCAACCGCTCACTGCCTCCATATGCTTCGGGACTATACTCAACTAAAACCTGTTTGCATGACTCAGTAGATATGTGATAGGGTAGTAATCAAAATATACGGGAACACACACAAGACATTGTGGTGATCTCAAACCGAATGACCACCCTGTACCATCTTCACCAGAGAACTGCTAACTGACATTGATATAATACTAACTCGGAGTTCTCAGTAAGTCCGTCTAGTGTAACTTATACTCTTATGAGCACCTGTATACAATCTTTAGTGTCAAACACCAATGGCTATGGGATCATCCATCGCCCCGTACATGGTCAAGGAACGCATACACTATTCTAAACTGGAATACCGATGCCAAGTCTCGATACTCCTACGACTAGGGACTTTTGAGGACAGCTCATCGACTACCAGGCCCCACTAGAATGATCACTATCATAGTCCTAGTAGTCAAGCAAAATCTTAAGGGCTTTATCTCATGTATTAGCGATACGTGAAAACGAATAAAACGTATACACATGACAGATAAAGACAAATCAGATAGCATACTATCATCTCGAGCAAGACTTTTCTCTGTATAGGTCTACTTACAATTAAGATAATTGCTTTGAGGGCACCTATATCCAACAATCTCCCACTTGCACTTAAGGCCAATTATTGCGGTATCCCATACCCACATCTCATGTGCTATGGCATACCCAAATTCTCTACTAAAAATTTTGTAAACCGTGTTCGAGCAAAAGCCTCATTGAGTGGATCTGCTATAATGTTTCTATCTATATCTCTCTGTATCTCAATCTCGCGGAGATCAACTACCTCCCAAATCAAGTGATACCTCTTAGAATTTTGTTTGGATAGCTGATAGGACTATGTTCATAAATGAATGTATTTATCCAAATAGTTTCTTAGGCTGTATCCTCTGCCGAGTCACAATCAGCATCCAGCACCATGACCACCTCAATATCGGCTTGGAACCATTTCCAACATACGGTTCATCAGAAGAGGATAAACTATTGACTCGCGACAGACTATCTGTCATACATGTCACCTTAGAAGCCGGAATCGGTAACCGCCTCATAATGGAGGCTGCCATTACCATACACCAAGAATATCCTAAAGTGTCCTTCACTGTTTCCTATGTTTCTCCAGGATGGGACTAATTTCAGCTTACTACACTAAGTGCAAAAGCATTTTCTGGTCTGCTACATAACATCGTATGACTGACCCAACTGCCGAAGCAGGTGGTATGTCATTCACGCGAGTCCCTCTCCTAATTAGTCCTGAAGACATCTTTTTGGAGAGGGTGACTCCACTTATTATGGGTACACTACTACGCTAAGAGTCGCCTATTCTAAACTCTTTAGAATGGTGTCATTATATCTGAATTGAGACAATCCCAAATTCAATCTAGATCTATAGAGATAGACCAAGTCCCTAGATTTATAGTCCAAATTCTATATGGAGGAATATCTGTGACAACCACATTTTAATCGATTGTAGTATAGAAACACCACTTCCTATTATAATAATGTCATCCATATCAATATGAGGAACCTGCCAATACTCCTTACAGCCTTTTTACATATACCAGGTCTATCTCTCATTTTGATGAAGTCAAACACTTTGACCGTGACAACAAAATAGATGATCCATCTCCGCTATGTCTGCTTCAGTCTATAAATAAACTTAAGCAACTTGAACACTTTCCGCTTCTCCCACTAACTAAGATAACCCTATGACAAAGTCATATATACATACACTTCTAAATCCCCATTTAAAAAGACGTTATAGTCATCCACTGCCAGATATCATAGTCATTAAAATAAGCAGTGACAAGTTATATCCGTATGGACTTCAGCATATTGAAATAAGAGTTTCATCATAATCCATACTGGGAATTTGATGAAAAACTTTTACCATAAGTCTAGCCTTATTAGGTTACTACCTTTTCATTTTCACTGATCTCGAAAAATTTACTTGCTCCTTATTGGTTTTATCTCTTCAGGAGCATCCAACAAAATCCATACTTTGTTGCAGTGCATGGAGTCCATCTTGGATAACTTGGTATCCAGCTATCATTCGGTAGTCACCATTTCCTATGGCATGATGATAACTAGTAGGTTCATCATCACATGATGGAAAACTCTCTGTTACCGTTTACGAGGAATCCAAAGTATCTCTCGGATCTGAGACCACTTACTAAATCTGCGGAGTGGCTAAGATCTATCAGGAACAATTGAATCCTTCACAAAATTTTCAGTAACCATTTGTGGTGCAGGAATGACTTCCAGTTCTACTATACTTCCACTAATTTATTTTTCAAGAAATTCCTTTTCTAAAAAGGTAGCGAGTTAAGAACAAAACAACTTTTGATCTTGTAAATGGTATAAGTTAAACCTTTTCTAAAACTTGTGATAACCCATAAACTGCTTGTTACTGAAACATGACTTGAGTTTGTCCGGATTATGTTTTTAAGAAAAAACCGGATAACTCCATATCTTAAAAATTTTAAGATATGATCCCTTTCTATATCCCATATAGAATCATAGACACAAATTTAGATGGAACCTATATCCAATTGGTATGCATCCGTATCTAGTGCATATCCCCTAATTGAAAAAGGCGATTCAGTATTACTCATCATGGAGCGCACCCGCGGAGGAGTAATTTAAGAAAGAATCATATTATCAATATGGAATACCTAATACCAACCCTTGCCCTGTTCTTTTATAAAAAAGAGAAGAGCGGAAAATTCCCCATGTTGTGAGCCTCACGTGTTAAACACGTGAGCGCTTATTTGCAAAAGCATATAAGCGCTGAAAGCAAGCAACTAAAGGCTAAACAAGTTAAACACGTGAGCACTTATATGCAAAGCATATAAGCGCTAAATAAATTGATTTAAACCCATATTGGGGTCACGTGTTAAACACGTGAGAACACCCTTTTGAAGTATTAGCTTCAGATAGAGTTAAACTCTATGCATAGAATTAAATTCTATTTTGATGCAAAGCATACAAGTATTAAAAGTAAGTGGCTAAAGGCAAAACTGATCTCACGTGTTAAACACGTGAGCGCCCATATGCAAGACATATGGACGCTAAATAAAATGAGCTAAATACCCACATCGGGATTACGTGTTAAACACGCGAGGGCGCCTCCCTATATAGAATTAAATTCTATTAGGGGGAAATATCTCCCTAATTTTTCTAAATGAGAAGGATATTTTCTGTTAAATAGAAAGTGGTTGGAACAAAGATCCAATGAAATGGGAATTTATTTCTCCAATCTTTCTAAATAAAGAAAGATTATTCTCTATAAAACAGAGAACCATTGGATCCAAAAATCCAACGACGATTATAAAATCACCAATCAAACCGTTTGAAAGAATTAAATTCTATTCTTTGTAGGAAATATTTTCTTGATCTTTCTAAAATAAAAAAGATCTTCTCTGTTAAACAAAATTAAATTCTATGGTTAGGAAGATATCTTCCTATTCTTGTTAAACTAACAAGATATTTATATGATAGAATAAAATTCTAATCTTATTAAGCCAATAAGATATTCATATGATAGAATAAAATTCTATCTTAGGAAAATATTTCTTAATCTTGTTAAATAAACAAGAAATATTCTCTGTAAAATAGAGAGCCCTTGGATTAAAAATCCAATGGTGATTAAAAATCACCGTTTGACAGAATTAAATTCTGTATATGGGAAAATATTTCCCCAATCTTTTTAAAAACATGAAAACATATTCTGTGAAATAGAAATCACTGGATCAAAAATCCAACGATGGGTAAAATCCCCCGAACAAATTTGAGACCAATTAAATCAGTTGGTATCTCTCAAATAAGAGTTTTTCTCAAACTAATTAGCAAATTTGCCTCTACTATATAAAGGACTCGAGACTTCAAGTCTCAGAAGAGAAGACATAACCAAAGTAGAGGGTTGATCTCATAAGTTTTCTACAAATAACAGAGAATTTAATTCTCAAAAAGAAGAAGAAGATCTCCATCCTCAAAACCCTAGGTGAAGAAAACACAGAGATCAAAATATTTCTTTTACCTTACAAGGATTTAACTTTTCTAAAAGAACTTGGTTCTTTTTCTGGATCTGAGATCCACAAGACAAATCTTCCATAAGTTGAGAATTTAATTCTCATCGGGAAGATCTTGTTCTTGAGAATCAAAGATTCAGGGGAAGAACATGGATAAAAGAATATGGAAAATATGGAGTTCATAATACTCTAGGAACTTAGTTCTTTCAAATCAAGAACTTAGTTCTTAAAGAACATAATCCCAGATCCTCAAAATAATGATCTTGGTGGTAATCGTTAATGGTCAAAATACCATTAACAGAGATTTAAGTTCTCTAAAAAATATCAATAGAGATTAAATCTCCAAAAGAACTTAGTACCTCACGTGAAAAGCACGTGAGTACTCAAGGCCAAGTAACATAGCGCCTCACGTGCTTCCTACGTGAGCGCCCAAAAACAAAGAAACTCATTTGCACTGATTGGGAAGCCACCAAAACAAAGCAACCCAGCACCCGAAAAATAAAGTAATCGCGTGAAATACATATGAGCCACAAAAAAACAAAGGCCGAACGCCTCAGGTGCTTCCCATGTCAGTGTCATACCAAGTGCTTAGCACTTCTATAGAAAGGAAAATGGCTAAATAAACAGAACCCAAATAAATACTTAGCACTTATAAAAAAAAAGAAGAAGAAAAGACTGAGTAGACCCAGCCTAAATTGGCTAAATCTCTCTGAAAGTTTCTTGTAGCTGAGCTAAAATGCTCTGTTGTTGAATCATAATAAAATTTGATGATCCTGAAAATATTACTAAGTTGATCTTATTCTAAAATATGGCTAGCGTATCCTTAGTAAAAAAAAATAAAAAATTAAGCCTAAATACTCATATATTTAAGTTGATCTTAATCTCAAATTATATCAACGGTCCTTAAATAAAACAAAATATTTTTGAACTAGAGGAATGTGTAACCTAAGTTCAAAATCCAAACCCAAATCTAAAATATATGGATTTGGACTGATCCGCGCTCTACGGGCGACGACATAAATTAGTCTCCATATACAATCCACGGGCAACCTCATAAAAACAAAATAACACACGACATGAAGTGAACTTCCGGAGTAAGAGAAAGTGGTTATCGCAATGCGATAACGTAATTAACTGTAGGGGCTTGCGCCTGCAGAGAAGAGCATCCCAACAATCAAAAACCCCTCATAAATAAGGGGGTCTGCTACAACGGTCGCAACTATCCAAATCTCCGATATATGGTGCCATAAATAAACTTGGTATCTTAGCAGAGGTGGGTGGATATGTCTAAATAGTATCTGCCCCTAAATTCAGACTAGACGCCCCAACGTCTTGGTCTGGTCTTTCGGTGGTAAACAGATTATGGCACGCTCGGTGGGACCTTTTTCTCTTTCCACTCCACACATCATGTGTCGTGTTTGCGAACAAAAATCGCGGTTCACTATGGTTGCCCTTAGATTCGAGCTACTAAAACTTGGTGTCTTGCTCTTGTGCAAAAAATAATGGCTTCTCACTGCACTGCATGCAACAGCAACTCTCGCTCTATCCCAACAGGAGAAGTGGCCTATAGGCCCAACGCGGCCTCTGTTTTCTCGATGCCGGTAGGGTAAGTTATAAAAGCCACTACTAGATTGTTCTTAAGGATCATGCTCCCACCTATAAGTTTCGGTGCCTCAACGCCGCAAGAAGAAGCTCCTAGAAGATCGATTTTCTATCGACAGGTAATCACGACGGCTCCCATCAGAAAGCTATCAAACTCTGGCATCTTAGTTTTCAAAAGGCTGAGCAAGAACTCAAACGGGCTAGTAAAGAAGCCTGTGATTCCGGAAGGAGCTACCCTAAAACGACTAGCCTTCCCGACTCCTGCTACAGACAAAACCGTCAAAGAAGATTCCCCATCAGACGATCAGTTTTTGAAAGATTGGTCGATTCCTCTCAAACTCCATCAAGGACGTCGGTCTTCAATAGGCTGACACCGATTGAAACCCCCCAGTAAGGCCGGGGGCATGATGAAGCCGCTTCTAAAACAGAGACGGTCCCTTCAGCAAGGCACGCTTGATGTCGCCACTGGTGCCGAGTGAGTAAAGCTGAGGATAACCCCCCTCTTGGTTCACCCCACCAGCTCCAATGGTGGATGTCAATGCTGCTGTTCCAATCGGGAACAACTTTCATCCATTGAGAAGAGTATACAAGAACTCTCCAACGGCGGTGTTGAAGAAATCACCTCTGCCAGTAGAGGTCTCTGTGTTGTAACTGCCAGAGCAACCTCGCCAAAAGGTCTCTTCACAAATTCATAGGGCCTGACGAAAAGTCCAAGTCTCCGTGATTGACTAAAATTACTCTCGTCGACCAAAGAAATCAAAAGTTCGACAAGAAAAAGATCACTCCCCTGCCGTACAACGGGGTATTTCTCCTAAATAGGTGCCCGTCACAAAGGCTCTTTCAACTCCAATCTCTCATAAAAGAATGAGGCTGGAGAAAGCTCTACCATCCGGAGCAAATTCTAAAGGCGATGGATCTAAACGCCCCAAATCTGGGGGCATTATCGTCCATATGGTCTATATGACCAATAGGCAAGAAGGAAGCCGTGATTTGGTGAGTCATCGAACGCAAACTCGGTCTCTAACAAAAGCTCAAGAGCAATAAAAAACTCTCTAAGAAATGTTGAACAAAATGACGGCACTCACAGGACAGAAAGAAAGTCCGGACAAAAAGGCTGAACAGCGCCAAGAGTTGGAGACCGATACAGAGTTTCTGCGAAGAGTGCTCGAGAGAAAGGATAAAGAAGACGCTGAGAAAGCTGCTAATATAAAGCAGATGGCTCTCTTGTTCCAAAACATGATTGGAATGATGATCCAGCCATAACCCCCAGCCAAAGATCCACCGATACTCATCGAGGATGACAGAGGGGAAACATCATCCGGCTTTATCAGCGGCCAAAAAAGAAACAATCTCTAAGGCCGCCCTTAATGATTACATTGCTCAACAAATAAGAGCTCATCAAGCTAATGAAGCTGCTGGCCAAATTGTCAGAACCGGATGAATATATCCAGGCTGGTACGATCAAATCAAATACCCACCGGGATATACGATCCCCAAGTTCCATGTATACAAAGGAACATGCAACCCTCACCAGCACGTTGCATAATACAGAGCTCTGTACGGCAACACTGGAGGTGACGATAAATTGTTGTTTCGCCAATTCGTCGGCAGCTTGTCAGAGACATCTTTCAAATGGTACTCGGAGCTCCCAAATGACTCCGTGAAAACCTTCGTAGAAATGGAACTGTTGTTCATACAGCGTTTCGCCAGCGCGAGCGAACGTACTCCAATCATGGGTTAATCAATGCCAGGGTAAAGCCGAGAGAAACATGGGTCCAAGACGCGAGCCAATAGCGGAACCTGAGGTCTAAGTGCGAACAACGCATTGAAAAGTCTCCTGCTGTGAGCATGTTCATCGGGACCCTTGATCCTCAAGCGACTGTGTCCCAGTTCATGACGTTCTTCATGCCCACAACTTTTCAGGCTCTAATAGAGAAACGGGCCCAAATGGACCAAATGGACCACGAGCCTTCCTCCTCAAATAAGGACTCTCGAAATAACAAGGGTAAAGGGAAAGCGGCCTTTGTTGCCAATACGTAACAACAGCTGAGTAGCCTAAAACTAGCTGCTTACCAAAACAACGCGTGTCCGCGCCCGTCCTTGGAGGAAAGTATAAGACGTGCTTACTTGTTTCCCCGCGACAAGACGAGGAGACTGTTCGAATTGGAAATGCATAATAAACTCATCACATTGCCAGACACGCGGCATCCACCGCAACCCGGTGACGTCAACAACCCTAACTACTGCTCCTATCACAGAATAGTGAGCCGCCCAATTGAAGATTGCTACGTCTTTAAAAACTTGGTCAAAGACCAGTATCAACAGCGGAAATTCATGTTGTCTGATAACTTAAGGGTAAACCCACCCTAGAAGCACATTCCAAAAAGGTGGATGCATAGGGGGCATCATGCTCACTTGTGGAAGAAACTCCATGGAAAGTCGTTCTTTCAGCAAAAACCAAAAGAATGTGAAGGATCTATAAGCATGTCCGGCAGTCAGGTGGAAAAGCCCACTTGAACCCGAAATAATCGAAGGGATGCTAAAACCTCGTCCCGCACCGAGAATTGTTGATGAGGGGAAAACCCCACAAGTCAAGCCTTCGAAGTCTTCAAAGAAAAAGAAGAAGACCAAGAAGCCTGTGCAGACTGCCGAATATGACGATAAGCGTACAGATCTATAAAAATACATAGATACACTGGACGAGTAAAACCAGAAGGCGCGGACCCGGTCATGCTCGAAGAATTCCTCAAGCATATTCTTGAGGACGGAGACAGTGACAATGATGAGGGAAATGAATCATCAGAAGGCACCGAAGACCGTGTAGCAAGTTGCCATATGATCTCCCATTCATCGTTATATGATGTAGAGGTTTCCTCAGTGTTAGAAAACAATACAGGGGAACCGGGGGCAGAATCAGCGCTAAAATCTCCGGAACTGCCAGAAGAAGACTCGATTGAGAGGCTGTTAAACGAAACCTTTCAAAAAAGAAAAGTTGACCGAGAATGCGAGACAGCTATATATGAAAAGGCTAAGCGTCAGGATAAAGAAGCTGCAGCAAGGACGAGTCGTAAAGTACTCCGACCAAACCAAAACATTTATGCTACAAATAAGAGCAGGATCAAAATAGAGAAGCGGTTCGCAAAACCCTGTCAATGGGGATGAAGCTACCACCTCTCATAAGGAACACTCCCGAGATCATAAGCCTAGATGGAGAAGAATCACATCCAAACTACTGCCTATATCATCGGAGGGTTACCCACCCCACCGAAAAATGCAGTGGCTTCAAGAAGTGGTGCTAAGGATACGTTGCCTATCAAAAACACTTCAAGAGGATGAAGCGCGAAGCTCGTGCTCGTCGACAGCAAAATAGTGGGACGAACACACATGAAGAAACGACTGGCAGCTGTCATATGGTTGGTACCAGTTTGGAAGGGGAAAACCCTAAGTTCTTATTTTCGGGAGCGATTCTGAGGACGAAACACCCCTCAGCCCTCTCTTCAAAGACTCCGCCTCCGAAAAAGAAGAGGAGGAGAAGAACTAAAAGAATATTCAGTTGTGTAACCACACGCTGCCTGAGAAGAACCTCAGACCTATAAACAAAGATTCGAACAAAAAAGATAAAGGGAAAAGAAAATCTCTAAGGAAATTGCCCTCGATGATGGATTCGTAAAAGAGCTCACTATAGAAGATCCGTCTAAGAAATACAAGTGGATTACAACATCTTGGTACATCTGAGGAAAATACTCTCACAACTAAGTATATTGGATGCTCTCTTCCTGTCCAAAGAGGCACGAGATTCCCTAATCAAGGCATTACTAGAGCCCGATCAGTTCCAAGCTTTCCTCACAGAAGAGAAGATGAAAGGTGAACTGGCAAAAGTCCACACGACCGATATTGCATTCAGCGATGAGGATCTTCTTCTTGGTATGTGCGAACATAATCGCTCATTATATGTCACCGAGTACTGCTATGACATCAAGATAGGAAAAATTCTTGTCGACAACGGATCCTCTGTTAACCTTCTCAACGTGAGAGTACTGAAGGTTGTTTGCATGAACGTTTAGCACCTTGCCCGAGATAAAATTACCATCTCCGGGTTCGACTCACAGTCGTCACGTACGCTTGGGTCAGTATTACTGAAGCTACGCTTTGGTTTGCTCATCACTGACATCAAATTCCATGTCATTGATGCCATGACTTGCTATAATGTTTTGCTCGGCAGGCCTTGGTTACACGAGTACAACATCATCCTTTCTACACAATATCAGTATATGAAGTATTTCAAGGACGGCTCAGAATACACTGTTATGGGAAAGCTAAATACGTTCTCCGTAAACGAAGTTCGAAAATACAAATACGCAAAGTACTTCCTACCAGACTTTGAGGATACTGAAAGGTGCCACAAGCCGGAGAAAAAACAGAAATCCGTCGCCACAATCCCGATCTTTAGGAGCGATACTGATTGGTTCGTGAAAAAAGTGTTTATAGAATAACCGCAATTAGCACGGCGTCGCGTGTAGCTAGCTGTGGTGAGTACGGGTCGTCTGCAGGGATGCGTGGAACTTTTAAATCTTTCCTTAGACGAGTTGAAAGAAAAGAGATAGAAAGGAGTATAGATTCTAGATCTATGTCAAACACGGATATAGAATTAATGAAGGAAAAAGCTTGTAGGGTTCGTTGGATTTAGTAGTTCATGGATGACTAATAAAAATGACTCATTTTATCTTTTGATAGATTTAAAACTAGATTGATGGTGATGAATGAGAATTAGGGTTTTTTGGAAGAAACTAGAGTTTCCCCACTATTGACCCTTTTCCTTTCATTCATCTCCATCCATGTCTAGCCCTTAACAAAACAGTTGTTAATCTGATCTCAAATCATGGTCGAGACTAGCAATAAATTGGTAGCGCGCCCGATAAGGATGTTAATGATTCTTTTGCAAAAGTTTATAAACTTCATAAGACTTAAAAGAAGTTAAAGTATTTTCTCATCCATTGATCTATCTTAATCCTACGAATCCTATCAAGCGGAGAATTACTCGCATATGATGGAGATAGAAGAAGAAGAACGCATAGAGATCATAATGTAAATATAGAAAATAAATACTAAATAATTAAACTAATGATCTATCTTTATTAATCAACTTCACAATTACAAAACCTTCGAGTTTAGATTACAAGAGGAATAAGAAATTACTTTTGATCTCTACCTTGTAGGAAGTAGATGCTCCGTCGAATCTCACGTCGCCTTATCACGTCGAATCGCGGACCTGTCATGGATCACTTGTTCTTTGACGGTGATTTGTTTCGTGTAAAAGGTGATGATTTTTAGCTTTAGCCCCCGGACCTTTAAATAGTCTCAAAACCAGAAACTACCAGAAACTATAGATCCCAAGAATTAGGGTTTACTGTTTCAAATCACACCTAAAAATCCCAAACCCTAATTCCCTAAATCCACCACGGATCCGCCGCATTTTGGGGATTTTGACCGTGCAACTGCGGTTGTTTGGTGAGATCATGGCTTCAAAATTCTGGGGCCTCTTCATAGTGACACATGGAGATTTATTTGACGTCTGGAATCTTCATACCTTTTCTGAGTCTCTGCCAGTATTAATTCTTCGATTCTATTTAATTTTATCGGTAGATTTTTGAGTCCCGATATCTTGATCTCCTGACATGAACTAAACCTTGCATAATATCTGAATGAATAATGCTAGTAATATTTGGTATTTTTGAGATATTACCCTAACCATTTTTATGATCTTATATTTTAAGAATATTGATTAAGGATATTTGATATTGTAGGGTATTTTTTGTCACCGCATTGAGATGGGAATACACGCGCGCTTGTCAGGCGTATACTACAGATTCCCCCTGCCTAGGGTAGGCCGGGGTTTAATGATTGTGGGGATCCGAATCTCCGGCAGCCGCGAACTAAGCTACCGTTAATTACCCCTCGCTTTTGGAGCGAGAGAACCTCCGATTGACGGGTTAAACTGGTCATGCGAACTCAATGTGCAGTGTACGTGTGTTGTGTTTTGAAAGGGGGGTTTGGATATATCGGGAGCCACGCAGAGTTTTCACGGGGTCCCGCTACCCGGATAGCGGGCTGGGGGTCAAGGGGGCTAGCAGCCCCCTTGCGGAGTGCGGGGCAGCTCCCCGTTAGAAATTTTTTTCTAACAGGGACAGTGTCGTGGAGTATGTATATGTGTACATATGTATACATAAGTGTACATATATATATATGTATATATATAAGAAAAAAAGGGGAAAAAGTCATCCAAAGGATGCGTGGGGGGGGGGGGCAGCACCTTGGACGCTGTGCGCCTAGGTGCTGTGCGCTCAGGCGCCAGAGTGCCATGTGTCGGCACGTGGGCGCTCTGCGCTTGAGCGTTGGGCGCTTGAGCGCAAGCGCGCCAGGTGTCGGCACGTAGGCGCTTTGCGCTTTAGCGCCTGACGCTCGAGCGCAAGTGCGCCACGTGTCGGCACGGGGGCGACTTGCGCCTGAGCGCTTGCGCTTCAGCGCAAGCACGCCACGTGTCGGCACCGAGACGACTTGCGCTCGAGCACTTGCGCTGGAGCGCAAGCGCGCCACGTGTCGGCACGTGGGCGCTTTGCGCTCGAGCACAGGGCGCTGTAGTGCAAGCACGCCACGTGTCGGCATGTGGGCGCTTTGCGCTCGAGCGCTGAGCGCTGGAGCGCAAGCGCGCCATGTGTCGGCACGCGGGCGCTCTGCGCTTGAGCGCCGGCGAGAAAAAGAGGCTTTTAGCCTAAAAAAATTTCTCGGAAGAGAAATCAGAGAGGAGTTGGACTCCTGAGTGTGTTTTTGGGGTTAATGGAAGGGGTTCTTCTTCTTCCTCCTCTATTAGCTGGATCTTGAAAATCAAGAGATGTGAGATCTCAAAATCATTCCTTTTTGAGATCTAGTGACAGATCCAAGTTCCCCTTTGTGGGTTTGGTGGTGAAAAACTATTTTGTTTTATAAAATGAAGAGTAAAACTCTTGATTTAATTCAAAGGAAAGAAGAAGATTTTGGAACCTTGAAGAAGGAGAAAAGATTTCAGATCTAAATTTTTTGGAGAGAGAAAAGTTGTTTTTTTTTATTCATCATCATTTTTCCTTATATAGGCTTACATATTTACATATAGCCCCTTGGGCTCTACAAAATGGCATTTTGCCCATCCCATAGCTCATGTGCCATTTCTTTTTTGCACATAAGCCATGGGCTTACAAAATTTTGGCTTTATGCCCGTTTTGCGTACATTCATGTATAAAAAATTACATAAAAATTATTTATTACATGATCTATATTTAGGCATGGAGGAGGCTGGCCGCGGGCTTGACTTGGGCATGGGCCCGCTTGACCTGGGCTTGGGCCCACCTGGCTTGGGGTTGACCTTGACTTTGACTCAGTCAACGGGGGTGTAAATTTTTACCACAACAAAGTTCCCCCCATCAATAATTGCACACCGCACATTTGAGTTGTGTGCATGAAATTAATGGATCTTGAAACTGAACTTCGAGGTGGAACATCATTCCGGAGGCGAAGCATCATCCCGGGGAGCATGATTTCCGGGGATCGGAGCATCATTCCGATTAGCGGAGCATAATTCCGGGGTCGGAGTATCCTTCGGGGAGCATGATTCCCGGGGATCGGTGAATCATTCCGATTCGGGGAGCATAATTCCAAGGCCGGAGAATCATTCCGAAGGGCGGAGCATGATTCCAGGGTTCGGAGCATCGTTCCAAAGGGCGGAGCATGATTCCAGGGTTCGGAGCATCATTCCGAAGATCGGAGCATAATTCCAGAGATCGGAGCATCATTCCGAAGGGCGGAGCATAATTCCAAGGATCGAAGCATCATTCCGATGAGCGGAGCATGATTCCAAGGATCGGAGCATCATTCCAATTTGCGGAGCATGATTTCAAGGATCGGAGCATCATTCCGAAGCGCGGAGCATCATTCCAAGGATCGGAACATCATTCCGAAGGGTAGAGCATAATTCCAGGGATCGGAGCATCATTCCGAAGGGCGGAGCATAATTCCAAGATCGGAGCATCATTCTGAAGGGCGGAGTATGATTCCAGAGATCGGAGCATCATTCCGAAAGGCGGAGCATCATTCCCGAGATCGGAGCATCATTCCGAAGGGCGGAGCATGATTCCAGGGTTCGGAGCATCGTTCCGAAGGGCGGAGCATGATTCCAGGGTTCGGAGCATCATTATGAAAATCGGAGCATAATTCCAGAGATCGGAGCATCATTCCGAAGGGTGGAGCATGATTCCAGGGTTCGGAGCAT
This sequence comes from Agapanthus africanus, assembly GCA_030015575.1. Lineage (NCBI taxonomy): Eukaryota > Viridiplantae > Streptophyta > Magnoliopsida > Asparagales > Amaryllidaceae > Agapanthus > Agapanthus africanus. The sequence continues at coordinate 743,286,816 of CM057341.1, forward strand.
CGTTCCGAAGGGCGGAGCATGATTCCAGGGTTCGGAGCATCGTTCCGAAGGGCGGAGCATGATACCAGGGTTCGGAGCATCATTCCGAAGATCGGAGCATAATTCCAGAGATCGGAGCATCATTCCGAAGGGCGGAGCATAATTCCAAGGATCGAAGCATCATTCCGATGAGTGGAGCATGATTCCAAGGATCGGAGCATCATTCCAATTTGCGGAGCATGATTCCGAGGATCGGAGCATCATTCCGAAGCGCGGAGCATCATTCCCAGGATCCGAACATCATTCCGAAGGGTAGAGCCTAATTCCAGGGATCGGAGCATCATTCCGAAGGGCGGAGCATAATTCCTGGGTTCGGAGCATCATTCCGAAAATCGGAGCATAATTCCAGAGATCGGAGCATCATTCCGAAGGGCGGAGCATAATTCCAAGGATCGAAGCATCATTCCGATGAGCGGAGCATGATTCCAGGGATCGGAGCATCGTTCCAATTTGCGAAGCATGATTCCAAGGATCAGAGCATCATTCCGAAGATCAGAGCATAATTCCAGAGATCGGAGCATCATTCCGAAGGGCGGAGCATAATTCCACGGATCGGAGCATCATTCCGATGAGCGGAGCATGATTCCAGGGATCGGAGCATCATTCCGATGAGCGGAGCATGATTCCAGGGATCGGAGCATCATTCCGATGAGCGGAGCATAATTCAAGGTATTCAGAGCATCATTCCGAAGAGCGGAGCATAATTTCAGGATTCGGAGCATCATTCCGAAGGGTGACAAACATTCTAACCGAAGCATAATTTCGATGCAGCGGTTGATTCCCAGGCGAAGCATAATTCCGACAGAGAAGGCAAATACTCCGAGGCGAAGCATGATTTCGACACGGGGTACATTCTGAAATGGAGCATGATTCCGGCGCAGAGCTTGTTGGTTGACTTGATTCCGAGGCGGAGCATAATTCCGGCAGGGAAGGTAGATATCCCGAGGCGAAGCATGATTTCGACACGGGGTACGTTCTAAGACGGAGCATGATTCCGGCGCAGAGCTTGTTGGCTGACTTGATTCCAAGACAAAGCATAATTTCGACAGGGAAGGAAGGTACACCGAGGCGAAGCATCATTTCGACACGGGGTGCACATTCTGAGACGAAACTTGATTCCGACGTAGAGCTTGCTGGTTGACTTGATTCCGAGGCGGAGCATCATTCCAGCAGGGAAGGTAGATACACCGAGGCGAAGCATCATTTTGACACGGGGTGCATTCTGAGACGAAGCATAATTCCGACGCAGAGCTTGTTGGTTGACTTGATTCCGAGACGAAGCATAATTTCAACAGGGAAGGCAGGTACACCGAGGCGAAGCATCATTTCGACACGGGGTAAATTCTGGGATGGAGCATGATTCCGCCGTAGAGGTTGTTGGTTTGATTTGATTTGGGTTGACATCAGTATCTCTACACTGGAATATGGTACCAGGAGCGAATCATCATTTGCCATGAGTGGATTTGAGGATTTGGCTTTGGTTTGGCATCTGCATTGCTGCACTGGAATAATGCCAGGAGCAACTCATCATTTGCCCCGTGAGGATTTGGGAATTGGTTTTTGTTTGGCTTCAGCATCGCTACACTGGAATATGATACCCGGAGCGAATCATCATTTGCATTTGCTTATTAGAAAGCGATGGCTTAGGAGATAGGTTTTAGGTCTCTATCACATAAGACTTTTCAATTTTGTGAGTCGTAAGGGTCTCACAAAGCATTTTCTCCCTATGGGTCGTGAGGATCCCGTAGGTGTATTTTCTCCTTAGGAGTCGTGAGGACCCCCAAGTGTGTTTTTCCTTTGTGAGTCGTAAGGATCTCACGAAGGTTTGTTCTCCTCATGCATCGTGAGGACACATGAGTGGGTCTTCTCAATGGAGTATAATTCCAAAGGCGGAGACCAGCCGCGTAACTGGTGATTGCGGTGGGGCATAGGTATGATGGGAATTATTTGAGCCCGTGGATTGTATACGGTAGTCAATTTGGGGACTAACTGTAGGGCCGGGAGAATTTTGAAAATTTGAATTTTGGGTGGCGTCTGCATCGCTGTACTGGAATATGGTACCTGGAGCGACTCATCATTCACCTTTTTTTTGTTTTGTTTTTGTTTTTGTTTTTTTGTTGTTTTTTTTTACTGCGATTGCTCTATCATTTCAGCTTTTCTTATAGCGAAGATCGCGATTGCCCTATCATTTCGGCTTTTATTCGCGGTAGCCCCATCATTTCGGCTTTATTCTTCATCTTTATTTTACTCGCTGATTTTTATTGCGAGTTGCCCTATCATTTCGGCTTTTCTTTATTATTCTTTTATTTACACATTTTTTGTTTATTTACATTTTTTATATATTTTTCTTACATTCCCAGTTTAACGACTTAGAGGTCGACTGTTCCCAGTTTAATGACATGGTGGTTGACTGTTCCCAGTTTAACGACGTGGTGGTCGATTGTTTTCAGAGAAAGGCAGATGTTTGAGAGAATCAGTTTCACAAAGAACTTCGGTCTCCGTTTATATGAAATTGGCGGTCGCAGCTGGACTGTTTGTTAACACGCCTTTGGATAGTTCTATCTCTCCTGCCTTGTATTGCTTTTCGACCCAATCTTTGAAGACAAAGCAGTCCTCAATGGCATGACCTATCACTCTGTGATAGGGGCAGTGTTTGGGGTCGTCGGTCATATTCGCTTCCTGCGGTCTTTTTGAATCTGGCAGTTGTAGACCGTTCTTCAGGGCGTCTTTGAATATTTTACGGATTTTGTCCCTTCTGAAGGAATAGACCTTATCTAGCTTCTCTTTGAGTGGAGATTCTCCTCCCTCTCCGAACACTGGCTTCCGAGGCTGGTTGGCGCTAGGCCCGCTCATCCCTTGCTTATTTCGGTTAGCCGAAGTGTTGAAAGATTCAGAATCATCGGAGTTTCCGCCTTTGCGATTATCGTCCTTTCGGTTTCTCCAGGACCTATTGTTATTTTGGGAATCCGAGGAAGACTCCTGCTTTGAGCGCTCAAGCATCTGAACTTTCCTGGTCAGCTCTTGGAATGTTTTGAGACCCGCGGTGCATAGAAATAGGGCCATCCAATTGTTGAGATTTCCGACGAGGAGACTGACAGATTGGTCCTGCTCTATCGGCGGTTCGCATTTGATGGAGAGATTGCGCAATCGGGTTATAAAATCTGTGCTGCTTTCGTTGTTCTTTGGCTTGGTCCTTACGAGGTCGGCGATGGTGATCTTATCACTAACGCTCATGAACCTCTGCCGAAACAGAGACTCCATTTGGACGAATGTTGTAATGGAGCCATCCGGTATGCTCGCGTACCAGTCGAAAGAAACATCGGCCAAGCTATTAACAAACTGGCGGAGGAGAAGCGCGTCATTGTCCCCAGTATTCCCGCATGAGGCTTTAAAGTGGGCGATGTGCTGATTCGCATTTCCCGTCCCATCGAATCTTCCGAATTTGGGGATGACATAGCCGCTAGGAAATTCTACCAGATCATACTGAGCAGGATATGGTCTCCCACTACTGCTGATATCTTTTTGCGCTTCGGCTTCAGCTACCAATGGTTTGACTTTGTTGGCAACCAAATCCATGATTTGATCTTGAGTTAGCGGGCTACTGTCATCAGTAGCCAAGACATTTCCTGAGATAGGATGCGATTGACTTTCATGCGGTCCGCCCATCTTTGGATTTGAGGGAATAGGTGTCGGCTGCGTTGGGACACCATTTCCCGGCTCACGAGCAGAGCCCTGTGCTTGATTGGGCTGCTGAGAGGCAAGTCGGGCCGTGAGCTGCAAGACGACGTTCGTCAAGTCGTCAATTTTGGAGTAAAGTTTGGCCATCTCCTTGTCTTTGCTTCTGAGCTGTTTTCGGAGCACTTGGAGAAGTTGCTGCTCTGCATTCTTGGGACGGAAGATTGGCTCCTCTTCACTTTTCGAGCCCGACTCCTCATGGATCGAAGGGTCTTTCTGCCTATCATCCTCATCTAGAGGGTTTTCATCATCTAGCGGAGGAGGCTGTTCTTGGGAAGCAGCAACCACATTCAAGCCAGATTGGATTTGAGATGTGGTGGCCCCGTCCTTCCTCTTGCTGCGCGTGCTCACCATGTAGACAGTGTGGACCATATACCCAGCCATTTCCTCATCTTCGGCGGGGTAACCCTGTTCTTCGAACCTCATGAGGTTTAGCCTGGCAGGAGCCCTAGCCCTTTTATTGGCTCTATATCTGAGCCTTTTCTCCCTCAGCTTCTCGATTTTGAAGGCTTGGTGGGCATCCGCTATCTGGGAAGCCATTGTGAGTTAATCAAAGGGGAGCTTAGAGAAGACACCCGAGCGAGCAGTGGTCAAGGGCACCGCTGGAGCTTACTCGGGACGCGTTGTAGCTTTGTTGGTGTTGATGGCCTTGCCCCCAGCTGGGGCCATGGAGAGTCGTTCGGAAACGGACTTGCGCTTGGGCTGAGGTGCCCTCACGACCACCACATTTGGTCTCCTGCCTTTCGAGACTGGTTTGTCTGCCACCGGGGCTTGAGGAGCCGGGATGGCGCCAACAGGTATGAACATAATAGAGCCGAATGGTAGCAGCGGCTCCTCCCATTGTCGCCCGAGACTGGCCGGAAGGACCTTCCTGGAGTCTATCTTCATCGTGTAGGAGACGGGAGCTAAGTTCATCATCGAAGACATCGTCGGAAGGTGATTGCTTGAAAATCTGTATGAAAGAGCATTATTTTAGTATAAATACAGGTATGTATAATGATTGAGTTCGCATGAATGCTTAACCCGAAATATGGGAGGAGAGATTGGTTCTACCAGGCGTGCCAGAATCTGTAGGGTATTTTTCGTCACCCCATAGAGATGGGAATACGCGTGCGCTTGTCAGGCGTATACTACAGATTCCCCCTGCCTAGGGTAGGCCGGGATTTAATGGTTGTGGGGATCCGAATCTCCGGCAGCCGCGAACTAAGCTGCCGTTAATTACCCCTCGCCTTTGGAGCGAGGGAACCTCCGATTGACGGGTTAAACGGGTCATGCGAACTCAATGTGCAGTGTACGTGTGTTGTGTTTTGAAAGGGAGGTTTGGATATATCGGGAGCCACGCAGAGTTTTCACGGGGTCCCGCTACCCGGATAGCGGGCTGGGGGTTAAGGAGGCTAGCAGCCCCCTTGCAGGGTGCGGGGCAGCTCCCCGTTAGAAATTTTTTTCTAACAGGGACAGTGTCGTGGAGTATGTGTATGTGTACATATGTATACATAAGTGTGTATATTAATATATATATATATGTATATATATAAGAAAAAAGGGGAAAAAGTCATCCAAAGGATGCGTGGGGGGGGCAGCACCTTAGGCGCTGTGCGCTCAGGCGCTAAAGTGCCATGTGTCGGCACGTGGGCGCTCTGCGCTTAAGCACTGGGTGCTTGAGCGCAAGCGCGCCACGTGTCGGCATATGGGCGCTTTGCGCTTCAGCGCCTGACGCTCGAGCGTAAGTGCGCCACGTGTCGGCACGGGGGCGACTTGTGCCTGAGCGCTTGCGCTTGAGCGCAAGCGCGCCACGTGTCGGCACGTGGGCGCTTTGCGCTCGAGCGCAGGGCGCTGTAGTGCAAGCGCGCCACGTGTCGGCACGTGGGCGCTTTGCGCTCGAGCGCTGAGCGCTGGAGCGCAAGCACGCCATGTGTCGGCACGCGGGCGCTCTGCGCTTGAGCGCCGGCGAGAAAAAGAGGCTTTTAGCCTAAAAAAATTTCTCGGAAGAGAAATCAGAGAGGAGTTGGACTCCTGAGTGTGTTTTTGGGGTTAATGAAAGGGGTTCTTCTTTTTCCTCCTCTGTTAGCTGGATCTTGAAAATCAAGAGATGTGAGATCTCAAAATCTTTTCTTTTTGAGATCTAGTGACAGATCCAAGTTCCCCTTTGTGGGTTTGGTGGTGAAAACTGTTTTGTTTTATAAAATGAAGAGTAAAACTCTTGATTTAATTCAAAGGAAAGAAGAAGATTTTGGAACCTTGAAGAAGGAGAAAAGATCTCAGATCAAAATTTTTTGGAGAGAGAAAGGTTGTTTTTTTATTCATCATCATTTTGTCTTATATAGGCTTACATATTTACATATAGCCCCTTGGGCTCTACAAAATGGCATTTTGCCAATCCCATGGCTCATGTGCCATTTCATTTTTGCACATAAGCCATGGGCTTACAAAATATTGGCTTTATGCCCGTTTTGATACATTCATGTATAAAAAATTACATAAAAATTATTTATTACATGATCTATATTTAGGCATGGAGGAGGCTGGCCGCGGGCTTGACTTGGGCATGGGCCCGCTTGACCTGGGCTTGGGCCCACCTGGCTTGGAGTTGACCTTGACTTTGACTCGGTCAACGGGGGTGTAAATTTTTACCCCAACAGATATGCCATGCATATTTAAATTATCAAAATATTATATAAATATTATATGCATACATTTTCCATCATAATGTTAATTATAATATATAAACATATGAAAATAATATTTTACAGATAAACCCTCATATGTGTCATATTTATAATACACACCTTTAGATATTTAAGAAAAGTAAGGAAAATGTTATATCAAAAGTGCAATATTTTCGACTGAACAAATACCCCCAAACTTAATTTTGATCATCCCGAGCAAACTTGTTATTCAAGTCAGGGAGAAAAAAGAAAAGAAAAAGAAAAACTAACTAGAACACTTTCATAGGCAACACGATTGTATTGAGCACGTGCAACAAGCCGTTAAACCTCTAGGTGTCCCTAATAGGATGAGTGTTGTTTTCTGAAGGTTTTTAGTGGATTACACTTACAAAATCGTATAATAAAAGAAAGAACATGAAATTTACATACAAAAATAAGAATTATAAAAGAAAGAACTCGAAAAGAGTTTCCAACTACATCAGTTTTTCAGTTGTCATGAGCCCTATCTTAATGGTCATGAAAAGATATCAGAAATCACATCATTCCTCAATAAAATATCGCCTTTATTCTTCTTCCCTACCTTTTATCCAAACATCAATCATACACCCCTACATGTATGTGAAAGACATCCCTATACTCAGAGAATTCAATTCAAGCTATCATACTCTTGTCCATCCGCCTTAGTACTTTTTAGTCGGTGAATATTTTAGATAGAATTGCTCACACATTTTTCATGCGATTGTTAATTCTACTTGAGATACTAACCGACCGATTACTAAATGTGCTTACTTATAAGGCGTAATTAGCAATTTCCTCGTCTTGCAACACCTAGGGCTTAGCAGTGGATCCCAAACCAGTTGGTCTAAGGCACTAGGTGATAAAGCACCCTCGCTATATTTTTTTTATGCTGCCTTGGTAATTACAAAACCAGTGTTTATTTTTCTTCACCATTTTATACTTTATGCTCCAATTATATTTATTTTCTTCATATTAAGGCTTTTAGACTAGAGCATTTCAAGGTATCCTCTACTATCCCAAGTTTTGTGTAAGTGCTTATAGTAGGGTATCAACGTTCAAATATTTGGCCTCCAGAATAGGAACTATTTTTCAGACTTATTTTTATTCTTAGATTAGAAATTTCCTTCATCTTACTAACCCTTAGGACAACAGCTTATAACTACTTATTACTAGTTCCGTTTAAGAAAATATCTAATTTTCTTGCTTTTCTCAAACTCTTCCTATCTTTCAAATGTAATTTTTCACTTTCTAACTTTCATTATCAAATTTTTTTATGCTTATAATATAGTATAATGTAAGATGATATGGAAATAAGCACAAACCTATTTGATTGATGTGTAAAAGTGTAGTATTAAAGTAACCGCAATCAACACGGCGTCGCGTATAGCTAGTTGTGGTGAGTATGGGTCGTCCGCAGGGATGCGTGGAACTTCTAATCTTACCTTAGACGTGTTGAATGAAAGGAAAAAGAAAGGAGGATAGATTCTAGATCTATGTCAAACACGGATGCAGAATATATATATATATATATATATATATATATATATATATATAGATAAAGAAGGCTTGTAGGATTCATAGAATTTAGTAGTCATGGATAGATACAAAACATTACTCCTTTTATCTTTTAATAGATTTAAAACTAGATTGATGGTGATGCATGCAGATTAGGGTTTTCGGAGGGAATAGGATTCCCATTCTTAACCCTTATTTTTACATGGATCTCCATTCATGTCTAACCTTTATCAAAACAATTGTTAATCTAATATCTAATCACGGTCGGAACTATCAATAAATTGACAGCGTGCCTGATTAGGATGTTAACAATTATTTTAATAAAGTTTATAAACTTTATAAGACTTAAAAGGAGTTATAGGATTTTATCCATCCATTGATCTACCCTAATCCTAAGAATCCTATCAAACGGAGAATTACTCGCGCATCATGAGAAAAGAAGAAGAAAGTAGAGAGAATGAAAACATAATTAAAAAACACAGAAATTAAATGCGATAATAAATAAAAACCTTTATTAATCAACAAGATCAATTGCACTTTTAAATCCTTAAGAAAGCGGAATACAAAAAATCAAGTTGCTTCTCGATCTTTTTTGAAGGAGGTAGATGGACTGTTGATGACCAACCTGGATGCGTGAGCTGTCTTGGACTTCGTAATCTCGTCGGTTTGATGATTCTCCAAGAAGGGCTCTCGGTCCTTTAAATAGTCCCAAAGCCAGAAACCCTAGTTTCCTAACATGGTAATTTGTTGTGACGATCCTATCCAAAAATCCCAAATCCCAATTCCTTACAATTGCGGCGGATCCGCCGCAATTTTCACATTTTGGCCGCGGAACCGCGGTAGGGTAGGGAAATTAGGGCTTCAGTTTTCTGGTGCTTCATATTGTTGACACGTGGTGATCTTATGGATATCTGGATTTTGGAAATCTTCTCTTAGTCTCTGCCCGAATTGATTTCATGATTTTATTCAACATTTTGGCAGATTTTCTCTTGTTATCTCGGATCTTCTTGATTCCAGTTCTAATTCTAAATGCTGCGCAATATCTCATATTAAAGAGTTAGTAGCATTTGGTATTATATTGAGATATTCACTTAATCATTTATATGATATTATATTATTTAAGAATATTGATTAGGATATTAGATATGACATGCACAATTTAATTACCAAAATATTATATTAATATTATATGCATATATTTTCCTTCATAATGTTAATTATAATGTAGAAACATATGATAATAATGATAATAATTATTTTACAGATAAACTCTCATATGTTCTATATTTATGATAAACACCTTTAAACATTTTACAAAAGTAAGGAAAATGTCATATCAAATGTGCAATATTTTCAACTGAACAAATACCCCCAAACTTAATTTTGATCGTCCCGAGCAAACTTGTTATTCAAAAGAAGAAAAAGAAGAAAAGAAAAAGAAAAACTAAGTAGCACACTTTCGTAGGCAACACGATTGCACTGAGTATATGCAACAAGCCGTTAAACCTCTAGGTGTCCAAAGTAGGAGGAGTGTTGTTTTCTGAGGGTTTTCAACGGATTACACCCACAAAATCTCATAGTAAAAGAAAAAAGATGAAAGTTATATATAAAGATAAGAATTATAAAAGAAAGAACTTGAGAGTTTCCAACTATACTAGCTTTTCGGTTGTCATGAGCCCTATCTTAATGGTCATGAAAATATGTTAGAAATCACATCATCCCTCAATAAAACATCGCCTTTATTCTTCCTCCCTACCTTTCTTCCAAATATCGATCATATACCCCTACGTGTATGTGAAAGACATCCCGACACTCGGAGAATTCAATTCAAAGTATCATACTCTTGTCTATCCGCTTTAGTACTTTTTAGTCGGTGAATATTTTAGATGGAATTTCTTACACATTTTTCATGCGACCGTTAATACTTCTTGAGATACTAACCGACCGATTACTAAATGTGCTTACTTATTAGGCGTAATTAGCAATTTTCTCATCTTGCAACACCTAAGACTTAGCAGTGACTCCCAAACCAGTTGGTCTAAGGCACCAGGTGATAAAGCACTCTCGCTATATTTTTTTATGCTGTCTTGGTAATTACAAAACCAGTGTTCATTTGTTTCACAATTTTATACTTTATGCTTCATTTATATTTATTTTTCTTCATACTAAGGCCTTTAGACAAGAGCATTTCAAGGTATCCTCTACCATCCTAAGTTTCAAGATGTGTCCAAGTGCGTATTGTAGGGTATCAACGTTCAGATGCTTGGTTTCAAGATTAGGGACTATTTTTCAGACTTAGTTTTATCCTCAGATTAGCAATTTTTTTTTATCTTACTAACCCTTGGGACAACGACTCATGAGTACCTATTACTAGTTTCGTTTAAGAAAACATCTGATTTTCTCGTTTTTCTTAAACTCTTCCTATCTTTAATATGTACCTTTTTCACTTTCTAACTTTTACTAAGATTTTTTTAATTCATTTAACCCAAAAAAAAAATTTATATAGTGCCTAGTGCCAAAAGATAATTCAGTAAATACAAACCTCCCTCCCAAATCTGTTTTCAGCAGTGTCTTCACTGATGTTGTTCTTTGAGTGCATAGACCTGTAGATTTAGAGAGAGAAATTAATAAGGATAAAATAATAGTTAAATAAATACTACCCCAAACTTATATTTTGGCACGCACGGATATTCAATAATGTCTTTTTTCACTTACCTCCTATTCTTAAGATGAGACAATATTATCGAGACATGGAGGTGAGGCGGAGGAAATTTAGTTATGATAAAACGGCTCCTGTAAAATAACCACAATCAATAACGGTGTCGCGTATAGCTAATCGTAGTGAGTACGGGTCGTCGCGTATAGTTAAAGTATTTTCGCATCCATTGATCTACCATAATTCTACGAACCTTATCAAGCGGAGAATTACTTGCGCATGATGGAGATAGAAGAAGAAGAACGGATAGAGATCATAATGTAAATACAGAAAATAAATGCTAAATAATTAAACTAATGATCTACCTTTATTAATCAACTTCACAATTACAAAACCTTCGAGTTTAGATTACAAGAGGAAGAAGTTGCTCTCGATCTCTGCCTCGTAGGAAGTAGATACTCTGTCGAATCTCACGTCGCCTTATCACGTCAAATCACAGACCTTGCAGTGGATCACTTGTTTTTTGACGGTGATTGGTTTCGCGTAAAAGGTGATGATTTTTAGCTTTAGCCCTCGGTCCTTTAAATAGTCCTAAAATCAGAAACTACCAGAAACTTTAGATCCCAAGAATTAGGGTTTACTGTTGCAAATCACACCTAAAAATCCCAAACCCTAATTCCCTAAATCCACCGTGGATCCACCGCATTTTGGCGCTTTTGGCCGTGCAACCGCGGTTGTTTGGTGAGATCATGCCTTCAAAATTTTGAGGCCTCTTCATAGTGACACATAGAGATTTATTTGATATCTAGAATTTTCATATCTTTTCTGAGTCTCTGCCAGTATTGATTTTTCGATTTTATTTAACTTTATCGGTAGATTTTTGATTCCCGATATCTCGATATTTCGATCTCCTGACCTGTGCTAAACCTTGCACAATATCTCAATGAATAATGTTAATAATATTTGGTATTTATGAGATATTATTCTAACCATTTTATATGAACTTATATTTTAAGAATATTTATTAAGAATATTTGATATGATATGCATATTTAAATTATCAAATTATTATATAAATATTATATCCATACATTTTCCATCATAATATTAATTATAGTATATAAACATATGAAAATAGTATTTTGCAGATAAACCCTAATATGTGTCATATTTATAATAAACACCTTTAGATATATAAGAAAAGTAAGGAAAATATTATATCAAAAGTGCAATATTTTCGGCTGTACAGATACCGATAAAGATGAATAAATAGTCCACTCGGGGCAACCCCAAAAAGAAAACAATAAGCCCGGACCATCTACTCCTATCTTGGTCTTTGGCAGTGACTCTAAAGACGAGACCAATGCTATGTTCTCCGTCCGCCCGTCAATGCAAACTTTTGTCGAAGCAGATCGGAATCCATAAATTATAATGGCCCCGCCTCGGCATTACAAGGAACTTGATGCGCTCGATATATACTGCGTATAAGAACTGCAAACTTTCTACGTGCCTTTTAGGCGAAGAGGTGAAAAGGCGATCATCTTCTACTAATTTACGGAGACCAAAGTTGAAAAAGAAGTCTGGCATGGTGCTGATTTTGCACTTGACAGGCTTCAACCCATCTGTCTGCCAACATATTATGCAGAGGGATTGAAAAGGTTATTAAGATACCAAGGTGTACCCCTCGAACAAACTGTTCAACAAGCCCAATTCTACAAAAAGATTTAAGATATTCCAGAGACTCAGCGAAAGATGCCCAACGGAAGATGGAGACAACTGAGCTCGGATACGTTCGGTCCAAGAAACGGGAGCAAGTCTATAGTTGCCGCGTCATAAACAGCTCTATTAAAGCGAAAAATGCTCTTCCAAATAGATGTGACGTCAAATCGGAGCGAGATCTCGCTCTAAAAACATTAAGTCTGTCGCTGGAAGAACAAATTGACAAGTTAATAAAAAATTTGTCAAACGAGCCGGGACAATCATAGCCGCAAAATGGCAATTTATGAAAAGACGCAGCGTCGAATCCGGCAATCTGCGGGGAAAGTAGACCGTAATGCTCCTCATCCCCGGCCCGCTACATGTTCTCACGAAAAGGGAAAATCTCGAAATAGAGGCAAAGACAGGGCCAAGAATGCAAACAACGTTCGAAGACAACTAAACGGACCCAAGAAGCCGTGCAATCAAGAAAAACTCGAATGGAGCCCATCTTTTATAAAGAAGATGCGTCGGGAATACTCTTTCTTTCAAGATAAGACAAGAAAAATATTCAACTTTGTCATGAAAAACCAAATGATGATGCTTCCGGAGTCTCGGCATCCCGAACAAATAAGCGAGTTCCATCATCCGGATTATTGCTCCTATCACCGAGTAATAGGTCACCCCCTTGAAGACTGCTTTACCTTCAAAAACTGGGTAGAAGACCAATATTGACAATACAGGTTTATGTTATCTGACGGCTGGAGGGTAACCCCGCCACAAAAGCATGAGCCAAAGATGACTTATACCGTCAGGATAGAACCAGCTCAACATCGAGAATGGAAGCAAACTCGTACCTGCCATATGATAACACTCTCAAAAGAGAGAGGGCATGAGACTATGAATGACCCCTACAAGTACTTCGCAAATGAAGACGAAGACGAGATGATCTCAGAGTTTCCACCATCACCAAAAGAGCTGAAAGATGGGATACACATCACGGCAGACAATCTAAGAAAAATTGACTTAGGGACGAAAAATGATCCGAGGCCAACATTTGTCGGTAAGGTACTATCCAAAAAACAGGTGGCCTTGTTAATAGACTCGCTCATGTAGTATAAAGACTGTTTTGCATAGAACTATTCCGAGATGCCGGGTCTAGATCCAAAAGTGGCAGTACATAAACTGGCTATATCTCCGGGTATAAAGGCAATCAAACAGGCACCAAGAAGGACGTGACTCGAAATTGAGATGAGAATCAACGCTAAAATAAAGAAACTAATCGACTCCAGCTTTATCCAAGAATTTCAATATCCTGACTGGATCACTAACATCGTTCCAATGATGAAGAAGACGGTGCGCATCTGCTTGGACTTTTGGGACCTCAACAAACCTTGCCCGAAGGAAGACTTCTCAGTGCTCGTTACCGAGCTTATGATCGATAACACAACTATCTATGAGGCGTTCTCCTTCATGGATGGATCTTCAGGTTACAACCAAATAAAAATGCTTCTTGAAGACCAAAAGCATACCGCCTTCCGAACCCCGCTGGGCATATCTGCTATAAGGTGATGCCCTTCGGTTTGAAGAATGCTGGCACTTCCTACCAGAGGGCCATGACATAGATTTTCGATGACCTCATCCATGAGATTATCGAATGCTATATCGACGACCTTTTGGTAAAGGGCAAATCTCATGAGGAATATTGGGAACATCTAAAAATAGTGTTCTAACGTCTTTGGAAGTATAATCTGAAGATGAATTCTCTAAAATACGCGTTTGGAGTTTTCTCAGGCAAATTCTTAGGATTCATCAAACGTCACCGAGATATCAAAATCGACCCCTCAAATATCAAGGCGATTATGGAAATACCCACGCCAAAAACTCTCAAACAACTGCAGTCTCTCTAAGGAAAGCTGGCGTATATCCGGCGGTTCTTAGCTAACCTCTCCAAAAAATGCCGTCCCTATAGTCATTTGATGAAGAAAGGGACTTCGTTCATCTGGGATTAAAAGTGCCAAAATGCACTAGACGAAATCAAGCAATACCTGCAAAATCTGCCGGTATTAACCGCTCCGGTTAAGGAAAAACCTCTTATCCTATACACAACGGCCCTTGAGGGTTCTCTAGACGCATTGTGGGCATAAGAGAACGATCAGGGAAAAGAGGGAGCTCTATACTATTTAAGTCGAGTTCTCCTGTGGGCGGGAAACAACTATTCTCCTGTGGGCGAAAACATTGCCTGGCGCAGATCTTCGTAATAACGAAGCTCAAACATTACGTCTCGGCACAAGAAGTCCAACTTATATCAAAAGTGGATCCTCTCAAATATCTAATGTCAAGGGTCATACTAACAGGAAGGCTAGCCAAATGGGCCTTCCTCCTGATAGAGTTCTCGATAACGTATCGTCCCCTCAAAGCAGTGAAAGGATAGGCCATTACCGACTTTCTTACGGAGCATTCGATACCAGCTGACTTCCCATTAAATTGTGAATTGCCAGACGAGCATGAGTTCGACACAATCGAAAAAGAAAATAATTCCCAATGCGAACTCTACTTCGATGGAGCATTTTCCGTGACAAGGCGAAAGCAAAACACCCCCATAATCAAAGCCGGGGTAGGCCTTATCTTCGTGACTCTACAAGTAGGGATATTGCATTACACCCCCTCCTTAAAAGAGCCAAAGACTAATAACCAAGTAAATGGAGACTATCAGACATGTAAGTCAGAGCTGATAAAGTATGGCGAAAGAGTGCAGCAACTACTGACACAAATCCCTTCCTATACCCTGGAAAATATACCGCGAGCGGAAAACAACAAGTCGGATGCATTGGTCAAATTGGCTAAGGAATTAGCCGATGAAGATCTCGATGACGTGAGGATCATTGTGCAAAGCCGCAAGGTTCTCGCGCCAATAGATCTATCTTCGGAAGGCCTAATAGGGCCATCCGAAGGAAAAGAAGCATTTCAACAAGTAGCCGTTCAAATATAGGACGGAGAAAAGGTCATCGACAGGAGGGAAGTCTTTATAGACTACTTGAAGTCCTAACAAACGCCCGAATATGCATTGTCTAGACATCAGCTCATGAAATGAGTTTTGTCTTTCGCCTTCGTCAATGATACTCCATATAAGAGATCGTTCGACTATCTATGGTTAAGATGTCTGAGGCCAGAGGAAGCAAAGAAAGTTGTCCAAGAAACTCATGATGGACTCTGCAGTTCTCATCAAGCCGGGCCCCAGGACAAAGATGAAGCTATACCTGACAGTGGCTAGCCAGCCGTTCGAAATATAGAGAACCGATATAATTGACCTTATCGAACCAACATCATCCAAAGGACATCAATTTATATTGGTAACGACCGATTACTTCTCTAAGTGGGTAGAAGCAGTACCACTAAGGGAGATAAGGACGGAGAATATCATCCACTTCTTCAGAACCTATGTCATCTATCGGTTCGGAACCACGTGACGGATAATCTTGGATAATAGGCTAGCTTAAAGGAGTCATAAAATAAGCCACTTCGCACAGTAGCAGAAACTAGATTGGAGATACTCTTCAGTCTATAATGCTCAGGCCAACGGTCTAGCTGAAGCTTTCAAGAAGACATTGAAAAAGATTATAAAAAAGACGGTGTCCAGAACCAAAAAAGACTGGCATGAAAGGCTGCATGAAGCTCTCTGGGTGTACCGAACAACGTTCAAAACAACCACGAATACAACACCATACGCATTGGTGTTCGGCACAGAAGCGGTGCTCCCGTTGGAAATAGAACTCCCCACTTTACGATAAGCGGTTCGATATGAGCTAACAAATGAAGAAAATGCTCATCTTAGGCTTGAGGAGCTCGACGCCCTCGACAAAACTTGCCTGATAGCACAGCAAAATCTGGAGGCTTAAAAGGTAAGGATGACACAGTCATACGAAAAACTGATCAGGCCGAGAACATTCCGCCAAGACGAACTCGTGCTAGTCGTCAAAAGACCAATAATCACCAATCGTGCAAAACCGGGGATGTTCGAGCCGAACTATGAAGGCTCATACATCATAGACAAAGTCTACCAAGGTGGAGCCTACCTGCTTATGGATATGCATGGCGAAAGACCCTTTTGACCAATAAACGGTCAATTCCTAAAAATATACTACCCTTGATGAGTCATGACTTACGTCAATGATAGATGACGACACTTTTGTTCGCTCACTATCTTCTTAAGTCCGAACTTTGAGAGTAGTACCCAAAAAAACTCGCCCCCAAAACGGGAATGATGGACTGAAATGTCCTTAAACTAATGATGGACCAAAACGTCCTTAAATTGATAATGGACCGAAACGTCCCTAAACTAATACTCGTCCCCAAAATGGAAATATTAAACAGAAACGTCCTTAAACTAATTATGGACCGAAACGTCCCTAAACTAATATTCCTCCCCAAAATTGGAATGTTGGACCGAAACGTCCTTAAACTAATGATGGACCGAAACGTCCTTAAACTAATGATGGAATGAAACGTATAACATTCATCCCCAAAATGAGAATGTTGGAACGAAACGTCCTTAAACTAATGATGGACCGAAATGTCCCTAAGCTAGAGCGTCGTCCTAAACATGGCGATATACTACCTTGAGATCTATATTGCAATCGAAGTCCCAACTATGAAGGTTGCAACTCAAGTCCCACTGGTTATACAACTACTCCAGCAGTGAAGCCGACCCTAAGTCCCATCGGCAAACAGAGGGGTCACTTGCGACAAAGCTACTCTCGAGAGCTTCACCGTTCAAAAAAAGATATGTCCACAAAAGAAATGGGCACGAATGAAAATCCGAAAGGGTGCTACGAGTAAAAGCCGCAGGACTACCGGCGAGCTTGTGAAAACCCGAAAGGACACAATCTCATGAAAATAAAAAATATGTATACACTTGCAGGGTCCTTTCGACTTTAGGAGGAGAAAATACCTGCGTGAGATTCTTACGACTCACAAAGGAGCAACACACTTAGGAGTCCCCACGATTCCTAAGGAGAAATTACACTTGCGAGATCCTTACGACTCGCAAGCAGAATTCCCCCCTATGAGACCCTCACAGCTCATAGGATTTAAAATCCTTAAGTTACAGGGATCTAAACCTCTTCTTAAGCCATCAAAACCCCTACAAAACCCTTTTGCCCTACAGGCAGTCTAATACTGACCCTTGTATACAATCCATGGGCATTAATAAATATTATCCCACCAAGTTCTAGAAATATCCTCATATGGTGAATAGGGCACACTTGTAAGTCCTTTCGACTTATAAGGAGAAAACACTTTTGTATGATCCTTACGACTTATGAGAGAAAAACAAACTTAGGAATCCCTATGATTCCAAAGGAGAAAATACACATACAAGATCCTCACGACTCGTAAGGAGAAACACCTTTATGAGATCCTTACGACTCATAAAGTCAAAAAGCCTTAGTCGACAGGATCCTAACCCTGTTTATTAAGCATCTTTGTTCAAATCGACAAAGACAAATGATGATTCGCTCATGACAATATCCCAGTTGTAGCGATACTGATGCCTAAATAGGTATTGAATTTCAAATCCTCTCATAGCAAATGATGATTCGCTCTTGGCAATATTCCAGTGGTAGCGATGCTGATGCCAGGATAGGTATCAGATTTCAAATCCACAACTCAAAAAAAGCCGAAATGATAGGGTGACTCGCAATAAAAAGTACTGCGTAAAAAAATAGCTGAAATGATTGGGCACCGCGATAAATAGCCAAAATAATTGGGAAATTGCGACTTTTGCAACATACAAGTTGAAAAGATAGAGCGTCGCGGAAAGAAATAAAAAAATGAAAATGAAACTTTTTCTGCCCTACAAGTATGTCCATATTGACTCTTGTATACGATCAACGGGCACAAATAAAGAAAAGAGAACCATATTTTCCCACCACGGTTCATCAAAAGGAGAACCGAGTTTCGACGGTACATATACCACCTAAAGTCTATCCCTGTATTCCTTCCTCATTCCAGCAGGGTGCGAACACAACAATCAAATAAAAGTGAAGTGACGGCTAAATCCTAGCTTATGGTCTTAATGTCAACATCTACAGCCTAAAGATCATCCCGACATTCCTTCTCAATCCAGCAAGATGCGGACGCAACTTCATAAAAAAAGGATCCAAGTGTCAAAGCAAAAATGGAGTAATGGAAAAATCCTAGCTCCAAGTCTCGACGCTACATATACAACCTAGAGACTATCCTGGCATTCCCCCTCATTTCATCAGGATGCGGACGCAGCTATCAAATGAAATTGGAGCAATGTCATATTTCTAGCTCCGGATTTCAATTGCAATACATATAGCATAGAGGTCCTACAGATATCTACCCTACTCAGCAAAGAATCAGCGCGACACCGTCAAAGAAAAAACGAAGTGACGGCATATTCATAACTTCAGGTCTTGACGGAAGTACATATAGAGCCTAAAGACTATTGGAAATCATCCCACCCCAGAAGGGTGCGGTTATGACTCATCGGGGCTCCAAATTGAGCCTAACCTCATGTAAAAAGCGCCACAGCAAATACCTAACGCTTGTTCTTCCAACAGTAATATGACCTAAGGAGATTACTTGAAAACGTCTTGTCCAGCCTAAGAAGGAATCAAAGACACGACAGTCACGGGGCTAATCGAATAGTGGCTTAAAGACTGCATATCGAGTGTTACATTAGCCAACGCGGCGGTACCATAGACAAAAACCGTAGTACCACAAACCTAACGGACCTCTGTCATAAAAGAATGGGGGTTATTTACGTACAACGTTAGGACATGTTTGCCTGTAAACCCAAGAGAGGTAAACTAAAAATACTCCGAAATGAGTACATAAACAAAAAAAAACTCCGAAATGAGTACATAAACTAGAGACTCCGAAATGAGTGAATAAATTACAAACTATGAAATGAGTACATAAACTAAAGACTCCGAAATGAGTGAATAAACTACAAAGTCCGAAATGGGTACATAAACTAGAAACTCTGAAATTAGCGAATAAACTACAAACTCCGAAATGAGTACATAAACTAGAGACTCCGAAATGAGTGAACAAACTACAAACTCCGAAACGAGTAAATAAACTAATCAGCATCGAATCAAGACATCATGTGATAGAGAGGCGCAGGCATAAAATAAAATATGTCTTTTATTCATAATCCAAAATGAATACAAGTTAAAAAAAGGAAAAATACAACGACAAAAAAATTAAGATAGTGGACAGTTCAATAAGCCAACCAAATCATCATTTTTTTGCCAGACCTCCACCTCAAGCTCTAGCAGCGCCGTAAGCAGAGCCCCTGGTTGTGCCTGTTGTTGTTGATACATAGAAAACTGATGCTCAAGCCTTTTCTCAGCAGTCTTGCGAGTTTCAACCATTTCGTGCGTAAAAGTGATGACTTTATTGAGAGCTACCACTTTCATAATTTCCTCTTAAAGAACTCGCCAAATTTCATAGGCCCGAGTAGTCTTGATTGTGAGCTGGGCTTAAAGTTCCCCCAAAGCCTTCGAAACCAGCTCCCTCTTCAAAAATTTACGGTTGAGTCTTTTCTCACAAGATCGAAGATTGTCCGCACACCGATCAATCCATTCATGCAAGTTGGCCTTTACAGATGTCATATCGCGCTTTCCAAAGTGCGCAAACTACGGAACGCGACATAACCAACCTTGCTACCAGTGGTTAGGAAATATCTCTCCACAGTCACATTACGACTGTCTATACGATATCAAGAACTATAAAATATAAAACTAACTAGTACATATCCATTTTCCAGAATAAAGAGTCAAGAAAATATTTAAGTGGAAACGATAAATCCAATAAACAATAACATCTGGAAATATGTCCCAATATGGACTCACATAAGGAAATAAGAGCTGCAGAAAGAAAACTAAAATAAACTAAACTATCACTAATACGATCCTCACTACTCAGCTTGACAGCTAAGATACTCCTGGTCAGCCTGCGATAAAAATAGAGAAACTGGGCTATGCAAAACTCAGACGTCAGTGTGTCATAATATCAAACAATAGTAATAACCATGATGTAACAAGATATGCAGACATGAATATAAACAATAACATGAATATAAATCAACAATATAAATATAAATAGTGAGGTACGCGTGTGTATGTGATGTGTAACCAAAAACTGGCTTCTAGGTTATCTAATCTAAATTCTTCGAAATCAATTAATGTAATCCTCATCGTAACCCATCAGTCTATGCCCCGTTCATTCCCTATGAGACCATGGTAACACGATTAATCCGTAATGTAACCCCCGGAAAAACGGCAAACACGATATTCTGTAACGCTCGAAAAAACGAAAAATATGATATTCCGTAATGCCCGGAAAACGACAAACATGTAATAATAGGTTTTGAATTACGCTTTGGATACATTCTTGATTTTCCCTTTTCCCCCAGGTTTGTGTTCAAGTGAGGTATTGCCAATAGATATCTAATGCCAACGCAGGATCAAGCAGGTACAGGTTTTGTCTATATAGACAATAGGCTACGTTTGTCAGGACGACAAGTCATTATTGTCGGCATTAGTAACAGGATCAAGTAACAAGTCGAGTAGTGTGTCAGGGTATGTCAGGTAGTGCATATGTATCAAACGGATACCCAAGGTAAAACTGTAGCAAGTATCGAAACACGGTAAAAGCACGGATGCACAAGTAATAATCTGTGATAATATATTATAATTCCATGAATCGTATGATGCACACTAGCAAGCATGATGTACTAATAAAACGGTAACATGATATAATACGATTCCGGCATACAACTAGATATGTAATAAATAGTACGGTTATCGTAAAACGGTAAAACTGTAATATCGGATGCACAATTAAAATACATGTAATATTTTTATTCATATGGGTATAAATATAGTAATATAGCATGTAGCAAAATAAACTTGCTTGATCGGATCTCACGACGGGGTATGTAAACTGCGTCCGACCTCGGTAACCGTCGCGATGCACAAAAACTGAACCAGGCTACACACGAACGTGACCACGCTGGATAGTGATGAATACTGGGTCACCCGGATCGTCGGCGACGAGCACATCTCCGGCGATCACCGGGAATCAAGAAAGCAAGAGAAGAAGGAAGAAGAAGAAGAAAAAGAAGATGGTTGTTCTCCGGGGTTTGATGCTCTGGGGTCAGAGGCGAGGCGAAGGAGACGTCGACGATGTGTTGGCGGCGTAAGGGTCGACGGGAAGGCAGTGGGTAATCCGGTGTGCAGGGGAGCTCGGGTGTGCAGGGTTCTTGCATGGGAGAGCTTGGGTTGGAGAGAGGTGATGAGGGAGAGGAAGAAGAGTTGGCGGCGACAGGGTAAGGCCGACGAGGTGATTGGCGACGAGGTGTAGCGAGGGGTGCAGAGTCGGATTTAGGTTGCAGGGGTCGGGTTTCTTCGGGGAAAGAAGAGAAAGGAGGAAGGAGAGAAGAGGTGCGAAGGTGTCGACGAGGGTGAGGGATGGTCGACGACCGTGAAGCAAGGGCAGAGACGAGGACAGAAGCGAGGCGATGGGTTCTTCGTCGGGGATTCTCGTGGTTGTAGGTTCGTAAGGGAGAGGAGAGAGAGGGAGGTGAGGAGGTGGTCGAGGAGGAAAGGAGGAGAGACGAGGTCGAAGGTGGAGGCGGTGACGACGAGGCGTGGGTGTGGATAGGGTTAGGGTTTTCGAGTCGGAGGCGCCGGGAAAAGAATGAAGCGAGAGGGGACGTGGGTGAGGGGTGGGATATATATAGGTATAAAAATATAAAAGAAAATAATATATATATATATATATATAAAAGAAAATAATATATATATAAGAAAGACTTAGAGAGAGGTAAGATAGGATTTTTGAAAATATTTTTAAAAATATATATATGGTTGGAAAATATAAAGTTTGAATATATAAGGAACAATTTAATATATTAAGAATATAATATTGAATATATTTGAGTTTTCTAGCTAATGCAAAAATACTCCAAAATATACCCGGATTGGGTCAAAAATTACGGTTTGAAAATACGGATAATATACGTGTCAACAAAAACAAAATGCGATATCCGATTAAAGAAAATACATACCCTCAAGAACGGATACACGTAGTATGCACGTAGCGATCCAAACGAGTCCGTTTCACCAAACGGGATGTGAACACAATATATGGATGCAACCATAAGGTATGGGGTATGATGCAAGCCATGCTAGATATTTAAAATATATTATTTGAATCTAATTTGTATTATTAAAAATATATGCAGATGCCAGATATACGATGCTGGTATACGGAACATAAGTGTGCACGGATCCTCAACACTAGCAAGGATAAAACGTAAACAAGAACCAATAAGAGTTTCAAATATGTGGATCGGGTTGGATACTAAGCACAAAAACCAAAACACTATCCGTACCCAAAAAAAATAATAAAACAAGAAATAGCCACAAAATAAATAAATAATCAAATTGAACATAGTATAACTGAATTAGGATGTTGCAACAGATAAGTTATCAGAAGGAAGGCGGATGCATTCGACTCCATGTAGAGAAGCCTCCACTCGACGGCAATACTCAACCCAAGTACGCACCAGCACCTCGTCATGGTAGGTGGCAAGAACAAATAAAGAAGCATTAGCTTCGACATCGAATTCCTCTGCTATGACGGAAGTGCCAGCGCAAAGATTTTCGATAAGAGTGGCCAGTGAATGTATACTCTATTTTACTGTCCTTTCAGATATACGTCAGGCATAAAGGCCTGGCAGCATGTAAATATGGGAATCAAGTGGAGTCAGGGTTGGCAAAATTACGAAGATACATGTATGGTTAGTCGCCTTTCCAAACGGAGAATAAGTAAAAGAATACAGGGGCTATAGCGTCGCTTACCGATGGTCACAGAAGGCAGATCTGAAAATTCCCCATGCCTATCAAGAACCTCAACTTCATCATCAGCCTATAGGACCATGGTTCAAAGTAAAGGGAACATCAGTACCGTTATGGAAATATAATATGGAAGGTAAGAGAATACCAAACATTGCCATAAGAAAGGACGATGCGCTAGGGGTATCATGTGCGGGGCCGCCATGTTAAGTAAACGCAATAAAGTTTCCTCCGGAGAACGACCTACAATAAAGGACACCAACTCTCGCAATTCTGGGAGAAAAAAATGGTCAGACATATTGAAAGATCATTAAACAGAAAGAAATATATAAAATTACCTTCAATACTTCGTCTATTCTGGACCAAAGGAACAGCAGCCTCAGGAATGTCCTCTACATCCTCCGGTGTGCCACTGGTAATATTTACAGAGGCTATAGCTAGTTCACTAACCTCCGCTGAAGGAATAAAAGTCATCACCGGAGTCTCTAAGGCACGATCTAGGCTCGGAAAAGGCCCTACAAAGGAAAAATGTGTAAAGACGAATACAATAAGAAAGCAATATAAATCATTTACCGAGAAGGATGTAAAAGGTACATACCGATACAAAAAGGAGCCTGAAGTATAGCCATTTCAAGACGTTGCTCTTTTCTTGTTAACCACGCTCGGCGGGATTCTATTGAAGATAGAGCTTTACCCACTTTCAGAGCAGCCTCGTCTTCTGAAGTAGCTGATAACGGCTGTTTAAAAGCCTTTTCTTTTGCCGGCGTTAATGAAACTACTGGTAACATAGCAGGAGCCGGATCAACACCATGGAACTCGATGGAGGGAAAGCATCCCTTCTTAGGGCGCACGTTTTCAGTCTCATCCTGTGATCGGTTTAGGGCTTCGGCCAGCTGAACGGCCTCCTCGTCAGATGTACTCGGAAAAAGAAGACCATCATCTGGTTCGTACGCAGACATAGCCTCATACAAGTGAGAGGCTCAGGCTTGAACAAGGTGTCGATTAAACGTGCGGCCGACTTCTTCTTACTTTTAGGGCCCGAGCTAGCACTCCCAGAAAGACGCTTCCTCCCCTTAGGAACCTTCGCACGACGCTGTGCAATTTCATCTTCGGGATCCGACTTTGATGATGCCGCAGTTTGTGCATTATTAGGATTCTCTGCGCCGGCTTTTGTTCGAACTGGCTTACCAGCAATACGGGGGGGGGGGGCGACTCTATTCAAGTAGCTTTCGAAAAAATCACCGAATCGCTGTCTCTCATAGGAGGGCGAAAAACTGACCATGGTATCAGCAGAACATTGATGGCTTGGGCAAGCACAGAGGCCTTACACTCGAAAATCACCCATCTCTCCTCTGTAATGATGGGACTGACCAGGTGATGATACCAGCCCTTGAAGGGTCCCATAGGCCTTGGAATTTAGTCGGGCTCAGGGATCATGAAAAGAGAGTCGGTGTTCAGCCGCATAAAGTGATGAATAGCATCACGGGCAGTCTCCAGCGAGGGAGTAGGATCAACCAAGAAAACTTCAAAGGGCATACCCTGGTTATAACCCAATTATTGGGTAAAGCAATGCGGATTAACCGCTTGAAGAGAGAGACATCATTTAATCGGAACACCAAGTACCCCGGCCAGATCGAATACAAGTGCATGATCTTCTTGTGTTTCAAAGTCTTCACTACATTCTTCAATAAGTCAAATAACTGTTAAATAGGCCCTGCTGGCATAGAAAGAACCCGATCATTGAAAACCATGCCACCTTCATTTGAATACGAGTTAAGCAGCACGTGTAAAGCCCTTAACTGAGTCGGAATAGGAGAAGAAGCATCAACCAATCTCATGACTTGTCGGAAATTATAAGACTCATAGATTTCAGGCTGCCGATGCACAGCAAATGTGCCTAACACGTGCATCTCAATCCAGGATGTGAAGTAATGGAGGGAGAAGTTCTCGGTGTCTGCACCTGGATTTGAAGTGTTGGCTGCGGCACTCAAACCTTGATACAGGTGTGATAACCCTACAACTCCAATGGCCAGTCGTGCTCCTTCGGCTATGCGTTGTGCGAGATAAAAGACGGAGGCTCTCATAAAGCGTCGATGCATCGGCATGGCAAACCAGCTGAGCCAAAGACTGATGAACCCTATAAAGAATGTTTCTTCGTCCATACCAGGAGCAGCAATCTTGTCAAAAGCCACGGTCGACAAACTTGGGATATAAAATTATGGCAGATCTTCTTCTATAGTCGGCAGTTTGTCCAGACCAAAGCCGAAGGGATCTTCGACCTTCGCAAATTTTGGAGCTTTCTTAGATAGAGCATCATTACAAAGGAAGCGAGCGATGAAATCGTCAAAACTAACACCTTGCCTGTCTGATGCCACAAATAGGCTTTTAAAAATGCCTAAGGCCTTGATTAAACTTAGATGCTTATGCTGAACAACATTCTTAGTTGTCAACCCTTCATGCATGGCTGGCACCGTAGCAAAAACATACTCGTCAGGAGGTGATAACACCTCATAATGTTCTCCCCTGATCGGCAGTTCGGAAATTTCTCGGAATTCCTCCAGCAAATTGGAGACTTCGTGATCCCCGGTAGGGACATATGCGTTGGAAGATTCCATTGGTTTAAAAAGGCCTTAACCGACCAAACGTGGGGAGGATGATAATAGAGCAACGGCGCATACACCGTCTGGTACAATCTAACTTTTTGTAACCGTAAGCGTTGGGAGGAGAGAATATACCATGCCTAAAGAAGGTAGCTCACTGGATGCCGCGGGTTAACGCCTATCTTATAGATCTGCCCTCAAGGTCGAGCTTCATCTTAGCATATTTGGCGTCCTAGAATGTCAATAGCCACTAAGGGCTGATTGGATATCCCTGTCGTTAATGGCTCAAGCCGGCCTTCAGGAGTCCAGTTTGCTGCTTCCACTGCATAAGCAGTACACAGATGCTCCGTAAACTGAATCGAATGAATGGGTTCTGTTGGTACTCCATATGTAAAACTCCGACGACCCCTTATAATATGACCATGCCTGTCACGTCCCACCCCCAATACAGAGAGTATTGTCCGCTCTGGCCGAAACCGCATGGTTTTGTCCTTCGGGGCGAACCAGACACAACCAGGGGCCACTTCCCAGGAGGTCACCCATCCCAGAACTTCCTCGGCACGATCACGCTTAACTACGGAGTTCTGAAGCTCCTGTAGTGACGATTCACTTAAAAGGCGCCTTCGTTTTGAAGAGTAGTATCATTTCATTTATAGTTTCGGATCTACCCTTTTCAGAATGTATTATTCCCCATTGTTTTACAGTGGGCCCCCACGGATTCAAGAGATGGCCTCCGCCCCTTTGGCATGCCACTTGGCGTGACACTTTGTTCCGTGTGGTACTTTGTTCCGTGAGCAAGAACCAGGTCCTGATATTATCTTAAATTAGGGGTATGATTTATTTAAAATATATTCTTGCATTATAGTTGATAAGTTTACATATGTGAATTATTTTCCAAAATATATTTTTGATGAGATTTTGGCGGAGATTAGTTGAAGTTTGATATTATCTATATATATTAAAATTAATATATATTTATAGCCTAATTTAAACTATACTATATATATTTATATTAAACACAAAATCTCTCTCTTTCTCTCTCTCTCCACATAACATATTTCTGCTTCATCAATTTATGTATTCTCCTTTTTCTTTCTTCAAGTCCACACCCATTCTTGTCGACGCAACTCCAGCCGCATCGTAGAACCTTAACCGAGCCATCAAAACATGGTGTTGATTTATATAGCGTCATATTGCTTCCGTTCGTTGAGTTTGTTTCAAAATAATTTTACAACTTACTACATACTATACTTTATGTAATTTACTATGATGTTGTCTTGGGAATGGATTTTTTTGGAACTTTCCATGCTCACATTGATTGTAGGGCAAAGAAAGTGATTTTCCAGATTTCCGGACATCTGGAGTTTATATTTTCAGGAGGTAGTAGATCCGTCGGGCCATTCGAATTTAGGGCTAGGCCGACAAGTGTCATTCTTTTGTCGATGGAAGTAGAAAAGGAGGAAGCACCAGCAGTAGTTCAGGAGTTTATGGATGTGTTCGAGGACATCTTGGGTTTACCGCCAAAACGAGATGTAGAGTTCGCGATTGATCTTATTCCTGGAGCAGCGCCGATTTCAAAGGCCTATTATCCAATGGTACCGATGGAACTAGAAGAAGTAAAGAAGCAAGTTGCCGAATTATTAGAGAATGGTTGGATTCGCAGCAGCAATTCATTCTGGGGAGCTCCAGTTCTTTTAGTCAAGAAAAAGGATGGCACGCGGAGGATGTGCATCGACTATCGAGACTTAAATCGGGTGACTATTAAGAACAAGCACCCAATCCCTTGCATCGGCGAATTATTCGATCAACTCAGAGACGCGAGGGTATTCTCAAAGTTGGATTTGCGATCCGGATATCATCAAGTTTGGGTGAAATTAGAAGATATTTGCAAGACAGCGTTTCGAACTTGATATGGGCATTACGAGTACTTAGTGATGCCATTTGGAGTTACTAACACACCGGAAATATTTATGGATTTGATGAACCGAATCTTTTCACCGTATCTAGACCAGTTCGTAGTGGTGTTTATTGATGACATTCTGGTCTATTCAAGGAGCAAAGAAGAGCATGCAGAACACTTGAAGATCATACTGCAAACGTTGAGGTAAGAAAAGTTATATACTAAGACAAGAAAGTACGAGTTTTGGCTCGAAGAAGTGAAGTTCTTGGGTCATGTTGTATCCGGAGATGGAATTGCCGTTGACCCTGAAAATATTGCTGATATTCAGGAATGACCAATTCCAAAGAACGTATGGGAGATCAGAAGTTTTCTTGGGCTTGCCGGATACTATAGAAGGTTCATGGAAAACTTCGCTCGAATAGCTAAACCATTGGCCAAGCTAATGCGAAAGGAGGTACCGTTCGTATGGACGGAGAGATGTGCATCATCTTTTGAAGCGTTGAAGCAAATACTGACCACCGCTCTTATTTTGACAGTGGCGGACGGTTCTGGAGGGCTAGTTATTCACATCGACACATATGGGAAAGGATTGAGATGTGTTCTAATGCAGAATGGGAAGGTTATAGCCTGTGCATTGAAACAATTGAAGACTCATAAGAAGAACTACCCAACTCATGATTTGGAGCTAGCAGCAGTGATTTTTGCTTTGAAGACTTGAAGACACTACTTATTGGGTGAAATGGTAGAAGTATTTACTGATCACAAAAGTCTAAAGTATGTGTTCATACAGAAAGAGTTTAATATGAGGCAACATAAATGGTTGGAGCTGATGGCTGACTATGATCTTGATCTAAAATACCATCCGGGAAAAATTAATATAGTGCCGGATGCTCTAAGTCGGTTGCCAGCAATGGGATGTTGACTGCACAATAGGAGATTATAGTTGATTTTTATAGCTTCGAGTTGGAAATTGTACTACCACATTCTTCAGGACAGTTGATATAGTTGCAAGTACAGTCATCCTTGATCAATAACATTAAAGCAGCGCAGTCACACGATCTAAGGTTGCAGAAGTTTCGAGAACGAATAGAAGCGGGACTTCGAACAGATCTGTTAATTCATGAAGATAGTTCGTTATGATATATGAGTCGTTTATGTGTGCCGAAAGGAGATGTTCATGAAGAAGTTATGAAGGAGACTCATAGTTCCTCATATTCCGTACATCCGGGAGGCACAAAGATGTACCAAGATCTACGACAACATTTCTGGTGGGAAGGCATGAAAATGGAGGTTGCTCGGTATGTATTGAAGTGCTTGATGTGTCAGTAAGTCAAGGATGAAGATCAAAGAGTAGCTGGTTTTTTGCAACCACTTCCGATTCCTTAATGGAAGTGGAAATATATAACCATGGATTTTGTGGCTGCTTTACCACGGAGTCCAAAGGTCAATAATGCAGTTTGGGGGATTGTTGATTGATTGACCAAAGCAGCTCATTTTATACCGTTTCGAGTTGGTCAGTCGACAAAGGGTTTAGCAGAGCGGTACATGCAGGAGATTATGAGATTGCATGGAGTATCTGTGAGCATCGTTTCTGATCGTGATACCCGATTTTTATTGCACTTTTGGAGGAGTCTATAGGAAAGTTTGGGGACTAAATTGAAGTTCAGCATAGCCTATTGTTCAGTTGAAAATAGTGCACATTTGATATAACATTTTCCTTATTTTTGTTAAATGCTTAAAAGTGTTTATTATAAATATAGAACATATAAGGGTTTATCTGTAAAATAATTATTATCATGTGTTTCTACATTATAATTAATATTATGAAGGAAAATATATGCATATAATATTAATATAATATTTTGGAAATTAAATTGTGCATGTCATATCTAATATCCTAATCAATATTTTTAAATAATATAATATCATATAAATGATTAGGAGAATATCTCAATATAATACCAAATGCTACTAACTCTTTAATATGAGATATTGTGCAACATTTAGAATCAGGAGTGGAATCAAGAAGATCCGAGGTATCAAGAGAAAATCTGCCGAAATGTTGAATAAAATTATGAAATCAAATCTGGCAGAAACTAAGAGAAGATTTCCAAAATCCAGATATCCATAAGATCACCACGTGCCAACAAGATGAAGCCCCAGAACAATGAAACCCTAATCCCCCTACCCCACCGCGGTTCTGCAGCCAAAAGGTGTATATTGCGGCGGATCCACCGCCATTCTAAGGAGTTGGGATTTGGGGATTTTTTGGTAGGATCGTCACAACAAATTACCATGTTAGGAAATTAGGGTTTCTG
Organism: Agapanthus africanus; assembly: GCA_030015575.1. Classification (NCBI taxonomy): domain Eukaryota; kingdom Viridiplantae; phylum Streptophyta; class Magnoliopsida; order Asparagales; family Amaryllidaceae; genus Agapanthus; species Agapanthus africanus. The sequence goes on from CM057341.1 coordinate 743,316,853, forward strand.
GTTTTGGGACTATTTAAAGGACCGAGAGCCCCTCTTGGAAAATCATCAAACCGACGAGATCACGAAGTCCAAGACAGCTCATGCATTCAAGTTGATCATCAACAGTTCATCTACCTTCTTCGGAAAAGATCGAGAAACAACTTGAGTTTTTGTATTCCGCTTTCTAAAGGATTTAAAAGTGTAATTGATTTTGTTGATTAATAAAAGTATTTATTTGTTTTTTATATTTAATTTCTGTGTTTTTTAATTATGTTTTCATTCTCTCTACTTTCTTCTTCTTTTATCATGATGCGCGAGTAATTCTCCGCTTGATAGGGTTCTCAGGATTATGGTAGATCAATAGATGGTAAAAATCTTATAACTCCTTTTAAGTCGTATAAAGTTTATAAAATTTATCAAAAGAATTGTTAACGTTCTAATCGGGCACGCTATCATTTTATTGATAGTCCCGACCGTGATTAGAGATTAGATTAACAATTGTTTTGATAAAGGTTAGACATGAATGTAGATCCATGAAAAGATAAGGGTTAAGAGTGGAAACTCTATTCCCTCCGAAAAGCATAATCTGCATGCATCACTATCAATCTAGTTTTAAATCTATTAAAAGATAAAAAGAGTAATCTTTTGTATCCATCCATAACTACTAAATCCGATGAACCCTACAAGCCTTCTTTATATATATATTCTACATACGTATTTGATATAGATCTAGAATCTATCCTCTTTTCTTTTTTCTTTCATTCAACAAGTCTAAGGTAAGATTAGAAGTTCCACGCATCCCTGCAAACGACCCGTACTCACTACAGCTAGCTACACACGACGCCGTGTTGATTGCGGTTACTTTACTACTACACTTTTTCACACCAATCAAATGGCGCCGTTGTCGGGGATACGTGCGTAATTTTTTATTCTTATTATTTGTGTTGATTTGTTATCCGATCCATAAAAACATAAATCAAAACCGCATATTGTATTTAACTATTAGTGTGTGAATTTTGCAAGGGGGTCTGGAGTTACTGTAGCGAGGAAATCAATATTCAGAGACTTTGTAAAAATCCCAGAGGAGCAAAAGAAACTACAGAAAAAAGCCATAACCCTAATTCCACAGAAGAGCGGCCGATTCGCTGCCGAGTCAACCGAGTTGCGGCAGATCCGCGGTTGATTCACTGAGTCGGAGCGCCTGATTTCTTCACGTATATTTTCTGTTCTTTCTTGCTTATCTGGAAATCCAGTAAATTGATTTTCTACAGGATTCTTTGCAAAATTTCGCCGCTTAAAAAAAAATCTTTTTTTTGCGTGTTTTGAAATTGGTTTGTTTTTGCATATTCTTAATATAGACTTTAAGGGGCAAGACCAAAATTCAGATTAGGTGAGGATTTCATCACCCTTCCTAGACCCTACAAATCAAAAAACAAGCATCTGCATCATCCTACATTAATTAAAAAATATCTAGACCAAGACTCTAAGGACCATCGCGCTCAATTAGGACAGAGAAAGGTCAAGGGTAATCTATCGCTTATCTGCATTTCTTTTATGGTGTCTAAGGCAAGTGTGACTAAGGCAAGTGGTTACTTAATTAGGTCCGCTATTTCAGTAATTCATATAGCGGATATCTCCCACTTACCTGGTACTTACCTGGCCACAAAAGCGATAAAGAGGTGGTAGATGATTGATCATGCGGCTTGTCCTTTGGAAGTCTAGGAAGGTCTAGTGACTTGACCTAGATAACCTTAGATCTAGGGTTGATTATACATTTTTGCGTAATTTGTCTAAGTCCGAAACTGTTCTCCGCCAAAAAGACGTGACCGGGACGTTGGGACGTCTGGCATGAATTTTAGGGGCGGATGCTATTTGGATTTATCCGTCCACCTCTCCGAATATGCCAAGTTGATTTATGGCACCATATATCGGAGGTTTAGACGGATGCGGCCGTTGTAGCAGACTTCGTCAGATTCCCCCTCGTTTGAGGTACTTTTGATTGTGGGGACGCTCTTCCCTGCAGCGCAAGCCCCTGCAGTTAATTACGCTACCGCATCACGGTAACCACTTTCTCCTTCTCCAGATGGTCATTTCATATCGTGTGTGTTTGTTTTATTTTTGGTTGCCCATGGATTGTATACGGAGACTAATTTATGTTGTCGCCCGTAGGGCGTAGATTAGTCCAAATCCTTATTTTCTTAGATTTGGGTTTTGGTTTGGGTTTAAGGATCGTTAATCTCCTTTGAGACTAAGATCAATTTAAACGTTTGTTAAGAATACGTTAGTCTAATTTTAGACTAAGATCAACTTAACGGGATTATTTAGATCCAACAAAAGAGCATTTGGACTCTATTGTTTTAGTTTAGGGACTTTGCGGTCCAGTTTAAAGACATCGTAGTCTGTAAGTTTAAGGACATCATAGTCCATGAGTTTAAGGACCCCACAGTCCGTAGAAGTTTAGAGACGTCATAGTCTGTAAAGTTTAAGGACATCATAGTCCATGAGTTTAAGGACCCCACAGTCCGTGGAATGTCTGGTTGTCGGGACCCGTCACCTTTCTGAAGACGTTGAAGGATTACAAAGACAAATATCAGAGGAGTGAAGAGATGTACCCTTGAACCGATATTGGTTGGGAGATCTGTAGTCCAATTTGAGACTAAGATCAAAGATTTATGAGCATATGGGCTCAATTAATCTGAATTAGAGATCTGTGGCCAACTTGGGCTCGGCCCATTCATTCAAAATGTTAGACATTTAATCAGGCTCATTCTTTTAACAATGATGAGCATTGGTCCTGACAACTTTTTGTCTTTTATTGAACGCTGAGCACTCATTACAGTTCTGGGCTTTATTATTTAAAGAACAATTTATGTTCTCCCAGCGCACACGTGAGAAGCACGTGGCGCGCTTGGCGCTGAGCGCCAGATAAAGAGCGCAGAGCGCTTATTGTTATGTAGCGCACACGTGAGGAGCACGTGGCACGCTTGGCGCTGAGCGCCAGTCAATGAGCGCAGAGCGCTTCTGGTGAAGTAGCGCACACGTGAGGAGCATATGGCGCGCTTGGTGCTGAGCGCTAGTCAAAAAGCACAGAACACTTGATTGTTAGCGATTCTGCGTGTTCAAGTTTTAGTTAATTACCGCAATCAAGACGGTTTCGCTTGTAGCTAGCCGGTTGAGTACGGGTCGTCCGCAGGGAGATGGGAGTCTTTTTCTATGTGCTTTAACGAGTTAAGTCCAGTTTTTCAGATTTTGTTGTGATTAGTTAAGCGGTAAAATGATATGTAAAGAGAGCTTGTTAGGGTTAGGATTAGGTTAGTTTGAGTTAGGAGTCTCCACATCTTTCGTTGCCCCTCTTAATATCGGTGTTACGGTAATCGGCAACAACGGGGATTAGCACGACTAGGAAGGAACTTGCGAGTATAAGCTAGGCTTTCCAACGCATAAGTTCTTCCTTTTGGTGCTTGTCCGTCCGTTCTTGGCTCTTAGCCATAACCTCCGGTTAATTCAACCACAACCGGTCTCACTACGGAATCATCGCTATCATGTAGGATAGGGTGCCGTAAGGAGCGGATTGTGGTTCAATTAACGGGAGTCGAATTAAGCTGTTGGGCAAGGAAAGAGTGAGAGAGATTTCCTTCTCTCAAACTTCCCTTATCCTACCCTAACAAGTATGAAACTACTCACACATCATGATACGAAAAAATAAAACAAAACAAAAGAGGAAGATAGAAAGAAAGAGATTAGAAGATAACAACTAGCTATTTGCAACCTCACCTTGGCGAGGATCGAGCGTAAGCATCATAGTCATTTTAAGGATAAAGAAAAAGAGAGAAGAAAGAAACAACACGAAATAACAACAACTAGTTAACAAATGAAAATTACAACAATTATAGAAAGAACAAGATAAGCATGAAAATAAAATGAACTTCTTTATTCACCATTCTTCACTCACAAAGCTCACTACAAGTTTTAATGGAGAAGAGATGAGAAGAAGAAGAACATGTATTCTAAAACCTAGAAAAAGAATACAAGATTATGGACCCTTTCCTTCTCAAAGTTCTGGGCTATTTATAGGCTGGAGAATGGAAATCTAGGGCAACCACCAGAACACATATGAAAAGACCCAAATACCCCCCAAAGCCCATGCTCTGACTCCATAGAGTGGCCGCGGATCCGCGGCCTAAGCCTCCATATGCCGCGGATCCGCCGCACTCTGGTAGAGTTAGGGCATGGGATTTTTGGTGCTTCCCTGGTTTGCTGTGTACTTTATTCTGGCATATGTATTTTCTCAAATTGTCTTCACGATTTTTCCAGAATTTCTGTTGAGGGAAAGGTGGACTTTTTGTGGATGTTTTTGTCATGATTGCCTCGAGCTCCGCGTAGATTTCTTGGATCTTGTGCTGCCATTGAGCCTTGTGCATGAAAACGACATTGATTTGACATTTTGTCTCTTAAACTGGTATCTGGCAACATACGGATGAAGAGCGGAGACCGTGTTTTCTCAGTGGTTGGCAGGAACCCGGATTTTGTCGTGTTTTCCATGAATTTCACCGTTTTAGAACCGAGAACCTGTATCCTGCATTTTACTAGCAAACACGGCTCAAGAGTATCTACCGGTAAGCAATGTGATAAAAATTGGGCGGTATGAAAATGCAAAAATCTGATATGAACAACACTTCTGGTGAAGGAGCGCACACGTGAGGAGCACGTTGCTCGCTTGGCGCTGTGCACAAGTCAATGAGCGCAGAGCGCTTCTTTTAATTTGGAGCGCTAAGGCTCTGCAGCGCTGTGCGCTATATTTGGAGCGCTAAGACGCTTCTTTTAATTTGGAACGCTAAAGCTCTTTTAAATTAGGAGGGCTAAGGCTCTACAGTGTGCGCTAGATTTGACGTGCTGGAGCGCTTTAATTGGAGCGCTAGGGCTCCTTTTAGACAACTCTGCTCCCTGAGAATTAAATTCTCTCTTATAGGAGACTTTGTCTCATGGATCTAAAAACAAAGTTCTTGTTTTATAGGAGATTTTCAATCTCTTATGTTTTTGGTGAAAAGCTTTGCTTTTATGGATCTGTGATCCTAACTGAATTGAATTATTCTCCCCTCTTTTTATAATGAGATGTTATGATCTCATTTATGAAAGACAATTTGTCTTAAAGATCTATGATCTAGCATAAGAACTAAGTTCTTTTTCTGATGAGATGCATTGATCTCTTTATTTTACCTTGAAGAAATTCTTCTTCTGCTGAGAGCTTACTCTTCTCCCTGAAATTTCTCAAAGTTTATGGGGGGTTCCTCCCTATGAGACTTGAATTCTTGGGTCCTTTTTATAGTAGAGGCTGATTTGTTGAATCGGTTGAAGAGATCTTTTCTCTAATTGATTTGGGGATTTCTCTACCGTTGGATCTTTGATCCTAGAGCTTCTGTTTTACAGAAGGCAATCTTCTTGTTTTTAACAAGATTGGGAAATCTTTTCCCCTACAGAATTTATTCTGTATTTTGGTGATTTTTAATCACCATTGGATCATTGATCCAATGGTGCTCTGATTTTCAGAGCACAATCTTTCCTGTTTGGAAAGATTCTGAGGAATGTTTCCTTAACAGATTTTATTTTGGTCAATTGATGATTTATCATCTTCATTGGATCTTTGATCCAAAGGCCGAGAACATTTTGTTCTATCGCTAGCGCTTATGTGCTTTGCACGTGGTGCGCTGCTTAGAGTGCAGCGCTCTTAGCGCTAGCGCTCACGTGCTTTGCATGTGGTGTGCTATTTAGAGTGCAGCGCTCTTAGCGCTAGCGCTCACAAGCTTTTCACGTGGTGCGCTGCCTAGAGTCCAGCGCTCTTAGCGCTAGCGCTTACGTGCTTTGCACGTGGTGCGCTGCTTAAGGTGCAGCTCTTTTAGCGCCAGCACTCACGTGCTTTGCACATGGTGCGCTGCTTCAGAGTCTTTTACTCTTAGCGCAGGCGCTCTTGGCGCGAGCGCTTTTATGAAGCGCAGCTTTATTTTAAATTTCAAAATTTGAACAGAGCTTTGCTCTGATTGGGAGAAACAGACACATTTTTCAAAATAAACCTTTTTACATAATTCAGACATGCTGCCACATGCGCTAAACCTGCTTAGTGCATGCTTGGCTGAACACGGGATTCTAGTGCCCGTCTTGTCTGTGTTTCGGCTATCGACTCCGAAATCGGTACTTTTTCATCTTCTTTTCCCAACCACTCACCACATCGATCGAGATGGACGGTTCTCCATCAGATTATAACACCATCCTGCCACCACCCGCAGGTGTGCGGAATCCATCATGCATCTCTCTCCAAGAGAGATGCTATCCTATATGTGGTCCCCTTCCTACTTGTCTATCCCTTCCACCAACCAATGGGGATAATTTTGAAATTAAACCACACTTTATCAACCTTTTGCCCAAATTTCACGGGCTTGAGTCTGAAGACGCATACGTTTATATCACCAAATTCGAAAACGTATGTGCTATGATGGGCACTTCACAACTTTCAGTGGATGCTATACATTTACGTCTTCTCGCTTTTACCTTGTGTGATTTAGCAGAAAAATGGCTTTACAACACTGTCGCACACTCTATTTCCAATTGGGATGAATTTGTTATAGCATTCCTTAAGAAATTTTATCCCAATTATAAGACCGTCCGTGTTCGGAGCGAGATCAACCAATTTATCCAGCTTCCCAACGAACCATTCTGGAAATGCTTTGAACGGTTTAAAGATCTGCTTATCCAATGTCTTCATCACGGAATCAATAGATGGGACCTTTGTCGAATTATAAATGAGGGCAATAATCCTGCGACAAAACAGATGCTTGAAACCATGTGTCAATGCCATTTTATGTCTAAAGACGATGGTGAAGCTTGGCAATTTCTGGAAGACCTCGCTGAACATACTTTGCAATGGGAAAGCGTTAGACCATCATCTAGGGGAGGGATCCATCAGCTCGATATTTCCATCGCAGTGAAAGCCGAAATGGCAGCGATGCAAAAGAAACTCGAAGCTATAGAAAACAAATTTTCATCTGCCTCCCTAAACCAAGTTACGCTCCCTAAAACTGTGTGTGGTTTCTGTTCCGATCCATCTCATTTGACGGAAGAATGTCCTTTGAATTCTTCGTTTCAAGGTCACGAACAAACTAATGCTGCGTTTCAGCAACGACATAGAAACGATCCTTATTCTTCCTCATACAATCAAGGATGGAGGAATCGCCCTAATTTTGCTTAGATCCAAAACTAAACTCAAAATGTGTTCCCAAGCTAAAATAACTATCAAAGGGCTCCTCCACATTACAGCAACCACTACAAAGTCAGAACCCCTTTCAATCGCAAACTTTTCAAAATCCGGCCAACAATTCTACACCTTATAATAATTCTTTCTAAACGGCTGGGACTGAAAACTCCTCTGCACTCGAACGAACCTTGGATATATTTATGAAACATTCAATGCAAATGTCGGCTGATTTAAAGTCTTCTGTCCAAATATTAATGCAGAACACTGCCTCCCACGGTGAAAGTATAAAATCGATAGAAGCACAAATTGCACAGTTAAATGCCTCTATGAGTGTGAGAGAGAAAGGGAAACTTCCATCTCAACCCCTACCGAATCCTGTCCACTCATAAAGTCATAATGTTAGTGCCGTTACCACGTTGAGATCGGAAAAAGTGCTGAACAATCAGGTCGGTGATGATGAGGAGGAATCAATCAATAATACCTGGGCTTGTACTTCTAACCATATTTCATCTAGTCCACCTTCTTCCAAGCCTATTCTCCGTTTTCCCTAGGCTCGAACCCTCCGCCCATGTCCTTGAATCAACCTAAAACAATCCCAACTACAATTCTGGGATCGATTCCATCCGCACAAACTTCTCCATCAATGTTGGACCTAACACTTATTGATAAAGCTCATTTTTCAAACAGACTGAGGGCCAACAAACCTAATGCACAAATGGAGAAGATTATGGAAATGTTTAAGCAAGTTAACATAAATATTCCACCCCTAGATACTATTCAACAAGTTCCTTCTTATGCGAGAATCCTTAAGGACTTGTGCATTAGGAAGAGAAAAACTCAAGTGCCGAAAAAGGTGTTCTTAACAAGTAATGTGAGCACGGCTTTTATCCAGCAATTGCCTAAGAAACGTAAGGACCCTGGTTGTCCTACAATATTTATTTTTATTGGGGTAAAAATATCAATCATGCTCTACTCGACATGGGCGCTAGTGTTAACTTGCTCCTGTATTCCGTCTATGAGCAGTTAAGTATTGGAGAGTTGAAACCTGCTTCTTGCACTTTCCAGATGGCAGATTGATCTATCACCCAACCTAGGGGTGAGCTAGAGGACGTATTGATCATGTCGGGTAATTTATATTCCCTGTATACTTTATTGTTTTGGATACACAGCTTGTGGCGAACCCACGAAATCAAATCCCGGTGATACTAGGTCGACCCTTCCTAGCAACTTCAAATGCAGTAATTAATTGTTGTAACGGTTCTATGAACCTATCATTCGGGAAGATGAAAATTGAACTTAATATTTATAAGCTAGGAAGTCAACCATCTGAACCTTCTGCTCATATAATTGATGCCTGTTCTGTCAACGAGATAGCTCCCGACAGCTGCGAGGTTGAGAAACTTTACTATAATGATCTCGACGACACAAGTGCGTCATTGTTTGATCTAGCAAATTATTATAGTGAGGATACTTTCGACGAGTCCATCCCCGAGTTCGAATCCTTTGACTCGTCGTAAAAGTCAGTAGTGCTTTCCGAGTCAATATCCTATACAATTTATGAACCTCTTGGGGAGTCCGAGTATCATTTCCTTACCCCACCTTCTATCGTCTCTCCGTCGACATTAGATCTCAAACCGCTACCTTCTCATCTTAAATATGCATATTTTGGTGAGAATGAGTCTTTTCCCGTGATCATATCCGCTTATCTAGTTTTAGAGCAAGAGAACACTCTTTTGACGGTCTTGAGATCAATCGGCAAGCATTTGGTTGGATAATGGCGGACATCAAAGGGATTAGTCCCTTAATTGTTGAATATCATATACATTTGATGGATGAAGCCAAACCAACCCGAGACCTACAAAGACGGTTAAACCCCGTCATGAAGGAGGCGGTAAAGAAAGAAATCGTCAAGTGCCTAGATACTGGTATAATTTACCCAATATCTGATAGCCAATGGGTAAGTCCTATTCATGTAATCCCTAAAAAGTCTGGCATCACGGTCATAAATAATGAGGCTAATGAGTTGATCCAAACACGCATCCAAACTGAGTGGCGCGTTTGTATTGATTATAGGAAACTCAATGCCGCAACGAGAAAAGATCACTTCCCTCTGCCTTTCATTGACCAGATGTTGGAACGATTAGCTGGACATGAATACTATTGTTTCTTGGACGGATACTCCGGCTATAACTAGATCCCCATCGCCGAAAAGGATCAAGATAAAACAATATTTACTTGTCCTTTCGTTACTTTTTCTTATAGACGCATGCCCTTTGAGTTATGCAACGCTCCCGCTACATTTCAGCGGTGTATGATGGGGATATTCTCAGATATGGTCAAGAATTTTCTGGAGATATTTATGGACGATTTCTTTATATTTATGGACTCTTTTGAGGAATGCCTTCATCATCTTGACGCGGTTCTTACCCGCTGTAAGGATAAGAACTTAATTTTGAATTGGGAAAAATGCCATTTCATGGTCCAAGAAGGTATTGTGTTTGGACATATCATTTCACGAAAAGGTATTGAGGTAGACAGAGCTAAAATAGATATCATCCATAACCGTTCTCATCCCAAATGCGTCAAAAAATATACGATCCTTCCTTGTTCATGTAGGATTTTATAGGAGATTTATTAAGGACTTTAGCAAAATTGCTAGATCCTTAACTCTTCTCTTGGCCAAGGATAAAACATTTCACTTCGATTCGGATTGCGAGGCTGATTTTGAATCACTTAAAAGCTTCCTCACTACAGCCCCCATTCTGTCATCTCCTGATTGGAACCACCCGTTCGAGTTTATGTGTGATGCATCCGATTTTTCTATTGGTGCAGTCTTAAGACATCACATTGATAAGTTGACACATGTAATTTATTATGCAAGTAAGACCTTGAATGATGCCCAAATTAATCATACAACTACCGAGAGAGACTCTTGGCAGTTGTATTTGCATTAGAAAAGTTCAAGCCTTACTTGATTGGCTCACCAATAGTGGTTTACATCGATCACTCCACTTTAATACATGTTTTATCGAAGAAGAATGCTAAGGCCAGGTTAATACGTTGGATCCTGTTATTACAAGAATTTAATCTTGTCATACGAGACAAGAGTTGATGTAAAAATGTAGTAGCCGACCATCTTTCACGCATCTCTTCTTCACCTAAGTGACCTTGCCAATAAACGATGCCATTCCTGATGAACAGCTCTTGACCGTATCCCGCGAACGTTGGTTCGTGGATATTGTGAATTATCTAGCGACAGGACTTATTCTTAGCGATTGGTCAAAAAAAGACAATCATCGATTTCTATCCTAAGTAAAATACTTTTACTAGGATGAACCTTATTTGTTCAAGTACCGTTCCAACCAAATCATTCGCAGATGCGTCCTTAATGATGAATTCAAGAATGTATTGTATTTCTGTCATGATCAAACATGTGGCGATCACTTTGGTCCACGTAAAACGGCGGAGAAAGTTTTGCAGTGTGGCTTTTACTGGAAAACATTATTTAAAGATGCATATAATCATTACAAAACTTGTCCACGGTGTCAACACACGGGTCGGATTTCGCGAAGAAATAAGATGCTGCTCCAACCTATCTTGGTTGTAGAAATATTCGATGTTTGGGGTATTGATTTTATGGGCCATTTTCCCAACTCTTTTAGGAATATATATATCTTATTAGCAGTTGATTACATCTCAAAATGGGTGGAAGCGATACCGTATCGCACTAATGACAACAAGGTTGTTATTAAGTTCCTTAAAGAAAATATCTTTTCGCGATTCAGACACCCTCGCGTTATAATTAGCGACAGCGGGACGCATTTCTATAATCGGTCTTGCGAGGCTCTGATGCGGAAATATTTAATCAACCACAAACTTTCTACGCCCTATCATCCCCAAACGAGCGGGCAGGCTGAGATTTCCAATAGACAGATCAAACAAATTTTGGAGAAGACGGTTTCTAAAATCCGTAAAGATTGGTCAACCAAATTGACGGATGCGGGTATTTAACACCGCTTATAAGACCGATCTTGGTATGTCTTCTTACTGACTTATGTTTGGGAAGGCTTTCCTCCTTCCTGTCGAGATCGAACATAAAACAATGTGGGCCATTAAAGGGCTTAACTTCGACTTTGATCAAGCCTGCAGCTATCGGAAGTTGCAATTAAATGAGCTAAGAGAACTCCGCGATAAAACTTACGATAATGCGGTTATAGTAAAGAGCCGGACTAAAGTGTTCTACGAATAAAATATTTTTAGAAAAACTTTCACCCCGGGACAACAAGTCCTTCTTTACGATTCTTGTCTCCATCTTCATCCGGGTAAGCTAAGATCTTATTGGAAATGACCATTTGTGGTTCGATATGTATACCCGCACGGGGCAGTTGAAGTTGAAAATATTTAAAACGGTTTTATTTTTAAAGTAAATGGGCATAAATTAAAACCGTATTTTTCCGCTGACTCCTCGGAGTAGCTCCTGATTTTACAGTAGCCACTTTATCATAACTAAATTTTCTCCGCCTCATCTCCATGTCTCGGTAATACTGTCTCATCTTATGAATGGAAGTGAGTGAAAAGGACTTAACTGAATATCTGTGCGTGCCAGACTACAAGTTTGGGGGTAGTTTTCTTTTAAGTTTTATTTTACCCCTATTATTTTCTCTTCCCAAGTCTACAGGTCTGCGTGCTCAAAGAACAACATCAGTAAGGACACTGCTGAAAACAGGTTTGGGAGGAGGTTTTTATTTATTGAATTATCTTTCGGCACTATATAAAAACTATATAAATTTTTTTTATGAATGAATTTTTTTTTGATAGTAAAAGTTAGAAAGTGAAAAAGTACATATGAAAGATTGGAAGAGTTTAAGGAAAACAAGAAAATTAGATATTTTCTTAAACGAAACTAGTAATAGGTAGTCATGAGCTGTTGTCCCAAGGGTTCGTAAGATGAAGTAAGTCACAAATCTGAGGATAAAAATAAATCCAAAAAATAGTCTCTATTCTTGAAACCAAGCATCTAAACGTTGATACCCTACTATACGCACTTACACACATCTTGAAACTTGGGATAGTAGAGGATACCTTGAAATGCTCGTCTAAAAGCCTTAATATGAAGAAAAATAAATATAGTTGGAGCATAAAGTATAAAATGGTGAAGAAAAATGAACACCTGTTTTGCAATTACTAAGGCAGCATAAAAAAATATAGCAAGGGTGCTTTATCATTTAGTGCCTTAGACCAACTGGTTTGGGAGCCACTGCTAAGCCTTAGGTGTTGCAAGACGAGAAAATTTCTAATTACACCTAATAAGTAAGCACATTTAGTAATCGGTCGGTTAGTACCTCAAGAAGTATTAACGGTCGCATGAAAAACGTGTGAGCAATTCCATCTAAAATATTCATCGACTAAAAAGTACCGAGGTAGATGGACAAGAGTATGATAGCTTGAATTGAATTCTCTGAGTGTAGGGATGTTTTTCACATACACGTAGGGGTATATGATCGATATTTGGAAGAAAGATAGGGAGGAAAAATAAAGGCGATGTTTTATTGAGGGATGATATGATTTCTAACATCTTTTCATGACCATTAAGATAGGGCTCATGACAACCGAAAATCTAGAATAGTTGGAAACTCTTAATTTCAAGTTCTTTCTTTTATAATTCTTATCTATATGTAATTTTCATCTTCTTTCTTTTACTATGGCATTTTATGCGTGTAATCCGCTGAAAACACTCAGGAGACTAACACTTCTCCTACTAGGGACACATAGAGGTTTAACGGCTTGTTGCACGTGCTCAGTGTAATCATGTTGCCTACGAAAGTGTGCTAGTTAGTTTTTTCTTTTCTTCTTTTGAATAACAAGTTTGCTTGGAATGATCAAACTTAAGTTTGAGGGTATTTGTTCAGTTGAAAATAGTGCACATTTGATATGACATTTTCCTTATTTTTGTTAAATGCTTAAAGGTATTTATTGTAAATATAGAACATATGAGGGTTTATCTGTAAAATAATTATTATCATATGTTTCTACATTATAATTAATATTATGAAGGAAAATATATGAATATAATATTAATATAATATTTTGGTAATTAAATTGTGCATGTCATATCTAATATCCTAATCAATATTCTTAAATAATATAATATCATATAAATGATTAGGAGAATATCTCAATATAATACCAAATGCTACTAACTCTTTAATATGAGATATTTTGCAGCATTTAGAATCAGGACTAGAATCAAGAAGATCCGAGGTATCGAGAGAAAATCTGCCGAAATGTTGAATAAAATCATGAAATCAATTCTGTCAGAGACTAAGAGAAGATTTCCAAAATCCAGATATCTATAAGATCACCACGTGTCAACAAGATGAAGCCCCAGAACAATGAAACCCTAATCCCCCTACTCCACCATGGTTCCGCTGCCAAAAGGTGTATATTGCGGCGGATCCGCCACCATTTTAAGGAGTTGGGATTTAAGGATTTTTTGGTAGGATCGTCACAACAAATTACCATGTTAGGAAACTAAGGTTTCTGGTTTTAGGACTATTTAAAGGACCGAGAGCCCCTCTTAGAAAATCATCAAACCGATAAGATCACGAAGTCCAAGACGGCTCACGCATCCAGGTTGATTATCAACAGTTCATCTACCTCCTTCAGAAAAGATCGAGAAACAACTTGAGTTATTGTATTCGCTTTCTTAAGGATTTAAAAGTGTAGTTGATCTTGTTGATTAATAAAGGTATTTATTTGTTTTTATTACATTTAATTTCTGCATTTTTTAATTATTTTTTCATTCTCTCTACTTTCTTATTCTTTCTCATGATACGCGAGTAATTGTCCGCTTGATAGGGTTCTTAGGATTAGGGTAGATCAATGGATGGTAAAAATATTATAACTATTTTTAAATCTTATAAAGTTTATAAATTTTATCAAAATAATTGTTAACATCCTAATCGGGTGCGCTATTAATTTATTGATAGTCCCGACCGCGATTAGAGATTAGATTAACAATTGTTTTGATAAAGGCTAGACATGAATGGAGATCCATGTAAAGATAAGGGTTAAGAGTGGGAATCATATTCCCTCCGAAAACCCTAATCTGCATGCATCACCATCAATCTAGTTTTAAATCTATTAAAAGATAAAAGGAGTAATCTTTTGTATCCATCCATGACTACTAAATCCGATGAACCCTACAAGCCTTCTTTATATATATATTCTACATCCGTGTTTGATATAAATCTAGAATCTATCCTCCTTTCTTTTTCCTCTCATTCAACACGTTTAAAGGTAAGATTAGAAGTTTCACGCATCCCTGCGGACGACCCATACTCACTGCAGCTAACTACACGCTACGCCGTGTTGATTGCGGTTACTTTATTACTACACTTTTTCACACCAATCACCTATCATCCTCATATAGATGGCCAGTTAAAAAGAACGATCCAAACCTTTGAAGATATGTTGAGAGCATGCATGTTAAACTTCAAGGGTTCATGGGAGGATCCTTTACACTTGGTGGAGTTTCCTTATAATAACAGTTTTCAGGCGACTATACAGATGGCTCCATTTGAAGCATTATACGGTCGTAAGTGTCGCTCGCCGGTCTGTTGGGACTATATTGGAGAAAGAAGATTATTGGGACGGGATCTTATTGTTCAAAGGTGGGGAGAATGTCGGGACTCGGTTCTTGCTCACGGAACAAAGTGCCACACGGAATAAAGTGCTAAGCCAAGTGTCATGCTCAGGGGGCGGGGGCCACCACTTGAATCCATGGGGGCCACTGTAGAACAATGATACCACTCTTCAAAACAGAGGCGCCTTTTAAGTGAACCGACACTACAGAAGCTTGAGAACTCCGTGGTTAAGCGTGCTTGAGCTAGGGAAGTCCTGGGATGGGTGACCTCCTTGGAAGTAGCTCCTGGTCGTGTCCGGTTTGCTCCGAAGGACAAAACCGTATGGTTTCAGCCTGAGTGGACAATACTCTCTGTATTTGGGGTAGGGCATGAAAATACCATACGCCCCATAGCAGAAGACTCTTTCTGTCCTTATCATGATTCTTAATCATGGCCATCACTTCATCGTCTGATGGCGACTGTGGGAAAGCGACCTTTGAGTTGGTATAAGGGAAGTAGGGAAGTGAGGCTATTGTACCTAAAAAGAGGACACAAAAAATAACACAGTCAACAAAAGGTATGAGTTAGTATTATGGGACTACTAATTAAAAAGCTAATGGACCCCACGAAATCAAAATGACGGCTCGTCCATGATGAGACAAAGTGCCCATTGTGAGAATCTAAAAGGATTCTCATTAAATGAACAGTGGAGTTAAAAACTCCTAATATCCTCGAAAGCGGGTTCTGTTAAAAATAACAACAGATTCAAATCTGTAAAGAGGGAATTAAAACCCTAAAAAGGAAAATACTCAAGAACATGAAATGGAATAAAATGCCAAAGTTCCAAAAAAATTCAGAGCTGAGCTCTGCAAGACAAAATGAAATTAAATTCCTCCAATAATGTGATTAAATCCCAGAAATCCCCATGTTAGGAAACAGATGGGAAACATAATGGAATTAAATTCTAGAAACCCTCAAATATCATGATCAATGATAGGGTAAAACCCTAAGAAGAGAACCGGCGATTCTTGAGGATGCCCATTGATTCAAGACCCACAATCTACTCAAAAAAGTTTTTTTTAAGATCTCCAAAAGATCAGTTGAAGAAAAGAGCCAAGCTCTGTTAATGGATTAAAAATCCAAAACAAAATAAAAAGTCTTCTAAAGAGTTAAGCTCTGTTCATAATCCTTACCAAAATTTTTGGCAAAGTTTAACTCTGATCAGAAGGAGTTCTATGGGTAAAGATCTAAGTTCTGAAATGAGAATTAAATTTTCAAAAAAGAAAAAAATTCAAGGAGGAAGATGAAAAACAGTAGTCATCTTAAGGGCCAAAGGCCCCATTTATAAGACGTGATGGGGATCGGTTCAACTTCCAATTCCCCTAGACGATCCAACGGTGGTAAAGATGGACATTGTTGCACTCACGTGGAAGCCACGTGAGAGCAACATTGGAGGACATTTGTTCCCTTATAAATATGGAAAGAGAGGGAAATTCCCCACGTTGTGAGGCTTACGTGTTAAACACGTTAGCGCTTATATGCAAAAGCATATAAGCGCTGAATGCAAGCAACTAAAGACTAAACAGGGCTCACATGTTAAACATGTAAGCACTTATATACAAAGCATATAAGCGCTAAATAAACTGATTTAAACCCACATTGGGGTTACGTATTAAACATGTGAAAATACCCTTTTGAAGCATTAGTTTCAGATAGAGTTAAAGTCTATGCATATAATTAAATTATATTTTGATGCAAAGCATGCAAGCATTAAGAGTATGTGGCTAAAGGCAAAACTGATCTCACGTGTTAAACACGTGAGCGCCCATATAAAAGACATATGGGCATTAAATAAAACAGGCTAAACACCCACATCGAGGTCACGTGTTAAACACATGAGGGTGCCTCTCTATATAGAATTAAATTCTATTAGGGGGAAATATCTCCCTAATCTTTCTAAATGTGAAGGATATTTTTTGTTAAACATAAAGTGGTTGAAACAAAGATCTAATGAAATGGGGATTTATTTCCCCAATCTTTCTAAACAAAAAATGATTGTTCTCTGTAAAACAGAGAACCCTTGGATCCAAAAATCCAACGGTGATTATAAAATCACTAATCAAACCGTTTGATAGAATTAAATTTTATTCTTTGTGGGAAATATTTTCTTGATCTTTCTAAAATAAAAAAGATCTTCCCTGTTAAACAGAATTAAATTCTATAGTTAGGAAGATATCTTCCTAATCTTGTTAAACTAACAAGATATTCATATCATGGAATAAAATTGTAATCTTTTTATGCTAATAAGATATCCATATGATAGAATAAAATTCTTTGTTAGGAAAATATTTCCTAATCATGTTAAACAAACAATAAATCTTCTCTGTAAAACAGATAGCCCTTGGATTAAAAATCCAATGGTGAGTAAAAATCAGCGTTTGACATAATTAAATTATGTATATGGGAAAATATTTCCCCAATCTTGTTAAAAACAAGAAAACATATTCTGTGAAACAGAAATCACTGCATCAAAGATCCAACGGTGGGTAAAATCCCCCGAACAAATTTGAGGCCGATTAAAACAGTTGGTATCTCTAAATAAGAGATTTTCTCAAACTAATTAATAAATTTGTCTCTACTATATAAAGGATCTGAGACTTCAAGTCTCAGAAGAGAAGACACCACCACAGATAGAGGATTGATCTCATAAGTTTTCCACAAAAAACATAGAATTTAATTCTCGAAAAAAGAAGATCTCCATCCTCAAAACCCTAGGTAAAGAAAACAAAGAGATCAAAATATGTTTTTCACCTATCTAAGGATTTAATCCTTTTCAAAGAACTTAGTTTTTTCTTTAAATCTGAGATTCACAAGACAAGTATTCCACAAGTTGAGAATTTGATTCTCATTGGGAGGACTTGTTCTTGAGAATAAAAAATTCAGGAGAGAACATGGATAAAGGAACATGGTAAATATGGAGTTCATAGTACTCCAGGAACTTAGTTCTTTCAAATAAAGAACTTAGTTCTTAAAGAACATGATCCCAGATCCTCAAAATAATGATCTTAGTGATCGTTAATGGTCAAAATATTATTAATAAAGATTTAAGTTCTCTAAAAAAATATCAACAAAGATTAAATCTCTAAAGGAACTTAGCACCTCACGTGAAAAACACATGAGCACTCAAGGCCAAGTTACATAGAGTCTCACATGCTTCCAACGTGAACGCCCAAAAACAAAGAAACTCATTTGCACTGATTGGGCAACCACCAAAACAAAGCAACCCAGCACCCGAAAAATAAAGCAATCACATGAAATTCATATGAGCCACAAAAAACAAAGGCCGAACACCTCAAGTGCTTCCCATGTCAGCGTCATACCAAGTGCTTAGCACTTCTACAGAAAGGAAAATGGCTGAATAAACAGAACCCAAATAAGTGCTTAGCACTTATAAAAAAAGAAAGAAGAAAAGACTGAGCAGACCAAGCCCAAATTGGCTATGTCCCTCTGAAAGTTTATTGCAGCTGAGCTCAAATGCTCTGTTGTTAGATCATAATAAAATTTGATGATCCTGAAAATATTGCTAAGTTGATCTTAGTCTAAAATATGGCTAATGTTCCCTTAGTAAAAAAATAAATTGAGTCCCAATGTTCATATATTTAAGTTGATCTTAATCTCAAACTAGATTAACGATCCTTAAATAAAACAAAATATTTTTGAACTAGAGGAATATATAGCCTAAGTTGAAAACCCAAACATAAATCTAAAATATACGAATTTGAACTGATCCACACTCTACAGGAGACGACATAAATTAATCTCTGTATGCAATCCACGGGAAACCTCATAATGAAAAATAACACATGACATGAAGTGAAGTTTCGGAGGAGGAGAAAGTGGTTATCGCAATGCGATAACGTAATTAACTATAAGGGCTTGCGCCTGTAGGGAAGAGTGTCCCCACAATCAAAAACTCCTCACAAATAAGGGGGAATCTGATAAAATCTGCTACAACGATCGCATCTATCCAAACCTCCGATATATGATACCATAAATCAACTTGGTATCTTCGGAGAGGTGGATGGATATGTCCAAATAGTATCTGCCCCAAAATTCAGGTTAGACGTCCCAACGTCTCGATCCGGTCTTTCAGTGGTAAACATGCACATATGGAGACTGGACAACATACATCAATATGTATAAGTCCCTAGAGTTCAATAACTCAATTTCCTTATTTTGTTAATTAAAAAACTGTATTTCAGTTAATGAAAACCAAAAGTTTGCCATTAGGCAAAACCAGATAATTTTCTACAACAGCAACAATTGCTCTAAAATCCGATATCAAAGACAAATTACCCTTTCTCAATTCTCCACTCCTTCTTAGCATCTGTAACTTCTTACATATGGGATTCTAATCTGGTATCTATATACGTAGGAGTTATAATTTATTAAGAAACATTTTTCGAAAACAAACACACAGGAAAACTGAAACATCAAAATGTTTCAAGGGGGTGGCCATGTATCCGTAGTAATGCCTCTTTCATTTCCCAGGTATATAACAGAAGTTGCAATTACTTTTGTCGTCACTTCAACCCCTTTTGATGTCTCTCCCTCTTACCTTTTGTATACCAAACTTATACTGGTTGGTTTTTTTCCCCTTCCTTCGGTACTAGCCTCGGGATAGAAAAAAACTATCCAACAAGTGTAACTAGTATATTCTCCTTATTTTAAGGAGCTCTTAAACTTGAGATAAGGTATAGGGGAGAGAGAAATGAACACATCATCTACTCCAGAACCAGTGGTCATCCTCGAACCGAACAATTTCTACGAGTTCGTATCTAACCATACGATGGCTTTTCAAGCAATATGGATCACTGTACCAGATACAGAGGGTTTTATATCTAGCAAAAAGGGACGTAGGATAGGTAAGGACATGTGCGACTATGTCACGAATTAGGGCAACATGACATTCCAATTCCAAAGTTTGTAATAAGTTTCGGTTAACTTGGTTAACGAGTTTTAGGTTGCTGCCAGAGAGTGGAAGAATGTTTAGGCCGTTGTTATAAACCAACTTTTAAAAATTGATATATATGTCTCTTTATTTGATAAAGTGGGATATAAATTTTAAAAACATGTTCTGAACATTTACTTTCTCATTATTTTGTTTACTCATATGTATATATATTTGTACATATATATTTTTATATATATGTATTATATATATGTGTGTGTGTGTATCACATATATATTATGTATCAAATACACTATAAGACATCAAATCATATCATTATCACATACTTCAGAGAGTGTATCATATCCACAATTCTAGAAACCACATCAGAAAAATACGGTTATCAAGTCAACACTTGAATCGATATTTCGGCTTTCAAACCGGCTAATATTTCTGGACGTTTGATTAAATTAAGTATTTAATTGAACTCCCGCATGTATCTAGTATGCACGTCACATCACATATTGCCTCGAGCAAGCACTTTCGTTGTGGGGCTCTAAAGACCTGTCAATACTCTGGCGGTAGGTTAAACATGATCATATCCGATTGAATCCGAAATACTTTCAGATTCAATCCCCTCACGGGTTAACCCACAAGCTCATGAGCGGTACTGGCTTCATGTAACGGCTACCCAGGTAAAATCAAGATAAAGGCAGGTCGACGAGTGAAATCATTCGGATCCGACAAAGTCTATAAGCGACAAATACCATTCAGTCCGGTCACTTCGTCAAAGAGTATCACATACTAGGTCTTAGGGGTGGAATCTTCCAATAACCCGATAATTCATGCTGACAGAGGACTCATAACCAAAAAGTTATAACTAGTAACACTTACCGGTTTATCTCCATTGTCGTGGCCAGGAGCTTCTAGTTATAGTCATGTCCTGTACAGTGCGATATCGACTCCCTATACCGGGAGTGACGAATCCTCTCGACAACTCACTGCCTCCATGTGCTTCGAGACAATACCAAACTAAAAGTTTTTTGCACCACTCAGTAGAGTCGTGGTAAGGTAGTAATCAAAGTATAGTGGTAACACACACAAGACACTGTGGCGATTTTAGGTCGAGAGACTACCCTATACTATCATCACCAGAGAACCGCTTTCTGACATTGGTAAAATACTAACTAGGAGTTCTCGGTGAGTCTGTCCAGTGTAACTCATACTCCTATGAGCACCTGTATACAATCTTTGATGTCAAACACCAATGTCTATGAGATCACCCATCACCCCGTACAGGGTCAAGAAACGTATACACTATTCTAAACAAAAATACCGATGCCCGGTCTTGATACTCCTACAACTAGGGACTTTTAATGATGTGCTCATGGACTACCAGGCCTTACTAGTATGATCCCTATTATAGTCCTAGTAGTCAAGCAAAATCCTAAAGTCTTATCTCATGTATTAGCGATACATGATAATGAGTAAAATATATACACATTACAGATAAAGACAAACCAGATAGTATATTATCATCTCGAGCAAGATTGTTCTCCATATAGATCCAACTACAATTATGATAATTGCCTTGATGGCACCTATATCTAACAAGAAACTTATAGAATATCCCGTTATATGATCTTCAAGATAACACTTAGTTGTTGTCTAAAAATCAGAATTTCTGTTTTAAACCCTGATATTAAAATGACCATAATTAGAGTTTCAGGAATCCAAATTGTGTTGAACTTAGTTGTTTGGATAACTATATCGAAAGACCTATAAGTTTTTAATAATTGTCGAAACCTAAAACCCGACGAATATTAACACAAACTTTATTTTAAAAATGTGTGACGGTGCTGAACAGATTCTGGTCTATTCTATGCGACGATACGAAAATGGGTATATCTCCCAAACCAGTAGTCGTATTTAGGCGAGACTTGAATTCATGTTTGTATAACACTTATGCCTATGTTTTTCGTTTATATTCCAAATTCGATTGACTTGAGTAATTAGTCGTATATAACACTTCTTTACAGCATTGTTTCTGGTCTTTACTCGAATGATATACTTGTCTCATCCCATACTATGTAATTCCTTATTTTGTTTTATCTACATGACTTGCGTGAATAAATCTATTGCATGTTTGACTTGACTTGACTCAAACCATATTACATAATGACTTGATATGAATACTTGAACTCAACACAAATACTTGAACTTGACATGAATACTTGAACATGTACTCTTCTTATGTATTCATGGTTTCTAGCAAGACTTGTAACTTTAACTATAATTTAAAATATCCGGGGTATTTGGGTAGTTTGAGTGTGAATCTAACGAAATCTCAGGAGTCCCCTGTAACATTTCAAAAAAAATAAAGTATTATGTTTTGGGAATTTTTATAATTTAATATTATTTTATTGAATATTTTAATATTTCGGTATAATTAAATACCGATAAATGGGGGAAAATTTTGGAAAAATTTTGGAAAATTCTAAAATAGGGTATTTTGTAGAAATAAGCCATTTTAAAGTTTTTATGGTTAAGTATATGCTATTTTAGTGCTAATCGCGATTAAAAATCGCTAATCGGGTTTTTGGCGTTTTTGTGCAAAACATGCACATATCATATTTTTCCACACTTGTACATTTTCTTATGTGTTTTTGGTGCATGGTTGCTAGGGTTCACTATTGTGAGGAGAAGGAAAAAAGAAAAGAAAAGAAAAAGGTAAGGAATGATTATGAAAGAGAGAAGCTAGGTCAACCCTTTTTTTTCAACCATCCCCCATCATTTTCCCCTTCTCATTCTCTCTCCTCTCCCTCTCCCCTTGCTGCTGCAGCCTCTCCTTCTTCTTCCTCCTCCCTCTTCAACCTAGATCCACCATGAATACAACCCTAAAACCCTATTCCCACTTCACAAATATTGTTCTCGAGCTCACTAGCTACACATTGAACCTAGAAAGAATGGATTTGGAGGACTTTGAGCAACTCAAGAAAATTCTTGAGTTGCCAAAAGAGGTAATTTCTGCACTCCTAGCTTAGTATTTCAATTCTTATTGCATCCATACTTGTTTCATGTCGATATTATGTCGTTTTGAGGACTTTTGAAAATTCAAGTTAGGGTTTAGGGTTTGATCTGAAATCAAAGGTGAAATTGAGGCTTGTAGTG
This sequence comes from Agapanthus africanus, assembly GCA_030015575.1. Classification (NCBI taxonomy): domain Eukaryota; kingdom Viridiplantae; phylum Streptophyta; class Magnoliopsida; order Asparagales; family Amaryllidaceae; genus Agapanthus; species Agapanthus africanus. The sequence continues at coordinate 743,339,825 of CM057341.1, forward strand.
ACCTTAGAACCCCTGTTGTGATGTTATATTGGACAAAACCAGAGAATCTAACCCAGAATACGGATTTATGGAATCAATATCGGGGAAAAACTGTGAATCTGTGATCGTATTTTTAAATCTGCTTTCAACCCGAGACCCCTTAAATAAAATTGAGTTGACAGAAGGGTGTGCAGGCAAATAGAAACCACCACACCAAACCCTAGCCCCCACCTCCTTGTTCAGGCCGCAGATAAATCCCATCTGGCCGCAAATTGCGGCTAGAGCAGGGGGTTTGGCCTCGTTTTTGTACTGTAGCCTTATCTCCAGTAGATTTGACCTATGGTATATGTAATTTTGACTGATTCCACCTAGGCTAGAATCTGGGATGATTTTCATGAGTTGGCGCATGGTTTACGACTTGTTTTAGCATGGATTTTAGTATTTGATGATTCGTTTCTGTTGGGTGGCGTTTGAACGTCAACGACAAAGGGTTATTGATTATGTTTGCATGCGAGACTATAGGTTCTTACCTATGTGAGTAGCGTGTGCCGTTTTGGTTTTCCGATGTGATTTTCATGTGCTTTAGCGTTTGTGATATCTTTGTAGGTACCCCACGTGACATCGAGGCGTTGAAGATAAGGATGGCGACATCGATATCGGCACATAAGAAAGCAAGGTGAGTAGATTTATATCTACGGAGGAAGTCGGGTGGATGGCGTATAGCACCCCCGCAGTTCGTGGTGATGTATACCAATACATATACACATATATATATTAATTATATATTATTGAGTTTATTGATGATAAAGATAGATTTTAGGTGTGATTGGATAGGTTTAGTGTTGCGAAACCCTAGAGTAGTGATTGCACCACACATACCCGCACACACCCATATTTGCATGCATTCTTCTTTCATTTGTACTTATACGGGAATATATATTTATGTGTTCACCTGGGTATAGGACTAGGTGTTCACATACTGGATTTGAGGATGATACTGGGATTGGGATGAGTCGATGGGATTGAGTTGAAGCCGTGAGATCGGTGATATGGCAGGACTCGTACTTGAGATACGTCCTGATGTTATAGCGGATCTTTGGATGACGATGCCATGTGAATAGTGATATATATATAAAATGGTTGACATGTGATCGTGATATGAGATATGATATGATATGATAAGATAATTATAATGGGTCGCATTGAGCGATTTATCCTTCTTATTTGATATGTGCTGATGGTATCGGTTTGTACGAGATTGTCGATCAGTAGTCAGATCATGATTATATTGATGATATTAGTAGTGTAGTAGACTTAGGTCAGTACCCCAGATGATGATCTTGATAAAGAGGATACCAGATGAACAGTGTGATGAGTATGATATTGACCCGTACCCAGATTTGGGGATGCCATATGACGGATTTACGTACGAGCTATATACTGATGATTGATCCGCACTCTTGACTTGGGAATGTCTGATTATAGATATGGTATCGGATGTGATATTATTGAGGCGGGATCACCGACTAATATATATATATGTATGTATCGACTCAGATGTTAGGCGGTTTCCTTATCTTCAGTTAGCCTGTTAGCTTAGCCCTATAGTTTAGTATAGTTGGTAGACTAGATTTGACTCCTACCTATTTCAAAAGCTAACGAATCGCGGGTATTTTAAAAGACAGGTCAAGAGATTCTACGGATATTTCAAAAGACGTATCTTTTCTTAAAAACACTGTAGCCCTTATTTTCAAAACACCGCGATTCGTGTTATTTTTAAAAGGCACCATTGTTTGACTTATACTTATCGTTGTGTCTAGTATTCTGCTCCCGCACATTATTGATGTTCGCTCCGCATTGCATATTCATATTGTGATTTCATATGCCATTGTTGATATTATGCTGTTAGGACACCAACACCATTACCGATGATGCGTATGTACCACGTACACTTACTTGCCGGCTCACACACATCTTCATCGGTAATTGCCATGTCACGTACACTTAGAAAATACTATTGTATTGACATAGCTTGTTAGCTAATACTTTAGACAAGATATTGGTCTACTTACCTTATATGCTAGTTAGACATTGTAGTTATTACTTGCTGCTTCATGCATGTATTATTCACTGTTATGCCGCATTCGTGGATTTTATGCCTATATTCCCTGTTTACATGCTATTGAGGATGTGGATTCGGATTCTCATGAGATTTCCTGGATTTAGGGGAAAACCACAAGGACATTTATAAACTTCTTTTCTCTCTCTTTTTAAATGAAAAGTGCGGTTTTCCCATGATGTATGAGTCGTCCACCATGAGTTTGCTGATGGTTTTCGAGACTCGATTTGAGAAGTGGAGGAACCGTTTCGGGTACATGGTGGACCCGGTGCGGTACCCCGGGACAAGAGGATCATAGATGATGGTGTTGAGCCTGGCAGGAGAGCACTACCGACCGGTGATATTACCCGACGCGTCGGATATCCGGAGAATACCGTCGTGGTCTTGAGATGGATGGTAGGGGCCGGTCTGGACTGACGGTGCCCTAGATATTGAGATTGAGACATTGATATTTCGAGATATTGAGGTACTGAGATTTGATGATACAGGCCAGTCCGGATAGCCAGAGCCTGAGATTTTGAGACATTGAGATTTATGTTTTGTGTCGATACTAGACACTGTTTATGCTGATTTCATTATGATACCTCATTTTAAAAATACAAAAGAAATCTCACTAAATTATGAAAGCAGTTTCTTTAGTACATGTATTCTGTTTTCATGCATTCATACATCATCCATATGATATATTGCTACCTGAGTCACTGATACGGGCACATGGGAGTACGCTTGGGTTAGATATTTACCCTAGCCATTGTTATAGGCTGCTGGTTATATATTTGAGGATATATTATGATCGTATGACCTAGGATTGCGTCATACATGCGATTTCTGTTCGTAGATGTATTCTATTCACGAGTTGGCAACTCACCCCCATTGTGCCACAGTTTCTTGCAGGTTTTGCCGTACAGGTTTCTTTATGGCTTTGCTGGCACTACTTTCATTTCCAGGTGATTTGCTAGTAGGTGGGTTCACTTGTATCATGACCATCAGTATATTTTGTATATTATTATTCAGTTGTATTTAGAAGTTCCATCAACTAAACATATATTTATTTGAAATAGAGACCAGGGATGTTTATTCTTTCGACCTTAGAGTCGCGCGTTCTATTTCTATGGATTTCATGCTGTTTGAGTTTCCTTTTCTGTTGTGATCGTCGCCTTTAGGCGTTGTATATTATATTGCTTGCGTGGTTGTGACCGTCGATTGACGAAGTGCTAGCTCCCGCTTGGGGATGCATTTTTCTCATTATATATGCTTTATCAGGTTTTGTACCCGTTTAGGGTCAGTTTTTATAAAGGAAACTCTGCCGAAATTTTTAGAAAAGACTTATGATTTTAACATGCATACTTCGGCATATGTTGCAAACTGTTTGATTTAAAATGGTTTTTCCTACACTCTACTACTTTTCTTGGTTTGGATTTCTGGGTTTTCGGCTTACTTAGAATACGTACGCCTTGAGATGTTCGTAGTTTAAGTGCCGGTCATATTCCGTACTTTCGGGACGTGACAAAGTTGGTATCAGAGCGTTAGGTTTTACCTTCGGAGCGTAGGATGACCCTTGGTTGATGGAGTAGGTAGCTTGAGTAGAGTGACATACCGTACGTATGTTCCGCGGCATATTTACGATACGCTACTCCACTTAAGAAACCTTAGGATGTACGTTTCTTTACTCAGTATTATATTCATTCATGATCTAGCTTCATCGGTACCAGTTATGGTTTTGCTGCCACGATTACGGGCAGGGAGAGCTACGGCTAGAGTTGCGGTCAGCACAAGCTCGTCACGAACGAGGACTGACCAGGGCGTGATTCCGGCGACACACAATTGCAGAGATGTGTCTTTTTATAGTGTTTTCGCGCCACGAGCGTGGGATGGATCGCTATATGAGATTACTCGGACGTGCAGATTTGCACCAGAGGATTGAGCTACTGACAGAGGCCAGCCAGATTTTGATGACCGTTGATGTATTGCGTGTTCATGATGATTGAGGCACTGTTCAGCGTGCAGACGAGTGAGCCAGTTATTGCTGCGAACGACGAGATATCGCCCCAGATGTTGGAGCTACTGCAGTACGAGTTGTACTAAGATATGATAGAAGGTCGCTAGTCACCGAGGATGAATGAATAGGACATGTGATTCGTTCGCTACCCCGATGCGAGGTCATCAGATAGATTGATTCCAGTTAGAGACGACTTCACGCGGAGACATTGAGAGTCGACAGAGACAATCGAAAGTCAGAAACCTATTATTCCAAGTTTAAAGTATTCGAAAAGACATGCAGGCAATCCTATGGACCCTCTAGAAGAATGAAACCCTATCTCGACTTAATGACCGTGTGAAAGCCTTTGAACCTTAGGGTTTGCGGCAGTTCCGCGGTGCCATTAGTGAGGCTTGGGTTTGCCCTTATACGGCTGGACCACCGATACTGTGGTATGTACTCGATACTATTAAACTATACCCAAGATGTTGAGCTCTTGGGGGATTAAAAGGTTTTGACGAATCGATCGAATGGTTTGACTTCATTCGGATGCTAGGTGGTGAGATGCATTTCTTGGGAGACTCCAGATACGAGGATAGCCATGGGAGCTCAGTCCATGCAGCCACGACGAGACGAGTCCGAAGCAGTCGACATTAGAGAAAAGTGGAGTAAGAGGTTTGTACAAGATCTGGATAAGATGACGTTCCTGATTGATACGAAAAAAGTGTTTTTGTAGAATAACCGCAATCAATAACGGTGTCGCGCGTAGCTAGACCGAGATGAGTACGGGTCGTCCTCTGGGAAACGTGGAACCTTTTACTTTTACTTTAGATGTGTTGAGAAAGAGAGGAGGGATAAAGAATTTTATAGAATGGTTTCTAGATCTACGTTAAACAAGAATGTAAAATATAGATCTAGATTATTTTAGAGACTTAGATAATATAATAAGAAGGCTTGTAGGGTTCGTTAGGATTTAGTAGTTATGGATGATTAATTAAAATTTACCATTTTTATCCTTTAATAGATTTAAAACTAGAACGACGGTGATGCGTGTAGATTAGGGTTTCTGGAGGGAAAAGGAATCCCACTCTTAACCCTTATCTCGACACGGAACTCCGTTCATATCTAGCCTTTACCAAAATAATTATTAATCTAATCTCTAATCGCGGTCGGAACTAGCAAAGAATTGCTAGCGCACCCGATTAGGATGTTAATGATTCTTTTGATAAAGTTCATAAACTTTATAGGACTTAAAAAGGGTTTAGGGATCTTTATCGTCCATTAGCCTACCCCAATCCTACGAACCTTAACAAGCGGAGAATTACTCGCGCATGTTGGGAGAAAAAGATGAAAAGACAGAGAGGGAAAACATAATGTAAAATGCAAAAGAATTAAATAAAATAACTACCTTTATTAATCAACTTGAACAATCTACACTTTATTCCGTAGAAAATGATTACAAACTAGTTGCTTCTCGATCTTTCCTAAGGAGGTAGATGAACAGTTGATGATCAGCCTGGATGCGTGAGCCGTCTTGGACTTCGTGATCTCTTCGGCTTGATGCCTTCTAACTTTAGCCCTTGGTCCTTTATATAGCCCTCAAAGAAGAAAAACTAGTTACCATATATGGTGACTTTCTAATATGGTAACTTTCCATGCCTGAATTCTGAGTCCCTGTCAGTATTGATTTTATGATTTTGGCAGATTTTTGATCCTGACATCTTGAACATCTTGATCTCTTGACCTGAGCTAAATCTTGCACAATATCTCTATGAATAATGTTAGTTTATTTATTAAATTAGAGAGAGTATCTTAATCACTATATATGGTAATAAATCTTTAAGAAACTTGATTAAGAATATTTAATATGCTATGCACTTTATATGGTAATAAATCTTTAAGAAACATGATTAAGAATATTTGATATGCTATGCATCTTTTAATTACTAAAATATTATGCATATATTTTGAAATATTATTCTAACCATTTGTATGATATTATATCTTTTAAGAATTGTGATTAGAATATTTGATATGATATGCATATTTTCAATTACCAAAATATTATATAAATATAAAATGCTTATATTTTCCTTCATAATATTAATTATAATATATAAACATATGGCAAATAGTATTTTGCAGATAAATCCAAATATGTTTAATATTTATAATAAACACCTTTTATTATTTAAGAAATGTAAGGAAAATACTTATACCAAAGTGCAATATTTTCAACACAGTTCCACTCCGCCGACATCAGAGATGCGATACGCATGCCGAGGCATTGTACTTGGATATACCTTCCAGAAGGAGTCGCGATGAGTATGCAGTCGTTCCGGAACAAGAAACAGATATAGTAAAGGACGATGACTTCCGGACAGTTCGGCAGAGACGAGATTTGGGAGAGACCCCGACAAGACCTTTCTGGAATAAATTACGAGAAGACTTGGACTTAGGAGTGGTCATGTTACGCACACCGGCAGGACAGAGTTCAGGATCGTCGACGAGACATGCTATGAGTGACCACGGCAGTTGGCCGAGATTCTTGGAGGATGTGCTGAGCGGGACTATTCCGCCATACTTGATTTCGGTATTTTGGGCGATCTATTCGCATGATTGATTTTGATGATTGAGTTTCATGATATTTGTTTTCATGTATCATAGTTGCACCTACTGAGTATTTACGATTTTTGCACAGTTGTTGCACTTGATATCGTTTTCGTGTCTTGGTTTCTCATGTTTATGATTTTATGGGTTTCATACAGTGAGTTGATTTTGTGTGTATATACGCACACGATTTGGTTTTTGCACTCGGTATAGTTCACATATGCTTGCAGTGCAGTGATACACATTTTGTGCACTTAGATGCACTGGACTTCGATTTCGATTGTGATGCTTGATATTGGTTTTGTGCACCTGATTGGATTTTGCACATGTTCGGCGCTCGATAGTGGATTTCATGATTTCGTGCATGATAGATGCATCTGACTTGGATTTTCGCGCATGTTGGGCGCATGTTATGAGAGGCGATTTTGGTGCACACAAGATGCACTAAATCGAGATTCTTCGTGCACGTCAGATGCACCTGTTTTTGCTGTCAGGCACACCTGTTGCCCTTGACAGATGTTTCGTGCACACCCGATGCACTTAGATGTTGTTTCTATGCGCATGTATGGTACATTCATGGATTTTGATTTCCGTGCGCACCAGACGCACGTAGTATTAATATGCATATCTTAGGATTGATTTCTTATCGAGCAGTACGTTTTTATGATGATTGCTATGAGTTTTGTACGGGGCAGGACTAGTCAGATGACAGTACCTGAGTGTATTTTGCATGCATAGATAGTTATCGAAGGGATTTCCGAAGAGCGAGCTATAGTCTCAGTATTTACCTATGTGTCTGACATGACACGGAACGTTTAAAACAAGAGAACCCTTCTAAACTGTTTTCTAAACGGCGGGACGCACATATTAAACCAAAGGTATATACGTATAGAGTTATTTTCTTATGATAGACGTCCGCCACTGTGCAGTGTTATGCGCATTGCAAAGCGACTTTAAAAGATTTGGCATGCATTTCCTCCAGATATTTACATGTATAGATTTGGTATTTACATGTGTAGTTCCGATTTATAGCATATCGGTTTTGCTTGGGATTTGGCATTCGTGTCTTCACCTTGACTCCGATGATTGCGGGATGCTTGACGGAGTTTTGATTTCGAGTTATCTGCTCATTACTCATGCGCATGCATTGCGCTATGATGCGTTTTATGTATTGATGATTTCGGAGCCCCGACGCCTTGGACATTTTATTGAAATGTTTTAGAATTTGAGGGTTTAAATTTAAATTCGGGGATCGAATTTCTTTAAGGGGGGAAGATTGTAACATTTCAAAAAAAATAAAGTATTATTTTTTGGGAATTTTTATAATTTAATATTATTTTATTGAATATTTTAATATTTCGGTATAATTAAATACCGATAAATGGGGGGAAATTTTGGAAAAATTATGGAAAATTCTAAAATAGGATATTTTGTGGAAATATGCCATTTTTAAGTTTTTATGGTTAAGTATATGCTATTTTAGTGCTAATCGCGATTAAAAATCGCTAATCGGGTTTTTGGCGTTTTTGTGCAAAACATGCACATATCATATTTTTCCACACTGGTACATTTTCTTATGTGTTTTGGGTGCATGGTTGCTAGGGTTCACTATTGTGAGGAGAAGGAAAAATGAAAAGAAAAAAAAAAGGTAAGGAATGATTATGAAAGAGAGAAGACTGGGTCAACCCTTTTTTTTTCAACCATCCCCCATCATTTTCCCCTTCTCATTCTCTATCCTCTCCCTCTACCCTTGCTGCTGCAGCCTCTCCCTCTTCTTCCTTCTGCCTCTTCAACCTAGATCCACCATGAATACAACCCTAAAACCCTATTCCCACTTCACAAATATTGTTCCCAAGCTCACTAGCTACACATTGAACCTAGAAAGAATGGATTTGGAGGACTTTGAGCAACTCAAGAAAATTCTTGAGTTGCCAAAGGAGGTAATTTCTGCACCCCTAGCATAGTATTTCAATTCTTATTGCATCCATACTTGTTTCATGTCGATATTATGTCGTTTTGAGGACTTTTGAAAATTCAAGTTAGGGTTTAGGATTTGATCTGAAATCAAAGGTGAAATTGAGGCTTGTAGTGACCTTAGAACCCCTGTTGTGATGTTGTATTGGACAAAACCAGAGAATCTAACCCAGAATACGGATTTATGGAATCGATATCGGGGAAAAACTGTGAATCTGTGATCGTATTTTGAAATCTGCTTTCAACCTGAGACCCCTTAAATAAAATTGAGTTGACAGAAGGGTGTGCAGGCAAATAGAAACCACCACACCAAATCCTAGCCCCCACCTCCTTGTTCAGGCCGCAGATAAATCCCATCTGGCCGCAAATTGCGGCCAGAGCAGGGGGTTTGGCCTCGTTTTTGTACTGTAGCCTTATCTCCAGTAGATTTGACCTATGGTATATGTAATTTTGACTGATTCCACCTAGGCTAGAATCTGGGATGATTTTCATGAGTTGGCGCATGGTTTACAACTTGTTTTAGCATGGATTTTAGTATTTGATGATTCGTTTCTGTCGGGTGGCGTTTGAACGTCAACGACAAAGGGTTATTGATTATGTTTGCATGCGAGACTATAGGTTCTTACCTATGTGAGTAGCGTGTGCCGTTTTGGTTTTCCGATGTGATTTTCATGTGCTTTAGCGTTTGTGATATCTTTGTAGGTACCCCACGTGACATCGAGGCGTTGAAGATAAGGATGGCGACATCGATATCGGCACATAAGAAAGCAAGGTGAGTAGATTTATATCTACGGAGAGAAGTCGGGTGGATGGCGTATAGCACCCCCGCAGTTCGTGGTGATGTATACCAATACGTATACACATATATATATTGATTATATATTATTGAGTTTATTGATGATAAAGATAGATTTTAGGTGTGATTGGATAGGTTTAGTGTTGCGAAACCCTAGAGTAGTGATTGCACCACACATACCCGCACACACCCATATTTGCATACATTCTTCTTTCATTTGTACTTATACGGGAATATGTATTTATGTGTTCACCTGGGTATAGGACTAGGTGTTCACATACTGGATTTGAGGATGATACTTGGGATTGAGATGAGTCGATGGGATTGAGTTGAGGCCGTGAGATCGGTGATATGGCAGGACTCGTACTTGAGATACGTCCTGATGTTATAGCGGATCTTTGGATGACGATGCCATGTGAATAGTGATATATATATAAAATGGTTGACATGTGATCGTGATATGAGATATGATATGATATGATAAGATAATTAAAATGGGTCGCATTGAGCGATTTATCCTTCTTATTTGATATGTGCTGATGGTATCAGTTTGTACGAGATTGTCGATCAGTAGTCAGATCATGATTATATTGATGATATTAGTAGTGTACTAGACTTAGGTCAGTACCCCAGATGATGATCTTGATAAAGAGGATACCAGATGAACAGTGAGATGAGTATGATATTGACCCGTACCCAGATTTGGGGATGCCATATGACGGATCTACGTACGAGCTATATATTGATGATTGATCCGCACTCTTGACTTGGGAATGTCTGATTATAGATATGGTATCGGATGTGATATTATTGAGGCGGGATCACCGACTAATATATATATATGTATGTATCGACTCAGATGTTAGGCGGTTTCCTTACCTTCAGTTAGCCTGTTAGCTTAGCCCTATAGTTTAGTATAGTTGGTAGACTAGATTTGACTCCTACCTATTTCAAAAGCTAACGAATCGCGGGTATTTTAAAAGACAGGTCAAGAGATTCTACGGATATTTCAAAAGACGTATCTTTTCTTAAAAACACTGTAGCCCTTATTTTCAAAACACCGCGATTCGTGTTATTTTTAAAAGGCACCATTGTTTGACTTATACTTATCGTTGTGTCTAGTATTCTGCTCCCGCACATTATTGATGTTCGCTCCGCATTGCATATTCATATTGTGATTTCATATGCCATTGTTGATATTATGCTGTTAGGACACCAGCACCATTACCGATGATGCGTATGTACCACGTACACTTACTTGCCGGCTCACACACATCTTCATCGGTAATTGCCATGTCACGTACACTTAGAAAATACTATTGTATTGACACAGCTTGTTAGCTAATACTTTAGACATGATATTGGTCTACTTGCCTTATATGCTAGCTAGACATTGTAGTTATTACTTGCTGCTTCATGCATGTATTATTCACTGTTATGCCGCATTCATGGATTTTATGCCTATATTCCCTGTTTACATGCTATTGAGGATGTGGATTCGGATTCTCATGAGATTTCCTGGATTTAGGGGAAAACCACAAGGACATTTATAAACTTCTTTTCTCTCTCTTTTCAAATGAAAAGTGCGGTTTTCCCATGATGTATGAGTCGTCCACCATGAGTTTGCTGATGGTTTTCGAGACTCGATTTGAGGAGTGGAGGAACCGTTTCGGGTACATGGTGGACCCGGTGCGGTACCCCGGGACAAGAGGATCACAGATGATGGTGTTGAGCCTGGCAGGAGAGCACTACCGACCGGTGATATTACCCGACGTGTCGGATATCCGGAGAATACCGTCGTGGTCTTGAGATGGATGGTAGGGGCCGGTCTGGACTGACGGTGTCATAGATATTGAGATTGAGACATTGATATTTCGAGATATTGAGGTACTGAGATTTGATGATACAGGCCAGTCCGGATAGCCAGAGCCTGAGATTTTGAGACATTGAGATTTATGTTTTGTGTCGATACTAGACACTGTTTATGTTGATTTCATTATGATACCTCATTTTAAAAATACAAAAGAAATCTCACTAAATTATGAAAGCAGTTTCTTTAGTACATGTATTCTGTTTTCATGCATTCATACATCATCCATATGATATATTGCTACCTGAGTCACTGACATGGGCATATGGGAGTACGCTTGGGTTAGATATTTACCCTAGCCATTGTTATAGGCTGTTGGTTATATATTTGAGGATATATTATGATCGTATGACCTAGGATTGCGTCATACATTCGATTTCTGTTCGTAGATGTATTCTATTCACGAGTTGGCAACTCACCCCCATTGTGCCACAGTTTCTTGCAGGTTTTGCCGTACAGGTTTCTTTATGGCTTTGCTGGCACTACTTTCATTTCCAGGTGATTTGCTAGTAGGTGGGTTCACTTGTATCATGACCATCAGTATATTTTGTATATTATTATTCAGTTGTATCTAGAAGTTCCATCAACCAAACATATATTTATTTGAAATAGAGACCAGTGATGTTTATTCTTTCGACCTTAGAGTCGCGCGTTCTATTTCTATGGATTTCATGCTGTTTGAGTTTCCTTTTCTGTTGTGATCCTCGCCTTTAGGCGTTGTATATTATATTGCTTGCGTGGTTGTGACCGTCGATTGACGAAGAGCTAGCTCCCGTTTGGGGATGCATTTTTCTCATTATATATGCTTTATCAGGTTTTGTACCCGTTTAGGGTCAGTTTTTATAAAGGAAACTCTGCCGAAATTTTTAGAAAAGACTTATGATTTTAACATGCATACTTCGGCATATGTTGCAAACTGTTTGATTTAAAATGGTTTTTCCTACACTCTACTACTTTTCTTGGTTTGAATTTCTGGGTTTTCGGCTTACTTAGAATACGTACGCCTTGAGACGTTCGTAGTTTAAGTGCCGGTCATATTCCGTACTTTCGGGACATGACATTCCCTTAGTATATAAACTCTTGGATCGGGTCGACTCCTACTGTGCTTGGAGTCCTGATACAACACTCTCGATCAGGTCGAATCCTCCACAGCTTGGAGTCCCAATACTACACTCTTGATTCGGATCGACTCCTCCACATCATAGATGCCCTATACTACTCTCTTGATTTGGTCCCACGATTCCTTGCCTTTAGGGTCCTATCTTGGATTCGAGAATACTCTTAAAATTGGTTGACATTCACCTTTGAACTTAACCTTTGTAGAGAACTTTTAGAACACATTGACATTCACTTCATGTTCACTATATACACTTATTGCATACTTATATTGACCAATACATGCTATACTATATTGCCATGCTCAAGTATCATCTAGTTTCCATGTTCATGATTTCCATTCATGCTATACCGCATGTCATCTTACACCTATTTATATATTTCACGCCTCCTTTAGAAACATATCAAGCACAAGTTCACTGACAGGCATTCCACCTTGTTTTTTCTTTCCTTGGAATGTTTGTCAAGTGGCTTAGGGACAGAGGAGGTGGAACCGACGGGAGAGGAGTATAACCAGTTTCATCGCAAGCAGACTTTTAGTTCATTCCAGCTTTAATTTTCAGTATGCATCATGTTTAAGGATTATCATTGTTTTCATAGTTGTTCTAGATATTCTATCTCTGTTTTGAATTCTGTGGAACTTGAATGTAATAGCTAGTTGTTAGAATTTTCATTATTATGTTTATTCTTATCATATTTTATATTTCTTATAAAAGCTCAGCGTTTTTGTTTCGAGAAAGGACTTTTTCAGAATAAATATGTTGCAAAACTCGTCACATGCCTGCTACCGTCTTTTGGGAAGCGGGGTATGTCAGTATCCTTCTTTCCCTCTCCTTCTAGAGTCTTGAATGACTTAATTAACTATAGCTATATCATCCATAATGTAATATCCCGCCACAAAACCAGTTTCCGCATCTCTAATAATATCTCCCAATACTTTGTGTAGCCGATTTACCAGCACCTTTTAGATGGTATTTGTCACGACCCGAAAGGGCACGTGACCGGCAAAAGGATCATGTGAAGTCCGGTGGCTCCCACCGTAACCCAAGTAAGCCAAAACCAAGAATCTAAAGCATATGTAAGAGAAATAGATAATATAATATAATAAAATGGAGGTGAAGTTTTAAGAAAAGTTTTATAAGTAGAAGTAAAACTTGTTTTGCAAAGATTCTTGAAAAACGGACATCACCTTTTTTATAAATTTCGAATAAGAAGCCTGTACAATAATAAATATATAAAAGCATCCTTACACGGGAGCTATGTAGACACCCACATGGCGGAGACCAAACCACGCAATAATATATGATGCCAAAAGGCGAAGATCAACAACTGGAAAGCAAATAACACTATATATGCATAAAGTCAAGCTGATTCCATACAAGTTCGACTACAACAACAGTACAACATCTAAGGTCTTGGTCTAATACGCTAGGCTTGATTGATGGAGTACTTCTAGATACAAAATAGATACAAGGAAAATGTTGAAACGAACTATAACCTACCTAGCTTAAAAAGATATGCAACCACGCCCACAAGAAAGGAAATGTGCTAATAAAGCCGCTACTAATCCAAGTTGTCAAACATGCAAGAGCTATCAATGAGGGTGAGTTACCAAGTTGTGAGTAGAATTCACATAACAAGATAGAATTCGTATGGATAAGCGGTGAAATAACTAAATCATGATAAACATGTATATTAAGGAGGGTAAATAAGCAAGTATCGAAACTAGAGTTTAAGCGATGAATAACATTAATAATAATCCCTCATATACAACTCGTGTACCGCTATCTTAGCATGTGCAGTAATAATATATGTGGTCATCATGTCATCATCAAATAATCTATATCTTGCCCAATATGAGCATAGCATAACCGCAAGCATATGAAAGTATGTGAGTCACGAACATAATATGCATAAATGTGCAATAACACGATAACAATCATCATTCATCAATAACTCAACTGCATATATAAACAAAGGTGTCAAACCACTATCACCGTAGCCGTAGTGCAATATGTATAGCATACGACTAAGCATAAACACAATCGAGGCTATAACATATATAGCACGTATTCATGCGTAATCATATAAATGTAGCCAAAAGGTGTATGCAAAATCTTTTCATAATAATTGTATGGTGTGTATATCACGGCATAAGTAGCGGACGTTAATTTTTGGAGCAATATAAGCATTTCGTTTTAAATATACGTTATGCCTTTTGGGAAATGATTTAAAAGTTTTTTTTAAAGATCCTTGTGTCGATCATACACACGGGGAAAAATAGTATGACTATAGTTCTTTTGAAAACATCTTTAATATACATTGATATGTGAAAATAATATTTTAAGTATTGTCTCTTGGATTAGTCATGTTTTGCTATTGTATAACATAATACATCTCATTCTCAGCAGGATATCTATAATGATCCCTCATATATCCATAGAAGATATCTTGTGCCTTCTAAGCTCAATCACTCATGGATTGATCACAATATATTCACAGCAAGACATCTTGTGCCTCCTAGCCTCAACCACTCATGGATTGATCACACTTTAATTCTCTTTTAGATTTTATCCTCAATCTCATTGGATTGGTCATATATAGTATTCCCCAATAACGTAAATCTCGATTAAATCGTATACTTTTAGTCTGCATGAACTAAGCATAGCGCAGACGAGTATCATAACACAACACAAACCAGTATCATAATCATAGCGCGAACGGAATCATAAAGCGTAGCATAAACTAATAACTTATAAAGTAAGCGTAGCGCAAACTAATAAGATAAACAAAGCGCAAACGAATTGTAAATAGATAAATACCTCCAAATATAAAGCAGACGTAGCGTGAACAAGAATTGTAAATAGATAAATACCTCCAAATATAAAGCAGACGTAGCGTGAACAAGAATTGTAAATAGATAAATACCTCCGAATAATCCCATATATATATATATATATATATATATATATATTAAAGTAGAACGAAACGTTGTTTGAAAATATGAAAGCTGCGATATTTTAAATTATATATATCCTTTTGAAATTCAAGAAGCACATCCCTTGCACTATTACTTTTAAAACATGAAGCGAATCATTATTTAGAAATGGGTAAAACATTTATATTTTAATAATCTCCCAATCAGAGTAAATAACAGTACACCGTGAGTCAATAATATAAAATGCCATATTCGGCTAACTATCATTATCTTATTTTGTACGGAATCTCACCCTGTACGATGACAACCAAATAATTCATTTAATCAAATCATAATAATCGGTGCGGAGAATCTAGTCAACGTACACAGACACACAATTTAACTAGTACGGACATTAAATCTACGCACACACATAGCAATTAGTACGGACGTCTGGTTACGTACGCATACAGCGATCGATGCGGACATCTCGTCAACCCTCATTCAATGTTCGGTATGGACATCAAGTCACGTATACGCACAGCAACTGGTACGGATCTCTAGTTGCGTACTCACCTAATAATCAGTACAAACATCTAGTCGCGAACGCATATGTAATATTAATCATCCTATAACATTAATCGTAATATAACATTTAAAGCATGGCAATATCTGTTGGATATATGTATACCTTAGAGGCCATTATTTGGTAGTGGATGTATGGTATGTGTGTGTGTGTGAATTCAGAGGACATTCTTACTCGACATGATAGTATGCTATCTGGTTACTCTTTATCTTGACATGTTCATTTGATCATGCATTTTATTCATTTGGTACATGTTGATAAAGCCCTTGGGATATTTGCTTGACTACTATGATTGTGATGCAGATCATACTAGTGGGACATGTGTAGTTTATAAGCATATCCTTAAAATGTTCCTAGTCGTGGGTGTATCGAGACGGGGCATCGATATTCCAGAGTAGACTAGCGTATACATTTCTTGACCCATATGATGGGCGATGGATGTCCCATATTCATTGGTGTTTGACACTAAAGATTGTATACAGGTGCTCAGTGGAGACTGAGTACACTGAACGGACTTGCCGAGAACTCCTATATGGTATTATATTTATCGTCGGATAGCAGTTCTCAGGTGACACTGGCACAGGTTAGTCTGTAGACCTGAAATCGTCATAGAGTCTTGTGTGTGCTCCCACTGTACTTTGATTTCCACCCTACCACGGCTCTACTGAGTCATGCAAACATGTGGATTTTGGATACAGTTCCAAGGCATATGGAGGCAATGAGCGATAGGAGGGGTTTCGTCTCTCCCGGTATTGGGGGTTGATATTGCGCTGTGCTCGATAGGCTATAACAGGAAGTCCTTGGCCAGGGCTGGTGAGATTTACTGATAAGTGTTATCAGTAGTTTCTCGATCTGTTATAGGCCTTATACCAGCATGACTTATTGAGTTATTGGGGTCAACGATACCATCCCTAGACTCGATATGCAGCATATCTGACGAAGAGACCGGATTGTACGGTAAGTGTTGTCAGTTGGATCGACGGGAGTTTTGACAGGTTCGCTTGTTTTTCTTCTGATCGCTCAATACCTTAGAGCCGTTACGTACAGCTAGTGCCGCTGACGGTTTGAGAGTATGTGATATGTTCACTGTCTACTGCTAGCGTATTGACGAGTCTTAGAGTCCCATAAAGGGGTTTCCTAGCTCAGGCGAAACGATGTGGGGTGCATATGAGGATATGCGCGGGAGCTTGATTAAATGCTTGTATATGATATCGTATTTTAATCGGGAGTTTTCTATTGGTCGGGTCGTATGTGATATGATTGGATTATTAAATCAAGTGTTGATTAATATTAATGACCATTAGCTCATTTATTAAACCCTTTTCTTTATGATGTATGCATGAATGTATGCATGTATATATTGATATGAATGCACACATGCATGCATACATGTGTCATGGTTGATGATACATTAGAGATGGCAATGCAAAACTCACATGGAAAATATTTATATATTTTTTATTATTGAGAAAAAGGAAATTGGAAATAAAATAATGGTTGATTTTCTTCTACACTCTTCTTTAGTTGACCAAAGTCAAAACCATGGTTTTATTGCCCATTGTTTTTGTCAACTCAATATCAAAAATATCTAGATATTTTGTAGCTATGGTTAAGAGTGAGGTGACTCTCTCTCTCTTTATTATTATCATTTTCATTCTCATTAGTGCTCAAGCTAAGCCATCTCCTTCTTCTTCCTCCTCCAAGCTCTCTAGCCTTTCAAAAGTGAGTGAAGAAATGAAAAGGAAAAAGTTTTTGAGTGAGATTACAACCCGCGTCACCAATCTATATTAGTCTAGCCCACTAGTGTAAATTGTTTGCTTCACATCCTCTAGATCAAGTGAAGCTAAGAGCTTGTGCAAAGGGACTCCGTGGTGGATCGTCGTGGACTTCGAAGGACTTAAACGAACCGGTTCAAACTCCAAGTTGATCTAAGGAGTCAAGGAGGGAAGTCTACAAAGGTTATATTTCTCCCCCTTTAGTGTTAGACACTTATTAGTATATGATACTTGCTTATGTTACCCTAAATTTCTAGTTCGATCCTAGGTTGGTTTTGCTTAGCACCACAAAATTTTTATTGTAGCATGTTTGATACTTGACAAACTCTAGATATGGTGCTAGGCAAACCCTACAGTGGTATCAAAGCCAACCTAGAGCTTTAGAGTAACCTAGACGACGTTAAAAACTTTGAACGAACAACAAAACATCACCCAAACACGCTCTCTGGAAAATTTTCAAAAAGTTGGAATTTTTAGGTTTAAAAATATCTAGAAAATCATGTAGGGTATTGTATAGGTCCACAAGAAGAACGAAGTCCTAACTCGACCTAACGACCGCGGAACTGCGGCCAAAAAGGGCTTTTGGCGGCGGTTCCGCGGCACCGTTGATGAGGCTTGGGATGTGCCTTATTGTGCTGGCCCGTATGTGCTTGTGGCAGCCTCTGGAAATTTTTGAATCTAACTCAAGTGTTGAGTTCTCTGAGAAATTTTTGGATGATTGATCGATCGATCGAATAGTTTAACTGCGCCTAGTTTATGTGAATGTGACATAATAATTAGAATCTACACTAATTAGTTTTGTGAAAAGTAATTAGTTGGGTGTAAATTTAACATTTCAGTCTCGGGCGGAATCGGGAATCTTGTTGAATTACCTGACTTCTCTTGAAAAGGTGTTTTTATAGATGAGACCTAAATGTATGATTTACATTGTTAGGCATGAAATCTAGAATATGTGATATTCCGGGTTTATGATGTCTAAAGGCAGTGTCAATTCCAAATATTGTAGTTTGACATTCTATTTTGCGACCATAAGTGTAGTATGTGGTGTATCGCCGGTTTCGTTGCTATACGTCAACGAAAATTGGGATACGCATACTTACTTACGTTGATGACATATGATGATATGTGTTGCTGACATGTGATGTTATGTGTTGCTGTGAAATGATGTATAAGATCGTCGTGATTGAATGGCTGTGGGGGTTTATGTGAGATGAGAATTTTTCTTTTCATTCATGTAAAATTCATTGTATGTAATATTCTTTTATTGGGACACTTCCAGGTTGAGGATGATGTCACCATTGTTGCATATTATTTACTTTTCCGTATTAGGATAGACCCAAGGTGGGGAGCACAAGTGACCGGGTTTTAGAGTCCAGTGGGAGTCTATCTCGAAAAGTCGAGACCAGGTCTCCTAACTCTAGAATTGGTAGGGTCACTTGCCGCTCTCGCAGGGGTCTAGGGATGTGGGATTGGCTATTCATCACGACCGTGGAATCCGTATTTTCTATTGTTGGATAAATACAAAATAGGGACCTCCTAGTATATCCTATATTTTTATATTTGTGCTTCTGCTGTTGATATTCTGTGATGTGATCACTTAATATGCTCAGACGAACGGAATATTATATATATGATATATAATAAGCGTTGCCTATGTTTTGCATCCGCGCTAGCCCTGCCCCGTTATACCGTTAGTTAAGTAACCCAACGGTACATAACGGGATAATATGGCGAATGCGGATGGCATAAGCGTACGTTCTATTTTCGTTTCTATTCTGTGACAGCTTAAGGACTAAAATGATGGGACTACATTAATGAAATTAATGTAAAGAAAAAGAAACCTAAAAAATGTTGTAGAATCGGATTTGAAACTTACTCGGCCTATTTATGAAAAAGCAAGTTTCAAAATTGCGGAGCTTAAACCACTCCTTTTGAAAAACTATTTGATTCTACAATGATATCAAGTTCAAAGAGTTAAAGGTTTTCTTAAAAACCATCCATAGCCCTCCGTCATTTTAGGAAGTAGAGTACTTAGTATTCGTTCTACGTATGTTGATCATAGTCAAGGCATAGTGTACGGTAGCTAAGCGATATCTTCGTACACACTCATGTGATTATGTTGATCATAGTCAATGGTCATGTGAGTGGGTCTAATTAATCATGAAATGACGGGTAGAACTTGACTAGTACTTATGATATGTTGACCATAACCAAGGTCATAAGTGCTAGGGGTAAAAACTACATCGGGAGTTTCAAGAGTTGAAATTTGCAATAAGATTGCATACCTTCTATGTGATAGTTGGATCCCGATCATACTGTGAGTAAGAGTTACTCGCAGGAGAGTTTTGCACTTTACAATTAGCTAACTCATTAGGTTTCTAGAAAGGTGTCAACGGGTTATGCCTCTGGGAAAACGAGGTTTACTTTAATTAAGTCCGTGCGAAAGCCCGAGGAACCTCCCTCAAAATACCGACACTGTCCTGATTGAACGGTTAGCGAAGTTGTAGATATAATTAATCCTGACTAATTTTCTTTTTAAGGTTTGAAGAAAAATTTGATAAAAGCAGTGGGAGATATCGATTAGATAAGATAGATAACCAATCTAATCTTTGCAAGAGATTTCGCTGAGTGTATTCTTTTCTCTCTCCTAATGGCAGATACCCAATTACTGGACTTAAGCTTCTATTAGATAAAAATAAACTGACTGGACCGAACTATAAAGACTGGCTGAGGAACATTAACATTGCTCTCACATATAATAAGGTATCATATGTCCTTACTGCTTCAGCCCTGCCCATCCGAGGCCCTGAATCTTCTGTAGCGGATAGGGAAATCCGTAAGACTTGGGATATTGACCGTGCCACCGCCATATGCCTCACGCTTGTATCGATAGACAACACACATCAGCAGCAGCATGAGAAGATGGACGTTCAATCCATCTTTCTCCATACAAAGCAGTTGTATGGGGAGCAATCTCGTACCCTCTGATACGAGGCATCTCGAAAGTTGTTTCAAATGAAGATGGCTCCTGGCATACCAGTAGGTGACCATGTGTTGAAGATGATAGCTCTTATTGAAGAGCTGGAGGGCCTCGGATGCATAATGGAGAACGAAAAATATGTTGATATTGTTCTACAGTCTCTTCTCCCTGCCTTTACTCCATTCATAATGAACTTCAACATGCACAACATGGAAAAGTCACTACCTGAACTTCTCAATATGTTGAGAGGTGCAAAGAGCACCCTCAAGACAGCTAAGACACCCGCTCTGATTGCTGGGCCATCTTCCTCTTCTTTCCCAAAAGCTAAGGCTAAGAGAAAGGCGAAGAAGAAGCTTATCAAGCCGAGAGGAGGAGTGAAAAAGGAAAAGAGGAAAGACAAATCCAAGGCTGAAGATTCAGGAAAAGGAGAATGTTTCTACTGCAAGAAGTCGGGACATTGGAAGCAAAACTGTACCGAGTACCTTGATCTCAAGAAAAAGAAGCATGGAGATGCTTTCGCTTCAGGTGTGTTTGTGACTGAAAACTGTTTTTCTATAAACTCTGCTTCCTGGGTATTATATACCGGTTCGGCTTCTCATATCTGCAATTCTGTGCAGGGCTTGAGAAATGTAACGACTCCAATATTAATATACCTCCATATTTTCTTTCTTTAGTAAAATATTGTATTTATTTATTCTTAGTATTTTCTGTACATTTTGTTTTTTATAAATATATTATTTTATTATTCCATCTATTTTTCCTAAATACATTTCTTTAAAACTAAATTTTAACTTTTTTTCCAAATTAAACATAAGTCCTAACTCAGCGCATAACTCAAATCCAATTTCATTTTCATTTTCTTTAATAAAACTATGAGCCCAAAAACCCACTTTGTTTTTAAGCAACATCATATATTTAATTCTTATTAAAAATGTGTATGAACAACCTTGTAGGTCATTGGTTAAGCCTTTGCATTGTTATTTCATAGATCACATATTCAAATCCCCATTCTTGCAATTATTTTTTTACCAATTTTTATTCTTCTCATAACTTACAAATGAAACTTTTTATTTCCAAAATGAATGGCGACCTTTCATTTCTCTTTTAATTCCCATATTGAATGCATATTTTATTATAGATAATTCATCATTATACCATCTTTATTTGTCCTCCTCTTTTTTTCTTCCTCGCATTTTTCTATCTCTCCCTTCTCCCTCTTCACCTAGAGTCCTAAAAGAAGAACACAAAAAAGCTTTCATGAAAGTCTTACTAGAAACGTGAGGCTATCGGCGGATAGACAAACCCGGTGACAATACTGGCTTGTGTATGTAAGTCTCTTCTCTCTTTCCCTCCCTCCATCTCTTTCTCTTTATCTTTCTCTTTTTTATATTACCATGAAAAACTTCCCTAGTCATATCATAGTCCCTAAATAATTAATTAAATGGATACATATATAAATAATGAACACACACAAACATACACAAATATATAGTTTATAAAGTCTTTTTCATTACTCTCAATCTATATGTTAAGATTTTATAGTAACCAATTAGGATTATATCGTTTGTTGTTGCATTTTAAATTACTTTATTTAAAATTTGAAAAAAAAATGAAGTTACGAATAAATACCATCGTTTTCTCATTTCTCACATATGACATATCAATACCTTTACTTTTAAAATAATTTTTAGAAATTAAGTTTGACTTTTGGAAATTTCAGGAAATTTACATATGATAATATATATTATTGTATACATGCTATAAAATTTTAGATCGAACCGCATAACGGTTTAGAAATTACATCGTTTTTATTCACTGTTCGTAAAAACAGAAAACTGCATTTATCCGTCAATTTCTTAGACACATAACTTGGTCTACCGATATTCAAATTGAGAAAACTCAGATATTTTGGATATCTACATAGAATAATCTAAATTTTCTTAGTTTTAAGTTTTTACTGAAAACCGACGTAAAATATAGAAAATTGCGTTAGAATATTAAGCGACGGATCTGGACAGAATCTGTCTTGATTCGCACACTGTTTTTAAATTGGACATAACTCGAACACCCGATGTCCGTTTATGACAAACTTTAGATGTGTAGATGCAAAATTGATAGAAATATAATTTTCTGTATACTAGATTACTTAGAAATGCTGGGTTCCCTAGCACGACTGCAAGGTTTCGGGAGGCATCGTCCATACCAATTTAAAATTTTGTCGTACTAAAGAACCCTAACTAAGGATATTTAACTAGAGAATCATAAGAATGAAGCAATGTAAACACTTTACATCTAAAATGAATGAGGAATACAAGCTTTGTAGACTGGTCCTTCACTTCTAAAGCTCCGTGTAGTAATCCCTTCACTCCAAGTAGTGAACTCCCGGACTCTAGAAAGGGTTCACATGAAGAAATGAACAAGCTTTCTCAATGTCTTCGAGGCCGAAGATGATCTACGTCGAGAAAACTCAAGCTCATGCTATCTCTTCACTAATGGTAGATTAGTGAAGCAAACACCCTAAACAAAATGGCTAATAGTAGAGGATGATGAAGTAGGAATTTTGTTCACTTTAGATTTATTTTTCTCACAATATTTCATTACTTGATCAAAAGCAATAGAGCTATCTCATGAGGAAGAAGAAGATGAAGTGATGAAGTGATGAATGAATAAATCATGAGGTTAGAAATGCAACCATGGGTGAGTTTATGTCATCCACTAACCCTTGTAGAGACTTAACCATGGCTTAGGATAATGATGGTTAGGTTAATAAATATCTTAAGTAAGACAAAACAAGTGGACTAAGTCAATGTTTCTACAAGCTTCTTCCAAGCTCAACCATGACTAATTCCAAATGATTTTAAATCACTTAATGATAAATATTAACCCACATTAATCCTAAGTATGGTGTGAGTCTCATACATCCATATTGCATGTGTAGCCTAACATGACACAACAATATATGTCACATATATATTTTGTGTGTGTAAAGAAAACAAAACAATACAATTAACATATATCACATATATGTTAAGTGTATCATAAATGAGAAAAAGTAATGCTTAAGTGAGCTAATATTAGTTAATGTAATTTAATATATCAAATATATAATTATACATTAAATTATTGAATCAACACTTGATTTAATAATCCGGCTATATCATATATAACCGACTAATATCAATGTATCAATTTATCGAATCAACACTTGATCCGATAACCCGGCTATATCACATATACCAGGCCGATATCACACATCGCGAGAATAGAATGCGGTATCACATACGCGCATTAATCTCGGTCCCGCACATATCACATATGTGCTCCTACTCTATTTCGCATGAACCAGGAAAGCTCTGTGTATGACTCTAAAGACTCGTTAATACGCCGACATTAGGTGATGATCATATCAAACACCCACAAGCCGCAAGCGTTTTGCTAAACGTAACGGCCACCCGGGTATTAAGCGATCAGAAGATCATCAAGCATGCCTGATCATACTCATGTGAATCCAAACAGTAACACTACTGTACAGTTCGGTCTCTTTGTCTGATATATCGCATATCCAGCCTGGGGATGGTAAATGTCAGATCCCAATTGCTCGATAAGTCGTGCCGATGTGAGGCTCATAACGGGTCAAGAAACTACTGGTAACACTTACCAATAATTCTCATAACAGCCATGGCCAGGGACTTCCTGTTATAGCCAATTGAGCACAGCGCAACATGAACCCTTAATACCGGGAGAGACGAAACCCCTCCTATCGCTCATTGCCTCCATGCGACTCGGGACTGTACCCAAAAACCACCTGTTTGCATGCTCTCTTGAACATGGTAGGGTGGAAATCAAAGCACAGTGGGAATCACACAAGACTCTATGACGATCTCGGGTCTACAGACTAATCTCTACCAGTGTCACTAGAGAACTGGTATCAAGATACAGGATATGGGATCATCCATCGCCCATCAAATGTGGGATCATCCATCGCCCATCAAATGGGTCAAGATACATATATGCTAGTCTACTCTGGAATATCGATGCCCCGTCTCGATACTCCCACGACTAGGAACAATTTAAAGGATGTACTTTCCGACCACCCTTGCCCTACTAGTATGATCTGCATCATAATCTTGGTAGTCAAGTACACATCCTAAGGGCTTTACCAACATGTCACGGAGAGACAATACACATGTTAAGATAAAGAACAACCAGATAGCATACTATCATGTCGAGCAAAAATGTCCTCCCTATATATGTCCCAGCATCTAATATAATATACATCAAATGTACAATAATGGCATCTAGGGCATACATACAACTAACAATCTCCCACTTGCACTAAGGCCAGTTGTTGTAGTATCTCATACCCAACGTCCCATAAAAGTATCTCGTGGGAAAGGACTTGGTGAGTGGATCCGCTGTGTTATCCTTCACGTCAACTCTTCTGACCTCGATCCCTTGGAGATCAACCATCTCCTGATCAGGTGATACCGCCTCAGAATATGTCTGGATCGCTGATGGGACCTGGGTTCCTAGGCCAAAACCACAACTCCATTGTCACACAATGGTAGGAACTATGTTCATCTCATGAACAAGAAATACTCAGTCATCCTCTTTGGTAGCATCGTTGGTAGCGATGTATACAGCCTTTATCGTCTAGATTGCCATGGTATATAGCTTGAAACTCTTCCAACATATCGTCCCTCCACTGAGGGTAAAGACAAAGCCTGAGACTAACTATCGGTCGACCTTATCACTCTGGAAGCTCGAACCAAGAACATTCTTTTAGTGCTTCTCAAGTACTTAAGAACGTCCTTCATAGCTGTCCACTGATTCTCTCAAGATCCAATTGATTCCTAATCACTATACCTAGTGAGTTAACTACATTTAGTCTGGTACACAATATCGCATACATGATAGAGCCTTTTGCCGTATCATAGGATATCCCTTGTACTCGAGCTCTATCCAAATCAGTCTCAGGAGACATCTTTTTGGAGAGAGTGATTCTTGAGTAAGTGGGCGAACCACTACGCTTAGAATCTTCCATACTAAACTCTTTAGTACGGTGCTAATGTAACTGGATTTGGGACACTCCCAACATCCTCTTAGATCTATTTCATAGATCTCAATCCCTAAGATGTAGTAGGTATCAACCAGATCTTTCATGGACCTCGTGATAAGAGGAGCTTGACTGAACATAGCATAGGAAACCCA
Source organism: Agapanthus africanus (assembly GCA_030015575.1). Classification (NCBI taxonomy): domain Eukaryota; kingdom Viridiplantae; phylum Streptophyta; class Magnoliopsida; order Asparagales; family Amaryllidaceae; genus Agapanthus; species Agapanthus africanus. Next base: position 743,365,736 of record CM057341.1, read on the forward strand.
TTTCCTATCAAGAGTATGTCATCTACATACAATACGAAGACAATAGTCTTACTCTCTACTACCTTATTGTATATACAGGTTTCATCTATCTTTTGATTAAGTCAAACTCTTTGACTATCATCAAAATAGATGTTCCAACTCCGTGGTGCATGCTTCAACTGAGCAGCTTGCACATCTTTCTGCCGCTCCCACTTATCCATCAAGCCCTCTGGCTGTCATGCATACGCTCTCTTCTAAATCACATTTAGAAAAGCGGTCATGATGTGCAACTGCCAGATATCATAGTCATGGTATGCAGCGACGGCAAGTAGTATCCGGATGGTCTTAAGCATAGCCACTGGAGAAAAGGTTTCATCAATGATCCACACCTGGTTGTATGACGAGAACCTTTTGCTACAAGTCTAATTTTGAAAGTCTCAACTTTTTCATCTACACCAAGTATCCATCTCATAGATCCACTTGCGCCCGTTTGGTTTTACCCCTTCAGGAGCAACATGAAAAGTCTATACTTTGTTGGTGCATATGGATTCCATCTCAGATCTCATTGCATCTAGCCATTTCACAGAGTCCCCACTCATGAAGGCCTGCTGAATCTAGTTGGGTCATCATCAACCATGATGCAATCCTCGCTCCTATTGTCATTGAGAATAATCGCATCATCTCTCAGGTGGGTGAGGAACCCTACCAAATTCGCGGAGAGGCTGAGGTTCGTTGGAGACTATAGAATCCTCCGGTTCTACCAAATTATCAGTCATTTGTACAGCTGGAACTCCTTCCAGTTCTACCTCATGACCACTTTACTGTTTTTCAAGAAATTCCTTTTTCTAAAAAGAGTGGTCATGTTGAGAAACAAAACACTTTTGTTTCTCGGTTTGGTAGAAGATATTCCCTCACGAATGTTTGGGATATCCAACAAACTTATAGAACTAACCTTGCCTCGAATTTGTCCGGATTTTTCTTTTCAACATAGGCAGGACAACCTATATCTTAACTTTCTTAAGACATGGTCTCTTCCCATACCATATCTCATATAAAGTGGTAGGCACTCATCTGGTGGAAACCCTATTCAATAGGTATGCAGCTTCTCAAGTGCATAACTCCAAAAGGAAATAAGCAACTCAGTAGTACTCATTATAGAGCGCACCATATCTCATAGGGTGCGATTGCCCCGACCCAACACACCGTTGTGCTGTGGTGTATTCAGAGGAGTAATGCTGAGAGAGAATCTTATTCTATTTTAGATAAATCGGGGATTTCCATGCTAAAGTATTCTTCTCCCTGATCACATCTAAAGATTTAATACTTTTACCCATCCGGTTCTCAACTTCATGCTTATATTTTTTGAATTTCTCAAAAACTTCAGACTCGTGTTTCAACAGGAACACACGTCCGAATCTTGAGAGATAGTCAGTGAATATAATAAAGTATGAGAAACCAATCCTGGCATGTTTAGGCATAGGACCGCATACATCAACATGTATCAGTCCCAAGAATTTCAGCAACTCTTTCTCCATTTCCACTAAACAAAGTATTGGTCATTTTACCTTTGAGACATGACTCGCAAGTTTCATATGATGAAAGTTTGAACGGATTCAAATATTCATCCTTATGTGCCTTAGCTAGTCTTGTCGCATTGATATGACCTAGTCTACAATGCTACAAGAAGGATTCGTTCATTTCTGAACCTATCCTCTTGTGTGTGTTCTGTCTTCTGTATACTTAGAACTGTTGTTTGATTTAGAACGTATATGGTATTTCATAACGTTCCTGATCCAATCAACTCTTGATTTAGGATAATGTTCACAACATTATCCTCCAATACAAAATGATATCCTTCTTTATCAAATAAAGAGACTGATATAATTTTGTATATCAGGTTCGATATGTAATAACATTTGTTCGGAATCAATGTATTCTGTAATACAAGGTGATATTTGCCAACTGACTTGGCTGCAACAATTGCACCATCACCCAATCCCAGTTCTTTACCTATCTGTAGCCCATGTAACAAATTACATATTTGGGATCCTGATCCGGTATCACATACCCAGGACATAGAGTACACTGAGAAACAGTTCTCGGTAAGGAACACACTTGAAGAAGATGCAGCAACATGTTGCTTCTTCGATCGGGTGGTATGGGAATCCCGGCATTCCCCTATTTCCTGTTCAGACTTATAACAATTATAAGATAGAATGGAACCAATGTTCCCCAGCCCAGTATAATAAGCAGGTTCGGTCAAAACATCCATATTATTACCTTGATTAGGGCGTGACATGGTTGCTACCAAGAGAGAGAGAAGAAAACATTCTGCATGCGCTCTTGCAACATTAGATTGGTTATTATTTTATCTAATCAGGATGGCTCCCACTGCGTTTTATCAAGTCTTCCTTCAAACCCTAAAAGGTAAGACTAGCCAGGATTAATTTCACCCTACAAGTTTTCTAACTGTTCAGCCAGACCAGTGTTGGTACTTTGAGGGAGTTCCCCTTGCTTTCGCACGGACCTAATTAAAGTAAACCTCATTTTCCCAGAGGCATATCCCCGTTAACACCTTTCTAGACACCTAATGGGTTAGCTAATTGTAATGTGCAAAACTCTCCCAGGAGCAACTCTTGCTCGCAGCGGATATCGGGATCCAACTATCTTATAGAAGGTATGCAATCTCATTGCAAATTACAACACTTAAAATTCCCGATAATGGTTTGTACCCCTAGTAGCTTATGACCTTAGCTATGGTCAACAAATCACATGTACTAGTCAAGTTCTACCCGTCATTTCGTGATTAATTAGACCTACCCACATGACCCTTGGCTAAGGTCAACAAAGTCACATGATTGTCCTAATTAATCGCATCATATGCTGTGTAGAAAGACATCACTTAGCTACCGCACACTACGTCTTCGCTAAGGTCAACAAACGTAGCACGAATACTAAGTACTCTACTTCCTAAAACGACAGAGGGTTGCGGATGGTTTTTAAGAAAACCTTTAATGCTTTGAACTTGATATCGTTGCAGAATCGAGTGATTTTGAAAAGGAGTGTTTTTGAGGCTTTTACTAGTTTTGCTAAAGAGGTCACTCCCGGTGAAGGGATCTCGGCTATTTTTTCATCGAATGAAGTGCAGGATATTTCACAAATACCACTAAGCAAAGCAAAAACTCCAAAAGCAATCAAAAATGAAACCAAGCTGGTTGTAGCATCTGCTAGTTTCACTAAAGAGGTCACTCCCGGTGAAGAGATCTCGGCTCTTTCCTTATCGAATAAGGTGCTGGATATTCTACATAGAATACCGCTATGCAAAGCAAGAACTAGAGCTACCAGTTTTTAGAACAAGATTCTACAACATCTTTAGGTTTAATTTCTTTCATTAATCTCATTAATGAAGTCCCATCATATATACTTCCTATGCATCACAGAAGAAACGAAAGCAGCAATATTTATTATATATCATATATATAATATAAGCATTCGTCTCAGAATATATCAAATGGTCACATCACAGATATCAGCAGCAGGAGATAACATATGAAATATTGGATATACTAGGATTTCCTTGTTTTATATCAAGCCAGTAGAAAACACGGATTCTACGGTCGCGATGAATAGCCAAACCCACATCCCTAGACCCCTACGAGAGTGGCAAGCAACCCTACCAATTCTAGAGTTAGGAGACCCGGTCTCGACTCCTCGAGATGGCCTCCCACTGGACCCTAGAACCCGGTTACTTGTGCTCCCCACCTTGGGTCTATTCTAATGCGGAAAGGTAAATAATATACATCAATGGTGACATCATCCTCAACCCGAAAGTGCCCCAATAAAAGAATATTACATACATTGAATTTTATATGAATGAAAATGAAAAACTCTCATCTCACATAAAAACCCCGGCTATCCAAACACGACGATCCAATAAAATATATCACAGCAACACATAATATCACATGTCATCAACGTAAGTAAATATGCGTATCCCAATTATCGTTGATATATAGCAACGAAACCGGACATACACCACATATTACACTTACGGTCGCAGAAAAGAAAGTGAAAAACTACAACAATTGGAATCGTCATTGCCCTTAGATATCATAAACCCAGAATATCACATATTCTGGATTTCATGCCTAACAATGCAAATTTTACATTTGGGTCTCAACAATGAAAACACTTTTCAAAGGAAGTCGGGTAATTCAACAAGATTCCTGATTCCATCCGAGGCCGAAATGTTAAATTTGCACGCAACTAATTACTTTTCTCAAAACTAATTAGTGTAGATTCCAATTATCGTATCACAATCTCAGATAACTAGATGATGTTAAAATTTTCGATCGAATAAACAAAAACCCAAAATTTCCCAAAGAGCTCAACACTTAAGCAAAGTTTAAAAGGTACCCAGGACATGCCACAGCACCTATGGACCAGCCGTAGAAGGGTCAACTCTTGCCTCACCTATGGCACCGCAGAACTACCATAAACCCTAGGATTTTGTGGCGGTTCTGACGGTCACAGAATCGAGTTAGGGTTTCGTTCTTCTAGAGGGTCCACAGAATCACCTGCAAGATTTTTTGAATATTTTAAACTTGGAAAAATCCAACACTTGGAAAATTTCAAGCAAGGGAAAATATGGGTTATTGATATCCGTTCGAACTTTTATCATCGTCTAAAATAGTCGAAAAAAAGCTAGAATTACGAATATGAAACACTCCGAATTGCCAATGCAGAAAATTAACATCACATGCAATTTTAGCCAAAACAAGCAACACCTGAAACACCAAAACCTAGAGACTGGAACATTACAAAAATTTGAAGCCAAAATTCCACTATTCACCCGAGGATCTCGGATTTTCTACTTATGTGGTCGGCCATATCAGGGCCAAAGTGCTTCAAATTTTCGTGGTATTCATGTTATATCACATATAACATTCTGCAGTTGCTTACAAAAAATTTGACTCTCTGAAAATTTCGACAGAAACTAGGTCTTGATTTCGTATGTTTCGGAGTTGTTTTGGTTTCGTAATATAACAACATCGTCTAATTCTCTAGCTAGGCTCTGATATCGCTGCTGGGTTCTCTAGCACGACAGCAAAGTTTCGGGAGGCATCGTCCATGACAATTTCAAATTTTTCCGTACTAAAGAACCCTAATTAAGGATGTTTAACTAGAGAATCATACGAATCAAGAAATGTAAACACTTTACATCTAAAGTGAATGAGGAATACAATCTTTGTAGAATGATCCTTTACTTCTAAAGCTCCGTGTGGTATTCCCTTCGCTCCAAGTAGTGAACTCCCAGACTCTAGAAAGGGTTTACATGAAGAAATGAACAAGCTTGCTTAATATCTTCGAGACCGAAGATGATCTACTTCGAGGAGACTCAAGCTCATGCTACCTCTTCACTAATGGTAGATTAGTGAAGCAAACACCCTAAACTAAATGGCAAATAGTAGCGGATGATGAAGTAGGAATTTTTCTCACTTTAGATTTATTTTTCTCACAATATTTCATCACTTGATCAAAAGCAAGAGAGCTATATCATGAGGAAGAAGAAGATGAAGTGACGAAGTGATGAATGAATAAATCATGAGGTTAGAAATGCAACCATGGGTGAGTTTATATCATCCACTAACCTTTATAGAGACTTAACCATGGTTTAGGATAATGATGGCTAGGTTAATAAATATTTTAAGCAAGACAAAACAAGTGGACTAAGTCAATGTTTCTACAAGCTTCTTCCAAACTCAACCATGACTAATTCCAAATGATTTTGAATTACTTAATGATAAATATTAACCCACATTAATCTTAAGCATGGTGTGAGTCTCATACATCCATGTTGCATGTGTAACCTAACATAACACAACAATATATATCACACATATATTTTGTGTGTGTAAAGAAAACAAAATAATACAATTAACATATATCACATATATGTTAAGTGTATCATAAGTGAGAAAAAATAATGCTTAATTGAGCTAATATTAGTTAATGCAATTTAATATATAAAATATATAATTATATATTAAATTATTAAATCAACACTTGATTTAATAATCCGGCTATATCACATATAACCAACTAATATCAATATATCAATTTATCGAATCAACACTTGATCCGATAATCCGGCTATATCACATATACCCGGCCGATGTCACATATCGCGAGAATAGAATGCGGTATCATATACGCGCATTAATCTCGGTCCCGCACATATCACATATGTGCTCCTACTCCGTTTCGCATGAACCAGGAAATCTCTGTGTAGGACTCTAAAGACTCGTCAATATGCCGGTAGTAGGTGATGATCATATTAAACACGCACAAGCCGCAAGAGGTCTGCTAAACGTAACGGCCACCCGGGTATTGAGCAATCACAAGATCATCAATCATGCCTGCTCATACTCCTATCAATCCAAACAGTAATACTATCGTATAGTCCGGTCTCTTCGTCTGATATGTCTCATATCCAGCTTGGGGGTAGTAAACGTCAGACTCCAATAGTCCGATAAGTCATGCCGATGGGAGGCTCATAATGGGTCGAGAAACTACTCGTAACACATACCAACAAATCTCATAACAGCCCTGGACAGGGACTTCCTGTTATAGCCAATCGAGCACAGCGCAACATCAACCCCCAATATCGGGAGAGACGAAATCCCCTCTTATCGCTCATTGCCTCCATGTGACTCAGAACTGTACCCATAAACCACCGTTTTGCACATTCTCTTCAACGTGGTAAGGTGGAAATCAAAGCACAGTGGGAATCACACAAGACTCTATGACGATCTCGGGTCGACAGACTAACCTGTACCAGTGTCACCAGAGAACTGCTATCTGACGTGGGGTATATTACCATCTAGGAGTTCTCGGCGAGTCCGTCCAGTGTACCCAGTCTCCATTGAGCACCCGTATACTATCCTTGATGTCAAACGCCAATGGATGTGGGATCATCCATCGCCCATCATATAGGTCAAGATACGTATACGCTAGTCTATTCTGGAATATTGATGCCCCGTCTCGATACTCTCACGAGTAGGAACAATTTAAAGGATGTACATGCCGAATACCCTTGCCCCACTAGTATGATCTACATCATAATCCTGGTAGTGAAGTACACATCCTAAGGGCTTTACCAACATGTCACAGAGAGACAATGCACATGTTAAGATAAAGAGCAATCAGATAGCATACTATCATATCGAGCAAGAAAGTCCTCTCTATATATGTCTCGGCATCCACTATAATATACATCAAATGTACAATAATGGCCTCTAGGGCATACATGCAACTAACAAGAAATACATGAAACAACTCGATATAGGCTTTGCAATATAACATATAGTTGCAGTCTAGAAATCTGAATTTCTGTTTTAAACGCTGTTATTAAAATGATTATAACTAGAGCTTCAGAAATCCAAATCACATGAATCTTGGTGTTTCGGATAAGTACATCAAAAGACCTACAATTTTTTTATTAATCTTCATAACCTGAAACCTGATGAAAATTAACTCAAACCGTGTTTTGAAAATGTGTGACGGTGCGGAACAGATTCTGGTCTGTTTTGCGCGACGATACGAAAACATGTATATCTTCCAAACCGGTAGTCGTATTTAGAAGAGACTGGAACTCACATGTGCATAAAACTTAAGGCTATGTTTTCATTTATATTCTAACTTCAAATGATTTGATTAACTAGTCGTACATATCACATATTTAAAACATTGTTTTTGGACGTTTCTTATATATCTATCTCATATCATATTCTATGATTGCTTATCTATTTTAATCTATATGACTTGTCATTAAACCGTTACATGTTAGAATTGACTTGATCTTGACACGACTCAATCATGAATACTTGAACCCAATATGTACACTTGAACCAACTTGACTCGAACCATGAATACAATTGGCATGACTTGCACTTAACATGACTACATGAACTTAATCTTGAAAACTTGATATCATACATCATCTTTTGTATTCATGGATTCAATCAAGACTCATAACATTAATCATAGTCTAATATACACGGGGTGTTGGGGTAGTTTGAGTATGAATCCAATAGAATCTCATGAGTCCCATTAATACAAATCATGTTGCTATGGTACCGGGCTGAAACGGTACAAATCATGTTGCTGTGGTACCGGGATGAAACGGTACAAATCATGTTGCTTTGGTACCGGGATGAAACGGTACAAATCATGTTGCTGTGGTACCGGGCTGAAACGGTACAAATCATGAATTCACTAATAAGGACCCGTGTTTCTAAACCCCTGGACGATAGCCTGTTGGGTTTGGAATACTTCAAAAATAATTGAAGTCTCGATTAATTTTAGGCCCGTGATTCCTTACCCCTGGACGATAGCCTTGGGTTCGAGAATACTCTTGAGATTGGTTGACATTCACACTTGAACTCACGTTAATTACTTTTACCCTTTTAGAGACCTTTTAGGACACTTACATTCACTTCATGTTCACTATACCTATACTCCACGGCCATATTATACTTTTTTGCCATGCTGATATAGTTGACATACACATTACCATGCATGCTACCATAATTGTTTATATGTTCATGATTTATATTCATGCTATACTTGTTTACTATGCTCATGTTATATTGACATGCTTACATAGTTTTCATTAATATCACCATGTTATACTTATTCATGTTTTATTTCCATTCATAGTATATCACATGTCACCTTGCATATTCATTTATATACTTTCACATCTCACCTTTCTTGAGGACTAACCGAGCGCAAGTTCGCTGATGGGCATTCCACACATTTCTTTATTTCCTTAGAATGTTCGTCAGATGATCTAGAGATAGAAGAGATCGAGCCGAGTCAGGAGAATTACTTTCATCTTGCGGAGCAGAACGACTACTAATTCATTCTTTTCAGCTTTTACTTTCAGTATGCCACTTGTTTAGGCACTTCCTTTTATGTATTTTTGTTTTCTGACATCATGTATTCAGTTTGAAACTTGTGAAAGTTAGGAATGTAAATATATAAAGTTGGATTTTCATTATCATGTCTTTTCTTGTTATTTTATATTGCTTATTTATGCTTAGCGCATTTGTTTCGAGAAATGACCTTCTTCGAATAAATACATCGCGGGCTTGTCACATGCCGTTACCGCTCTTTTGGAAAGTGGGGCGTGACAAGAAATAGCAGAGTTTTGAAGACCGGTGATCACACTCTCCGAGTTGGAAATGGTTCCAATGCACATGCAGTTTCAGTGGGAGAGTATCAACTGGGGGTGCCGTCGGGTTGTATATTGGTTTTGAACCCATGTTATTATGTACCTAGTATGCTTTGTAATATAATATCCGTTTCTTTGTTAGACAATAAAGGATATCATTTTGTATTGCATAATAATGTTATGAACATTAACCTCAATCAAGAGTTGGTTGGGTATGGTACACTCAATAACGAGATATACATCCTAAATCAACACACAGTTTTCAACATACAACACACAAATAAAAGAAAGTTTTTAGATATAAATAAAGGTTTTCTTTGGCATTGTAGACTTGGTCATATTAATGAAACGAGAATAAACAAGTTTCATAAAGATGGATATTTAAACCCTTTTGAATATAAATCTTATGCGACTTTTTAGTCTTGTATCAAAGGTAAAATGACCAAAACTCCGTTTACTGGACACGGAGAAAGAACTGAAGAGCTCTTAGGCCTCATACATAGTGATATATGCCGGCCAATGTCTACACATGCGAGAGGCGGTTTTTCTTACTTCATAACTTTTACTGATGATTTCTTAAGATTCGGTCATGTGTTTTTATTAAAACATAAGTCTGAAGCTTTCGAGAAATTCAAGGAGTACAAACTTGAAGTAGAAAAACAAACTGGAATGAGCATCAAGATACTTCGATCGGATCGAGGTGGAGAGTATCTTAGTACAGAGTTTTCAAACTTCCTAAAAGAGAATGGGATTCTCTCTCAGCTCACTCCCCCTTACACACCACATCACAACGGTGTGTCAGAACGGAGGAATCGAACCCTATTAGATATGGTTCGATCCATGAGCGATGATGAGTTACCTTTCTCTTTTTAGGGGCATGCAGAGACTGCAGCATATCTGTTGAATAGGGTTCCAACCAAGACCGTGTCTACCACTCCATATGAAATATGGTATGGGAAGAGACCATCTCTTAAACGAGTTAGGATTTTGGGTTGTCCGGCTTTTGTCAAAAAGCAGAACTCAGACAAACTCGAGACACGATCAGTTCAGTGTATATTCGTAGGATATCCAAAACATTCGTATGGATATCTTTTCTATTACAAAGAGAAACAAAGAGTGTTTGTTTCTCAACATACCATATTTTTAGAAAATAAATTTTTTTCAAATGATACTGATGGCAATGTGATAGATCTAGAAGAGGTTCTAGAGACACAAGTTACAAATGACGACTTGGTTGAGTCTGATATTGCAACAGAAACTTATGAGCCTCAGCCACTCCGTAGATATGGTAGGGCTTCTCGCCCACCGGAGAGATACTACGGTTTTGTTATTAATGGTGATAGAGAAGATTGTATCATGGATGATGATAACCCTATTTGTTTTCAGCAAGCTATCACGAGTGGTGACTCTGTGAAGTGGTTGGATGCCATAAGATCCGAAATGGAGTTTATGTACACCAACAAAGTACGGAGTTTGGAAGATGTACCCTCTGGGGTAAAATCCGTAGGGTGCAAATGGATCTTTAAAAGAAAGATCGGTGTAGATGGGCAGATGGAGACTTATAAGGCAAGGCTTGTAGCGAAAGGATTTCGTCAAAGACCAGGATTGGACTATGACGAAACTTTCTCTCCGGTAGCCATGCTTAAAACCATTCGGATCCTACTTGCTATTGCCGCTCATTACGACTATGAAATTTAGCAGATGGACGTTAAAACTGCATTTCTAAATGGTGATTTAGAAGAATGTGTTTATATGGATCAGCCAGAGGGCTTTATTGATAGTGGGAGCAGCGGGAAAGGATGTAGGATGCTTAAATCCATTTATGGATTAAAGAAGGCATCATGGAGTTGGAACATCTATTTTGATAATGTTATCAACGAGTTTGATTTCATCAAAAATCCAGATGAGTCTTGTATTTATAAGAAGATTGTAGAGAGTACTGTCGCATTCCTCGTATTGTACCTAGATGACATTCTTCTTATAGGAAACGATGTTCTTATGCTATAATCGGTCAAACTGTTCTTATCACAAAGGTTCTCTATGAAGGACCTGGGTGATGCCTCATACATATTGGACATTAAGATCTATAGGGATAGATCTAAGAGGTTGTTGGGATTATCCCAAACCAAGTACATCAACACCATCCTAAAGAGATTTATTATGGAAGACTCCAAGCGGGGTGCCATACCCGCTTGTTATGGAGTCACTCTCTCTAAATACTTTTGCCCAAAGACCGATGAAGAGAGAGCTCGCATGAGCATTATTCCCTACGTTTCAGCTGTAGGATCTATAATGTATGCGATGTTTTGTACAGGCCCTGATGTAGCTTATGCACTGGGTGTAGTAAGCAGGTATCAGTCCAACCCAGGGAAGAAACACTGGACGTCTGTGAAGAACATTCTTAAGTATTTGCGAAGGACTAAAGAATTGTTCTTGGTGTATGGTATCGGGGATCTCCAAATGGAGGCCTTTACCGATTCGAGCTTTCAGAGTGATAAGGATGACAGCAAATCTATCTCAGGGGTTGCATTTGCCCTCAATGGAGGGGCGGTGTGTTGGAAGAGTTCCAAACAGGATACTAAAGATGAGTATATTGCTGCAAATGATGCTGCCAAGGAAGCCGTCTGGATGAGTAAGCTCATCTCGGAACTAGGAGTAGTTCCAACTATTATTGATGCAATACCATTGTATTGTGATAATAATGGGGCTATAGCGTTGGCCAAAGAGCCCAGGTCCCATCAGCGGTCCAGACACATCCTGAGGCGATATCATTTGATCTGGGGGATAGTTGATCGCCGCAAGATTGAGATTCGGAGAGTAGATACGAAGAATAACACCGCGGATCCACTCACCAAGGCCCTCCCTCAGCCGCAGCATGAAAGACTTTTTGAGATGTTGGGTATGAGATACGCCAATAATTGGCCATAGTCCAAGTGGGAGATTGTTGGATATATATATGCCTTAGAGGCCATTATTTGATAGTGGATGTATCTGTGTGTGTGTGTGTGTGTGTGTGTGTGTGTATTCAAAGGACATTTTTGCTTGACATGATAGTATGCTATCTGGTTACTCTTTATCTTGATATGTTCATTTGATCATGCATTTCATTCATTTGGTACATGTTGATAAAGCCCTTGGGATATTTGCTTGACTACTGTGATTGTGATGCAGATCATACTAGTGGGACATGTGTAGTTTATAAGCATATCCTTAAAATGTTCCTAGTCGTGGGTGTATCGAGACGGGGTATCGATATTCCAGAGTAGACTAGCGTATGCATTTCTTGACCCATATGATGTGCGATGGATGATCCCATATCCATTGGTGTTTGGCACCAAAGATTGTATACGGGTACTCAGTGGAGACTGGGTATACTGAACGGACTCGCCGAGAACTCCTATATGGTATTATATCTATCGTCGGATAGCAGTTCTCAGGTGACACTGGTACAAGTTAGTCTGTAGACCTGAGATCGTCATAGAGTCTTGTGTGTGCTCCCACTGTACTTTGATTTCCACCCTACCATGGCTCTACTGAGTCGTGCAAACAGGTGGATTTTGGGTACAGTCCCGAGGCATGTGGAGGCAATGAGTGATAGGAGGGGTTTCGTCTTTCCCGGTATTGGGGGTTGATATTGCGCTGTGCTTGATAGGTTATAACAGGAAGTTCCTGGCCAGGGCAGGTGAGATTTACTGATAAGTGTTATCAGTAGTTTCTCGATTTGTTATAGGCCTTATACCGGCATGACTTATTCAGTTATTTGGGTCAACAATACCATACCTAGACTCGATATGCATCATATCTGACGAAGAGACCGGACTATACGGTAAGTGTTGCCAGTTGGCTCGACGGGTTTTTGACAGGTTCGCTTGTTTTTCTTCTGATCACTCAATATCTGGGAGCCGTTACGTACAGCTAGTGTCACTGACGGTTTGTGGGTATGTGATATGATCACTGTCTACTGCTAGCGTATTGACGAGTCTTAGAGTCCCACAAAGTGGTTTCCTAGCTCAAGCGAAACGATGTGGGTGCATATGGGGATATGCGCGGAGCTTGATTAAATATATGTATATGATACCATATTTTAATCGGGTGTTTTCTATTGGTCGGGTCGTATGTGATATGACCGGATTATTATATCAAGTGTTGATTTAATATTAATGACCATTACCTCATTTATTAAACTCTTTTCTTTATGATGTATGCATGAATGTATGTATGTATATATTGATATGAATGCACACATGCATGTATACATGTGTCATGGTTGATGATACATTGGAGATGGCAATGCAAGACTCACATGGAAGATATTTATATATTTTTGATTATTGAGAAAAAGGATGTTGGAAATAAAATCATGGTTGATTTTCTTCTACACTCTTCTTTAGTTGACCAAAGTCAAAACCATGATTTTATTGCCCATTGTTTTTGTTAACACAATATCAAAAATATCTAGATGTTTTGTAGCCATGGTTAAGAGTGAGGTGACTCTCTCTCTCTCTCTCTTGATTATTATCATTTTCATTCTCATTAGAGCTCAAGCTAAGCCATCTCCTTCTTTTTCCTCCTTCAAGCTCTCTAGTCTTTCAAAAGTGAGTAAAGAAAAGAAAAAGAAAAGGTTTTTAAGTGAGATTATAATCCATATCACCAATATATAATAGTCCAGCCCACTAGTGTAAATTGTTTGCTTCACATCCTCTAGATCAAGTGAAGCTAGGAGCTTATGCAAAAGGACTCCGTGATGGATCGTCGTAGACTTCGAAAGACTCAAGCGAACCGGTTCAAACTCCAAGTTGATCCAAGGAGTCAAGGAGGGCAATCTACAAAGGTTGTATTTCTCCCCCTTTAGTGTTAGACACTTATTAGTATATGATACTTGCTTATGTTACCCTAAATTTTTAGTTCGATCCAAGGTTGGTTTTGCTTAGCACCACAAAAATTTTATTGTAGCATGTTTGATGCTTGACAAACCCTAGATATGGTGCTACACAAACCCTATAATATCTAAGTAGCATGGCTTTTACTGGTAATGTGTACATGTTAGCATGCGAGTTTGTGATTATGCCATATGAAAATTACTAGTAAACGTGCAAGTGTTCTAAAAAGTGTGTTCACGATAAGCCTATTAAAATGAAACGCATAGATTCTACTAATTAACAGAAAGTCTCAATATACGTAGCATGATCATAACGTATCAATATCATAATAATCAATTAAATATGTTTCACGGGTGTGTTATACGCCTTGCACCCTATTCTCCACTTGTAGATACAACTTTATTCACTGACTGTGACACTAGCTAGTCAAATCTCACGACTGTCGCGCCTCTCCTTGTCGCCTCGGGACCTCTCGCACTCGATCCTATAACCAATGGTAATCATAAATGAGCAAGGAAATCCCATTGATATCGATATAAATCCAAGCAAACAAATTACGATAAAAACATCAAGTAAATCAGTCAAAAAGAGTATCAGATGTCTGAAGCCATAGGCTCAGACGTCTGATGAAGACGTCTCAAAAGAGACATAGAATCAGAAGACATTGAAGAAGAACTTCCAAACGTCTGAAGAACCACATCCAGAAGTTACAAACTACTGACATATGTCTGATGCTTTAAACCAAGACGTCTGAAGAAAAAATCAAACAAAAACAGAAAGCTCGCAGATGTCTAATGCTTTGAGCTCAGACGTCTGAAGATTAAAACTTCGGCTTCGAAAATATGAAATTTTGTGAAACTTGAAACTCAAAACCTTTTGCTTTAAAATACCATCAACTATCCAAAACAAGTTGTGATCACCAAGAAAAATTTCACAACACACTACAACTTCATCTAACCTCCAAAAACCTCTCTTTTGTAAGATTTGGAACCATAAAAACATGATTTTGATGCAAAGGGATAGTTTTTCGTGAAAAAATCTAAAGATTAGAGACCAAATGGTTTACCTAGGAGGGTTTGAGCATAAAAGGAAATCCAAGACTTGTATGGAGCTACTTGGAGGACTTGGGAACTTGAACACTCGGAGACTTGATAGCTGAGAAGATGAAGTATGGTTTTTGTTTGGAGTTAGGGCAATCAGTAGCCTTTACGGATTTACCCGTAGGGGTAACCAGTAGCCACTACGGATTAATCCGTAAGGTCCAAAAATACCGCCGTAGGTCCAAAGAGCGCAGGTGCAAGTTTTTGCCCTGAACATGCCCCTGCGGAGTAAACATTGCCCTTACGAATTAAATGGTAGGGCCAATTATCTCTACCGATTAATCCGTAGGGACAATCTTTTTTTAATTTTTCTGTTAAAAAAATAAAACAATTATATCTACGGGTTTATACGTTAGGGATTACAAATGTTCTTACGGATTAATCCGTAGGGGCAAGTTTTGCCTCTATTACTAAGTACATAGGGACAAAATATCAGATATTCTGATATTTTGTCCCTACGGATTAATCCGTAGGGACAATATATCAAGATTATTTTTTTAAAAAGGAGCTTCATTGTTTTTCCCCGCCCTATGCACAATAATATATATATCATATAGCCAAATATTCATAAACAATATCGCACACATAATATAAAAAGAAATAAACAAATAGATTACAAAATCAATCTAAAATCATCATAACCATCCAAACAAACACCAATATCGTCCAAAACATACAATATGTATCAAATAAGTACATCCATCCTCAAAAATATAAATAAACCTATCCTAACTCGATCCAGCTCCTCCACCACTAATAAACATCAAAATCTGGCGCATCTGCTCTCGGTGCAGCGCTGGGTTGATAAAAACTCGACTAATGAAGGAGTGATCTTTGCAAAAGTCTGAGTGGGCTGTGGAGCCATAGGAGTGACCTGC
This sequence comes from Agapanthus africanus, assembly GCA_030015575.1. NCBI lineage: Eukaryota > Viridiplantae > Streptophyta > Magnoliopsida > Asparagales > Amaryllidaceae > Agapanthus > Agapanthus africanus. Next base: position 743,381,811 of record CM057341.1, read on the forward strand.
GCAGCCGCTGCCGAGATGGTGGCTTGTGGAGCCGCAGCCGAAATAGCCTACCAAATCTATAAAATTTTGTGTTTGTGTAATAAACGAGAAAGAACAGTGTACTAGATTTAGTCGAACTCGTATCAATATCGGATTATTGCGGAACCGTGAATTTATATATGCTTTGTTGAGATTCCACACGTTTTATTGAATTCATATGTTATGTATGAGAATTTATACATGTTGAAATTTCAAACATTCAGGTCTACGCTTTTTTCCTCCAATCTAAGAATACTTAAGGACTTAGGCCTAGTTTAGGTATCTAGTTTGGAAACCGTAGTTTATTATAAGTAGAGGAAGAAATGATGCTTACTCTAACTTGTAAGCCTGTATATCTCCTTAATTGTTTAGTTTTGATAGGATGCTTAGTTTTGGAGTTATCTAATTTCCAAAGCAATGTTTTCTTCTCAAGTTTTGACTTTAGATAATCATAACTTTTTAAACTCCAAAATGAAGAAAGGTGTGGCATGGTTATGATTATAGAGTTTAGTTTAGATAGTCTTATGTAAGTCTAATTAATCAAACTTAAGTCTAAAACCAAATAAGCTCAGGCTACTAATATTGCATACGCTACTATCTATAATGAGATATAATATTTTTCTAATAAATAATATACGTACCAACATCGCCTTCAACTCATCGACAGTGGTCTTCAATGCGGCAACATCATGCTCCAGACGTCACTCATGGGGGTAGGGGAAGAAACTGCCAGAATGGAGACCAACTTCATATAGGCCCTACTAGGACCAAGTCTCGGCCTCTCTTCCAACCACCATGGTGCCCTCCGTGTGCGGCGTCTAGGACTGGGGTCAGTATGATCGGATCAGTTTGTCCACTGAAATCAATCCCCGATGCCTCCTCCTGCTCCACCACCCGCTCTTACACCCACGTTAAGCATTAAAACACAAGTATATCATTTAAATTTGAACTTATCAAAACAAAATTTTCATTCGAATTTGAATAAATATTAACACTTACGCAATACTCCTGGGTAGCAGTGTCGAGAAATCGAACCTCGCCCATGACGGGATTTGTCGAGATACCGTTGATGGCTAGATACAGGGTCAACACGCTCAGTGTACCACCTTACACCAGGGTTTGAGCTCTCTGCAATTCGCCAAAATTTTACATATATTATAAAATAACTTTTAATATTACATTATATCAAAATAGATATATTGTAATTTACCGATGCCTCCATGGCACGAGTAATGTTCCTCGAGCCATCTGTGTACGTAGAACGACCCCTCTTCACGGACTTTCGATTCTCCTTATTTTGATTCGCTTGTTTCTGTAAGTGTATATGTGCTCCTTACCGTGCCAACTATGGCTATGCAGAATCAAAAACTTTAAAAACTTGAGCACATAATACTAAATCCCCAGGATACAAGCCCAAACACTATACTAAACAAACCCTAACTAGAGTTTTAACCATTCGGTTAAAATTACAACCTTTATAGACGGTCTTTCAGGTCTTGAAAGTTGATTCCTCAAGCTCCTTAGGTTGATGGAACAATCTCTCGAATCCGATCTTCGGTGTCAAAGATGATCCATCCGAGAATGCCGATTCAAGCGATAGTTTCGTCCGAAACAACTAAAGATCAAGTCTTACTAAGACAATATACTTAGAGTGGTGTAGTTTATGAAACTAGATGCTCTCTTTTAATCCTCAAAGCTCAAGAGAAAGGATTGAGGAAGAATATGGAGAGGTAGCAACTAGAGAAATTTCCTCACTTGAAAAATATCGACCATCATTGTAAAATATCTCTCACACTCTCACTCTTAAAACAAAAGAGTGGGTGGGCTTGGTGACTCACTAGAGTGAGTCACAAGCGCACACACTTCCACGTTTAAGATGAAGAAAAGAGAGAGAGAGCGTGCGTGTAGCCACCTCACTAGTATACATATACATGCACTTATAAATAAATACAAATGAATGTATATAAACAAGTATACTAAAAACCCGTATTTATAATAAATACGTATACTGTATTTCTACCAAAATATGAATACCGTATTTGTACCGAAAATACAAAATACTTGTACTCATATATAGAAATAAATACATGTATTTTTAACAAAGCACAAATAAGCGTATTTAAACAAATACACGTATTCGTATAAATAGCATATTCATGTTAAAATACAAATACCTAAAAGAGAGCAATATAATACTAGTATAAAAACTGGCTGCCTTTTAAACCTACTAGTACCACTAAACCGTACGATTAAAGCACGTGTATAGATACACGTGTTCAATCGAACATCCCTGTGTAAAACTATACGCAAACTACACCGTTTCTCTTGAACCGGAAAACCCTTTGTATGGGACTCTAAAGATTCGACAATACACTGGCAGTGGGTTTAACTATAAGCACGTCAGTGGCACTAGCTGTACGTAAAAGCTATCCAAGTATCTGTCGAAGGGATGATCAACACGATAACTCGTCTAAAAACTCTATTGAGCCTATAGGTGACATTCTCCGTACAGTCTGGTCTGTTCGTTTAAGAGTATCGCATATCGGGCCTAGGGGTAGTAAATGTCAGACCCTAATAGCGCAATAAGTTGTGTCGGTATGGAACAAAATACACCTTGAGAACTACTGGTGTACCTGTCAGTAAATCTCACTTACCCTGGCCATGGACTTTGTGTATTGGCTAACCGTACATAGCGCGATATCAACTCCAAATACCGGGAGAGACGAAACCTTTTTATCCTCTACTGCCTCTAAGTGCTTCGAGATTGCACCCAACTATTACCTGTTTGCACGACTCATTTGAGCCATGGTAGGGTAGTAATCTAAGTACAGTGGGAACACACTTAAGACGAATAGTGATGTCAAGTCAATGGACTAACCTATACTCAAGTTACCGGGGAACTGCTAATTGACGATAGGTATAATAGCAACCAACAGTTCCTAGCGAGTCTGTCTAGTGTAACTCATAACCCAATGAGCACCTGTATACTATCTTTGGTACCGTATACCAATGGCTTCGGGATAGGCCACCTCCCCTCACGGGGATAAGAAGCATATATAATAGTCTACTCTCGAGTATCAATACTCAGTCTCGATAATCCTACGACTAGGGATAAGTTTAAGGATGTGCTTATAGACTACCCAGCTCCTAATAGTGTGACTGCCATCACAACTCTGGTAGTCAAGCAAATTTCTAAAGGGCTCTATCAACATGTATTAGCGATACGTTAAAAGAAACATATACGCATATTAAGATAGAATCAAACCAGATAGCATACCATCATATTAAGCAAGACTTATATCTGTGTATATCCCAAGCTTCCAAAATGTAATATACAATCCAGTATTATACAATAATGGCCTCTAGGGCATATATCATTGACAATCTCCCACTTGCACTAAGGCCATATATTAGCATATCGTAGACCTAACATCTCAAATAGCGTCTTGAACTGCGTCTGAGGGATGGCCTTTATGAGTGGATCTGCAGTGTTGTTCTCCATGTTTACTCTCCGCACCTCGATCATCCGGCGATCCACGATCTCTTTGATCAGGTGATACCGCCTCAAGATATGTCTGGACTTCTAATGGGGCCTTGGTTCCTTTGCAAAAGCTATAGCCCCATTGTTGTCAGTCATAATACAAAGGTATTGGATCAATAATGGACGGAATCACCTGATGTTCTATTATGAACTTCCTCATCCAGACTACTTCTTTCGTGGCATCACATGCAACGATATACTCTACCTCCATTGTCGATTCAGCAACGGCATCCTGTTTGGAGCTCTTCCAACAGATCGCCCCTCCATTGAGGGTGAAGACATAACCCGACAAGGATTTAAAATCATCCTTGACACTCTGGAAGGTGGAGTCGGCGAATGCCTCAATCTAGAGGTCTTTACTTCCGTATACCAAGAACATCTCCTTAGTCCTTCTCAGGTACTTGAGAATATTCTTTACTGCTATCCAGTACTTCTCCCTAGGGTTTTATTGATACCTGCTTACCACGCTCAGTGCGTAAGAAGCATCTGGTCTAGTACACAACATCGCATATATTATAGATCCTATCGCAGAAGCGTAGGGTATAATACTCATGCGATCTCTTTCCAAATCATCCTTGGGAGATATCTCTTTAGAGAGGGTGATCCCATGACAAGCCGGTAGATTACCGCGCTTGGAATCTTCCATATGGAATCTTTTCAGTATGGTGTCAATATACCTAGACTAGGAAAGTCCCAACTGTTGGGGTTCCCAGCGCCCTGGCCGTCGACAGCAGCCGTTGCGAAACGAAAAATTTTGGTGTTTAAAAACTTAAAACTAGCAAGCTACAAAGACATTATTTACTGTGATAGAGTTGTTATACTAAATTATCCGTGTCCTTCGGTCTTCTACCATCTTCCTTAGCTCATTGAGGTCTCCTTGAACGAGCTTGACCGTAGGTCTTCCTCCGTCGAAGATGATCCACCCGAGGGATGTAGCTTATAGCTCTAGCTCCGCACTAAGAATCTCATAGAGCAACTAGGGACTCTATGTTGCTAATATAGAGTGCCTAGAGATGTAGTGAGTGGATCTAAGTGTTTATCCATCTCTCTTCTACCCATGATTCTCAACACATGAGATGGTAGGGTAGAAGAAGAGGAGGAGCTCAGTGAAGAGAGCAAGCAAATGGTGAGAGTGTGAAAAACTCCCATGTCAAAAAAAGAATGAACCATCCAAGTGAGAGAAAATCTCAAGCAAGGTTTTTTAAAACCAATTTCCAAATATAATATGCAACTATACTGGAATAGTAAGCACAAATGAATTAACAATTCATTTGTCAACACTATTCAAGCATGGTTCTCACCATTCTCTCTTCATCACCTTTATACCTCATTTCCATTTAAATAAATAAATGGATAATCCAAAATGAGGTGTCCACCTTCTAGAATATTTTCCGTATAAATTGGGATTACACTCAACTATATATACATACATGTATTCGTATCAAAATATGAATACCCAAAGAGATAGAATAACACAAAGAACATAATACTAGAATATACATATCGAAATATATATATGTAAATTATTAAATCAATGCCTGATTTAATAATCCGGCTCAATCCCGAGCCGGCTAGTATTATCAACCGTCCGATCAAAAGTCCGGATAACTAGTACAATCATTCGATCAGAACCTTGCACGTATCAAAATACGGCTACTACATCATTTTGCCTGAACCAAGGAAACCCTCTATGTGGGACTCTAAACACTCGTCAATACGCTGGCAGTGGGTTTAACCAAAAGCACGTCAGCGGCACTAGCTGTACGTAACGACTACCCAGGTATTGAGCGAAAGATAGGCCGATGAGCAAACTCATCCAAACCCCTACTGAGCCTGTCACTGACAATCTCCATACAGTCCGGTCTGTTTGTCTAAGAGTATCGCATATCGGGTCTAGGGAGGTGGATAAAGTCAGACCCCTAATAATACGATATTTCGTGTCGGTGTGAAGCCCATCACCCATTGAGAAACTACTGATCCGAATCAGCAATTCTCGTCTACCTTGGTCAAGGATTTCTGGTGATAGCTGCCCGTGCACAGCCTGACATCAAACCGCAATACCGGGAGAGACGAATTCCTGACGATTCGCTTACTGCCTCCATGTGGCTCGGGACTGTACCCAACTAAAATCTGTTTGTAAGACTCCTTTGAGTCGTGTTAGGATAGTAATCAAAGCACAGTGGGAACACACACGAGACAAATGATGATCTCACGTCGAAATACTAACTTGTACTCATGTCACCTGAGAACTGCTATCTGACAATATGTATAATACCAACTAGTATGTTCCCGGCGATTCCGTCCAGTATACTCATAACCCAATGAGCACCTGTATACTGTCTTAGGTGACTAACTGACACCAATGGCTTGTGAAACCGAGCACCGCCCCTCATAGGGGCCTCAAAAAGTATACACTAGTCTACTCCGGAGTATCGATGCCCAGTCTCGATACTCTCTCGACTAGGGACATTTAAGGATGTGCTTATAGACCACCCAGCTCCCACTTATATGATCGCCATCATAATGCTGGTAGTCAAGAAAAAATCCTATAGGCTCCATCAACATATAATAGTGATCTGTGATACTATATAATGCATGTACATGATGATAAAGACAAACCAGATAGCATACTATCATTTTGAGTAAGACTGTTCTACCCGTATAGGTCCTCCCTCAATCATCACAATCGCGTGCCAGCGATTACAATAATTGACTTGAGGGTACTATATCCAACACCAACATCCTCTTAGATATATTACGATGGATCTGGATCCCCAGAATGTAGGAGGCATCACCCAGGTCTTTCATGGAGAACTTCTGTGACAATAATCCTTTGACTGATTGTAGCATAGGAATGTCATTTCCTATCAGGAGAATGTCATCCACGTACAAGACGAGAAATACTACAGTCCTCGCTACAAGCTTACTATAAATGCAAGGTTCATTTAGATTTTTGATAAAGTTAAATTCTTTGACCGTCTCATCAATGTAGATGTTCCAACTCCGCGATGCCTGCTTTAGTCCATTGATGGATTTAAGCAACTTGCACACTCTTCCGCTGCACCTACTCTCTATCAAACCCTCTGTCCGATCCATATAAACACGCTCTTCCAAATTTCCATTCAGAAAAGCGGTCTTTACATCCATTTGCCAAATTTCATAATCATGGAAGGCAGCAATGGCAAATAGGATCCGAATAAATTTAAGCATAGCCACCGGAGAAAAAGTTTCATCATAGTCTAAGACAGGTCTTAGACGAAACCTTTTTCTACAAGTCTAGTTTTATAGGTTTCAACCTATCCATCTGCACTAATCTTCTTACTGAAGATCCATTTGCAGCCTACAGGTTTTACTTCTTGAGGCGCAATGTCCAAAGACCAAACTTTGTTGGTGTACATGGATTCCATTTCGGTCCGCATTCTATCCAGCCACTTTACTGAGTCTCTGCTCATAATGGCCTGCTGGAAACTAGTCGGCTCATCATCATTGATGGTGCAATCCTCTCTATCTCCATTTACAAGAAAACCGTAGTATCTCTCGGATGGATAATATTGCTTACTAGATCTGCGGAGTGGAGCAGGGGCGTCCGGTTCTTTTGAAACTTCTGGTTCCACCAAACTTTCAGTAAAAGTTTATGGTTCTGGAATTTCTTCCAATTCTATTGTGCTCCCACTTATTTCTTTTTCAAGAAATTGAGTCTCCAGAAAGTGGGCATACTGAGAAACAAAAACCTTTTATTCCTCTGCGTAATAGAAAAGATACCCCGTGGAGTTCCTTGGGTATCCCATAAACTTATACAGTACTGATCGTACCTTGAGCTTGTCCGCATGCTACTTTTTGACAAAAACTGGACATCCCCATATCATAAGATACTTAAGATTAGGTTTCTTCCCACTCCACATTTCATATGGTGTGATAGGCACTGACTTAGTAGGAAGTTCGTTCAAAAGATATGCAGCAGATTCTAGTACATAAGCCCAGAAAAATCGTGGTAACCCTATAAGTTTACGGTAGCGCCCCGGCCGTCTTTCAGACGCCAAAATGCGGAACAAAACTTTTTACAATTAGCGCTATCGTATACTATATCCCAGGATCTGCCATTAACGCTAAACTAACATACTGTAAAGTGGGTAGAAATGTTATACCGAACGATCCGAGTCTTTCGGTCTTCAACCATCATCCCACGCTTTGTTGCGGCTGCTCCGATCTCCTGAATCTCCAGTCTTCTCGTCCAGGCGGCACCACGTCGACGGATCTTTAAACGGGCTCCCGCCTCTGAACCGAGGCAACTCGATCATCAAGTTTGCTAAAAGAGATAACCAAGATTGTGTAGAGAATGAGTAGAACACTTTGTCTCACTACGTCCAAAGCCATGGACGAACGGTTAATGAAGTTGCCTTTTAAAACTGTGATGGAATAAAAATGAGCTATGAAATTTCCATACACTAAAACTATATTCTTTTTCCCAAATGAACAACTATCTCAAATGGCAAGAGGGGGACGGCCATTATCAAGAGGGGATGAAGGTGAGTGTAGGAGAGGAGTGGTGACCATAGTGACAAATGATATGAATGAATCATCTTTACACCTTGCACAAACATTAATTGCAAACAATGAATCACAACTAGTCATCATCCATCATTAAATACACCATTAATGAACTAATGACTCACTAGCCTTGTCACCATCTAGAACCTTCCACACACTCATGACTCACCTCAAGAAAAGGTAAATCCGTCTTTAACCGAATGTTAAAGACGGGTGATAGAAAACTGGAAACTGACAACTTTCAAAAGCAATCCTGAAACGAATTTCAGGATAACCCCGTAACAGTATAACCATACCTGCATTTGTATTACGACCGAATATAAATGCAACTGAGACAAAGATATTATATCTACACAGTATAATACTCGGATCCGGCTTAAACCAAAGCCCACCAGTATTATCTGCTCGAAAAATGACACGTGCGTAAACGCACGTGCATTTTCCGAACCCTTCCATAAAATCATACGGCCTCTACAACGTTTCGCCCGAACTTAGGAAACTGGCTGTGGGGAACTCTAATGACTCATCAATACACTGGCACTGGGTATAACCACTAGCACGTCAGAGGTACTAGCTGTACGTAACGGTTGCCTATGTATTGATTGGAAGGGAAGCTGACGAGCGAACTCATCCAGAAAGCCTACCGAGCCTGACAGTGACAATATCCATAACAGTCCGGTCCGTTCGTCTATGAGTATCGCATATAGGGCCTAGAGGGCTGGTAAACGTCAGACCCCCAATAGCTGTATAAGTCGTGTCAGAGAGCAGCCCAGAACACCCTGAGATACTACTGGAATACCTTCCAGTAAATCTCGATTACCCTGGCCAGGGATTTCGTGTAATGGCTCTCCTAAACACAGCGCGATCTCACCCCCAATACCGGGAGAGACGAATCCCTGATGATCTGCTCACTGCCTCCATGTGGCTCGGGACTGTACCCAAAAAATACCTGTTTGCACGACTCCTTTGACCCGTGGTAGGGTATAAATCAAAGCACAGTAGGAACTCACACGAGACAAATGACGATCCCAGATCGACAGACTAACCTGTACACATGTCACCAGGGAACTGCTATCCGACGATATGTATAATACCAACTAGCATGTTCCCGGCGAGTCCTGTCCGGTGTACTCATAACCCAATGAGCACCTGTATACATCTTAGGTGATCCAACTAACACCAATGGCTTGTGAGACCGGCTACCGCCCCTCGTCGGGGTCTCGACTGTATACACTAGTCTACTTTAGAGTATCGATGCCCTGTCTCGAAACTCCCACGACTAGGGACACTTTAAGGATGTGCTTATAGACCCCAGCTCCCACATATATGATCGCCATCATACTGCTGGTAGTCAAGCAAGATCATAAGGGCGCTATCAAAGTGTAACAGTGATAAAGACAAACCAGATAGCATACTATCATCTCGAGTAAGACTGTTTTATCGGTATAAGCCCTTCCTCAATCATCACAATCACGTACTTGCGATCCAATAATTGACTTAGGGGGCACTATATCCAACAATCTCCCACTTGCACTTAAGGCTAATTATTGCGATGTCGCATACTCACAGCCCGTGTGATACCGAACATCCAACTCCTCTACTAATCAGTTTCACAAAGCTCGTTTGCAAAACTATTGTGTTCGAGAAATAGCATCAGTGAGTGGATCCGCCCTGATATTTCTTTCTATTTCTCTCTTAATCTTAAGTTCGCGGAGAAATCCATCTCCCGAATCGAGTAATATCTGTCTTAGAATATGTCTGGATATCTGATGGGACCTAGTTCATAAATGAACTCCAAATCCAAACTTCTTAAACTGTATCGACGACTGAAACTAATCAGTGTCCAGCCTTATGCCTCCCAAAGTATCCACTTGGACCACCTGTCCATAATACTGTCCCTCGTCAGAGGGAAAACTATAACTCTGACAATCACTCTGTCATCCATATCATCTTTGAAGCATGGAATGATAACCGTCCCCCGAAGGAGGCTGCCATTATCAAATCCATAGAACATCCATTCATGTTCTAAAACTGCTTCCTAATGTTTCTCCAGGATTGGATTAATATAAACTTATCGTATTTAGAGGAAAAAACAACATCTGGTGTGGTACTTGATATCTCACGATTGACTCAATTACCTAAGCAAGTGATCTGCCAATCATGCACATCCCTGTCCCCTTTAGTCTGTAAGACACCTTTAGAGAGGGTGACTCCATCATCTGCAGGTACACTACCATGCCAGGAGTCATCTATTCTAAAACTATTAGAATACAGTCAAAGTACCCAAATTGGGAAACCACCCAAATTTAGACCTAAAACCATAGATCTAGTTACCAGAATGTCTCATATTAGATCCATATCCTTTGTGGAGAAACAACTGTGTGACGACCAAAGTACAACCGATCGCAGTATAGGAATTTTACTTCCTATTCTGTGTATTTCATCCAAATACCAGGACATTACACCTTACTACCTTCTTAACAGATCTATCCCCTATTCTGATGAAGTCAAACCCATGACTTGTCACATCAAAAATTAGATGATCTTATCTCCGCTATATCTGCTCAAGCCTATAAATAGACATAAGCTACTTGCCCACTATGCTTCCGCTGCTCCCACTGACTACGAAAACCCTCTGGCAGAATAATATATACGTACACTTCTAAAGCTAGTTTAGAACGACGCTATACATATCCTCCTGGCGGGTCTCATAGTCTGGAACAACAGTAGTGTCAAGTCTGGGTAAACAAGAACCTCCCTGTCACCGTCCTTGAGGCTACCGGAGTATCTCTCGGGTGTCTGAGGTTACCCACCATGTCTGCGGAGTGGCTATTGGAATGTCAAATCTGATTGAATATATAGGTCCTATTAATTTTTTTTCGTAATCGTTTGCGGTTCTGGAATCACTTCCAGTTCTACCATACTCCCACTAGTGTTTTCTGAAAAAAATCTATTTTACTAAAACTGTGGCAAGTCAAGAACAATATCAATAAAGATCTTCCGGATGGTAGAAAATCAACTCTCGACATAGCCCGGGTCAACCCACAAACTGCTATTACAGAAACGTGCCTCTGGTTTTAAGCATAAGCTGGACAACTTCCCTTACCTTAACATTGTTAAGATATTAACCATTCTATATCCAATATAGAAACTTTGGCACTTATTTAATTGGATCCAGATTCAAATCATGCAGCTGTCTCCAGTGCATATCATCTCAATGGAGAAAGGCTAATCAGCATTACTCAACTTAGGAATCCATCCAATTATGAGTAACCTGAAAGAGAAACATGTTTCTCAAAACCATTACTATCAACTGAATACCAATCACAAGAATCTACATCTTCGATTTCTTTGAAGAATCCCGATACTTGCGACACCTGGTTCTCTACTTTATTCCTATACCCACAACTTCTCAAAACTTAGACATTGTATTTCTACGAAACACTTGTCTAAAAACTAGAGAAGTCACAAGTAAATAGAACATAGTACGAGGACCAACCCCTTTGTCCTGATGGACACTGGACAACATACACTACTTTTTATAAGTTCGCTGAGTTTAATAACTCAAAACCTGTGCGTCGTAGGTTGAAAACTGTACCCAGGCGATTTCCTCAAATATCACCAATTACAACGAATTCCGATATAATGAGGATGATCACCTAATTCCCAATGAATTACTCCCACTCATCATCGGTAAAACCATACATATGTGAGAATTATACCTGGTAAATACATACCTTGGAGCAAGGGTCAAATTGAGAAATCAGTTTTCTATTAACAATACACAGTGAAAATGAAACACGAAGATGTTTCGAAAGGGTATCCGGGTATTCATAGTAATGCCTTTTCCATTATTCAGATTTATGACTGTAACCGTATATTTCCTTGCCATCTCTCCAATTCCCTTTATTTGTCTTTAGTCGTTACCTTCTGTACACCATCGTTAGGCTAAAATGGTTTTCTTCCTTCCCTACCGTTCGGCACCAGCCTATGGTTTGGAAGAAGAATGTCCAGTAAGCATAATAGGTGTATCCTCCTAAACCTAGGAGTACTCGCAACTTGAGAGAAGGTGATGATAAAAGACAACTGAATAATAACTTATTCTATTAAAGGTGAAATAGGAGTGGCGATGAAGTACGCGGTTTGGTCGTGAAAGATAACAGTCGCAATTTTCTTTGTCCTCTTTCTAATCCCTTTATCTTGTCTTTACATATTACCTTATGCACACCCCACTTAGGCTAATTGGTTTTCTTCATTCCCTACCTTTCGGCACCTGCCTTTGGTTTGGAATAAGATTATCCAATAAGCATAATAGGTGTACTCTCCTAAACCAAGGAACCTTCGCAACCTGAGAGAAGGTGATAATAAAAGACAACTGAATAAACAAATTCTATTTCTCCTGAATCTGGATCCATCCTCGAAGAAGTCCCTTCGAGTTCGTATATAACCATATGATGGATCTATCCAATGGAAGTGGATGTCCGTAGAAATACGGGGTGTTCTGAGAAATACAAAGGGTAAAAGAAGGAGCGGTAATGATTTATGCAACTTTAGACAATCCAAAAGCCAGTATTTTAAGAAGGTTCGGTCAACTTGGTCACTGAGTCATAGTCTTGGGTCGGTCAAAGGTCGCTGCCAAAGAGAGAGAAAAGAAACACTCTACGTGCACTCTAACCTAGATCAGAATGGTTATCACTTTATCTAATCAGGAAACCTCCCACTGTAGTCTCAAATTCTCCTCCAAACCTGAAAGAAGAATTAGTCGGGATCACCCGAAGAGTAAACCAACTCATCAGTGAGAATCGGAATCCAACTATCATCGCATGATAACTTGATGGAAGCCACTCAAGTTATCACACTCCAGAAGGTGTGTGCAAGTATGGCAAGTTTCTTGTATGTTTGAAACTCCCGATGTAATTTTAATCCCATGCTCTTATGACCTTGACGTAGGCCAACAAATCATAAGTCACATGTCAAGTTCTACCCGTCGTTGTCCTGATTAATTTAGGTCTATCGTACATGCCCTTGACGTAGGCCAACAAGACTGTACGTCTGTCCTAAACTAATGCGTCTATCTATGCAACAAATGAATACCCCAGCAGCTACCAAACACTATGCCTTGACGTAGGCCAACAAACATAGCTTGAATACTACTGACCATCCATAAGAAATGACGGAAGGTTACGGCTGGTTTTGGCGAAAAACCTTTAACTTAATGAACTTGATCTCGTTGAAGGAACCTGATAGCTTTTTATAAAAATATAGTGGCGAAAACCTTTACTAAAGAGATCACTCCCGGTGAAGGGATCTCGGCTCTTTCTTCATGGAATGAGGTGCAGGATATTCTAACTGAATACCACGATGCAAAGCAACTTGTGATCGACTATACTGAAGTTATTACCCTGACGCAAACTTCTGCCCAAGGGGTCACTCCCGGTGAAGGGATCTCGGCCCTTGCCTCGTCGAATGAGGTGCAGGATATTCTAACTGAATACCACTATGCATGACAAAAGGAAACGTCTTTGTAATAACTCTTTTTAAAATTTGTTCCAACAACATCAAATATAGGTTTGTTTTATCCTTGCATTGATAAGAATCAATGCAGTCCCATCAATTAATCACACCAGAAAAGAACGAAAATAAAATGTACGTATGTGCCATCCGCATTCGTCACTGGGTCCCGTCATTGTCCGTTAGGTTACTTAACTAACGACAGAGCGGAGACTGGGCTAGCGCGGGTGCAAAACATATACAACATCTACTAGTATATATAAATATATAATAATCACTCCAGGCTTGATAAATGCAACATCACAGAAAAGTAATAAGCATCACAGAACAATACAGATAATCTGGGATCCCCGGGTTTCACAGAGCTGCTACTGAAACCCGACGTTCCCCTGGTCGTGTGGATAGCATGTGCAATGAAACCTATACCCCTACGGGTGTGGCAAGTTACCCGCCAAAACCTGAAGAGAGGCAGCCCCCTACAGCATAGTTAATGGACCACCCGGCACTTCACGGAATCCGGTAACTTGAGCTCCCCTCCTTGGGTCAACCTGTACCCCCTACGATTGCGGCGAATAGTCTGCCAATTCTAGAGTGAGGCCCCTCTGCCTCTCAAAGCCATGAGATACGGACCCGTTGCCCTCCAGAACCCGGCTATCCGTGCACTCCTTCGCGGGATAAATCTAGTACATAAATGAAAAATATGTACAACAGGTACATCGACCTCAACCCGGTCGTGACCCAAAAAGAATATTATATAAACAGGCAGTGACGGCAGTCCACATGTTGGACACTCGCCCCGCAATATCAAATGTACAAATAAATCCAAACAGCACTACCATTGCATACTGCTATCCACCACGACATATCCGCAACATTACAGCATAACACAGAACATCAACGCGAACGTCACGTTCGCAAATCCGTCTAAAAGGACTATAGCAATTAGACGCAATTTACCGCTCAAATGACATTCCCAGTCGGAGATATAATATATGTACTGTAAACTAACAAGTTTAAAATTTCGATCGACAAAATTTCCCGAAGTTGGCCCCACAAACATCTGCTGTATAGTAATAAAAACCGGGCCCAAAAGAACAGAACCAGAAACCACAATTTCCCAAGATGAAAGCCCAGAAGAAAAACGGCCCACCAATTCACCAAGACGGCCGTGCTTCCGCGGTCAAAGGTAGGAATTGACCGCGGATCCGCGGCCGTACGGTCGAATTGGGGAATCGTTTTTCTGCCGTTTCCATAAAAAAGCCTGCTTATATTTCTGGTATGGTTAAAATAATTTTTAGAACAGATTTAAAATCAACAGAAACTTTAACACTGAAAATTGTGATTTTCGAAAATCCGTTCGATCGATGTTTTAAACGCGTTAGCACAAGTTAGTAAAGCTTAATGGCGAGTCTCTGATACCAATGTAAGTCTACGGTAGCGCCCCGGCCGTCTTTCAGACACCAAAATGCGGAACAAAACTTTTTACAATTAGCGCTATCGTATACTATATCCCAGGATCTGCCATTAACGCTAAACTAACATACTGTAAAGTGGGTAGAAATGTTATACCGAACGATCCGAGTCCTTCGGTCTTCAACCATCACCCCACGCTTTGTTGCGGCTGCTCCGATCTCCTGAATCTCCAGTCTTCTCGTCCAGGTGGCACCACGTTGACGGATCTTTAAACGGGCTCCCGCCTCTGAACCGAGACAACTCGATCAACAAGTTTGCTAAAAGAGATAACCAAGATTGTGTAGAGAATGAGTAGAACACTTTTTCTCATTTCGACCAAAGCCATGGACGAACGGTTAATGAAGTTGCCTTTTGAAACTGTGATGGAATAAAAATGAGCTATGAAATTTCCATACACTAAAACTATATTCTTTTTCCCAAATGAAAACCTATCTCAAATGGCAAGAGAGGGCCGGCCATTATCAAGAGGGGAGGAAGGTGACCATAGTGATAAATGATATGAATGAATCATCTTTACACCTTGCACAAACATTAATTGCAAACAATGAATCATAATCTAGTCATCATCCATCATTAAATGCACCATTAATGAACTAATGACTCACTATCCTTGTCACCATCTAGAACCATCTAGAACCTTCCACACACTCATGACTCACCTCAAGAAAAGATAAATCCGTCTTTAACCGAATGTTAAAGACGGGTGATAGAAAACTGGAAACTGGCAACTTTCAAAAGCGATCCTGAAACGAATTTCAGGATAATCCCGTAATAGTATAAACATACCCGCATTTGTATTACAACCGAATACAAATGCAACTGAGACAAAGATATTATATCTACACAGTATAATACTCGGATCCGGCTTAAACCAAAGCCCACCAGTATTATCTGCCCGAAAAATGACACGTACGTAAACGCACGTGCATTTTCCGAACCCTGCCATAAAATCATACGGCCTCTACAACGTTTCGCCCGAACTTGGGAAAACTGTCTGTGGGGAACTCTAATGACTCATCAATACACTGGAACTAGGTATAACCACTAGCACGTCAGAGGTACTAGCTGTACGTAACGGTTGCCTATGTATTGATTGGAAGGGAAGCTGACGAGCGAACTCATCCAGAAACCCTACTGAGCCTGACAGTGACAATATCCGTAACAGTCCGGTCTGTTCGTCTATGAGTATCGCATATAGGGCCTAGGGGGCTGGTAAACGTCAGACCCCTAATAGCTGTATAAGTCGTGTCAGAGAGCAGCCCAGAACACCCTGAGATACTACTGGAATACCTTCCAGTAAATCTCGATTACCCTGACCAGGGATTTCGTGTAATGGCTCTCCTAAACACAGCGCGATCTCACCCCCAATACCGGGAGAGACGAATCCCCGATGATCTGCTCACTGCCTCCATGTGGCTCGGGACTGTACCCAAAAAATACCTGTTTGCACGACTCCTTTGACCCATAGTAGGGTATAAATCAAAGCACAGTGGGAACTCACACGAGACAAATGACGATCCCAGGTCGACAGACTAACCTGCACACATGTCACCAGGGAACTGCTATCCGACGATATGTATAATACCAACTAGTATGTTCCCGGCGAGTCCTGTCCGGTGTACTCATAACCCAATGAACACCTGTATACATCTTAGGTGATCCAACTAACACCAATGGCTTGTGAGACCGGCCACCACCCCTCGTCGGGGTCTCGACTTTATACACTAGTCTACTTTGGAGTATCGATGCCCTGTCTCGAAACTTCCATGACTAGGGACACTTTAAGGATGTGCTTATAGACCCCAGCTCCCACATATATGATCGCCATCATACTGCTGGTAGTCAAGTAAGATCATAAGGGCTCTATCAAAGTATAACAGTGATAAAGACAAAACAGATAGCATACTATCCTCTCGAGTAAGACTGTTTTATCGGTATAGGCCCTTCCTCAATCATCTCAATCATGTACCTGCGATCCAATAATTGACTTAGAGGGCACTATATCCAACAAACCCAGCATTACTCATCATGGAACGTACCATATCTAATAAGGTACAGTTCCACTTTTCCGATACAACGTTGTGTTGAGGTATGTATGGAGGAGTAAGCTGAGAGAGAATTCCATTCTCTTTTAAGTAATTCGGGACCTTGGCACTTAAGTATTCACTATCTCAATCAGATAGAAGTGTCTTGATACTTTTGCCTATTTATTTTTCTACATCATTCTTGTATTCCTGGAATTTCTCAAAGGCCTCGGATTTATGTTTCATCAAGAATACATGTACATACCTTGAGAAATCATCCGTAAAAGTAATGAAGTAGGTATAACCACTTCTTGCATGTGTAGACATTGGGCTACACACGTCGCTGTGTATGAGTCCCAAGCGCTCGGTGGCTCTTACTATGTGTCCAGTGAACGTAGTTTTTGTCATCTTTCCTTTGAGACTTGATTGACAAGTTGTATGAGACAGATATTCAAACGGATCCAAAGATCCCTCTCTATGTAACTTTTTCAACCGTGTTTCATTGATGTGACCTAGTCTACAATACCATAAGAAAGCTTGATTTGATTTTGGAGACATTCTTTTGAGTGTGTTCTGGACATTGAAAACCCGGTGTTGATTTAATACGTATATACCGTTGCCTAGTGTACCTGATCTAATCATATTATGATTAAAGTGAATGTTTACAATATCGCTTACAAATGTAAAATCATAACCTTCTTTTGATAGTAAAGATATAGAGATGATATTACATATCAAACTAGGTACACAAAAACAGTTACGTAAAACCAAAATGTGTCCACTTGTCAGTCTTAGGTGATATTCCCCTACGGAAATAGCTTCCACGCTCGCTTCGTTAGAAACCCTGAGGGTCACATCACCTGCCTTTATAACTCTACGGCTTCTCAGTGCCTGCAATGAATTACAGATATGATATCCTGAACCGGTATCTAATACCCAGGAAGTAGAGTTGATTGACAGACAGTTTTTAATCATAAACACACCTGAAGCCGAAACCACAACTTGATTCGAATCCTGGTTCATGGCTTTCCGAGCCCTGCAGTCCGTCTTCTAATAACCTTTCTTATGACAATAGAAACATTCATCTTTCCCATGACAATAGAAATATTCCTCTTTCCCTACTGTCAGCCCCCCAACTTTTGCCTTGCCCTTTCCCTGTATCTTACTGACACCGCCTTTCGGCTTGGTGGGGGCCTTCTTCTTCCCCTTAGCTTTCGTCTTGGATCTAGAGGAAGAAGATTTCCCAATAAGAAGAGCGGGTGTCTCCCTAGTTTTCTTTAGGGCGCCCTCTGCACTTCTCAACATGTTAAGAAGTTCTGGAAGTGTAACTTCCTTCCCTTGAATACTAAAATCCAATATAAACTTGACATAGGTTGAGAGGAGGGACTGTAGAATCAAGTCCGTATACAACTCATTCTCCAATATGGTCCCAAGCTCCGCAAGCTCTTCAATATAGCTGATCATATTAAGGACGTGGTCCCCAACAGATGATCCAATAGCCAACCTCGCCAAAAATAATTTTTTTCGAGGTCTCCTATCTTACGATACGAGATTGCTCTCCATATAAATCTTTGGTATGGAGGAAGATGGAAGCTAAGTCCATCTTCTCGTGCCGCCTCTAATATTCATTATCCAACATGAGATACTTGGCTTTTCACGGTCTATTTCTTATGTCTTATGGATTTTAATATCCGCGACGGTGGAATCTGGACCTGGGATAGCGGGGGCTTTAGTACTAAGGAGGTAGCCCAGCTTATTATAGGTAATAGCCATCTGGACATTAATTAACCAATATTTATAGTTTGGCCCCATCAATATATTTTTATCTAGTATTAACTTAAGCCCGGTCATCTTGGTCGTTGCAATTAGGAAAGAGAGAAGAAACACTCAGCATGATACTCTTACAAGTTTAGATTGGTTTTTAGTTTATCTAAACAGGATGGATCCCACTGTTTCCTCAAATTCTCCTTCAAACCATAAAATAAGAATTAGTTAGGATTAATCGCACCCTACAATTCTTGCTTAAGCTTTCGGCCAGGCTCGTGTCGGTACTTCAAGAGAGGTTTTACAATACTTTCGTGAAGTTCCTTAATTAAATAATCTCTTTTTCCTGGAGGCGTAGCCCCACTAATACCGTTCTAAACACCTACTTGGTTTCTAGCATTGATGGCAAATTGAAAAACTCTCCCAATGAGTAATAAAACTCACAGTTGGATCAGAATCCAACTATCATTGTGTGACAACTTTGAAAGAATCCTACCAAAATCATCACACTCCAGATAGTATGCAAAACTAGCAAGTTTCCTTTTCCTTTGAAACACCCGATATAGATTTTTTCCCCAGGCACTTGTGGCCTTGACGAAGGCCAAAATATCATAAGACGCAAGTCAAGTTCTACCTATCATTGTCCAGGTTAATCTGAACCCATTCGTACAAACCCTTGTCGAATGCCAAAATAGCTATACTCCTGTCCCAGATTAACATATATATCTATGCTACATATCAATACCCAGCAGCTACCAATCACTATGCCTTAGCGAAGGTCAAAATACATAGCTTGAATACTACTGAATACCCATCTAAAATGACGGAGGGCTACAGCTGGTTTTGGCGAAAACCGTGAACGTAATGAAGTTGATATAGTCGAAAGAACCATGATAGCTTTTAAAAGGAGTGGTTTAGGTTCCGCATTTAAGAGTTATTTTTAAAGAAAACCAAGTGGTTTTGAAATTGTTCCAACGATTTAACTTTGGTTTTTTTTCTTTGCATTAAACAATATTAATGTTGTCCCATCATTTAACCTATCATTGCAGAAAGAAACGAAAATAGAACGTACGCTTATGCCATCTGCATTCGCCATGGGGACCCGTCATGCACCGTTAGGTTACTTAGCTAACGGCTGAGCGAGGACAGGGCTAGCGCGGGTGCAAAACACAAACAACGTTTATTATATATAATCTATATATATAGCCATTCGTCTCACGCAATAATAATTATTCTAGATCACAGATCACATCACAAGTAAAACAGATGAATATATTAGATATATTAGGATTTCTGTGTTTCGTTTTACCTTAGAACGAAAAGCGGATTCTAAGATCGTGATGAATAGCAAAACCCTCACCCTAAACCCCTAATGGTGCGGCAAACTACCCGCCAAATCCTCGAAGTGAAGCAACCTCCCACAATGAGATGAGTAGGCCACTCGGCATTTCAAGAACCCGGTAGTTTATGCACCCCACCTTGGGTCTATCCTAACTACAAGAAAAAGTAAATGAAATAATACAACGGTGGATACAACCTCAACCAGGATGTGCCCCACAAAAGAATATTACATTACTTTACAAATTACATGAATGAAAGAAAAGAACACTCTTCTCACATCCCCCGGCTATTCAATCACGACGATCCAATACTTCATATCCACAAACCGTAATCGCAAGATACTAGATATGTACAACCCCTACTAATCGATGTATAATAATTAGTTGACATTTCGAAACACATATACGACCTTAAAGCGAATAAACGATGTTAAATTTTTTATTTAAAAACACTCCGTATTACCCAAGCACAAGGATAACACTAGATGAAATCTGGACAAAATCAAACAATACCATAAATCCTAAATCCAAGAGCACACCACAAAAAACTCAAAACCCAACTCCAACAGAAAACCAGCCGTGGCGAGAAAAACACCATTTCTGGCGGTTTTTTCTTGGAGTTCTTGCCTCGTTTTTCTCTGGTGTTCTAGTTAATTTATGAGGAATATTCTGTACTTGTTTAAAAAAAATTTAGAAGCTCTTTTAAAATCGACAGAAACTTGGATCTAGGTTTTATCATTTCGGAGTTGTTTCGGTTTCGAAACTCTGAACTTTGTCTATTCGGTTAGTTAAGTGTTTGGGTAGGCTTTGATACCAGTGTAATTGTATATGTGCTCCTTGCCATGTCAACTATGGCTATGCGGAATCAAAAACTTTAAAAACTTGAGAACATAACACTAAATCCCCAGGATACACGCCCAAATACTATACTAAACAAACCCTAACTAGAGTTTTAACTATTCGGTTGAAATTACAACCTTTGTGGATTGTCTTTCGGGTTTTAAAAGTTGATTCCTAAGGCTCCTTGGGTTAATGGAACGAGCTCTCGAATCCGATCTTCCGTGTCAAAGACGATCCACTCAAGAATACCGATTCAAGTGATAGTTTCGTCCGAAGCAACTAAAAATCAAGTCTTACTAAGACAAGATATTTAGAGTGGTGTAGTTTGTGAAACTAAATGCTCTATTTTAATCCTCAAAGCTCAAGAGAAAGGATTGAGGAAGAATATGAAGAGGTAGCAACTATAGAAATTTCCTCACTTGAAAAATATCAACCATCATTGTAAAATATCTCTCACACTCTCACTCTTATTCCTTCACTCTTAAAACAAAAGAGCGGATGGGCTTGGTGACTCACTAGGGTGAGTCACAAGCCCACACACTTCCAAGTTTAAGATGAAGAAAAGAGAGAGTGTGTGTGTAGCCACCTCACTAGTATACATATACATACACTTATAAATAAATACAAATGCATGTATATAAACAAGTATACTAAAAACTCGTATTTATAATAAATACATATACCGTATTTCTACCAAAATATGAATACCGTATTTGTACCGAAAATACAAAATACGCATATTCATATTTAGAAATAAATACATGTATCTGTATCGAAGCACAAATACCCGTATTTAAACAAATACACATATTTAAACAAATACACGTATTTGTATAAATACCGTTTTCATGTTAAAATACAAATACCTAAAAGAGAGCAATATAATACTAGTATCAAAACTGGCTGTCTTTCAAACCTGCTAGTACTACTAAACCGTCTGATTAAAGCACGTGTATAAATACACGTGTTCAATCGAACACCCATGCGTAAAACCATACGCAAACATACCGTTTCGCCTGAAACAGGAAACCCTCTGTGTAAAACTCTAAAGACTCGACAATACGCTGGCAGTGGGTTTAACCACAAGCACGTTAGTGGCACTAACTGTATATAACGGCTACTTAGGTATCTGTCGAAGGGAAGATCGATACGATAACTCATCCAAAAACCCTACTGACCCTATAGGTGACATTCTCCGTACAGTTCAGTCTATTCATCTAAGAGTATCGTATATCGGGCCTAAGGGGTGGTAAACATCAGACCCCTAACAGCTGTCACACCCCGCTTCCCAGTAGACGGAAACAGATGGCGTGGCAGGACGCAACGTATTTACTAAGAAATAAATATGTTAAGCGTAATTAAGCAACATATATAAAATGCATAATAATGACAAGTGATATAAAATAAACAGAAACTTCTATTTACATTCATCTTTAGATACAACTGTTTTGAAAATGAAAGATACAATGAAATAAAGCAATGCCTAAACAGTAGCATACAAGCTGAAAATAAGTACAAGATGAGCTAGAAGTCCGTCTGAGCGGTGAGCTAATCCAAGTCCTCCTGCCTAGGCTCGAACTCCTGAGAGTCCGGTCCTCCTGACGAACATTCTAAAGAAAGAAATAGAAGGAATATTTTCATCGAACTAGCGCTCGGTAAGTCCCAAAAGAAGAAATGGAATATAGCAAGTAAGGAGAACTGAACTAGTAAATTGTACATGTATATGATTGTTATTATAACGTTGTTATTTGTATCTTGGTACAGAAGGTATATGTATATATGAGAGGAGTCCATCTTACCCAGTGGACTATGATAACATGTAGTACAAGACCCCGTCAAAACCCACGGGACAACGGCATGAGAGTTAATGTAGGTGTCTTTTAAGTGACCATCTCGTGCCACATTAATACATTCCGTACCAATCTACCCCATTATCCCTATGTAATGTATTGTATTGATTATAGTTACAAGTCTTACCGAAACCATGGATACAAGTTGTTCAAGTAATCAGGTTCAGGATGTAATTTTGTAGTCATATCAAGTTATAGCCATGGTTCGATCTGTTAGTTGTATGTATGCCCTAGAAGCCATTATTATACATGATTGTATATTATAGTGGATGCTTGGACATATATAGAAAGGACTTTCTTGCTCGACATGATATGCTACTCTTTATCTTAACATGTAGACTTGTATTGTGATACTGTCTTACTCTCATATATTGGTAAAGCCCTTAGGATGTGTACTCGACTACCAGGATTATGATGCAGATCATACTAGTGGGGCCAGGGTAGTCCACAAGTTCATCCTTTAATAGTTCCTAGTCGTGGGAGTATCGAAACGGGGACATCGATATTCCAGAGTAGACTAGCGTATACGTATCTTGACCTATTTGATGGGCGATGGATGATCCCATATCTATTGGTGTTTGACATCAAAGATTGTATACGGGTGCTCAGTGGAGACTGGGTACACTGAACAGGACTCGCCGAGAACTCCTAGATGGTATTATACCTCACATTAGTTACCAGTTCTCTAGTGACACTGGTATAGATTAGTCTGTAGACCCGAGATCATCATAGAGTCTTGTGTGATTCCCACTGTGCTTTGATTTCCACCCTACCATGTTCAAGAGAGCGTGCGAACAGGTGGTTTTTGGGTACAGTCCCGAGTCACATGGAAGCAATGAGCGATAGGAGGGGTTTCGTTTCTCCCGGTATTAAGGGTTAACGTTGCGCTATACTCGATTGGCTATAACAGGAAGTCCCTGGCCAGGGCTGATTATGATATTTACTGATAAGTGTCATTAGTAGTTTCTCGACCCGTTATGAGCCTCACATCGGCATGACTTATCAAGTTTTTGGGGTCTGACGTTTACCACCCCAAGACTAGATATGCGACATATCAGACGAAGAGACCGGACTGTACGGTAGTGTTACTTATTGGATTCACGGGAGTATGGACAAGCTTGCTTGTTGATCTTCTGATTGCTCAATACTCGGGTAGTCGTTACTTCTAGCTAGTACCGCTGACGGCTTGTGGGTGACTGATATGATCATCATCTACTACCGGCGTATTGACGAGTTTTTAGAGTCCTACACAGAGGTTTCCTAGCTCATATGAAACGAAATAGGGCACATATATGATATGTGCGGGACCGAGATTAATACATGTATGTGATACCATATTCTAATCTCGCGATATGTGAAATCGGTCGGTTATATGAGATATAGCCGGGTTATTGAATCAAGTGTTAATTCGATAAGATGATATATATGATATTAGTCGGTTGTATGCGATACAGCCGGGTTATTAATTCAAGTATTGATTTAATAATTTAATATATGATTATATATTTGATATATTATTATACATTAACTAATATTAGCTCACTTAAGAATTTCTTTTTCTCATTATACATTTAATATATATGTGATATATATTAATGTATTATTTTCTTTGTGTCATGCTTGATGATATATTGTACATAGGTGTATGAGACTCATACCATACCATAAGATAATTAGGGTGAATATTCATTTAGAGAATAAACAAAATTAGGTGGAAATAGCATGGCTAAGATATTTGGAGAAGCTCGTGGAAGGCATGACTAAAGTCCACTAATTTTTTTTTACTCTAGATATTTATTAACCCAACCATTATTATTAGCCATGGTTAAGTCTCTACAATAGATGATATATGATATTTTCTCATTCAAGGTTGCCATTCTATTATAGACTTCTTCTTCTTCATCATCTCATTAAAGCTCACAAGGTTTTCTTGAGGTGAAGAAAGAGAGAGAAAAATAATTCTAAAGTAAGCAAAATTCATACTTCACCAATCTATACCAAACTAGCCATTTAGTATAGGTTGTTTACTTCACTAATTCCCAATTTGTGAAGAAGTAGCTTGAGTCAGAGTCTCCTTGATGTAGATCATCTTCGGCCTCGAAGATCTTTGAGCAAGCTCGTTCTTTTCGCCTAGTAGAGCCTAACGAGAGTCCGGAAGACCACCACTTGGAGCTAAGGGACTACTGTACGGAGCTTTAGAAGTGAAGGACCGGTCTACAAAGGTTGTATTTCTTGTTCACTTAGAGTAAAGTTGTTTACTTACTTTATTTAACCCTAATTCTCTAGTTAGATCCATGGTTGAGGGTTTCCTAGCACTCTAGATTTTTTAAAATCGCAAGCCCGATACCTTGGAAAATGTAGTGAGGGTGATAAGAAACTCTATAGTGGTATCAGAGCCAAACTAGAGCATTAAGAGTGGTCTAAGCGAAGTTAAAGTGTTCGATCGAATCTCCGAAATCCATTTTCCCATGCTTTCTGGAAACTTTTCCAAATGTTGGAATTTTCCAAATTAAAAATATTCAAAAAATCATGCAGGTTATTCTATGGATCCCTAAGAAAAACGAAAGCCCAACTCGACCAAACGGCCACGGAACCGCCGCCAATATAGGCTATTTGCGGCTGTTCCGCAGCGCCGTTGGTGAGGCAGGGAGCGTGCCTTTCTTATGCTGATCCGTAGGTAATAGTGGCATGTTCTGGGTATTTCTAACAGTGTTTCAAGTGTTGAAGACTCTGGAAAATGTGGGTGTTTGTTGATTCGATCGAAATATTTAATATCGTCTAGCTAGCTGTGATATATGATACAATATTTATAATCCACAATAATTAGTTTTATGAAAACTAGTTTGAATTTTATAAATCTAGCAATTTAGTTTCATTTGATCGGTTGCCACGAGGTTTTGATTCGGATCAAAACTCCGTCGTAATCATGTAGTGTATGCGGATACTCGCCGGGTTACATTACTAGATAGCCACGCTCTATAACCCCGACCAAGTGACTGTAAAAGAACCCCATAGCCAAAAGCATCCGTTCGGGTGCTCACGGCCGCGGTGTTCCTCCTAAGTGCACTTTGTCGACGACATCGGGGGTGCGGCCGTCTACTAAAGTTTCCGACGAGCATTCGAGCAGGTTGTCGGGAATCTTGTTGAATTGCCCGACTAGTTATTGAAAAGTATTTTCAATATCGAGACTAAAATGCAGGGTTTATAATGCTAGGCATGAAATTCGAAATATGAGATATTTCGAGTTTATGATGTCTAAGGAATTCATTTGGTTAGGCGTGAAATCCGAAGTATGTGATATTTTGGGTTTATAATATCTAAGGATGTTTCAGATTCCAATTATTGTAGTTTTCACTTTATTTTCTGCGACCGTAAGTGTAATATGTGGGGTATCGCCAGTTTCGTTGCTATATGTCAATGACAATTGGGATACGCATATTTACTTACGTTGATAACATGTAATGTTATGTGTTGGTATGATATGTTATATTGGATCGTCGTGTTTGAATAGCCGGAAGGGTTTTTATGTGAGATGAGAGTTTTTCATTTTCATTCATGTAAAAACTTGTATGTAATATTCTTTTATCGGGGCACTTCCGGGTTGAGGATGATGTCTCCATTGATGTATATTATTTACTTTTCCGCATTAGGATAGACCTAAGGAAGGGAGCACAAGTAACCGGGTTCTAGAGTCCAGTGGGAGACCATCTCGAGAAGTCGAGACCGGGTCTCCTAACTCTAGAATTGACAGGATTGCTTGCCGCTCTCTTAAGGGTCTAGAGATGTGGGTTTAGCTATTCATCGCGACCTTAGAATCCGTATTTTTTACTGGTTTAATTTAAAACACGGAACTCCTAATATATCCAATATTTCATATGTTGACTTATGCTGCAATGTTCTGTGATGAGATCATATAACTGCGTGAGACAAATGTTATTTATTATATATATGATATATAATAAACGTTGCTTATGTTTTGCACCCGCGCTGGTCCAGCCCCCGCTCTGCCGGTAGTTTAGTAACCTAACGGTGAAGACGAGGCCCAGTGGCGAATGCGGATGGTATAAGCGTACGTTCTATTTTCTTTTCTTTATCTGTGATCCTTAGGAAGTATAAATGATGAGACTTCATTAATGAGATTAATGAAAAGGAAAAAACCTAATGATGTTGTAGAATCAAATTTTCAAAACTAGTAGCTCTAGTTCTTTCTTTGCATAGTGGTATTCTTTGTAGAATATCCAGCACCTCATTCGATGAGGAAAGAGCCGAGATCCCTTCACTGGGAATGACCCCTTTAGCAAAAGCTAGCAGATGCTACACCCACTCGGTTTATTTTTTAAAACTCGATTTTAAAAGCGGAGCTTAAATCACTCCTTTTCAAAATCACACGATTCCACAACGATTCAAGTTCATTACGCAAAAGGTATTCTTAAAAACCTGCCGTAGCTCTCCGTCATTTCAGATAAGTACTATTTAGTATTGGTGATGCGTTTATTGACCTTATTAAGGCGTAGTGTACGGTAGCTGATTAGTGCTTATCTGCAAAGCATGTGATGCGATTGGATTAGGGTAGTCGTACGGCCTTGTTGACCTTGTCAAGGGTCATGCGAGTGGGTTTAATTCAATCACGAAATGAACGGGTTGAACTTGAATTGCGGTTTATGATTTGTTGACCTTGTAAAGGACATAAATCGCTTGGGGCAAAAAATTATTGGGAATTTCAGGTGTTGAAATTTGCAATGAGATTGCATACCTTCTATGGATCCCGATACCTGCTGCGAGTAAGTGTTACTCCTACGAGAGTTTTGCAGTTTACAAATAGCCAACCCATTAGGTGTCTAGAAAGGTTTCAATGAGGTTATGCCTATGGGAAAATGAGTTTTACTTTAATTAGGTCCATGCGAAAGCATGGGGAACCTCCCTCAAAATACCGACACTGGCCTGGCTGAACGGTTAGCGAACTTGTAGGGTGTAATTAATCCCGGCTAGTCTTACCTTTTAGGGTTTGAAAGAAGATTTGATAAAAAGCAGTGTGAGCCATCCTGATTAGATAAGATAATAACCAATTTAATCTTGTAAGAGCATACGCTAAGTGTTTTATTCTCTCTCTCTCCAGGTAGCGACCATGACAGGCCTTAATCAAGATAATAATATTGATGTATTGACCGAACCTGTTTATTATATTGAGCTGGGGAACGTTGGTTCTGCTCTTTCTTATAATTGTTATAAGTCTGAGCAGGAAATAGGGGAATACCAGGATTCCCTTGCCCCCCAAATGATGAATGAGCATAATGATGCATCTTCTTCGGGTGTGTTTGTTACCAAGAACCGTTTCTCAGTTCACTCTGGGTCCTGGGTATTTGATACCGGATCGGAATCCCACATATGTAATATGTTATATGGGCTATGGAAAGGTAGAGAACTGGGAAAG
The DNA here is from genome assembly GCA_030015575.1 of Agapanthus africanus. NCBI lineage: Eukaryota > Viridiplantae > Streptophyta > Magnoliopsida > Asparagales > Amaryllidaceae > Agapanthus > Agapanthus africanus. The sequence continues at coordinate 743,410,151 of CM057341.1, forward strand.
GGTGATCATTCTCTAAAAGTAGGGAATGGTGCAAGTGTTTCAGCCTGGCGAATATCATCTTGTATTACCAAATGGAAATACATTGATCTTGAACGACTGTTATTATGTACCCTTTATGATATACAATTTAATATCAATTTCTTTATTAGATAAAGAAGGATATAATTTTGTAGTATAGAATAATATCATGAATATTTTCCTAAATCAAATGTTGATTGGGTTTGATACATTATATAACGGTTTATATGTTCTAAATCAGTATACAGTTCTCAACGTACAAAACACACATAAGAGGAAAAGTTCAGAAATGAACGAATCCTTCTTGTGGTATTGTAGACTAGGTCATATCAATGCGACACGACTAGCTAAGTTACATAAGGATGGATATTTGAATCCGTTCGAATTTTCATCTTATGAAACTTGCCAGTCATGTCTTAAAGGAAAGATGACCAAAACTTCATTTACTGGACACGGAGTAAGAGCTACAGAACTCTTGGGACTAATACATATTGATGTCTGCGGTCCCATATCTACACATACCAGGAATGGTTCCTTATACTTTATTACATTCACTGATGATCTCTCAAGATTCGGACATGTGTTCCTGTTGAAACATATAACGACACTGTACCCTAAATACGTAATAAAAACATTTTATAATTTTTTCCGAGGTCAAAACAATTATTTTACTGCTTATATTGGTATAAAACACTTTTAAAATATTTTTTACATGATTAAAATGAATTAATATGATTTTAAGGAATTTTTAGGAAATTTTTGAGATTTTTGGGAATTTTTAAAAATTTAAATGTTTTTTTATCGAAGGAAAAAAAACTGTATAACCGAAAATAGGAGCTGTTTTAGCCCAAATTTGGTTGAAAAAGGTACAAAATATCAAAATACATTTTATATAAGTTTTTCCAGATTTTTAAAATAATTTTACTATTTTAAAATAATTTTTAGAAGCCAAAAACAATTTTTAAAACATTTTTAAATATTAAAAATAATTTTTTTTATTTTTTTGAGCCAGTATAAATCTGGACCATCAGATTTAAAAATCAACGGTCTAGATTCTGCCGACTGTTTTTTTTAAAAGAAAAAGAAATATATATACACACACACACACACACCCCTTTAATCTGGACCGTTGGATCAACGATCCAACGGTCAAGAATCATCCATCCAAACCCAGCCGGGCCCCATACAAGTGATAGAATGTGTGTCGTTAAATCTGGTCGACCAACGGTCGGATCTGGTCAGTTACTGTAGAAATTAAACAAATAAATAAATAGTTTTCTAATCCCAGAAATCCTTATAAATAGCCCTGAAATTCTAAAATTCTCCAAAACTTATCTGTTCGACACAAAAATCACAAATGTTTTTCAAAGCTTTCTCTTTGAGATTTCTAGACTCTGGACCAAGTCCCAAAGGCAAAATAATTCTAGGATTCAAGATATACCATTTCTCGTACAACCCGACGCTCACCGACTTTCATTTTTCTATACCATTTCAGGTAAGATCTCTCAACAATTGAGCTTTTGTTATTTTCATTATGAAAATATTTATCTATGAAAAAAATTCTAGGATCTAATAATAATGTTTTAAGTACATTATCTATTTTACGGTTGTTGACAATTAAAAACGATATTAAACCCTAATAATATAATGAACTTTTAGCAGTTATCCTTCACGATAAAATCAGGGAGTAATGGAAAACACCGGATTCATGCTTGGACATATGGAACTAAGTCTTAAAGTGACTATCATGATCCGGAAATTTTTTGCAGGAATAAATGTAATTATTCTACGGTGATAAATAAAAGTTATCGATAATTAGTTCTTAATTATAAAAACAGGGAAAAATTACAGTAAATTTTTATATATTGGTTTTTAAAAAATAAAATAAATGGTAAATCTGTAAAATCATATTTTCGCCGATTTGGGTATTTCACAAAAATACCATACTATATTACTTTTATTGCACTTTTACGTTTAAACACCATAAACTTTACATACGATATCTTTTATCATATTTGCTTACATTACCTTAAGAAAAATCTCACGAGGTAATGATCTACCTCTCACAACACACATCTTGATATAGCACGATTGCTTGAAAATAATATTTTGGGACAAATATGAATTTACATTTAAATACCATGAACTATGAAAAAAACCGTTTTCTTTAAAAGTGTATTATTTAATTCCTTGCAAATGCGCCTCTACAACCGACTTTTGGGGATCCCAATCGGAATGGTGCGGGTTATCGCACATCATCGAGCCTAATAGAGCGAGATGCAGACCTTCTCATGGAGCATACAATCTCGATGAAATTTTTAATGCAACTTTAAGAAAAATGCGATTTCTACTTAATAAATAAAATTTATTTTTAATAATTATATATATATAATATTATCAAAATATCTACTTTAAATATATAAATAAAAATATTCCATGCTTTCTAAACAAAAAGAAAAGATTTACATATTTCATGAAACTGCCATTACAAATCAATACAATTCCAATATTATATTAAAACACCATATACAATGCAGCTATTCACTTGAAAACGTTATATTTTTAATTATACATCCATAAAAACCATAAAGACATAAATAAATACTTGAGCTTTATTTTGAAAATATATCAAAACTATTTTTCATAAAATCCCCTCAAGTTATATTAAATTACAATAAGGACCCTAGTAAATATAGATTTAAGCGGGACCAATTCTCTTGAGCCTCAGGGAGTCGGAGAAAGTGGGTGCTTGCCTATTTAAGATAGACAACTAAAAATGGGTTTATCAATACAGTAATTGTCTTGAAAAAAGACACAAATCCTGCCATCCATGTGCAGTAGTTACCGATAACTCCAAAACAATCAGGACTCCAATTATGTTTAAAAGTCTGACTCAATTCGAGTCAAGGTCAAATCTGAAAATAACCTGACTTGAATCCAGTTCAAGTATAATTACAATACAACATGAATTCATGAATACCAGAATGCAATCTTTATCAACATGAGCATGACTTGAACTAACCGAACTATGGATATACTCTGTTTACATGACTATCTATTCCGTTTAACTGATATCATGGTTTCGCCAAGTCATCCATCTACAAACAAGTCAATACATGTAACACAATCAATACAATAATATATTCTAGGTTAAAGGGATAGACTGGTACGGAATGTGTTAGAAGTGGCATGAGACGGTCACTTTAATACACCTAACTTGAATACCCATTGCTGTTGTACCGTGGCTTAACGGTTCCTTGTGCTCTGTGTACCTTAGTCTCCGGAATAGTATGACTTCTCTCGTTTACACTGATATATTCTATACCAAGCTATAAACAACTGCGTTAACAGATAAAATAACATTATACAGTTACAATCTCTTTTCTGTCTATTCTACTTCTCTCTTTCTTTGGGACTTACCGAGGGATTGTTCGCTGACGACATTCATTTTCTTCTTTCTTTGGAATGTTGTCAGGTGGATCCGACGGACTTGAGATCAAGCCCAGTACTGAGGACTTGGAGCAGTTTGCCATCGACCCGGAGCTGTAGGCATTTGTTTTTACTTTTCATTTTAGTTATGCCATTGTTTAGGCATTGCTCTCCAGTATTGTATTCACTTTCAGTTGTATTGTAAAGAATGTTTAACTAATAAAAAGTTGTTTAATTATACCTTTTGTCATTTTTTGTGTACATTTATTATATTGCTTATTTACGCTTAGCGTATCTAATTCTGAGTAAATACGTAGCGGGCATGCCCCGTCTCCTTGTCCATACACCGGGAAGTGGAGCATGACAAGTTTTGTTGGCGGCCCGTGTAGATCAGTTCTGTATGGAAAACTAAGCAATATTTATGTCACAAGAATCAGCAACTAAAAACATTCTTTACATTTCATATTTCTTTGAATATATCCTAACCCTATTTTTATTTCAAGGTTATGGATTCTCGAAAGAATACCAGTATCAACGTGAATGGAATCACCCCACCACCACCTCTACCACTTACACTTACCATAGCAACTTCTGTCAATGAGTAGACGGTTTTGCTTGAGGAAATTAAAAGCCTCCTGGAGGGACAGCAGCAGCAGACTGTTATTCTCATAAATCGTCCAGAACCAGAAGCCTCAGGGGTAAAGCAATTCCGAGCTTTACACCCGAAGCAATTTTCTGGAAAAGAGAGCCCTCTGGAAGCTGAGGAATGGGCTCAAAGCATTAAGGACGACCTGGCAGCAGCACAAGTGCCAGAGGTCGCTTAGGTACAAGTTGCGAAGCTGCAGCTCACTAACGCCCGAGTTTGGTGGAAGGAGGAAGAAAGCCGTCTTGCCCAACCTATCTAATGGAAGACCTTTCGCGATATGTTCGACGCGAAATACTTCCTAGAGACTGCCAAATTTGACATGGAACATCAATTCATCCATCTACAACAGGGTTTGATCTAGACCAAATCTGTGGATGAGTATGATCCTAAGTTTACCATGCTCAGTAGGTAAGATATGCCTCAATATTTCAATTTTCAATTAACACATACTACACAGCTAACACAAGACCTTAACAGATTCGCGGTACACTTGATACCGATGGCTGAGATCAGAGCACGATGATTCAGTAAAGGTTAGATCCGGAGATCCAAGCTGCGTTAGCTACAGGGGATTTCCCGACCCACGAACTGGCTTTGAAAACTTCCCGTCGATATGAGGAAGTGGTGAAGATGAAGGGCAGACCCCAATCTGCCGAAGTGAAGCTCCCTGCCACACAGATGGCAGGAGGAGCCTCTTCAAGGCCACAATTTGTGCCCAGGAGACCGGGAGTACCATCCAACTGGCCTAGCCCAGCTTTTTGCACCTACTGCAAGAGAGATGGACACCTGGCGAAGGAATGCCAGCGTGCAAATCGCCTTTGTTTAGTCTATGGTTCACCCGCATATGACATTGGGTCTTGTCTTCGAAGACTCAATCCTAATGCTGCACTCAGACCAGCAATCACATATCCGCAACGGCCAGCTATCCAGGCTACCTGCTCCACGACTTGCTCTCCCAGCTCCACCTCCTCGTTGACCTACAGTACCGCCTCCTCGTCAGTTCCATCAAGCACAACGGAACCCACCTCAAGGACAGAGGAACGGACATAGGAATGCTTCTCCAGCAAGAAAGAATGTACCGAGACGACAGGTTCTCACAATGACCGTGGAAGAAACTGAAGCCACTGGCCAAGTCATCACCGGTAACTCTTTTCTTTCAAGCTTTCTTTCAATCCTTATACATACCTATATTTTTTTTTCTATACCTAAACCTATCCTACATAACTTAGGTACGATCTTAATAGCCTCACTTCCTACACTAGCACTCTTCGATACTGGAGTATCTCATTGCTTTATATCGCAACGGTTCGTCCGAACTCATGCAATTCCAATCAAACCGCTCGTATCCAGTTGGAATGTCAGTTCAGAGAACAACGTTCTAAAGGCAACGATGGGATACGACATGTGTCCAGTGTTTGTCTGTAGCAGAGAATTCTATGCTGACTTTAATGTGTTAGGCATACAGAACTTCGATGTAGTTTTGGGTACGGATTGGCTAGGAACATTCTATGCTACCATCGACTGTCGTCAAAAGAGGGTAGCATTCAAGATTCCAGACCATCTGGTCTTTTATTTCAAAAGTGGAGACCGTACTCTGGAACTTAGCACCTACAAGGCTAAACCAAGGAAGGCAGTGATTGCAGCTCATCAGGTAGATGAAGAATCGAAACCAGAGGTAGTTCGAGAGTTCGACGACGTATTTCCTGAAGACATATCAGGTTTGCCTCCCGATCGAGCTCTTAAATTCAGAATTGATTTAGTACCTGGAGCACAACCGGTAATTAAAGCACTGTATTGATTAAGCCCAGAAAGTTTGAAGGAGATCCATACTCAGTTGGACGAACTTCTGAAGATAGGATGGATTCGTCCCAGCACTTCAACTTGGGGATCTCTAGTTTTGCTTGTGAGGAAGAAGGAAGGTTCATACAGAATGTGCGTTGATTATAGAGCTTTGAATGAAGTCACGATAAAGAACAAGTATCCACTACCGCGCATCGACGATCTGTTCGATCAGCTAAGTGGGTCTTGCGTTTTCTCCAAGTTAGATCTTCGTTCGGGTTATCATCAGGTGAAGGTCAAAGAAGCTGATATTCCTAAAACGGCATTCAGAACTTGTTATGGACATTATAAATATCTCGTGATGCTATTTGGAGTGACTAACGCACCAGCCATATTCATGAACCTAATGAATCAAGTCTTCCGAGAGTACCTAGACAGGTTTGTGGTCATTTTCATCGACGAAAATCTGGTGTATTCAAAAAGTCGGAAAGAACATGCCAAGCACTTACGAATTTTCCTAGAGACTTTGCGACAGTATCAACTGTATGCCAAGTACAGCAAGTGCGAATTTTAGCTAGATCAAGTCGGATTTCTCGGACATATTGTATTAGGCAATGGAATTTCTGTAGATCCAGCTAAAATATCAACAGTAAGTGAATGGCCGACACCGAAAATAGTGAGGACATTCGAAGCTTCTTGGGTTTAGCAGGATATTACAGAAGATTCATCGAAGGATTTTCGAAGATTGCAACACCCATAACCAAGCTCGTACGTAAAGATGAAGAATTTGTGTGGTCAGAAGCATGCAAACAAGCTTTCGTAGAACCAAGTCAAGATTGACATCAGCACCTATTCTCGTAATACCGGACCAATCTGGAGGTTTTGTAGTGCATTACGATGCATCCGATAAGTGATTAGGATGCGTTCTACATCAGCACGGTAAAGTTGTAGCTTATGCATCAAGACAACTGAAAATTTATGAGCGCAACTATCCAACGCATGATTTGGAGTTGGCAGCCGTTATCTTTGCTCTCAAGATTTAGCGCCATTATTTTCTTGGTGAACGGGTAGATATATACACAGACCATAAAAGTCTGAAATATGTGTTTACACAGAAAGAGTTGAATATGCGGTAGAGAAGATGGTTAGAACTTATGGCAAATTTCGACATCAACCTACAATATAATCCAGGAAGGTGAATGTAGTTCCTGATGCACTTATTCTCCAGCCACTATCAATGAATCTCACTGCACGGTGGAAGCTTCAGCAAGATTTGCACAAGATGGAGATTGAAGTGGTTATGCCAAGTAATACTTCAGAGTTGATGAACTTACAAGTTCAGTCTACTATTGTCAATCAGATCAAAGCGGCTCAAGATAGTGATACCAAGTTGCAAAAGTACCGAGAACAAGTAGAAAGTGGACTTCGAACAGATTTCATTATCTATAAAGACGGATCTTTGAGATACGGAAGAACATTGTGTGTACCACAAGGTTTTGTCCGGGAAGAGTTGATGAAAGATGCTCACAGCTCTCCGTACTCAGTACACTCTGGTGGTACAAAGATGTACAAAGATCTACGCCAACATTCCTAGTGGCATGGAATGAAGCGTGAAGTAGCCAAAAGTGTAGCCAAATGTTTGGTGTGTCGGCAAGTGAAAGCTGAACATCACAGGATGGCTGGTTTACTTCAACCATTACCTATTCCAGAATGGAAGTGGCAACATATCACCATGGACTTCATGATTGCACTTCCTCGCGGCACGAAAGGTAACAATGCAGTATGGGTTATTGTGGATCGAGTCACAAAATCGGCTCATATTATCCCATTTCGAGTTGGCCAATCGACTGAGACACTAGCAAAGAAGTACATGGAAGTAAGTTTGAATCTAAGTAAAATTTAACTCTTCATAGGGTATTATTTCTGATACTCATGAACTCATGCAGGAGATCGTGAGATTACATGGAGTACCGGTTTGCATTATCTCCGATCGTGACACCAGATTTTGATCACAGTTTTGGCAGAGTCTGCAAGCTAGCTTGGGAACAAGTCTGAACTTTAGTACGGCTTAACATCCACAAACAGATGGACAGTCTGAGCGAACTATTCAGATCCTTGAAGACATGGTAAGAGCGTGTATGTTAGACTTCAGAGGATCGTGGGAAGATCACCTACATCTTGTGGAGTTTTCATACAACAACAACTACTAAGCGAGTATTGGAATGGCACCCTTTGCAACTCTCTATGGAAGGAAGTGTCGATCACCATTAAGTTGGGACGACATCGAAGATAGAGAACTCCTTGGACCTGAGTTGATAATGGAAACTGTCGATATATTCCGCACTATCAGGGAAAGAATACGCATAGCCTAAGACCGACAGAAACCCTGGGCAGATACAAAGCGCCGACACTTTGAGTTCCAACCGGGAGATGATGTCTTTCTGAAGATTTTTCCAAATTGTGGAGTGATTCGCTTTAGAAAGAGGGGAAAGCTAAGTCCAAGGTACATTGGACCGTTCGACATACTCAAATGAGTCGGAGAAGTGGCATATCGCTTGGCACATCCACCCTCATTGGAAGGAGTGCACAATGTGTTCCACATATCCCAGCTCCGAAGATATGTGAGTGACTCCAGCCATATACTTGATCACTCCGGGCTCACTATATAGACGGATCTATCTTGTGAGCGACAACCCGTTGAAATTCTAGACAGAAAGGTAAAGTCACTTAGGAACAAGAAAGTAAATTTGGTCCAGGTAATGTGGAGAAAGAATTCACCAGTAGAATCAACGTGGGAACGTGAGGCCGACATGCGTATAAGATACTCTTTCCTATTTGTAAATTAGTCCTTATATAATTATAAATTTCAAGGACGAAATTATTTCAAGGAGGGTAGATTGTAACGACAGTGTACCCTAAATACGTAATAAAAACGTTTATAATTTTTTTTGAGGTCAAAACAATTATTTTACTGCATATATTGGTATAAAACACTTTACAAATATTTTTACATGATTAAAATGAATTCATATGATTTTTTGGAATTTTTAGGAAATTTTTATGATTTTTGGGAATTTTTAAGAATTTAAATGTTTTTTTTATCAAAGGAAATTTTTTTATAACCAACAAGAGGAGCTATTTTAGACCAAATTTGGTTGAAAAAGATATAAAATATCAAAATACATTTTATATAATTTTTCCATATTTTTAAAATAATTTTTACTATTTTAAAATAATTTTTAGAAGCCAACAACAATTTTTAAAACATTTTTAAATATTAAAAATAATTTTTTTATTTTTTTGAGCCGGTATAAATCTGGACCGTCAGATTTAAAAATCAACGGCCCAGATTCTGCCGATGGATTTATTTAAAAAGAAAAAGAAATATATATATATATGCACCTTTAATCTGGACCGTTGGATCAACGATCCAACGGTCAAGAATCATCCATGTCAACCCAGCCGGACCCCACACACATGATAGAATGTGGGTTGTTAGATCTGGTTGGTTACTGTAGCAATTAAAAAACATAAGTAAATAGTTTTTTAATCTCAGAAATCCGTATAAATAGCCCTGAACTTCTAAAATTCTCCAAAAATTATCTGTTCGACAAAAAACCTTAAAAAAAATTTAAGAGCTTCCTATTTGAGTTTTCTAGACTTTGGATAAAGTCCCAAAGGCATAATGATTCTATGATTCAAGTTATATTATTTCTCGTACCACCCGATACTCTCCGACTTTCATTTTTCTAGATCATTTCAGGTAAGATCTCAACACTTGACCCCTTATTATCTTCATTATGAAAATATCTATCTGTAAAAAAATTTCTAGAATCTAGTTATAATGTTTTAACTGCATTATCTAGTTTAAGGTTTTTGACAATTAAAAACAATATTAAACCCTAATAATATAATGAACTTTTAGCAGTTATCCTTCACGATAAAATCACGGGGTAATGAACAATCTCGGATTCATGCTTGGACATATGGAACTAAGTTTTATAGTGACTATCATGACCGGGAAATTTTTTGCAGGAATAAATGTAATTATTCTACGGTGATAAATAAAAATTATCGATAATTAGTTCTTAACTATAAAAACATGGAAAATTACAGTAAATTTTTATATATTGGTTTTTAAAAAGTAAAATAAATGGTAAATCTGTAAAATCATATTTTCTCTAATTTGGGTATTTCATAAAAATACCATACTTATTACTTTTATTGCACTTTTACGTTTAAATACAATAAAATTTACATATGATATCTTTTATCATATTTGCTTATATTACCTTTAGAAAAATCTCACGAGATAATGACCTACCTCTCACAACACACTTCTTGATATAACACGATTGCTTGAAAATAATATTTTGGGACAAATATGAATTTACATTTAAATACCATGAACTATTAAAAAAACCGTTTTCTTTAAAAGTGTATTATTTAATTCCTTACAAATGTGTCTCTACAACCCACTTTTGGGGATCTAGATCGGAATGATGCGGGTTATCGTACATCCTCGGGCCTAATAGAGCGAGATGCAGACCTCTTCACGGAGCATACAATCTTGATGGAATTTTTAATGCAATTTTTATGAAAAATGCGATTTCTACTTAATAAATAAAATTTATTTTTAATAATTATATATATATATATAATATTATCAAAATATATACTTTAAATATATAAATAAAAATATTCCATTCTTTCTAAACAAAAAGAAAAGATTTACATATTTCATGAAACTACCATTACAAATCAATACAATTCCAATATTACATTAAAATAACATATACAATGCAACTATTCACTAGAAAACATTATATTTTAAAATATACATTCATAAAAACCATAAAGGCGATAAATAAATACTTGAGGTTTATTTTGAAAATATATCAAAACTATTTTTCATAAAACCCACTTAAGTTATATTAAATTATAATAAGGACCCTCATAAATATAGGTTTAAGCGGGGCCAATTCTCTTGAGCCTCAGGGAGCCAGAGAAAGTGGGTGCTTGCCTATTTAAGGCAGACAACTAAAAATGGAGTTATCAATACGGTAATTGTCTTGGAAAAAGACATAAATCCTGCTCTCCATGTGCAGCAGTTACCGATAACTCTAAAACAATCAGGACTCCAATTCTGTTTAAAAGTTTGACTCAGTTCGAGTTACGGTCAAATCTGAAAATAACCTGACTTGAATCTAGTTCAAGTATAATTACAATACAACATGAATTCACGAATACCAGAATGCAATTTTTATCAACATGAACATGACTTGAACTAACCGAACCATGGATATACTCTGTTTACATGACTATCCATCTCGTTTAACTGATATCATGGTTTCGCCAAGTCATCCATCTACAAACAAGTTAATACATGTAATACAATCAATACAATAATATATTCCGGGGTAAAAGGGTAGACTGGTACGGAATGTGTTAGAAGTGGCACGAGACGGTCACTTTAATACACCTAACCTGAATATCCATTGCTGTCATTCCGTGGCTTAACAGTTCCTTGTGCTCCGTATACCTTAGTATCTGGAATAGTGGGACTCCTCTCGTATACACTGGCATATTCTGTACCAAGCTAAAAACAATTGCGTTAACAGATAAAATAACATTATACAGTTACATTCTTTTTCTGTCTATTTTACTTCTCTCTTTCTTTGGGACTTACCGAACGATTGTTCGCTGATGACATTTCTTTTCTTCTTTCTTTAGAATGTTGTCGGGTGGATCCGACGCACTCGAGGTTGAACCCAGTACTGAGGACTTGGAGCAGTTTGCTATCGACCCAGAGCTGGAGGCATTTGTTTTTACTTTTCATTTCAGTTATGCCATTGTTTTGGCATTGCTCTCTAGTATTGTATTTACTTCCAGTTGTATTGTAAAGAATGTTTAACTAATAAAAAGTTGTTGTTTAATTATACCTTTTGTCATTTTTTGTGTACATTTATTATATTGCTTATTTACGCTTAGCGTATTTACTTCTGAGTAAATACGTAGCAGGCATGCCGCATCTCCTTGCTTGTACACCGGGAAGCGGAGCGTGACAAAACACTAGTCTGAAGGTTTTGAGAAATTCAAAGAATATATGTATGAAGTTGAGAGCCAGACGGGTAAAAGTATTAAAATCCTTCGATCTGATCGGGGAGGAAAATACTTGAGTACGGAGTTCCTGGATTATCTAAAAGAGAATGGGATTCTCTCTCAGTTTACTCCTCCGTATACACCATAGCACAACTGTGTATCAGAGCGTAGAAATTGCACCCTATTAGATATGGTGTGCTCTATGATGAGTACTGCTGAGTTGCTTATTTTCTTTTGGGGTTATACGCTTGAGACAGCTGCATACCTATTGAATCAAGTTCCATCTAAATCAGTGCCTACAACACCATATGAGATATGGAGTGGAAAGAGACCATATCTTAAACAAGTTAAGATATGGGGTTGTCCGGCCTATGTAAAAAGGCAAAATCCTGATTAACTCGAGACACGATCAGTTCTTTGCAAATTTGTGGGATATTCAAAGAATTCTTATGGATATCTATTCTACCACGGTAAGGAACAAAAGGTGTTTGTTGCTCAACATGGCACCTTTTTAGAAAAGAAATTTCTTGTAAAAGAAATCCGTGGCAAAGAGGTAGAACTGAAAGAAGTTCCAACCGCGCAAACTACAACTGATGATTTAATAGAACCAGAGGATCAAATAGTGCCCAACGAACCCTAACCATTTCGCAGATCTATTAGGGTTCTTCATCCACCTGAGAGATACTACGATTTTCTCATTGATGGTGGGAGCGAGGATTGCATCATGGAAGATGATGACCCAACTAGTTTTGAGCAGGCCTTCACGAGTGGGGACTCTATGAAATGGCTGGATACAATACCATCTGAGATGGAATCCATATACACCAACAAAGTATGGACTTTGGAAGATACTCCTGAAGGGGTAAAACCCATCGGGAGAAAGTTGAACTTTAAGAAGAAACTTGGTGTGGATGGAAAAGTGAAGACTTTCAAAGCTAGACTTATAGTAAAAGGTTTTCGTCAACGACCAGGTGTGGATTATGATGAAACCTTTTCTCCAGTGGTTATGCTTAAGTCCATCTGGATCCTACTTGCCATCGCTGCATACCATGACTACGAAATCTGGCAGATGGACGTCAAGACCGCTTTTCTAAACGGTGATTTAGAAGAGAGAGTGTACATGACACAGCCAGAGGGCTTCATAGACAGTGGGAGCAGTAGAAAGGTGTGCAACCTGCTTTAGTCAATCTACAGGTTAAAGCAGGCATCGCGGAGTTGGAACATTTGTTTTGATCTGGCAATCAAAGAGTTTGACTTCGTCAAAAATGTAGATGAACCTTGTATATACAAGAAAGTTCCAGAGAGTAAGGTCGTCTTCCTCGTATTGTTCGTGGATGACATACTCTTGATAGGAAATGATGTTCCTATACTGCACTCGGTCAAGCTCTTCTTATCACAAAGGTTTTCGATGAAAGATCTAGATGATGCCTCCTACATCTTGAGGATTAAGATCTATAGAGATAGATCTAAACGGATGTTGGGATTGTCCCAATCCAGATACATTGACACCATACTAAAAAGGTTTAGTATGGAAGATTCTAAGTGTGGGAACTTATCCACGATCTCAGGAATCACTCTCTACAAAGAGATGTCTCCCAAGACTGATTAGGAGAGGGCTCGCATGCAAGAGATACCCTATACTTCGGAAGTAGGCTCTATCATATATGCGATGTAATGTACCAGACCTGATGCAGCTTATTCAGTAGGTGTAGTGAGTTGGTATCAATCGGATCCTGGAGAGAATCACTGGACAGCTGTGAAGAACATTCTTAAGTACTTGAGAATGACTAAAGAAATGTTCTTGGTGTATAATAACGGTGAACTCCAAGTGGAGTCCTTTACCGATTCGAGCTTCCAGACTGATAAGGACGACTCTAAGTCGGTCTCGGGTTTTGTTTTCACCCTCAATAGAGGGGCGGTTTGTTGGAAGAGTTCCAAATAAGAAATCATGGTAGACTCGACGATGGAGGCTGAATACATCGCTGCCAACGATGCCGCCAAAGAGGTTTCTGGATGAAGAAGTTCATAACCGAACTTGGTGTGGTTCCATCCATCGAGCATCCAATACCGTTGTATTGTGATAACAATGGAGCAGTGGCTTTGGCCAAGGAACCCAGGTCCTATTAGCGAGCCAGGTATATTCTGAGGCAGTCTCACCTGATCCGGGAGATAGTCGATTGCCGGGAGATCGAGATCGGGAGAGTTGACACGAAGAATAACACAGTGGATCCACTCACAAAGGCCATTCCCCAGATACAATTAGAGAGACTCTTCGGGATGTTGGGTATGAGATACTACAACAACTAGCCTTAGTGCAAGTAGGAGATTGTTAGTTGTATGTATGCCCTAGAGGCCATTATTGTACATTTGATGTATATTATAGTAGATGCTTGGACATATATAGAGAGGACTTTCTTACTCGACATGATAGTATACTATCTGATTGCTCTTTATCTTAACATATAGACTTATATTGTGATACTGACTTACTCTCACATGTTGGTAAAGCCCTTAAGATGTGTACTTGACTACCAGGATTATAATGCAGATCATACTAGTAGGGCCAGGGTAGTCCAGAAGTTCATCCTTTAATAGTTCCTAGTCGTGGGTGTATTAAGACAGGGCATCGATATTCCAGAGTAGACTAGCGTATACGTTTCTTGACCCATTTGATAGGCGATGGATGATCCCACATCCATTGGTGTTTGATATCAAAGATTATATACGGGTGCTCAGTGGAGACTGGGTACACTGAACAGGACTTGCCGAGAACTCCTAGATGGTATTATACCTCACGTCAGATAGCAGTTCTCTGATATCACTGGTACAGGTTAGTCTGTAGACCCGAAATCGTCATAGAGTCTTGTGTGATTCCCACTGTGCTTTGATTTCCACCCTACTACGTTCAAGAGAGCATGTAAACAGGTGGTTTTTGGGTACAGTCCCGAGTCACATGGAGGCAATGAGCGATATGAGGGATTTCGTATCTCTTAGTATCGGGGGTTGATGTTGCGCTGTGCTCGATTGGCTATAACAGGAAGTCCCTGGTCAGGGCTGATTATGAGATTTACTGGTAAGTGTTATCAATAGTTTCTCGACCCGTTATGAGCCTCATATCGGCATGACTTATCATGTTATTGGGGTCTGACGTTTACCACCCCCAGACTAGATATGCGACATATCAGACGAAGAGACTGGACTGTATGGTAATGTTACTTATTAGATTCACGGGAGTATAGACAAGCTTGCTTGTTGATCTTCTGATCGCTCAATACCCGGGTAGCCGTTACGTCCAGCTAGTACTACAGATGGCTTGTGGGTGACTGATATGATCATCACATACTACCGGCATATTGACGAGTCTTTAGAGTCCTACACAGAGGTTTCCTAGCTCATGTGAAACGAAGTAGGGCACATATGTGATATGTGCGGGACCGAAATTAATACGTGTATGTGATACCGTATTCTAATCTCGCAATATTTGAAAACAGTCGGTTATATGAGATATAGCCAGGTTATTGAATCAAGTGTTGATTCGATAAGATGATATATGATATTAGTCGGTTGTATGCGATACAGCCGGGTTATTAAATCAAGTGTTGATTTAATAACTAAATGTATGATTATATATTTGATATATTATTATAAATTAACTAATATTAGCTCACTTAAGAATTTCTTTTTCTCATTGTACATTTAATATATATGTGATATATATTAATGTATTATTTTCTTTGTGTCATGCTTGATGATACATTGTACATGGGTGTATGAGACTCGTACCATACCATAAGATAATTAGGGTGAATATTTATTTATAGAATAAACAAAATTAGGTGGAAATAGCATGGCTAAGATACTTGGAGAAGCTTATGGAAGCCTTGACTAAAGTCCACTAATTTTGTTTTTACTCTAAATATTTATTAACCTAACCATTATCTTTAGCCATGGTTAAGTCTCTACAATGGATGATATATGATATTTTCTCACCCATGATTGCCATTCTATTCTAGACGTCTTCTTCTTCATCTCATTAGAGCTCACAAGGTTTTCTTGAGGTGAAGAAAGAGAGTGAGAAAAATAGTTCTAAAGTGAGCAAAATTCCTACTTCACCAATCTATACCAAACTAGCCATTTAGTATAGCTTGTTTACTTCACTAATTCCCAATTAGTAAAGAGGTAGCTTGAGTTAAAGTCTTCTAGACGTAGATCTTCTTCGACCTCGAAGATCTGTGAGCAAGTTCGTTCCTTTCGTCTAGTGGAGCTTAACGAGTCCAGGAGACCACCGCTTAGAGCTAAGGGACTACTACACGGAGTTTTAGAAGTGAAGGACCGGTCTACAATGGTTGTATTCCTTGTTCACTTAGAGTAAAGTTATTTACTTTCTTTGTGTAACCCTAATTCTCTAGTTAGATCCTTGGTTGAGGGTTTCCTAGCACTCGAGATTTTTTAAAATCGCATGTCCGATGCCTTGGAAAACGTAGTGAGGGTGCTAAGGAACCCTACACGGTCAGGTCAAGTTAAGTATTCATATTGATGATTGAGTTCAAGTATTCATGTTCATGATCAAGTATTCATGTTAGATTTTAGATTTAGGTTTGAATTGGACTCAGGTTTGGATTCAGGTTTTGTTTTAGACTCAGACTGAGACAGACACTTGTAACTGATTTAGATCTTGAATTAGGTTTGAGAGTCATTGGTAACTGCTGCAAATGGACGGCGGGATTTGTGTATTTTTTAAAGATAATTACTATTGATAACTCCATTATGTTGTCTATCTTAAATAGGAAAGCACTTACTTTCTCCGGCTCCCTGGGGCTCAAGAGAATTGATCCCTCTTAAATCTATATTTACTAAAATTCTTAAATGTTGTTTTATATACCTCAAGGGGTTTTATGAAAAATATTTTTAATATAGTAAAAATATATCTCGAGGAGTTATTTATATTATATAGGGTTTTCATAGATGTGAATTTTATGGATTTGAGGTATTTTAGTGATAATTACATAGCTTGGAAAGTTCATGGAATTTTAGTGTAAAACTTGTGTTTTGTTGGGATCTTGATGGTATTTTATCGAAACTTGTAAACTTTCATCTTTAGAAAAATATAAGTTTATTATATTTTGAAAATATATGGATTTGTAATATTTATATAATTATAAAAAATTAATTTGTTTTTATTTAGAAAATTTGTTTTTCTTAAAAACCTTATTTAAAACCTTTCAAGACCGAATGCTCTGTGAGGAGATCTGCATCTCGCTCTACTAGCCTAAGGATGTACGATAATCCGTACCATCCATTAGCGGGTCCCTTAACGAGAGTTGTAGAAGCATAATAGCAAATGAATCAAAATACTGTTTTAAAAGAAAACCGTTTTTAATGTAAGTGGTATTCTAATGTAATATTTTCCTCGTAACAAAAATTTATACAAAAGAGATATCGTACAATGGAACTAAGTGTGTACGTGAGGGGTATGTCGTTACCCTATGAGGTTTTCCTGAGGTATAGTTTCTAACAAATGCTAAAAGAAATGATATTAAAGTTCATGGTATTTTAATGAAAAAGTGCTACTATTGTTATTTCACATGAAAATTTAATGAAAATTTGATTCTAAATATTAGGGTTTAAGGTTACAAATATTGTGTAAAAACTTGGTTGATCAAAGAATAAGGATAACGTGTTTTTAGGGATTAGAAAAAAGGATATCGGTATTAACTCCACTTACCGATACAAGTTTAGAAATGGAATTTCAATGAAGAGATAAAGAGATTGAGAGGGGATTACAAGTTGATTAGGTTAAGAAGAGGTAGAAGAAGGAGAGTTGAACTTCATGGCGTCGCAGGATCGTCGGAATTTGCTTCGATCCTCACCGGAATTCGCTTGTTTACTAACTCCTCTTTACTCCTCTTGTACTTAGAAAATTTTTTAGAGTTTTGGATAGAAATTTTAGATTGGTGCTGTGCCAAAGTGTGGGATAGTATTTATAGTGTAGAATTAGAGTTTTGGAATTAAAATGATGGATTAAAAACCATTAAAATTTGGTTTAATCGTGAAATGAAAGATTTCTGTTTGATTGCAGGGAAATTAAACAGTGCATTGGTGTTGGGGGTAGGTAAAAGGGTTAGTGTGCAAAGCCCGGAGCCAAATGGGCTTGGATCAACCGTCAGCGTCGGTTTTTAGAAGGGTTTGGCCGGTCGATTTATGCCATCTGTCATCGAGCTTCGTTCCATCAAATAAGATTAGGGTTTACTCCATTTTCCACATGTTTGATTTCTGACTTTTCATTTTTTTGTGTATTACACGTGTAAAATTTTGGATTTCCAAAACGTTAAAAAGAAAAATCAGAAAAAATAATGTGTCCGATGGGGTTCGAACATAAGGGCTACGTCACAGCAATGCAAAGGTTTTATTAGTGAGCTACAAGTTGTTTCTTGCTGTTATTTAACAAAATTTACTTATAACTCAAACTCAGGCTGTATAACTCATTTTTGTACATTAAACTGAAAAATTCCATACAGTAAATTCAGATTCATTACAATAGCGCAATAAGTCGTGTCGGTGTGGAACCAAATACACCCTGAGAAACTACTGGTGTACCTACCAATAAATCTCACTTGCAATGGCCAGAGACTTTATGTATTGGCTAACCGTACACAGCGTGATATCAGCTCCCAATATCGGGAGAGACGAATTCCTTCTATCTCCTTTTGCCTCCAAGTACTTCGGGACTGCACCCAACTACTACCTGTTTACATGACTCATTTGAGCCGTGGTAGGATAGTAATCTAAGTACAGTAGGAACCCACTCGAGACAAATAGTGATATCAAGTCAATGGACTAACCTGTACTCATGTCATCATGGAACTGCTAAATGACGATAGGTATAATACGAACCAGCAGTTCCCAGCAAGTCCGTCCGGTGTAACTCATAACCCAATGTGCACCTGTATACTATCTTTGGTACCGTATACTAATGGCTGCAGGACAGGCCACCTCCCCTGACGGGGATAAAAAGCGTATACACCAGTCTACTCTCGAGTATCGATACCCATTCTAGATAATCCTACGACTAGGGACAAGTTTAAGGATGTGCTTATAAACCACCCAGCTCCCACTAATATGACTGCCCTCACAACGCTAGTAGTCAAGAAAAAATCCGGAAGGCTCTATCAACATGTATTAGCGATACGTTAAAAGAAACATATACACATGCTAAGATAGAATTAAACCAAATAACAAACGATCATATTGAGAAAGACTATTATTATATATGTGTATATCTCAAGCTTCCAAAATGTAATATACAATCCAGTACTATACAATAATGGCATCTAGGATATATATCAATAACAGCTTCTGCACAACACAATCAGATTTAGTTTTCTAATTAAGCAATACAAAAAAATAAATTATATATTAAATAATGAATTACATTTAAATTATAAAGTTGTTTGCGCTCAAACTCATAATACCGGCACAATAGAGGCCATATATCTACATCGACTCGAGCAAAGGCCGAAGACTGTAGGAGAGCCGCTCTCTCCGCCTCGGGGGTCGCCAGCCATAACATGTAGCAATCGACCTTCAGCTCTTTCCTTTTATATCGGACCTTAGATTGCATGTTCTTCATGAGGCCCAGGTAAAAAGCGTGAAGATCGAGCACTCTGTCAGGATGATCAGAGTCGGGTACAGGCTGAAAGTCGTAATCCAACTGCAAATACAAGAAAAAAATTTATTTAAATTATAAATGTTAAATAATAGTAAATTTATTTGACAAGTCAAATGAAAATATATATTAATACCCGAGGCTGATTGCAGAAGAAGGTAAAGGAGTGCCGGAACTGATCGCCCTACTTAACATGAAGAGGACACATCTTTTGGATTGGGCTCTCATCCCCTATATATCGGCCGAATCTCCCGATATAATCGCCATTGTAGCGATAATCGAGGGTAAAGAATAGGGGGGATGATGCCTCTCGCTAGCTCTATCGGGCCTCAACCTGTGGGACTGATTCGGCCCTCGAGTCCCCCTCTCGGGGTGTGGCTGCCCTGCATCTACAAGATAAATAGATATACAATTAATATTAATACAAAATGGTATTTAGAATTCAAAAATTAACGAAAATTGAAGTGTGGTATATACCTTCGGCGACAGCAACACGAGCCTGAGCCCGGGCAGTACCACGAGCTAAACAATAGTTCCTCCGATGAGAAACAGCCGGTAACCCGAACATGGATGCATCCCCTCTAACTAGAAAATAAATATTGAAGATAAAATTACATGAAGTTCATGGTTATTCTTAAAGGATAGGTAAAATGAAAAAACTAATTTTCATAAAAATAAAGGCTGACAACATCCACCAAAAAGATAAAACTAATTGAGAGCTTAAATCATTTGTATTATGAAAATAGAGATATATGCAAACCCTAAATTCAAAGTGGTAGTTGTTGGTCAAATTTGGGTCCTTTGGATAGGCTAGTGTGTCCAAGTCATCATCTCTTTTGTGAAAAAATCGTATAGTTAAAAATACTAATTTTCAGACTGTGCGGAGGGTACGAAAGTGGCGGGAGTGACCCCTGCGCCGGATGTGGAAGCGCCACCTAAAATTAGACAATCAAAAATTGATTATATAAGTAATTGCAAATATAATGTGTGTATATCTATAATATAACATTCTAAATCAATATGCATGCAATATATGATATATGAACATACTTGCAGGTGCGAGAGTAGCCTCTACCCGGGATGTAGAAGCACCATCTACAATTAGACAATAAAAAATTGATTATATAAGTAATTGCAAAAAGAATGTGTGTATATCTATGATATAAAATTCTAAATCAATATGAATGCAATATAGGATATATAAACATACCTGCAGGTACAGGAGTGGCCTCTGCCCGGAATGTGGAGGCACCACCTACAATTAGGTAATCAAAAATTGATTATATAAGTAAATGAAAAAATAACGTGTGTATATCTATAATATAACATTCTAAATTAATATGCATGTAATATAGGATATATAAATATACCTGCAGGTGTGGTAGTGGCCTCTGTCTCGGATGTGGAGGCACCACCTATAACTAGACAATTAAAAATTAATTATATAAGTAACTTTAAAATAAATATGCATATATATATCTATAATATTACATTCGAAATGAATATTCGTGCAATATATCTGGAGGTGTGGCAAAGTCCACACGGAAGGAGTCATCCGAAGGGAATATGGATCGGAGTGCAAGACCAGCCCTATGGAACTCCCTATGCAGCTCCCCGGGTGGCAGAACCGTTTTGCCACTGCTCCGACTGGTGCTCCTACCTCCCCTTGCTACTCCTGGTATCGTCATCAGACCTAGATAAAAGTACAATCATTACATATGCATGCAATATATGTATAGATTGTAGAAAATGTGAAGTAATAAGATAACATTACTGATAACCTTTTTCGTTTCATAGACGCATTAGACATATCTACTTGGATTTTCATCATCGATATCATTCCTAACCCACGTAACTTCACGCTCAGCCAAAGACAACCCGTCTTTGGAGACAGACGGTCAGAGCACTCTAAGTTTTCTCTTTTCTTCATCCTCATCATTGTCCTCCATATGATCCATGAATTCTGGGATATCGTAACCATCCCTGAGTTTCAACCGGCATACGACACACCATCCCGGATGTTTCAAGCACTGTGGGTAGTATACTTGAAACGCTTTTTGCGGAAAGATAAATGGATCTTTCTGACCGTAAAATCGAAATATGTTTATACTAGTCAATCCATATTCATCTTTCCAAGTCCTGAGATTGTTTCTCCACTTATCTGTATCGGTTCATGTATCATACCAAATACACTGAAATAAATAAAACGGTTTTGGTCATCCTGGATATTGAATACCAAGTATGCAATTTAAGTATTCATAATAAATCACAACATCCGATCCTACGGTCGCAATCCCACTATTCTGCGTGGTTCAAAATTTTTCTATGTCCTTAATTTCAAATTTGTATCCAAGGACACCAAATCCTTTATAGTATACAACTTCCATACTAGAAAACTGAGCTAAACATCTTGAGTCACTCTCTCTGATGATGCAAACAAGTTCGGAACGTGAATCTGACAAAACAAATTTTGTGGCAAATACATAACGATATAAGTTTAGATTAAAACTAGTCGCAAAAATATGTTATTAGATCAACTTACATAATCTGCAACCGAATCGCAAAAATTATCCTGATAATATTTTTCCAATCGTTCATCATTCCAATCAGGATGCCTCTCACGTACTTCATCAATATGAATTCTGTTCTCAAAAATAAATTATGACATCAACATTATATTATTTCATACACACATACATATACAAATATAAAAATTAATCCAAAAAACTTATTCTCTAATTTTTTCAAGACATACGCAATTGAGGAAGATAAACCGATATATCTTATGATATATGTAATACCCAGTCTCTTTTTCTACACCAATACCGGTATTTAAATAAAATGGTTTACCCATTTTAAATTTTTGTATTGTAGTCTAATTATTTTTGTTTCCTACAAATATAACCCAAAGCCCAAGCCCAACAACCCAAAACCCTCCACTTTAACCAACATATATTTTCACCCCTTTTAAATTCAAAAAATACTTATTCTCATTTAAAATCCAAATCCTACCCCAATCAATTCCAATTAATTCCATTAAAACCTAATAACAATATATATTAATTTCTCATTACTTTATATTTTTCCTTTCAATTATTTTAAAACACCCCCTACTCTCTCTCTCTCTCTTTATTATTCTAATTACTCACTTTCTCTCTCCTCTAGATCATACTCTCTCCCTCTCTCTCCTCTCGATCACACTCTCCCTCTCTCTCAACCCCTCGTCTCCTCGACCTATCAAGCGCCGACCGCCTGCAACCCCGCGCGACTCCTCCTCCCATTACCGCGACCATCCCGTCGGCCTCCGGAGCTTCCTCCTCCATCGACGAGCACCCATCCTCCTTCTACAATCAACAACCTCAACGAGCTCCATCTCTGCCGTGCTTCTACCCTTTATCATGACCACTCTCCTCCGACAAACCCCAGCATCGCCGACGACTCCTCGCACCACCATCACCACGACATCCGAGCACCTTCCTCCCCTCACACTCCAAGCCCAGCACCACTTTCACTCGAGCTCCCGACACTAAATCGCGACCACGACGGCCAGCTCCAGTCGCCGCCAAAGAGCCCCTGAACCACCACCGTCGGCTGCCTCCCTCCATCGCCTGCCCCGAGCAACAGTCACCGCCGCTACACCCACCGTCGCTGGTCACCAAGCCCCGTCACTAATCGCTGAGCCGAGGCCAAACTGAGGCTGCGCCACGTGCTCGATCCTCATACCTATGTCCATGCCAACCGTCCCGTTGCGGTCTTGATCGCCGATTAATTGTCAGGCAGGTTCAAATACTTGCTACATGCTATAGTATATTTATTTCGGTTGCGTACGAACTAAAATTCCTATTGCGATTTAATATTAAGCCATGTCCTAATCTTAGTACTAATGTTTGAAATATAATCAAGTCTAGAAGCTAGTGATTACTTTATGAGAAAATTGTAGAATCACTATTGTGTATCGGTTGAAACATACGAACGTTTCGATGGCGAATCAAAAGTTTATCATAGGTGTTCGATACAAACCCTAGGTTAAAAACCCACTTAAAATGACGGAAATTAGGTGTAACGCATTATCTTAGTGATAATGAATACTGTGTAAAGATTTGGGTCGAAAATACGGACCCTAACACCGTGAAATATCATCCCCATTCAGATCCGTCAAGTCTGAAACTTTCCATACCTGAAATTTATGAAAATCATAATAAATTGGATACACACCGGAATATTGTGTTCGAGGGATAGTATCAAAGATGGCTCGACAACCTAAAACCCTATATAATTCATATTTTGTTTCTATTTCATAGCGGTGGAGGAAACTGTTCGGGAGTGCGGCTCTGGACTGCAGTCCAGAGCAGCACTGCTTGTCGACACTTGATTTTAAATGCTTTTACAACTTTGTGTGAAAATGGTATTATGCGGAACCCTATACTGTTATGAAGATTAATCTGTTAGCTAACCATTGAAGGTAGTTTCATTCATTTTTACCATCGTTTGCTATTTTATTTATATTTTAAATCATCAGTATGTACTGCAGTCCCAAGTAGGGACAGAACATATATCCCGATCTTATATAATACATAACTCTCAGTACACAGCGGATATTATCGATCCGTATAGTGCGTTGGAAACCTAACAGATAAACCTAAATATTATCCAACTACAGAGTCGCCTAGTTATGATCTCAACAGGATGAAAACTGTGTTACGAAATGGACTTTCAGTTCAGGTACTGAACTTCCAGCAGAGAACACTTAAAATGAAACGGCTGTAATTTGCGAACCCGAAACCCGATTGACTTGAAACCAATTTCTTTGAATTTATGATTAAATTTTTTTTTATCGTTTTTGTATCATTTTACTTGATTCTGAACGTACGATTTAATGTGATTTTTTCTAAGTTCATAAGACGTGTAATGACTTGCATTGCATATGACTGTGTAGCGGCATAAATGCATATATTTACCCAACTGCGATATCTCTAACGATAGTGAACGCTCTTATTAATTCTCAGTGTATAATGCATTGTCGAACATGAATGGTATCGGTTTAGATGTGTCAAGTACGCCAGTAAAAGTGAATGATTCATGATACTGAACAACACATTGAATATTGAATAAAGCAGTGTTATTGGTACGTACTTGTACATAACTAGCTCATACTCATAGATAGTGAAACCTGGGGGAAAAGAGGAAATCGAAGTGGAAAGGAACTTGTATTTAGCAAAGTCGGTGATTTAGAGGATGATCATTCGAACAGGGACTCTTATATATATATATATATATATATATATATATATATATATATATATATATATATATATATATATATTAGGTTTGGACCTAGTGGTCCGGCCGACAGGATTATGTCTCGGGCAACAGTGGGCCGTAGTCTCAGATACGTATGAGACCCTCGTTAAACATGATCATTTCTTTCCGTAACTCGATTTCGAAAGTGACTTAGAGACCGATAGGGACACAGATCATACATTACATTGTTTATTGATATATCGATTACCTGCATTTATTGTCTCTACCATTATTAATTTATTTTCTTGCCTCATTAATACAATTATAATATTGCTATTGCGTCACCCTGACGACCTGAATATGCATACTCAGAGTTTGGAGAGGACCCAGTTCAGGAGTCAGACGTACCATTCGAGCTTACAAAGATCTAGATGGTAGTGCCTTCAGTGCTTTTACCGCTTTCCATAAATCAACCTTGTATTCTTACTTGGTTAGTAGTTTATTTTTCTTTCATTCTATTGTAAACTGTGAACAATGAAAGTTGGTGTAATAAACTAGTGATATGTTTCCTTTACTTCTGTGCTGTGATTACTGATTACCATGTAATACTAGAAACCGAAGTGTGACTACGGTGGGATTGTTCCCTGACCGTAGGAGCACGGATGGCTTAGTCGCCTTCTGTATTCCGTATTTTAGGAAGCGAGGTGTGACAATATATATGGGTTTACTCTCTTATAATCAATTTTACCATATAGCCCATCCTGAATTCTCAGAGGCCGGTTAAGTTTCGTCTCAATTTTCTCGTTCAGATAGCGGGAACAAATTTTGGTTATTTCATTTAGAAGATAATCTTGCATGATAGAACCCTCTGGTCGATTTCTATTGCGTATATAATTTTTTAAAGTGTAGACGTAACTAAAAAAATATGTTAAATAAATAAATATGGGCATATAAGATGAAGATAATTTTACAAAATGTGTGAAACGAAAAATTTAACGTACCTTTTGACGGGATATATTCATCGATATTGTCCCGGTCCAGCAAACTTAGCCTCAGTTGCAAGATAAACCGTCGGGTGCATTATGATATCGAAGAACGACGGCAAGAAAATACGCTCAAGCTTGCACAGTATCAAGAAAATAAAAAATTTTAGATTCTCCAGCGTCACAACATCCAAGGTTTTAGTGCACAATTCCCTAAAAAAGCAATAAAGGTCTTTAATTACTAGACCAACTGATTCGGGAAGGGAAGTTTTGAGGGCTAATGGGAGAAAGTGCTCCATAATAATATGGTGATCATGACTTTTCAGCCCATTGATTTTTCCTTTCACAATCTTTATCTTCTTACTAAATAATTCTGAGAAACATGTGAGAACTTTCACATCATGCAATATCTACCGGAACATTTTCTTCTCTGGTTGTGACATATGATACATGGAATTGTGAAGTACAAACTTGCATGATTTACCCTCTATCGGTTTAAAATGCAATTCACTTCTAATTTTCCAATTTTGAAGATCCATCCGAGCACGGAGGTTGTCTTTCAATCTTCCATCTTTACAGAGAAGTAAGTTAAGTACGTGATCGGATATTCTCTTCTCTATGTTCATGATATCGAGACTATGACGTACTAAATTTGTTTACTAGTATGGAAGCTCACAGAAATTGCTTAACTTGTTCCAGTAAGGTGGTCTGTCCTATTTTGCCAGATCCATCCCGAAGGTCACGTTATTTTAACCATCCCACTGAGCAATCACGTCCTCTTTAGACAATAAGGTCGGAGGCCTAAGAACCTCCTGATGACCATTAAAGTGAGAATCGTCTAATCTGTAGGGATGGTCTAGTGAAAGGAAATGCCAATGACCGCAATAACAAAGCTTCCTGCTAAAATTCAACCATTTCGATGTTGTATCTTGGTGGCAGTAAGAGCATACTTTATGACCATGTACGGACCAACTTGATAGCATTCCATCCGCAGGAAAGTCATTAATTGTCCATATTAAAGCCACACGCATCGTGAAGGTTGTATCTATGTTTGCATAGTAAGTCTCTACACCATCAATGAATAAATATTTTAACTCATCGATCAAAGGTCGGAGATAGACGTCGATATTTTTTCCCAGTAAATTTGGTCCGTCAATAAGAAAAGCTATCATAAAGTAGGATTGATCTATAGCCAATCAAGACGACAGATTATAAACCATCATTACAATGGTCCATGTGTTGAGGATTCTAGCCATATAGTTGAATGGGCAGAAACCATCACTAGCTAGTCCGAGTCTAACATTGCGAGAATCATTACTGAATGTTTGGTGCCTCTTATCGAAATCCTTCTATACCAGTGAATCTCTTTGATAACTCATTTTTCCATTTTTGCTTGGAGCAGTACGGTGATGCCAAATCATTGCCACGGCTGTCTTCTTGTGTCACGCCCCGCTTTCCAAAAGAAAGAGAAGGATGACGTGGCATGGTCCGCAACCTAACTGTATTGAAGGTGGTCTATTCAATACAGTTATGTTAAGCGTATGAATATTTGACATGCAGGATGTGTACCAAAACAAAAATAATAAAAGCGAAAGGCATTTATTTCCATTAACCAAACTTTATTACATCCCAAAAGAAAGAGTAAAATAAACTAAGTAGTTTAATTACATCGAGAAGAAACAAAAGCCCTACACATGTGGGCAAACAGCAAAAAATTAAATCTAGCTAATCTTCCATCGTCCAGTCTGCATAATCTTCATAAGTTGTCTTCACACCTTGATCCTCGCTATAATACTCATTCTTATCTGACAGATATTCCAAAGATAGAGGAAGAAAATGAAGGTCCGTCAGCGAGTTATACTCGGGTAGGATTGCCTCATAAGGAAATAGAAGTATAAAATTGAAACAGGTGTAAATAAGAGTATGATGTATGCATGCAGACATAAAGTAAGGGGTGTAAATGTTTGAAATGCACAAACTTAAGACGTTTTGAAGAGAGATATATATGAGCATGAGTATGTTGTAAGTTATATGTAGATAAGTGGTAGGAAGTGAGGGTATAGTTTGTTAAATAAGGGTCCGGATACTCACGATTATTCCGCTGTGGCCACGGAACAACAACTGGGGAAGTGAAATGTACCGTTTCACTTCCCGGGATCATGATCGAGTAATAAGGGAATCCGAGTTCCGAATTTCCTCGCCTAATCAAACTACAAATCCCCGTGATTCAGTATAAAGGTTCAGACAAATTAGAGTTAATGCGTATACCTCTAGGCATGGAATTTCCACATTGTATAGTCGTCCACATTTTGGACTGGTCACCCGGAATATCGGGATCTTCATATTTGTATAATCGTCCATATTTTGGACTGGTCACCCGGAATATCGGGATCTTCATATTTGTATAATCGTCCATATTTTGGACTGGTCACCCGGAATATCGGGATCTTCATATTAAGTATTCCATACCTAGGACCGCGCATTCTAACCCTAACCGTATCATATGTCAGGTATGTCATAAACTGGAAATTTTAAAAAGTATTGATCTCGTTTAATATGGCCTTCCACAACCACTCGTTTTATTTTCTAAAGTTCGTAAAGTACTTCGTGTGATCTTAGGGAATGCTTAGTAAAAAGAATAATAGTGTTTAATTATCGTTTATTACTTCTAAGAAAAACCATGAGGTTTGGAATATTTATCATTTTGGAAAAACATAATGTTTTACGGAAAAATATCTTTTCGATAAAAGGTTGTGGTGTTTATTTGAAATCTTTTGCAAGAGATTTTTATTTGAAAAACTAGACTGCTCCTAACTGTTCCAAAGGACAAGTTGTGAGATCCTCAAATCGCCTCTTCACCGCCAATTGTGGCCAGGTAAGCACAAGTGAAGAATGGAGGGATCCACTCACGAATCACCGTGAGACGGGCCTTTTAAAATTACCTTTCCCACTTGTCTAGCCTAGACACCACAAAGTCTGGTTTAGATAAACGACCGATGCCTACAACCTTTTCTTTGTCCTAATCTGGATTGGTGTTTATTTGAAAATTTTCTTTTAATAAGGTGCTAAATATTCCTTTTGAAAAGATATCGTTATGCGGATTATGGTCCTTGTTGAAAATGGCCCTTCAATACAGGTCGAGGTATTTAAATGAAATTAATAATTTTATGAAATTATAGTGTTTTGGATTCGGGGTAACGTTTTAGAAAATACGTTCGTTTTGGAAAAACCATAAGCCGTTATTTAAATTTAGTATTTTCTTCTTTAAAAAGGTTGAAGGGGGTTTACAAACATTATAGTAGTTGATGAAAAAGTGTAAGTAAAATATATGTATGTCGTATCTAAAATATTTATTTCACATATCTTATCTCTTATGGATATTTTAAACAAATATAACATTTTAATTAAACGAGGGTATTTTGTGGAAGTAACCTATTTCGAGATCATTTTGATAGTATGGGTAAGTGTGGGTATATCAGAGGTGAATTGACAATTCATGGGTTATGACATTAAGCATATCAGATTTCAGGTAGTATGAGAGTGCAATATATTTTTGTGTACAAAGGAAATTAAACACCGTTTTAAAACATGGGTTAACATTATCATCATTGAGGGTAAAAGGAATAGGCATGCACGAATATTATAACATCATTTTAAATAGGGGGTTGATGATTAAAAGTTGGAACTAGGTTATTGAAAAAAGAAGAAGGCGACAGAATGAGGGGAGAGAGGCGGATTCTACCTTTTGTTTGAGTTAGACGTAAACGGTTGGAGACGTAGGCTGGTGCAAAACTCCTCAAAAGCTCCGCGCCTCGATTTTTCCTCGGCGATTGGGTGGAGCTGTAGCGTCGGCGTCGTCGATACGAAAGCACTGGTATTTTTTTCAGAATTTTTGGAGTTCTGAGGTGTGAGAAATCAGTGTTTGAAGTGCCTATTTATAGCGTTTTTTCACCAACCATAAAATCCAAAAAATTCAGTTAAAATATACGAAAATCTGCACCGGCCAATGATTACAGAATCATCATCTGATGATTGCGCCCGCCGCAATCCTAGCCGTTGGATCTGCATCCAACGGCCCAGGGTGCACCGTCACGTCGCCGCCCAGCGCCACGTGTCGCCACGCGACGCGCGTGCAGCTGGGTGTAGAGACCACGCGTTTTCGCGTGGTCCCTACCACGTGGGTGCCGCCGCGAGGCTCTGGGCTGTTGGATCTTTTGATCCAACGGTCCAGGTTAAAGGGAATTTATATATATATATATATATATATATATATATATATATATATATATATATAAAATAATAATCTGTTTATTATTTTAAAAATTGAATTTAGTTTTAAAAAATTGTTAAAAATAGTTTAAAATATGAGAAAATTATGGAAAAATTTCAGAAAATATATTTTATTGTTATCTTTAGTATAAAAATAATTTTGGGCTAAAACTAAATAATATATCCATTCCTATGGTTTTAGCTAGTTATTAAAATTATATAATATCTAGTTTATCCTTTAAAATATTTTTAATTACGAATTAATTACTTTAATTGATAATAAAAATATGTAGATTATTTTAAGGCGTTTTAAAATCTTACTAAAACATTTTAAGCCTATAAAAGCAACAAATAGATTTTAGAAAATTCCTTTAATCATATTTCGATGCTTTGAAAAATTATTAACATTACTTTTAAAATTATTCTTCTATTAACGAAACACATAAATAATTATTTGATAGTAGAAATTTAAATAAAATATATTTTATTAGGTATTAGAAAACACGGTCGTTACAATCTACCCTCCTTAAAATAATTCTGTTCTGGAAATTTCAGAAGGTAGGTCAGGAAAAGAAAAAAAGATCACCAAGAAGGGTTTATCGTGGTTGAAAATTTTGGGGTGCCGCTCTCTCGTCCCGTTTCTTCACTTCTGTGTATGTCTGCCTAGTTGTTCTTTCTTCATATAGCTCTAACCAGCTGGATTGTCTTGTCGCTCAAGGTTTCATCCTTCTAGTATTCCGACCGGTTGCATCTCGTAGGTTATGCTAACTTTTTCATGATCTCGGAACGATCAAAAGTATGGCTAGGGTTGCCAGCATACCCTCCAAGGAAAGTAGCAAAAGTAGGCTATACATAAACCCACCGTCTCCTTCCAAGATGTTAAATGGCCGATGAGTCGTGGGCTGAGCTTTCCGTACTCGCTGCATTGTATCACCATCTCCACTTTTTTTTCCCTACAATTATGTCAATTCTCCATCTTCAGGGTCGTCCCAATCGATCGGCACTTCTCCCATATAGAACTTGACCCCTCTCATCCGCTTCATGTGTTTCAACCATCCGTGTTTCCATGTTCTCCTTAGAGTAGTGTTTCTATATCTTCAAGATGAAAATTACCATTGCTAGTTCTAAATCTGAACATGATAGTTGCGTCCACAAGTCGTTAGTTGTCTTGACGCATATGCAACTATATCGCCGCGCTGATACATCACATCACTAAGTCCCTTCTCCGAAAAATCGTTGTGGATGTTTAAAGCTTCTGGGTTTGCTACGAATGGAAAGAATAGTTGTGATAGTTACGATCTACCCTCCTTTGAATAATTTCATATTTAAAATTTTCAAAGGGGTAGCCACTACTAGGTACGGAAATCAGTAACGCTATCAGGAACCCTTTTAGCTGCATGTGTCGCTCCCGCGAGTTGGTGTATCACTTGATGCATGAAAAGTGTCTTAAGGGTTTAGGTGCAAGGAATTGGAAAATGTAAAATCAGTAGTTGCTTCCAGATAGAAAATTTTGGAAGTTGAAAGAAGGTTATGAATTGATGGAAGACTTGAGAGATATAACATAAAGGCAACTGGTCGAAATTTCGAAAACTGGAGGAATTATAGTGAGTCCAACTAAGATTTGCAACGAAAGATAAATACGAATGGTATCAAAAGAAAGGTGGAGAAAAAGAAAGAGCGCCTCTGTTGTCTTTCCACGTGGTATCAGCCTTCTCGGCTGTCATGGTGAAGGTCTGGCGTTTGGGTCCATTCCTCTGCGCTTGCTGAAAAACACGCTCCTGTGATGACAAGGGTGGTTCCTTTGGTGATGCCCCTTGATCGGTTGGTTTAATGGCGGAAAGTGGCCGGTTTTCTTGTGTTGGTGCCACATAATTAGCCATCTTGTTGATGGGGTCTGATTGTCCTCTTCTCTGAGGACAGTCCCTAAAAGCATGATCCAGAGACCCACAGACTATGCAAAGTTTTGTTCAAAGTGTGACGGTCTCACATGTAGTGTCCGGTCCTACCACACTGGTTGCATATAACGGCTGGTTTTCCGAAGATAGTTGGTCCGGCTGGTCTCTTGGGTTGTTGTCTCCCGTTGAATCTAGAAGATGATCCCTCAAGAATTTGATTGGCTGGTCACTTAATGCCACACAAACGGTCATCCTTACTCATGCGTCTCTGAAGGTCTTCAAAGTTTCGTGTCGCCTCTAAGATTTCATCATAAGTCGAAAGAGTAGCAGAAGACATGGAGGAATGCGTCTTCAGGTCCAATCCTTGTCGGAATGTCTTAGCATAAAGTTCTGGGGTTGCCACCAGATGATGCGCGAACCGACTTAACCTTGCGAACTCCAAAGCGTACTTGTCCACCGACTTATCCTACATGCTCCTTTGTTGGAATTGTATAAACTCTCTTTCCATCCTTAAGTGTTCCACGACTAGAAAGTACTGGGTATCAAAACGCTGTTTGAACATTTCCCAGTCGATGGGCTCCTTCAATCTACTTTCCTCTGCCTCCCACCATATCATGGCATTGTCCGTAAGTTGTAGCTTAGCGATGTTCACCCATGCGTCCTTTGGAATTTGGGCGGTACCGAGATCGTTGACTGTTCCCTTGAGCCATTCCTCAGCTTATAAGGGAGTTTCCTTCCCCGAAAAGTCTTAGGATGGAGTGATCTGAACTGCTTCACTCCCGCCAAACCTTGAGAAACTGGGGTTAGTGCCTTAATTAAAATCTCTGCTTGCTGCTGCCTACTTTCTCATAGCTCCTGATGAAGGGCAGCTGTCTGTTGCTGTTGTTGTTCCAGTAGTCCTTGCATCATGTAGCGTAGCTGTTTGCTGAGCAGCAGCTTCATTTACTCCATTTCCCCTTCGATTATGGTCATGGTGTCATCCGGCCATTGATGATCAGAATAGGTTAGGTTACAAACAGGCTGAGGGATGAGATAAGATAATAACTTGCATGGAAGAACAACAATTAATGCAAGAGAGAGACTAATAGGAAGAGCAAGAGACACAATAGAGATTTTTGCTCGAAACTAAGATTTTATTATCCAACTTCAATATGGAGAGCACAACCGAAAAGTAAGGGCATGCCCTTAATGTTCTTACATCGTTTTATTCGGGCAAAGAAAAGGAAAAGACTTATTAATCTCGATTATGGGAGTTCAACAAGTGGTGATAGGTCCTCGCACTAAGAAAGGTACGGCCATTCCCACGGTGCCTTGTGGGGACAACTGCCTGAGTTTCTTCGGTTTCGAGTTTCTCCTCACTCGAAGCTTCGTCCTTCGACTCATCCTCGGCAGGAGCCTCGCATCCGATTCCCCCTCTATATAGGGTCTTGTTCCTTTGCAGGAACATCCTCATCCGGATCATATTCCATAGGATTCTCTTCCGCCGCAGGAGCTTCTTTTTCTGGCCCTTCCTCTATATGCTCCTCTTCCACGGGATCTTCTTCTCCGTCTTCGGAGTCATTGGCCATCACAGGCTCCGGAGTTACAGCATCGACTTCTTCGTCTTCCGAGTCGCTGTCGGAAATAACCGCCTGAGAGTCTACGACTTCCTCGTCTGAATCTCCAGATGTAGCTTCAAAAGTAATATCGGACATGTCATCCTCGTTGGAAAGATTTGCCATGACCAGAAGGAAAGGTCATGGTCAGGATACAGAATGTCAAGGAAGAGACAAGGGACATAGGAAAACTATGATATCGGTATAGATGGATGGGATTCACAAATATAATAAGTCAGTTAACGGTTTCATTTTAGTATACAAGATGACCTGTACGGGCCACCACAAAAACCTGTCATGCCCCGCTTCCCAAAAGAAAGAGAAGGATGATGTGGCATGGTCCGCAACCTAACTGTATTGAAGGTGGTCTATTCAATACAGTTACGTTAAGCGTATGAATATTTGACATGCAGGATGTGTACCAAAACAAAAATAATAAAAGCGAAAGGCATTTATTTCCATTAACCAAATTTTATTACATCCCAAAAGAAAGAGTAAAATAAACTAAGTAGTTTAATTACATTGAGAAGAAACAAAAGCCCTAAACATGTGGGCAAACAGCAAAAAATTAAATCTAGCTAATCTTCCATCGTCCAGTCTGCATAATCTTCATAAGTTGGCTTCACACCTTGATTCTCGCCATAATACTCATTCTTATCTGACGAACATTCCAAAGATAGAGGAAGAAAAGGAAGGTCTGTCAGCGAGTTATACTCGGATAGGATTGCCTCATAAGGAAATAGAAGTATAAAAATGAAACAGGTGTAAATAAGAGTATGATGTATGCATGCAGACATAAAGTAAGGGGTGTAAATGTTTGAAATGCTCAAACTTAAGACGTTTTGAAGAGAGGTATATATGAGCATGAGTATGTTGTAAGTTATATGTAGATAAGTAGTAGGAAGTGAAGGTAAAAGTTCGTATTAGTTTGTTAAATAAGGGTCCGGATACTCGCGATTATTCTGTTGTGGTCACGGAACAACAACTTGGGAAGTGAAATGTACCGTTTCACTTCCTGGGATCATGATCGAGTAGTAGGGGAATCCGAGTTCCGAATTTCCTTGCCTAATCAAACTACCCATCCCCGTGATTCAGTATAAAGGTTCGGACGAATTAGAGTTAGTGCGTATACCTCTCTAGGCATGGAATTTTCACATTGTATAGTCATCCACATTTTGGACTGGTCACCCGGAATATCGGGATCTTCATATTTGTATAGTCGTCCATATTTTGGACTGGTCACCCGGAATATCGGGATCTTCATATTTGTATAGTCGTCCATATTTTGGACTGGTCATCCGGAATATCGGGATCTTCATATTAAGTATTCCATACTTAGGTCCACGCATTCTAACCCTAACCGTATCATATGTCAGGTATGTCATAAACTGAAAATTTTAAAAAGTATTGATCTCGTTTAATATGGCCTTCCACAACCACTCGTTTTATTTTCTAAAGTTCGTAAAGTACTTCATGTGATCTTAGGGAATGCTTAGTAAAAAGAATAATAGTGTTTAATTATCTTTTATTACTTCTAAGAAAAACCATGAGCTTTGGAATATTTATCATTTTGGAAAAACATAATATTTTACGGAAAAATATCCTTTCGATAAAAGGTTGTGTTTATTTGAAATCCTTTTGCAAGAGATTTTTATAAGGACAAGTTGCAAGAGATTTTTATTTGAAAAACTAGACTGCTCCTAACTGTTCCAAAGGGCAAGTTGTGAGATTCTCAAATCGCCTCTTCACCGCCAATTGTGGCCAGGTAAGCACAAGTGAAGAAAGGAGGGATCCGCTCACGAATCACCGTGAGACGGGCCTTTTAAAATTACCTTTCCCACTTGTCTAGCCTAGGCACCACAAACTCTAGTTTAGATAAACGACCGATGCCTACAACATTTCCTTTTTCCTAATCTGGATTGGTGTTTATTTGAAAATTTCCTTTTAATAAGGTGCTAAATATTCCTTTTGAAAAGATATCGTTATACGGATTATGGTCCTTGTTGAAAATGGTCCTTCAATAAAGGTCGAGGTATTTAAATGAAATTAATAATTTTATGAAATTATAGTGTTTTAGATTCGAGGTAACGTTTTAGAAAATACGTTCGTTTTGGAAAAACCATAAGCCGTTATTTAAATTTAGTATTTTCTTCTTTACAAAGGTTGAAGGGGGTTTAACAACATTATAGTCGTTGATGAAAAAGTGTAAGTAAAATATATGTATGTCGTATCTAAAATATTTATTTCACATATCTTATCTCTTATGGATATTTTAAACAAATAAAACATTTTAATTAAACGAGGGTATTTTGTGGAAGTAACCTATTTCGAGATCATTTTGATAGTATGGGTACGTGTGGGTATATCAGAGGTGAATTGACAATTCATGGGTTATGACATTAAGCATATCAGATTTCAGGTAGTATGAGAGTGCAATATATTTTTGTGTACAGAGGAAATTAAACACCGTTTTAAAACATGGGTTAACATTATCATCATTGAGGGTGCAAGGAATAGGCATGCACAAATATTATAACATCATTTTAAATAGGGGGTTGATGATTAGAAGTTGGAACTAGGTTATTGAAAAAAGAAGAAGACGACAGAATGAGGGGAGAGAGGCGGATCCTACCTTTTGTTTGAGTTAGACGTAGACGGTTGGAGACATAGGCTGGTGCAAAACTCCTCAAAAGCTCCGCGCCCTGATTTTTCATTGGCAATTGGGTAGAGCCGTAGCGTCGGCGTCGTTGATACAAAGGCACTGGTGTTTTTTTTAGAATTTTTGGAGTTCTGAGTTGTGAGAAATCAGTGTTTGAAGTGTCTATTTATAGCGTTTTTTCACCAACCATAAAATCCAAAAAATTCAGTTAAAATATACGAAAATCCATGTCGGCCAATGATTACAGAATCATCAGCTGATGATTGCGCCCGCCGTCAGAGGATCCTGGCCGTTGGATCTGCATCCAACGGCTCAGGGCGCACCGTCACGTCGCCGCCCAGCGCCACGTGTCGCCACGCGACGTGCGTGCAGCTGCGTGTGGAAACCACGCGTTTTCGTGTGGTTCCCACCACGTGGGCGCCGCCGCGAGGCTCTGGGCCGTTGGATCTTTTGATCCAGTGGTCCAGGTTAAAGGGAATTTAAATATATTTTTTTTATAAATAAAATAATAATCTGTTTATTGTTCTAAAAATTGAATTTGGTTTTAAGAAAATAGTTTAAAATACGGGAAAATTATGGAAAAATTTCAGAAAATATATTTTATTGTTATCTTTAGTATAAAAATAATTTTGGGCTAAAACTAAATAATATATCCATTCCTATGGTTTTAGTTAGTTATTAAAATTATATAATATCTAGTTTATCCTTTAAAATATTTTTAATTACGAATTAATTACTTTAATTGATAATAAAAATATGTAGATTATTTTAAGGCGTTATAAAATCTTACTAAAACATTTTAAGCCTATAAAAATAATAAATAGATTTTAGAAAATTCCTTTAATCTTATTTCGATACTTTGAAAATTATTAACATTACTTTAAAAATTATTCTTCTATTAACGAAACACATAAATAATTATTTGTTAGTAGAAATTTAAATAAAATATATTTTATTAGGTATTAAAAAACACGGTCGTTACATCTTGTATCTGAATAGCCTTTGCAGTCTCTGTGTTATCGGAGAGTATCGTGCTATCTTGATAGGCATATCTGGCATCTTATCAGATAATTTCAGCATATACCTGGCCTCTCCGCATGTTGGACACACTTTCAAATCTGAATTCTCTTTCCGGTACAACACACAGTTTTTAGGACATGCATGAATTTTCTCACAGTTCAGACCCAAATCAGACATCATCTTCTGGGTTTCGTACCAGCTCTTGGGCACGTTATTTCTTGGGGCTATAGAATCATTCAGGAACTTCGGAAACATCAAGAATGATTTGTTACACCATCAATTTAGGCACTTAATCTGGAAAAGTTAGACGAATCAT
This sequence comes from Agapanthus africanus, assembly GCA_030015575.1. Lineage (NCBI taxonomy): Eukaryota > Viridiplantae > Streptophyta > Magnoliopsida > Asparagales > Amaryllidaceae > Agapanthus > Agapanthus africanus. The sequence continues at coordinate 743,447,769 of CM057341.1, forward strand.
GATAGAGTGGAATACTTTGCATTCTCATAAATTAATTTTCTAGCATCATTCATGAACTTTTCATACTTATTCACACATGGTCCTTGACCGGAAGGAATGTCTTCTTCGATAAGATTATTATCACCGAGAGCAAGCTCTACCATATCCTCCATTTCTTCCCCTGAAAAGAAGTTATCGTCTTTTTCTTCCGCCGCATTACCGTCTTCTCCTTCTTCTTCCGCTGCATTACCTTCTTCTTCTTCTCCTTTCCCGTGATATAGTCAAGTTGTATAAATCTAGGAAAACTATATTTAACGATGTGAAGCTCTATGATTTCTACCTTCTGTTAGAACTTATTCCCACATCTATCGTACGGACAGAGAATTTTCTCTAACATGATCTTATTATGTGCGCATGCAAATTCAATGAAAGCAGCAACTCCTGCGACAAACTTAAATTGCATGCATTGTTATCAATCCACGTGCATCCAGTCCTTGACTCTGATGTACTCATAGGCTATGTTAAACTATATAATATATAAATTGTAAGTTATGGAATTTGGTTTTTTATGGTGACTATATTGAGAAATCTAGGAACGAAATGGTTATTAACAAAGAAGAAAATGGGAAGAGCAAGTTTGTCGTTCAAAAAAATAAATTATCGATTAACAAAATTATGTTTGAAGATACCCAAGTATGAATTGTATTCTGTCTATGTGTGTTTCAATTTATAATTTCTCTTAGGTGTAGGGTTATTAGTGTGTATGTATGTGTTGTGTATTCGTGTTGTATGTATGTGTTTCGGTTGTCGAGGGTGAGATTTCTATTCTATTAAGAATGTATAGAGTAGACAGACATTCGCTTATGCTTTCATCCGTTTTGAAAAAATTTCGGAAGCACCTCCCCACTGTTCTCCGAGTACACTGTAATAGAATAGATAATCATTTCAATGCTGTGAAACAACATTGAAATGAACATCTAATCTATCTTTGTACACGGAGAACTAGCGGAAAAGTACCGACAAAATAACTCGAAATGAATGAAAACACAAGTGAATGCAGGTGTTTGCTTTATACATTTCTAACTTATCCAAACTGGAAAAATCTATCGGTTATCATACTATTGAATATTCTCATCACATAGACTACACGACGGTTGTCAGCACCGAATGATACCGTCCGATATTTAAAACTTTCGTATAGTTTTATGTCACGACGAATATCGAACTTATGTTAACCGATAGATGGAGACTAAAACGCGCTTTGATTTTCACATATGACTATCAATGAGAATATGAAAATTTCATATTATCATCGGGTATCATATATACACTTATTATAATATTTAACTTGAATTTGTTTTACGTTTACGTTTCAATTTCAAGGGTTTAATGTTTTTAGTTTAGGGTAAAGATTTTTAAAATTAAGGGTTTTCTTAATCAAGTTTAAGGTTTTAGATTAAGTTTAAGATTTTGAATTTAGTTCTGGTGTTAAGTTTAAAATTAAGGTTTGGCCTTATTTAATATGAGAAATCACACACACATGCATGCGCGCGCGCGCGCACGCACACACCATCATTATCATCATCATCATCATCAACAACAACATTATCTCTCTCTCTCTCACACACACATATCATCATCAACATTATCACAAACACACACACACACACACACACACACACACACACACATTTACACTTACACCAATACTAAAATATCCTAACCATAACTCTCACCCTTAACTCTAACCCTAATTATCTTAACCCTAACCATAGACCTAATTAACCCTAACCTCGCATAAATTTTTCATTGAACTACCCTTAGCTATTTTTTTCACTAAACCTTATATCTAACCCTGATCCTAAGCTTAACCCTAAACCTACCCCTAACCATTAGCCCTAACCCCAAACCAAGCCCTAACCGACAACCAATCTTCTTCTTCATCTTCCCCTCACCACCATCACCAATCTTATCTAAAATTACTTTTCCCAGCCTCTCACCCGACCTACCCGGTCCTCATCGACTTTCCCTGTCACGCCCCGCTTCCCGGTGTACGGCGAAGGGGACGCGACGAGGCCGCTACGTATATACTCAGAAGTACATACGCTAAGCGTATCTAAGCAATATAAAAATAAATACACAAGAGACAAGATATAATAAAAACAGCAACTTTTATTTATTAACATTCTTTTGTATAATACATGAAAAGGAAATACAACTGAAATAAAACGATGCCTAAACAATGGCATAACAGGAAATGAAAAGTACCGAATGGAAAATGTACAATGAAACTAGAGCTCTGATTCTTCAGCAAACTGCTCCAAGTCTTCTGCAGATGGCTCGATCTCTGCCGGGTCCAAACCACCTGACGACATTCAAAGAAGAAAGAAATAGAATGTCGTCAGCGAACAGGTCGCTCGGTAAGTCCAAAAGATAAGAGGAAAGTAGAATAGACAGAATAAAAGGGTATTTTTTAAAGTTGTATTATCTTGTTGTATTGTTGTGTTACCGCTGTTGTTTGTAGCTTGGTACAGAAGGATGCCGGTGTATACGAGAGGGGTCTCTATATGCTAGAGATCAGGGCAAACGGAATGTACAAGGAACCGTTAAGCCACGGTACAACAGCAACGGAATATAGGTTAGGTGTATTAATCTTACCGCCTCGTGCCACTTTTAACACCTTCCGTACCAATCTACCTCTTAAACCCCGTAGTGTTTTATTTGTATTGTTTTGTACTGTAAATTGAATTAAGTGTATAATTGAAAGACTGACCGAAACCATGATGTCAGTAAACGTATGTAACCGTAGAATCATGTAAATGGAATAACTGGAGAACTATGTAAGTGGAATGTATATCCATGGTTCGGTTCAGTCAAGTTGTATAGGTTGATAATTGGACTTGTGGATTCATGTTGATGATTGCAGATTGTAGATTGACTTGAATCATATTCAAGTCAGATTAATCAGACTCAAACCCGAGTCAGACAATTAGAAATGTAAATCGAAGTCTTGATTATTTTTTAAACCTATAATTGGTAAGGTCCTTAGGTTAATTTATAAAACTTGAGAGGGTTTTATGTAAAAATATTTTTATATACTTTTCAAAATACACCTCAAGTATTCATTATTCGTCTTTAGAGTTGTAATGAAAGTAGATTTTATATTGTGATATTTCTAGTGAAAATATCCTAGTTTCAGAAATAAAGGTATTTTATTTGTAATATTGATTTATGTGGAATTTATGGTATTTTAGTGTAAAATTGATTCTTGTGATTTTTTTAGAAAAAGTGGAATATTTATATCATAATAAAATAGATATTTTAATGATAAATATACATATATTTATACAAAAATAATTTTAATAAATATTTTATATTATAGAAAATCTCATTTTCTTAAGATGTCGTATTTTAAATCTTTCGAGACCGAATGCTTCTTGCGGAGGTCTGAATCTCGCACTACTAAGCCCGAGAATGTGCGATAAACCGCACCATCCCGAACGGGTTCCCCAAAGTGGGTTGTAGCGGCGCTTTGCAAAGATTGTAAAATACTAAATTTTTTAGAAAACGGTTTTATGAAGTAAATGGTATTTATTTGTAAAGGTGTTTCCATATTGTATGTTCTAGATTCTCCTAAGTCAACTAGTCTATTCCTAACTGGTCCAGACGACAAGTTGTGAGATTTCTCAAATCGCCTCTTCACCGCCAATTGTGGCCAGGTAAGTACAAGTGAGGAAAGGAGGGATCCGCTCACGAATCACCGTGAGACGGGCCTTTTAAAGTTACCTTTCTCACTTGCCTAGCCTAGACACCACAAAGTCAGGTTTAAATAAACGACCGATATCCACAACTTATCGTATTTTCATAATAAGTGGTACTTTTAAAAAGTGTATCAAAACTAAATCTTTTAGAAATGGTTTTATTAAATATATGGTATTTAAATGAAAATGTTTATTTTCTCGTATTCTAGGTTCTCGGGGGTGTTGCATATGAGTGTGTGAGGAGGTAGGTCGTTACCTTGTGATCTACTTTAAATGTATAGCAAGTTTGATAGGGTTAAGTGAAGGATTGAAATAATGTGGTATTTAAGTGAAAAATACGATAATTTGAAATAGCTATCATTTCATGTGATGAAACTTGTTCAAATTGTTTGATTAGTATTTAATAGTCAACATAAGGATGTTTAAGTATGATTGTATTAGTGAGAAGTGGAATTTCATAGAAAACCGAATTGGAAATCGGATTTGTTCCGATTCCGTCGGGTTTTGTAATTTCGTATTTTGAGAATGGAAAAGAGAGATAGAAAGGGACTTACGGGTTTTAGATTACACTAGAGGGTGAGAGGGAACTAGAGAGATCACTGATATATTGCGTCGTCGCCGGTAGTTCCTAAAATGATCGCCGGAAATTTCGCCGGGAATTCGTCGGAGCTTCGCCTCGAGCTTGTTTTCAAAGTACACGATTCTTGGAAATTTTTGAGAGAGTGGGCTCAGGATTTTGGGGGTGAGAGGGTAGTGTGTAGGGTTGGTATTTATAGGGTTAGGCTAGGGTTAGGGTAGATGAAAAGTTTAAAATAAAAATGTGATAAAATGTAATAAAAATGTATTAAAAGTGGAATAGTTGGGGTTTTTAAAGAGCTATGGAAATGGTCTGAGGCTGAAATTTTGCAGGTGCATAGGAAATATGAAAAGACACAAATTTCATGTTGGGGCCGTCGCTGGAATCGGCCGACTCGGCCGTGACTTTGCCGTGACTCGGTCTGAGAACTGAGTCAGACCGAGTCAAGGCCGATTTGGCCGATTCCCGGCTGAGTCAGGCGGCCGGGATCCCTCCCGACGGTTCATCTAACCTCTAGAAATGTTACATCTTTGGGTGTAGTGGGGTTTTTGTAAGATATGCACGTGTAAATTCTTGGTATTCTAAAGGTTTTTAAAAAAATCAATATTAAAAATAATGTGGGGTATGCGATTTGAACTCTGGTGGCTTTGTTCGGCAGTGTAAGATATTACCAATGAGCTACAAGCTCCTTTTTGTAATTATTGTGTGAAACAAATACTTAAAGTGGTAACAGCAACATTAAATACCCCAAGTATATTTCAAATTTAAATCAAATTTATGTACACTAAAATTGGAGTTGTTACAGTCTACCTTCCTTACAAAAATTTCGTCCTCGAAATTTACAACTTTTATTTAAGGACTAGTTTACAAAGAGGTGAGGATATCTTGCACGCATTTCATCTTCCCTTTCCCAAGTGGATTCTCCTGGAGTGTCCTTCCTCCACATTACTCGGACCAAGTTAACTTCTTTGTTCCGAAGTGTCTTCACTTTTCTGTCACGGATCTCCACAGGTTGTTGCTCACAAGAATAGTCGGGCTGTATAATGAGCTCGGAATGATCAAGAATATGGCTGGGGTCACTCACATACTTTCTGAGTTGGGATATGTGGAACACATTATGCACTCTTTCCAATGAGGTTGGAAGCACTAAGCGGTATGCTACTTCACCGACTCGTTCGAGTATGTCAAACGGTCCAATATATCTCGGACTTAATTTACCCCGTCTTCCAAATCAGATGACTCCACGACTCGGAGATATCTTCAAGAATACGTGATCTCCTGGCTGGAACTCCAAGTGTCGTCTCTTTGCATCAGCCCAGTACTTCTGTCGATCTTGGGCTATGCGCATCCTTTCCCTGATAGTACGAACCACATCAACGGTCGCTACTATCATCTCTGGTCCAAGAAGTTCACTATCTCCGATGTCGTCCCAACTTAATGGTGATCGACACTTCCTTCCATACAATGCTGCAAAAGGTGCCATTCCTATACTTGCTTGGTAGCTGTTATTGTATGCGAACTCCACAAGATGCAGGTGATCTTCCCACGATCTTTTGAAATCTAGCATATGCGCTCTGAGCATATCCTCCAAGATCCGAATAGTTCGTTCCGACTGACCATCTGTTTGTGGATGATAAGCCGTGCTGAAGTTCAGACTTGTTCCCAAGCTTGCATGCAGACTCTGCCAAAATTACGATCAGAACCTGGTGTCACGATCGGAGACAATGCAGACCGGTACTCCATGAAGTCTCACAATTTCCTGTATGAGTTCATGGGTATCAGAGATAGTAAATTATGAAAAGTTTAAATCTTAAATAGATTATTACCTCCATGTACTTCTTTGCTAGTGTCTCAGTTGACTGACCAACTCGAAATGGGATGAAGTGAGCCAACTTTGTGAGTCGATCCACAATGACCCATATAGCATCGTTACCCTTTGTGCTGCGAAAAAGAGCAGTCACAAAATCCATCGTGATGTGTTGCCACATCCACTCTGGGATTGGTAACGGTTGAAGTAGTCCAGCTGTCCTGTGATGTTCAGCCTTTACTTGCTGACATACAAGCATTTTGCGACACTTCTGGATACTTCATGCTTCATTCCATGCCACCAATAATTCTGACGTAGATCTTTGTACATTTTGGTACCTCCAGGGTGTACTGAATAGGGAGAGCTGTGAGCTTCTTTCATTAACTCTTCCCGTACAAGACCTTTTGGTACACACAATCTGCTGCCATATCTCAAAGATCCGTCTTTATGGATGATGAAGTCTGTTCTGAGTCCATTCTCCACTTGTTCTCTGATCTTTTGCAACTTAGTATCATTTGCTTGAGATGCTTTGATCTGATTGACAATGGTTGATTGAACTTGTAAATTCATCAAACTTGAAGTATTACGTGGCATGACTATTTCAATCTCCATCTGATTCAAGTCTTGTTGAAGCTTCCACTGAGTGGTGAGATTCATTGCTAATGGTTGGCGACTAAGAGCATCAGGTACTAAGTTCACCTTCCCTGGGTGATATTGCAAGTTGATGTCAAAGTCCGCCATGAGTTCTAACCATCTTCTCTGCCGCATATTCAACTCCTTCTGAGTAAACACGTACTTCAGACTTTTATAATCTGTGTAGATGTTCACTCGTTCACCAAGTAGATAATGGCGCCAAATCTTGAGAACAAAGATGACGGCTGCCAACTCCAGATCATGCGTCGGATAATTGCGCTCATGAGTCTTCAGTTGTCTTGAAGCATAAGCCATAACTTTACTGTGCTGATATAGAACACATCCTAATCCCTTACCGGATGCATCACAATGCACTTCGAATCCTCCAGATTGATCCGGTATTACGAGAATACGTGCAGATGTCAACCTTGACTTGAGTTCTACGAAAGCTTGTTCGCATGCTTCTAACCACACAAATTCCTCATCTTTACATGTAAGCTTAGTCAGGGGTGTTGCTATCTTTGAAAAGCCTTCAATGAACCTTCTGTAATATCCAGCTAAACCCAAGAAACTTTGAATGTCCGTCACTGACTTTGGTGTAGGCCATTCGCTACCTGCTACAACTTTTGCTGGATCCACGGAGATTCCTTCTCCTGATACGATATGTCCAAGAAAACCAACTTGCTTTATCCAAAACTCGCACTTGCTGTACTTAGCATAGAGCTTATGTTGTCGAAGAGTTTTCAGGAAAATTCGTAGGTGCTCTGCATGCTCTTTCCGACTCTTAGAATACACCAGGATGTCGTCAATGAAGATGACAACAAACCTGTCTAAGTACTCCCGGAAAACTTGATTCATTAGGTTCATGAATATTGCTGGTGCATTGGTCACTCCAAATGGCATCACTAGAAATTCATAATGTCCATAGGGAGTTCTGAAAGCTGTTTTGTGAATATCAGCTTCCTTGACCTTCACTTGATGATAACCTGAACGAACATCCAATTTAGAGAACACACAAGATCCACTTAGCTGATCGAATAAATCATCGATGCGCGGGAGTGGATACTTGTTCTTTATAATGACTTCGTTCAAGAATCTATAATCGATGCACATTTTGTATGAACCTTCCTTCTTCTTCACAAGTAGTACAGGTGCTCCCCAACTTGAAGTGCTGGGACGAATCCATCCTTTCGCCAATAATTCGTCCAACTGTGTTCGAACTTCCTTCAAACTTTCCGGACTTAATCTATAAGGTGCTTTGATCACCGGTTGTGCTCCTGGTACTAAATCAATATTGAATTCAAGAGCTCGATCGGGAGGCAAACCTGATATTTCGTCAGGAAATACATCGTCGAACTCTCGAACTACCTCTGGTCTTGATTCTTCTTCCGCTTGAGCTACTGCAACTACTGCTTCCCTTGGCTTCGCTTTGTAGGTACTTGGCTCCAGGGTACGGTCTCCGCTTTTGAAATAGAAGACCGGATGGTCTGGAATCTCAAATACTACCCTCCTTTGACGACAGTCGATGGTACTATAAAAAGTTCCAAGCTAATCCATTCCTAGAACCACATCGAAGTTCGGTATGTCCAGTACTTTGAAGTCAGCATAAAACTCTCTGCTGCAGATGACGACTGGACACAAGCTGTATCCCATAGTTGCCTTTAGAACGCCATTTCCTGAACTGACATTCCAGCTAGATACAAGCGGTGAGACTGGAATCGCATGGGTTCGAACGAACCGTTGCGACATAAAGCAGTGCGATGCTCCAGTATCAAACAGTGCTAGTGCAGGTAGTGAGGCTACTAAGATTGTACCTAAGCTATGTGGGATATGTTTTAGGTATAGGGAAAGTGTGTAGATAAACAAGACTGAAAGAAAAGTTTGAGAAGAAAAGTTTACCAGTGATGACTTGGCCAGTGATCTCAGCTTCTTCCACTGACATAGTGAAAGCCTGGCGCCTTGGTACATTTCTCCTGGCCTGAGGAGCATTTCTCGGAATGTTCCTTTGAGCTTGATGGAACTGACGAGGAGGTGGTGCAGCTTGTGGTCCTCTGGGTGGTGCAGGTAGTGCAGGTCTTGGAGCAGGGGCTTGGATGGCTGGGCGCTGTGAGTAATTGTTTGCTGGCCTGGATGCAGCAACTGGGTCTTCCTTTGGGGACAAAACCCAATATCATGAGTAGCTGAGCCGCAGACTAAGAAAAGACGGTTGGCTCGCCGGTAGTCTTTCATCATATGTCCGGCTCTTTTGCCGTAGGTACAAAAGGCTGGGCTGGGACGATGGTTCGGTACTACGGGTTGCCTTGGCACAAAAGGTGGCCTGGACGAGGCTCCTCCTGCCATCTGGTTGGCAGCGCGCTTAACTCCTGCAGACTGAGGTTTGCCCCTTGCTTTTATCACTGTCTCATAACTGCGGGCAGCTTCCAGAGCTTCCTCATGAGTCGAAAATTTCCCTGTTGCTAGTGCAACCTGAATTTCCGTGTCCAAATCTTGTTGAAAGCGACGGGCTCTGATCTCGTCCGTCGGTATCAAGTGTGCCGCGAATCTGTTTAAAGGATTGTGTTAGATGTGTAGTATGTGATATTTTAGAAATTTGAAATACTGTGACATATCTTACCGACTTAGCATGGTGAATTCAGCGTCATATTCATTACTGACTTGTCCCACATCGAACCTTGTTATAAGTGAATGAACTGCTGCTCCATGGCAAACCTGGCAGTCACAGGGAAGTACTTCGCGTCGAACTTCTCGCGAAAAGTCTTCCATTCAATAGGCTGTACAAGACGGCTTTCTTCCGCCTTCCACCAGTTGCGAGCATTTTCCGTGAGCTGCAGTTTTGCCACACGGACCTAAGCTATGTCTGGCACTTGTGCTGCCGCCAGATCATCCTCTATGCTTTGTGCCCATTCCTCAGCTTCAAGAGGACTTCCCTTTCCGGAGAACTGCTTGGGATGTAAAGTCCTGAATTGTTTTACCCCAGGTGCGTCAGTTTCGGGACGGTTCAGGAGTTGTTGTTGTCCCTCAAGAAGGCTGTGGATCGCCTCAAGTAGCACTATTTGCTCGGTGGGTGGCGCAGGAACAGCAGGAACGATTGGTAATGGAGGTGGAGGTGTGTTGTTGACGTTGGTGCTGGTGTTGTTCGGGGAATCCATAACCTTGAAAAAGATTTGGGTTAGGACAGATTCAAGTACATGAAATGATAAGATTCAAGAAATATGAAATTGTAAGATTCAAGGAACATGAATTGTAAAGAATGTTTTAGTTGCTGGTTCTTGTGTTATATTGCTTAGCTTGTTCACGCAGAACAGAACTGCATGATAGGGTTTCATACAGGTCTGACCTGCATGGGCCACCAACAAAACCTGTCACGCCCCGCTTTCCGGTGTACGGCGAAGGGGACGCGACGAGGCTGCTACGTATATACTCAGAAGTACATACGCTAAGCGTATCTAAGCAATATAAAAATAAATACACAAGAGAAGATATAATAAAAACAACAACTTTTATTTATTAACATTCTTTTGTACAATGCATGAAAAGGAAATACAACTGAAATAAAACGATGCCTAAACAATGGCATAACAGGAAATGAAAAGTACTGAATGGAAAATGTACAATGAAACTAGAGCTCTGGTTCTTCAGCAAACTGCTCCAAGTCTTCTGCAGATGGCTCGATCTCTGCCGGGTCCAAACCATCTGACGACACTCAAAGAAGAAAGAAATAGAATGTCGTCAGCGAACAGGTCTGTTGGGGTAAAAATTTACACCCCCGTTGACCGAGTCAAAATCAAGGTCAACCCCAAGGCAGGTGGGCCCAAGCCCAGGTCAAGCGGTCCCATGCCCAAGTCAAGGCCGCGGCCAGCCTCCTCCATGCCAACAACAAAAATCATGTAACAAATAATTTTTATGTAATTTTTGTGCATGATTTTTGTATGCAAAATGGGCATAAAGCCAAATTTTTGTAAGCTCATGGCTTATGTACAAAAACAAATGACACATAAGCCATGTGATAGGCAAAAAGCCATTTTGAAAAGCCCAAGGGGCTATATGTAAATGTGTAAGCCTATAAAAGGCAACATGATGATGAATAAAAAAAAAACAACTTTTCATTCCCCCAAAAATCAGGGTTCTTTGTGCCTCCTGCTCCTTCTCCAAGGTTCTAAACCTTCTAATTTCTTTTGAATTAAATCAAGAGTTTTACTCTTTCTTTTCAAAAACTAAGAAGTCTTTCACCACAAAACCCACAAAGGGGAACTTGGATCTACCATTAGATCTCAGAAAGGAGAGATTTTTAGATCTCACATCTCTTGATCATCAAGATCCAGCCAACAGAGGAGGAAGAAGAAGAACATCTTTCACTAAACCCCCAAGAAAGAAGAAAAAAAAAACACTCAGGAGTCCAACTCCTCTTTGATCTCTCTTCAGAGAAATCTTTTTAGGCTAAAAGCCTCTTTTCCTCTCCGGCGCGCAGCGCAAGTGCGCAAAGCGCCCGCGTGCCGACACGTGGCGCGCGCTTGCGCACCTGCGCGCTTGCGCAAGTGCGCAAAGCGCCCGCGTGCCGACACGTGGCGCGCTTGCGCAAGTGCGCAAAGCGCCCGCGTGCCGACACGTGGCGTGCGCACTTGCGCACCTGCGCGCTTGTGCAAGGCGCAAAGCGCCCGCTTGCGCACCTGCGCGCAGCGCTCTTGCGCAAAGCGCCCGCGTGCCGACACGTGGCGTGCGCGCGCTTGCGCACCTGCGCGCTTGCGCAAGTGCGCAAAGCGCCCGCGTGACGACACGTGGCGCGCTTGCGCAAGTGCGCAAAGCGCCCGCGTGCCGACACGTGGCGCGCGCTCGCTTGCGCCCCTGCGCGCAGCGCTCTTGCGCAAAACGCCCACATGCCGACACGTGGCGCGTGCGCTTGCGCACCTGCGCGCAGCGCTCATACGCAAGTTGCCCACGTGTCGACACGTGGCGCGCGCGCGCCTGAGCGCACAGCACCTTAGCGCACAGCGCTCTAGACGCTGGCCCCACGCATCCTTTGGATGTCTTTTTCCCCTTTACTTATATTTACATGTATATATATACATATGTATATAAATGTACACATACACATACTCCGCGACACTGTCCCTGTTAGAAAAAAATTTCTAACGGGGCGCTGCCCCGCACCCCGCAAGGGGGCTGCTAGCCCCCTTGACCCCCAGCCCGCTATCCGGGTAGCGGGACCCCCGTAAAAACTCTGCGTGGCTCCCGATATATCCAAAACCCCCCTTTCAAAATACAACACACGTACACTGCACATTGAGTTCGCATGACCAGTTTAACCCGTTAATCGGAGGTTCCCTCGCCCCAAAGGCGAGGGGTAATTAACGGCAGCTTAGTCCGCGGCTGCCGGAGATTCGGATCCCCACAATCATTAAACCCCCGCCTACCCTAGGCAGGGGGAATCTGTAGTATGCGCCTGACAAGCGTGCGCGTATTCCCATCTCACTGGGGTGACGAAAAACACCCTACAGATTCTGGCACGCCCGGTGGGACTAATCTCTCCTCCCATATTTCGGGTTAAGCGTTCATGCGAACTCAATCAATGTACATATCTGTATTTATACTAAAATAATGCTCTTTCAAGCAGGTCTTCAAGCAATCACTTTTCAACCATGTCTCCAAAGATGAACTCAGCTCTCAGCACGACTCCCGTCTCCTACACGATGAGGATAGACTCTAGGACGGTCCTTCCGGCCAGTCTCGGGCGACAATGGGAAGAGCCGCTGCTACCATTCGGCTCTATTGTGTTCATGCCAGTTGCGGCCATCCCAGCTCCTCAGGCCCCAGTGGCAGACAAACCGGTCTCGAAAGGCAGGAGACCAAATGTAGTGGTCGCAAGGGCACCTCAGCCCAAGCGCAAGTCCGTTCCCGAACGACTCTCCATGGCCCCAGCTGGGGGCAAGGCCATCGACACCAACAAAGCTACAATGCGCCCCGAGCAGGCTCCAGCGGTGCCCTTGACCACTGCTCGATCGGGTGTCTTCTCTAAGCTCCCCTCTGATCAACTCACAATGGCTACCCGGGTAGTGGATGCCCGCCAAGCCTTCAAAATCGAAAAGCTGAAGAAGAAGCGGCTCGGACACAGAGCCAACAAAAGGGCCATGGCTCCGGCCATGCTAGAATTTATGAATTTCCGAAGCCCGGACCGCTCCGCGAAACCAGCTGCCAGTGATGAAAGAATGGCTGAATGTGTTATCCACACTGTCTACATGGCCGGACATGAGGAAACGAACCCTCTTCTTCTTCACAGCCATGGTGATGATACGGTTGACGCTACCCAGCATCGGCTCGATCTAAATGATGAAGAGCCCGCTCAGGCCGATAAGCCAGAGGATCCCGTGGTTCCTATGGAATGGAGCTCAGGCAATAAAGATTACCCGGTTGTCATAGCCGGAACTACAGAACAGGCATTATTCCATTGGCTTCAAAGGCAATTTCAGGACAGGGATGAGAAGATGGCCGAGGTCTATTCCAAAGTCGACGAGCTGGCAAACGTCGTGGCAGATCTCACGACCCAAGTCGCCCGATTACAATCACAGCAGAATCAAATTTTGGCTCATGAGCCAGGGATTGGTACCCGGGGGCAGCCAGCTGATATCCCTTTAAATCTAAAAGCGGAGCGCCTTCGCGAAAAACGGCCGCAGTTAGCCTCCAGTCCCTCTGATACATACGCCGGGGGGGAATCGCCTCTGAAAGAGAAGCTGGAAAAGGTCTATTCCTTCAAGAGGGAAAAGGTCCACAAGATATTCAGGGACGCCCTAAGAAACGGTCTACAACTGCCAGAATCAAAGAGACCGCAAGAAGAGAATATGATCGACGACCCAAAATATTGCCCCTATCATAGGGTGATAGGTCATTCCATTGAGGACTGCTTCGTCTTCAAAGATTGGGTCGAAAAGCAATACATGACGGGAGAGATAGAACTGTCTAAAGGCGTGTTAGCAAACAGTCAAGCTACGACCGCCGATTTCATGCAAATGGAGACCGAAACCTTTCGGGAACCTAACCCTCCCAGACATGTGCAGGGCGAACCAAAGATTGATCGGCCTCAGGGACCGGCGTCAGTGAGGGCACCTACTCTGATGGAGAGAAGGAAGAAGGTGTACTCCTTTAGGAGGGATGAGGTCCGCGATATATTCAAGGAAGCCCTGAACAATGGCCTGCAACTGCCTATTCCGAAGAGGCCACATGAAATGAATATGACTGGCAATCCCATATACTGCCCATACCATAGAGTGCTGAGTCATACCATTGAAGACTGCTGTGTTTTCAAAGATTGGGCAGAGGACCAATATAAGCTTGGAAAAACCTCTCAATCCTCGGACGTATCGGCAAACCACGGAGCTAGGCCATCAGCACAGCTCCGCCAAGATCAATGTTCAAGGAGCTGGGATAAGAAAAGAGGACCACCACGTCGTTAAACTGGGAAACAGTCGACCTCTAAGTCGTTAAACTGGGAATGTAAAAAAAAAAATGTAAATAAAAAAAATGTGTAAATAAAAGAAAAATAAAGAAAAGCCGAAATGATGGGGCAACTCGCAATAAAAATCAGCGAGTAAAAATGAAAATGAAAATAAAGCCGAAATGATGGGGCAACCGCGAATAAATAGCCGAAATGATAGGGCGATCGCGACCTTCGCGATAAGAAAAGCTGAAATGATAGAGCAATCGCGGTAAAAAAAAAAAACAACAAAAAAAAAACAAGGGCGGATGATGAGTCGCTCCTGGTACCATATTCCAGTGCAGCGATGCAGACGCCAACCAAAATCCAATTTCCAAAATTCTTCCAGCCCTACGGCCAGTCCCCAAATTGACTACCGTATACAATCCATGGGCTCAAATGATTCTCAGCATACCCATGCCCCACCGCAACCACCAGTTACGCGGCTGGTCTCCGCCTTTGGAATTACGCTTCATTGGAAAGACCCACTCATGTGTCCTCACGATGCATGAGGAGAACAAACCTTCGTGAGATCCTTACGACTCACCAAGGAAAAACACACTTAGGAGTCCTCACAACTCTTAAGGATAAAACACACCTGCAGGATCCTTACGACTCGCAGGGAGAAAATACCTTTATGGGACCCTCACGGCCCATAAAATTGAAAAGTCTTAGGTGATAGGGATCCAAACCTGTCTCCTAAGCAATCGCTCCCCAATCCCCAAGTGGCGAATGATGAGTCGCTCCTGGTACTACATTCCAGTGCAGCATGCAGACGCCAACCAAATTCCAAATTCCAATCCCCAAGCGGCGAATGATGAGTCGCTCCTGGTACCATATTCCAGTGCAGCGATGCAGACGCCAACAAAGCCCTAAAATTTTTATGGCCCTACGGTCTGGATCATACATCCTGCAAAACCGTATACAATCCACGGGCGTAAAACGATACCAATCTCTCCCAAGTCCTACCGGCGAGACCATAT
Source organism: Agapanthus africanus (assembly GCA_030015575.1). Lineage (NCBI taxonomy): Eukaryota > Viridiplantae > Streptophyta > Magnoliopsida > Asparagales > Amaryllidaceae > Agapanthus > Agapanthus africanus. The sequence goes on from CM057341.1 coordinate 743,462,974, forward strand.
TCAAAGTCCCACCGGCAGGGAAGATTCCAAAAAAAAAAAGAGAAAAAAGAAAAAAAAAATGAAAAAAGAAAAGAAAAAAAAAAGAAAAGAAAAAAAAAGGAAAAAAAAGAAGAAGAACGGTATGTCCACAAGCAAAATGGGCACGGATGAAAACCCGAAAGGGCTCCGTGAGTAAAAACAGCAGGACTGCCGGCGAGTTTGTGAAAACCCGAAAGGGCGCAAACTCGTAAAAAAAAAGAAGAGAAGAGATGAAATGCACTCGCAAAGTCCTCTCGACTTTGTGAGGAGAAAATTCCCGCGTGAGATCTTTACGACTCACAAAGGAGCAATACACTTAGGAGTCCCCACGACTCCTAAGGAGAAAATACACCTACGAGATCCTTTCGACTCGTAGGGAGAAAATGCTTTTATGGGACCCTCACGGCCCATAAAATTGAAAAGCCTTAGGTGACAGGGATCTAAACCTGTCTCGTAAGCCACCAATTCCCAAATCCTCTCGGGGCACATGATGAGTTGCTCCTGGCATTATTCCAGTGCAGCAATGCAGATGCCAAACAAACCAAATCCAAATCCTCTCTGGGCACATGATGAGTTGCTCTTGGCATTATTCCAGTGCAGCAATGCAGATGCCAAACAAAAACCCCAATTCCCAAATCCTCTCAAAGACAGATGATGATTCGCTCCTGGTACCATATTCCAGTATAGCGATGCTAATGTCAACTCAAATCAAACAAATCAAACCAACTAATTCCAACATCGACCTCTGCGTCAACCACAGGCACTCCGTCTCGGGGATACGCCCTACAACAGGCACTCCGTCTCGGGGAAACGTCCTACAACAGGCACTCCGTCTCGGGGATACGTCCTACAACAGGCACTCCGTCTCGGGGATACGTTCTACAACAGGCACTCCGTCTCGGGGATACGTCCTACAACAGGCACTCCGTCTCGGGGATACGTCCTACAACAGGCACTCCGTCTCGGGGAAACGTCCTACAACAGGCACTCCGTCTCGGGGAAACGTCCTACAACAGGCACTCCGACTCGGGGAAACGTCCTACAACAGGCACTCCGACTCGGGGAAACGTCCTACAACAGGCACTCCGTCTCGGGGATACGTCCTACAACAGGCACTCCGTCTCGGGGAAACGTCCTACAACAGGCACTCCGACTCGGGGAAACGTCCTACAACAGGCACTCCGACTCGGGGAAACGTCCTACAACAGGCACTCCGTCTCGGGGATACGTCCTACAACAGGCACTCCGTCTCGGGGAAACGTCCTACCACAGGCACTCCGTCTCGGGGAAACGTCCTACAGTAGGCACTCCGTCTCGGGGATACGTCCTACACCAGGCACTCCGTCTCGGGGAAACGTCCTACAGCAGGCACTCCGTCTCGTGGAAACGTCCTACAGCAGACACTCCGCCTCGGGGAAACGTCGACCAGCGACACTCCGTGCCGGGGACACGTCTACCAAATCGCTTCGGATCAGAGCGTCGACCGTCTATGTCGCAAAAAGGGCAGTGCAGGCTCCCGCAAATTGGGAACCCAAATCGCTTCGTAACAGAGCGTCGACCGTCTATGTCGCAAAAAGGGCAGTGCAGGCTCCCGCAAACTGGGAACCCAAATCGCTTCGTAACAGAGCGTCGACCGTCCATGTCGCAAAAAGGGTGGTGCAGGCTTCCCACAAATCGGGAACCAAATCACTCTGGGTCAGGGAAACGTCTACCACGGACACTCCGTCTCGGAGACGCGTCAAGCGTCGACCGTCCATGTCGTAAAAAGGGCAGTGCGTCCCAAAAAGTGGGAACCACAGCAAGTTGCCTCCACGTGAAAGAAGATCCATCAATTTCATGCACACGACCCATATATGCTGTGTGCATTTATTGATGGGGGGCACTTTGTTGGGGTAAAAATTTACACCCCCGTTGACCGAGTCAAAATCAAGGTCAACCCCAAGGCAGGTGGGCCCAAGCCCAGGTCAAGCGGTCCCATGCCCAAGTCAAGGCCGCGGCCAGCCTCCTCCATGCCAACAACAAAAATCATGTAACAAATAATTTTTATGTAATTTTTGTGCATGATTTTTGTATGCAAAATGGGCATAAAGCCAAATTTTTGTAAGCTCATGGCTTATGTACAAAAACAAATGACACATAAGCCATGTGATAGGCAAAAAGCCATTTTGAAAAGCCCAAGGGGCTATATGTAAATGTGTAAGCCTATAAAAGGCAACATGATGATGAATAAAAAAAAAACAACTTTTCATTCCCCCAAAAATCAGGGTTCTTTGTGCCTCCTGCTCCTTCTCCAAGGTTCTAAACCTTCTAATTTCTTTTGAATTAAATCAAGAGTTTTACTCTTTCTTTTCAAAAACTAAGAAGTCTTTCACCACAAAACCCACAAAGGGGAACTTGGATCTACCATTAGATCTCAGAAAGGAGAGATTTTTAGATCTCACATCTCTTGATCATCAAGATCCAGCCAACAGAGGAGGAAGAAGAAGAACATCTTTCACTAAACCCCCAAGAAAGAAGAAAAAAAAAAACACTCAGGAGTCCAACTCCTCTTTGATCTCTCTTCAGAGAAATCTTTTTAGGCTAAAATCCTCTTTTCCTCTCCGGCGCGCAGCGCAAGTGCGCAAAGCGCCCGCGTGCCGACACGTGGCGCGCGCTTGCGCACCTGCGCGCTTGCGCAAGTGCGCAAAGCGCCCGCGTGCCGACACGTGGCGCGCTTGCGCAAGTGCGCAAAGCGCCCGCGTGCCGACACGTGGCGTGCGCACTTGCGCACCTGCGCGCTTGTGCAAGGCGCAAAGCGCCCGCTTGCGCACCTGCGCGCAGCGCTCTTGCGCAAAGCGCCCGCGTGCCGACACGTGGCGTGCGCGCGCTTGCGCACCTGCGCGCTTGCGCAAGTGCGCAAAGCGCCCGCGTGACGACACGTGGCGCGCTTGCGCAAGTGCGCAAAGCGCCCGCGTGCCGACACGTGGCGCGCGCTCGCTTGCGCCCCTGCGCGCAGCGCTCTTGCGCAAAACGCCCACATGCCGACACGTGGCGCGTGCGCTTGCGCACCTGCGCGCAGCGCTCATACGCAAGTTGCCCACGTGTCGACACGTGGCGCGCGCGCGCCTGAGCGCACAGCACCTTAGCGCACAGCGCTCTAGACGCTGGCCCCACGCATCCTTTGGATGTCTTTTTCCCCTTTACTTATATTTACATGTATATATATACATATGTATATAAATGTACACATACACATACTCCGCGACACTGTCCCTGTTAGAAAAAAATTTCTAACGGGGCGCTGCCCCGCACCCCGCAAGGGGGCTGCTAGCCCCCTTGACCCCCAGCCCGCTATCCGGGTAGCGGGACCCCCGTAAAAACTCTGCGTGGCTCCCGATATATCCAAAACCCCCCTTTCAAAATACAACACACGTACACTGCACATTGAGTTCGCATGACCAGTTTAACCCGTTAATCGGAGGTTCCCTCGCCCCAAAGGCGAGGGGTAATTAACGGCAGCTTAGTCCGCGGCTGCCGGAGATTCGGATCCCCACAATCATTAAACCCCCGCCTACCCTAGGCAGGGGGAATCTGTAGTATGCGCCTGACAAGCGTGCGCGTATTCCCATCTCACTGGGGTGACGAAAAACACCCTACAAGGTCGCTCGGTAAGTCCCAAAGATAAGAGGAAAGTAGAATAGACAGAATAAGAGGGTATCTTTTAAAGTTGTATTATCTTGTTGTATTGTTGTGTTACCGCTGTTGTTTGTAGCTTGGTACAGAAGGATGCCGGTGTATACGAGAGGGGTCTCTATATGCTAGAGATCAGGGCAAACGGAATGTACAAGGAACCGTTAAGCCATGGTCCAACAGCAATGGAATATAGGTTAGGTGTCTTAATCTTACCGTCTCGAGCCACTTTTAACATCTTCCGTACCAATCTAACTCTTAAACTCCGTTTTATTTATATTATTTTGTACTGTAAATTGAATTGAGTGTATAATTGAAAGACTGACCGAAACCATGATATCAGTAAACGGATGTAACCGTAGAATCATGTAAATGGAATAACTGGAGAACCATGTAAGTGGAATGTATATCCATGGTTCGGTTCGGTCAAGTTATATAGGTTGATAATTGGACTTGTGGATTCATGTTGAAGATTGCAGATTGTAGATTGACTTGAATCATATTCAAGTCAGATTAATCAGACTCAAACACGAGTCAGACAATTAGAAATGTAAATCGAAGTCTTGATTATTTCTTAAACCTATAATTGGTAGGGTCCTTAGGTTAATTTATAAAACTTGAGGGGGCTGTATGTAAAAATACTTTTATATATTTTTCAAAATACACCTCAAGTATTCATTATTCGTCTTCAGAGTTGTAATGAAAGTGGATTTTATATTGTGATATTTCTAGTGAAAATATCCTTGTTTCAGAAATAAAGGTATTTTATTTGTAATATTGATTTATGTGGAATTAATGGTATTTTAGTGTAAAATTGAATCTTGTGATTTTTTAGAAAAAGTGGAATATTTATATCATAACAAAATAGACATTTTAATGATAAATATACATATATTTATACAAAAATAATTTTAATAAATATTTTATATTCTAGAAAATCTCATTTTCTTAAGATGTCGTATTTTAAATCTTTCGAGACCACATGCTCCTTGCGGAGGTCTGAATCTCGCACTACTAAGCCCGTGGGATTGCGATAAACCGCACCATCCCAAACGGGTTCTCCAAAGTGGGTTGTAGCGGTGCTTTGCAAAGATTGTAAAATACTAAATCTTTTAGAAAACGGTTTTATGAAGTAAATGGTATTTATTTGTAAAGGTGTATATTTTCCGTATTGTATGTTCTAAATTCTCCTAAGTCAACTAGTCTATTCCTAACTGGTCCAGACGACAAGTTGTGAGATACCTCAAATCGCCTCTTCACCGCCAATTGTGGCCAGGTAAGTACAAGTGAGGAAAGGAGGGATCCGCTCATGAATCACCGTGAGACGGGCCTTTTAAAGTTACCTTTCTTACTTGTCTAGCCTAGACACCACAAAATCAGGTTTAGATAAACGACCGATGTCCACAACTTATCGTATTTTCATAATAAGTGCTATTTCTTTAAAAAGTGTATCAAAACTAAATCTTTTAGAAATGGTTTTATTAAATATATGGTATTTAAATGAAAATATTTATTTTCTCGTATTCTAGGTTCTCGGGGGTGTTGCATATGAGTGTGTGAGGAGGTAGGTCGTTACCTCGTGATCTACTTTAAATGTATAGCAAGTTTGATAGGGTTAAGTGAAGGATTGAAACAATGTGGTATTTAAGTGAAAAATACGATAATTTGAAATAGCTATCATTTCATATGATGAAACTTGTTCAAATTGTTTGATTAGTGTTTAATAGTCAACATAAGGATGTTTAAGTATGATTGTATTAGTGAGTTTCATAAAAAACCGAATCGGAAATCGGATTTGTACCGATTCCGTCGGGTTTTGTAATTTCGTATTTTGAGAATGGAAAAGAGAGATGGAAAGGGACTTACGGGTTTTAGATTACACTAGAGGGTGAGAGAGAACTAGAGGGATCGCCGATGTATTGCGTCGTTGCCGGTAGTTCCTAAAATGATCGTCGAAAATTTCGCCGGGAATTCGTCGGAGCTTCGCCTCGGGCTTGTTTTCAAAGTACACGATTCTTGGAAATTTTTGAGAGAGTGGGTTCAGGATTTTGGGGGTGAGAGGGTAGTGTGTAGGGTTGGTATTTATAGGGTTAGACTAGGGTTAGGGTAGATGAAAAGTTTTAAATCAAAATGTGATAAAATGTAATAAAAATGTATTAAAAGTGGAGTAATGGGGGTTTTTTAAGAGCTCTGGAAATGGTCTGAGGCTGAAATTTTGCAGGTGCATAGGGAATATGAAAAGACACAACTTTCATGTTGGGGCCGTCGCCGGAATCGGCCGACTCAGCCGTGACTCAGCCGTAGGACTGAGTCAGACCGAGTCATGGCCGATTCCCGGCCGAGTCAGGCGGCCGGGATACCCCCGACGGTTCATCTAACCTCTGGAAATGTTACATCTATGGGTGTAGTGGGGTTTTTGTGAGATATGCACGTGTAAACTCTTGGTATTCTAAAGGTTTTTAAAAAAAATTAATATTAAAAATAATGTGGGGTATGCGATTTGAACTCTGATGGTTTGGTTCAGTAGTGCAAGGTATTACCAATGAGCTACAAGCTCCTTCTTGTAATTATTGTGTGAAACAAATACTTAAAGTGGTAACAGCAATATTAAATACCCCAAGTATACTTCAAATTTAAATCAAATTTATGTACACTAAAATTGGAGTTGTTACATTCGCCGACCCTTTTCCTCACCACCATAGCCGCCGCCACAGCCGCCGCCGCCGCCACCCACATCCCCAAACAACCCCAAATTGAAGAGCAACCACCACCACAGCCGCCGCCGCCAATAAAAGCCACCACCACCGACCACCCCCACAAAATCCCCAAATTAAAGTCCTACCCTCCAAATTCAATTTAGGAAAATACAATTTTAAATTGAATAAATTAACTAACCGGAGGATTTCGACGGTGACGAGGAAGCCAGGGAGGATCTCGACGTTGATGAAGAAGATGGCGATCGACATTGACGAGGAGGGCACGATCGAGGGGACGATCGATCGAGACGGCGTTAGAGGTCGGAGGAGACGATGAGGGAAGAGGCGATGATGGTGCTAAAGTTCAGAGGAGGCGATGAGGAAGGAGACGATGAGGTCGAAAGAGGCGACTCGAGGTTGGAGGAGGCGAAGATGGCGCTGGAGGTCAGAAAAGATGACGAGAGAGGAAGCGATGTCGATGTCGGAGGCGACTCGAGGGCGAGGAAATTTCGGGAGGAAATAAATTGGGAAATTATGGTACTATGAAAACGGGGAGGGGAAATTTTTGGTTTTTATTTTTTTTAAATGCCCGACTTTGCTCCTACGGATATAACTATATGGTCTTATCTTTTCGCATCGTAGGGAAAACTGTATATATTAATATATGTCCCTACGGTGTAATCCGTAGGGCCATTAGTTGTCCCTACGGTGTAATCCGTAGGGACAACATAAAATTGCCCCTACGGATTTTACCCTCTGTAGGTGCAAGCCATCTTTCTTCTAGCGTGAGGAATAGTGAGAGTGGGCTAGAGAAATTTGTGAGAGCGAGAGTGAGAGCTATGGTTTGGACAGGGATTTTGTGGGAATGTGAGAGTCAGCCATGAAAGTTGAGTGGAGAGTGAGATTCTGGGGAAGGAGGAGGAAAATGAAAAGAAGAAAAGAGGTATGGGGGATATGGGCATGGGAAACCTATGCCTCTCTCTCCCTCTCCCCCCCCCCCTCACTCCCCTCAAATTAGTAGATTTTAGGAAAATGAAAATGAAATTCTCGAAGTATGGTTGCCATGTGATGATAAGATTAAGAATGAATTAGTTTTATTAACTAAAAAGTGAGACACAACATGTAACCTAATTCCATAAAGTTTATCATTTTAATAAAACTCGTAATATCATTATTTAAATTGTAAAATAACTTTAAAATTTTTCTGAAATGTTACAATTTTACAAGAACAATTAACCAAGCTTATGAGCCTATAATCTTTAAGAAATCTGGCTTCACTTTTCTTTTGGATCAAAACCAAAATAGAACAATTTAGTCGATCCATATTAAATGCATTTTCTTCCATTGCCTTAAACAATCTCATTAGGCCATCTTTCACAATCTTTCAAAATATGTGATAAAAAAAATGGGGAGTCCGTCGCCTTGTCGGCTCCTATCTCCCAAACTTAATTAATTGAAATAATTAAAAGTTTATAATATTTGGTTTAGTGAATTTACCCTGAGGAATAATATCCTACACAATATATTAGGTAATTGAGACATTATCATTGAGCCACATAAGTAATGAACCCTGTAGCAAGTCTGCCCTTCTAATTTCGCAATTACAACATCCAGTCAGGCCTTAAAGAAAGGACAATTAGCCACTGGACAAGGTCCTCAAGACCAAGAATTTTATAGATCGATTTGCGGCTTTTTTTCCCCTTTCCATTTTCCATTCTGAATAATACGCCATTATTTGATGCGGCTGGGGTTACACCTCACATCTTTTATTGCTCTACTAAAAGGCTATGTATATGACCAGTTTACAATGCCACTCACACCATTTTCCGACTTACTATGCTAATACGATATGTAATGACCAGATATCTATGATATATAAATGGAACACAATATCTCATTAGGTTAAAACCTTTATTATATCCACTATCCATATCCAGTTGCCAATGCGCATGTTACAAACCAGATAGTGCATGTGTGTACATATATTTATATATTTATTTACTTATTGAATGATGGTAAGTAATATGATATAAGAGAGGAAAATAGAGGAAATGTGCCGTAGGAAGAAATTCTCCTATGGCATCGAAAAAATACACCATCTATGAAATTTTTTTATGAACGGCATTCATCACCTCCATCTTTATTATTTAAGATGTGGATACACCAAATTTCATGTGGTTCTATCATTTTTTCATCGTTGATTTAGTGGGTGTAAAATTAACGGTTTATCGACAATAGAACTTTTTACATTGCTAATTCAACGGTGAAAAAAATGGTAGAATCATATGAAATTTAGTGTATCCGCATCTTAGATAGTAAAGATGAAGATGATGAATGTCGATAGTTGAAAAAAATGGTAAAGAATATAGATAATCGACGCCGTCTAACGAAAAAGCCACATAAAGCTTCTTTTCTTCATTATTCTCAAGATATAAAGTAATATGGGCTTGTGGTCGACTGCAACCTCTTACCTGTACATGCAAAGGATAAAGCAGGAGGGAGAGATCTTGGTTTAAGTTGGGAAGGAACGCATCCTATGTGTTGAGTCATACAATCGCAACAATAGGGTTGCGGTTGATCCATCCACATTTAATACAAAAATACGAGGAAATTGAGTTAAAAAGGAAATACAGAAACAAGAGGTCTTGTGGTGACTGGATTAGACTTTGGTATGTTGACCTATCAATTCAGGCAAAGAATTATTCAAGAAAGCTCCTAATTAAAGTCATTCAAGGATAAAAAAAATTTAATTAAATGATAATGAGCTAGGACCGAGGTATAGAGGAAGAAGATGAAGAAAAAGCCAAGAGAGAGTTTCTCTTGTGTGTGCTCTTTCTTTTATATTATATTATATATTGATTCGAGGTATAGAGGAAGAAGATGAAGATAAAGCCAAGAGAGAGTTTCTCTTGTGTGTGCTCTTCCTTTTATATTATATTATATATTGATTCTCTGTTACAATCAATCTAATCAGTTACAATCACACAGAATATATTTTGTTACAATCAATCTCAAAGAATTTCCAATCAGATATTCAAAATATCTCTGCATATCACATACGCAGACGTCTTCCAAAGAGATAACAAACGTCTGCTTGATAACCGCTACAACGGTGGATTTATGCCTAGACGTATGGATCTTCGTCTTTAGACATCTAGCCAAGCTCTGTAGATTTTGTGTCAAGAGCGTTAAACGTCTGAACCATAAGGTCTAAACGTTTGGCTACGCTCTGGTACTACGCTTAGCTGAAGCACAGGCATCTGACTCGAAGAGTTCATACGTCTGTCGTCTGATGCTGGATCTAGAGCTTTAGGTTTGTTATTACGTCCTCTCAAGCTGAGCGGCAGCTGGAAGATGTTGAGCTTGGTCCACGGTTCGACAAAGCGTTGTCTCGATGGTGGCTTGGTGAGAGTAGCGGTTTGTTGATCATGCGTGGAGATGTAGCGTACAGTGAGTTGATTTACAGCGACACGTTCGTGAACAAAGTGAAAATCAATTTTTATGTGTTTAGTGCGAGCGTGAAAAACCAGATTAGCAGCAAGATAGGTAGTGCCGTACCACAACACGGGTGGAAAATAAGAAAACCCAAGCTCGTGAAGCAAAGACTAAAGGAAAATGAGCTCGGCCGTAGCATTCACAATCGCCTTGTATTTAGCCTCTGTGCTCGATCAAGCGACGGTTGCCTATTTCTTAGAACTCCATGAAATGAGATTGTGATCCAAGAAAATTGTGAACCCTCTGGTGGAACGATAATTCACAGTATTCCCAGCCCAGTCAACATCACTGAAAGTATGCAGATAGTGTGGCGAATCGCAGTAAAGAAGAAGTCCATAAGAATGTGTGCCTTGAAGATAGCGAAGTAGCGTTTAATTAGTGACCAATGGTGCACAGTAGAAGCATGCATATGTTGACAAGCCCGATTGACTGTGAAAGAGATATCGAAGAGAGTGATGATGACATATTGAAGGGCGCCCCCACAATATTGTGATGCATGAATGAATCAGCGAAGGGAGTAGAAAGCAAATCATTGATAGTCGTGACAATGGCCGTGGGTGTGGACATTGGACGCGCGGCAGTCATTTTGAAGCGCTTAAAATTCTCCACAATATATTGAGATTAAGATAATAGCCAGCCATCGGTGAGGACAAAGTTCGATGCCAAGAAAGTAGTGAGTGATGCTATGGTCACGATTAGAAAACTCCCATTGAAGAGAAGTAATAAGGTCAGTAACACCCTCTTGATCAAAACTGGTAGTTAAAATGTCGTTGACATAAATCAAGACATAGTGCCGGGAATACCAAGTCCAATGAAAGAATAGCGAAGTATCCATTTTGTAACCAAGGAAGCTGAGTTGGAAGAGTCGGGTACTCAGTCGTTTGAACCAAGAATGAGGAGGCTAACGAAGACCATAAAAGGATCGATGTAGTCGGCTGACATGATTGGTAAATTGGGAGTGAGTGAAGCCCGTTGGTTGGTCCATATATACCGCCTCCTCGAGATGACCATGTAAAAAGGCATTCGAGATATCCAACTATTGCACCAGCCAATCCGAGCTTATCGTAATGGCAAGAATCAAGCGAACCGTGGTGATCTTGATGACTGGACTGAAAGTATCGAAATAGTCAACACCGGGTTGTTGCCGAAACCCCTTGGTCATGAGCCGTGCCTTGTGGCACTCAATCGAGCCATCGGCATGATATTTTAGCTTAAAACCCCATTTGCACCCAAAGACATTAAAATGAAGTTGGCGAGAGACTAGTGACCATGTACCATTGCGAAGTTGAGCTTCAAATTTAGATAACATAGCTGCATGCCAAGACGAGTTCTTAGATGCCTGTGTGAAGATAGTAGACTCGACCAAAGTAGTGGAAAGAAGTGCTGCAGGTAATGTGTGACTTCTTGTGAGCACGCAAGGTGGAGGATAATAATGGATCGGGTCAGTCGAGACATAAATTTCCGCGAGAGAACGCATGCGAAGAATTGAGGACTCATCAGAAGTGCTCGGCGGGGAGATGGAAAAGGAGCTCATGAGCGGGGAGAATCGCACTGAATTCTGTGGGTCAGGATCCTTTGTAAGTGTCGACCGAGCAGCACTAGTGTGAGTGGGGCTGGGGGTTGATGATGGAGAGGCCGCAGGAGAAGGAGCAACCATATACGAGTGGCTGGGTTGAGCGAGTTGCAGCGGCTTGCGTGTAGAAGACCTAAGGATGCCGGCCACATGAAAGGCGGTGGCGGTGGGCACTAGTGGTAGTGCTGGACTCGGAACAAGGCCAGAGCCAAGGATGCCCACTCCCGGTAGAGGCTTAGTATTTGATGGCAACTCTTTGGTATAGTCTGAACCTGCAAAGAGGAAGCAATCTTCATCAAAAATAGCATGCCTAGACACATACAGCCGGATTGCACGTGAAGACAACGGTAATCATGGTGTTAAGTACTATAGCCCATGAACACACAGCGATCAGATCGATTAACAAGTTTGTGTTTGACGTAGGGACGAAGCCAGGGATGACACTGTAAGTCGATGTCGCGCACCCCGTGTGTTCGCGGGGAGTTGGAATTTTCAAAAAACGATTTTCGAACTTCGCAACAACGACTTGAACTTCAAGATCAATACGGAAACCTTAACTAACACATCAACTATAAGGTTCTAACTACTGTGAAAGAAGTTTATACCTCCGTGAACCAAGTCCTTCTTTCTTACTGTCCTTCTCCTTTTCTTAAGCTCCCGGAAGAGTGTACAGATCCCGCTTGATCGTCGACTTCCTCATGTCAAAGACGATCCACCCGAGAGTATCTACTTTGAGCTCTTACCTCTTAATTGAGGTAACTAGGGTTCCTAGTATGCTAGTCTAAGTAACCTAGATGATATAGGGAGTGATTATGGATTGATTAGTCTCACTAACCCTAGGATTCTCAACTCATGAGACAAATTAGGGTTTGAAGAAGAAGAAGAGAGCTTGGAAGAGAGAGAGTGTTAAGGATAGAATGAAATGAATATGGCTCACTTTGATAACTATGAAGTATAACAATAATTCAACAAATATCTAAAATCAACCATGCCTTAATAGTCATCCATGACACACCCCATGAGTCACCTAAGTAGCCATGCTTCATTTAATGTAATATAACACCTCATCCTCCATCTCATTAACCATTTAACTAAATGGTTAAATCCACAAATGAGGTGTCTTCTTCTATAAGCATCCTTGCATAATTACAAGAAATACCCCTTGTTCCCCTCCGAAGGACGGCGCACAGGACCGCGAAGTCCTGACGCTGAGATTCGGGGCAGATGCTATTTGGTTTTATCCGTCCATCTCTCCGAAGATGCCAAGTTGATTTATGGCACCGTGTATCGGAGGTTTAGACGGATGCAGCCGATGTAGCAGACTTCGTCAGATTCCCCCTCGCTTGAGGGGTTTTTGATTGTGGGGACGCTCTTCCCTGCAGGCGCAAGCCCCTGCAGTTAATTACGCTACCGCATCGCGGTAACAACTTTCTCCTTCTCCAGAATTTCACTTCGTGTCGTGTATGTTTGTTTTGTTTGTGGTTGCCCGTAGATTGTATACGGAGACTGAGTAATGCCGTCGCCCGTAGGACGTGGATTAGTCCAAATCCGTATTTATTTAGATTTGGGTTTGGTGTTTTTAGTTTAAGGATGCATTAGTCGCGTTGCGGCTAAGATCAACTTAAACGTTCGTCAAAGATACGTTAGTCCTGTTTTGGACTAAGATCAACTTGACGTGATGATCGATTTAATATCTGGCCATCGGGACTCGTCACCTCTCTAACGTCGTTGAAGGATTACAACGGCAGATGTCAGAGGAGTTCAGAGATGTACCCTGGAACCCAGGTTGATTTGGAGTTTTATAGTCCTTTTGAATGTTTGAGGATACGTTAGCCGTGTTTGGGGGCTAAGATCAACTTAAACGGGATCGTTTAGATCCGGCAAAAGAGCATTTGGAGGCTCTATTGTTCCAGTTTAGGGACATAGTGGTTCATAGGTAGTTTAGAAACGTTTCGGTCCGATATTAGTTTAAGGACGTTTCGGTCCAACATTCCCATTTGGGGACGAACATTAGTTTAAGGACATCTCGGTCCGATATTAGTTTAAGAACGTTTCGGTCCGATATTAGTTTAAGGACGTTTCGGTCCAATATTAGTTTAAGGACGTTTCGGTCCAACATTGATGTGTGGTTGTCGGGACTCGTCACCTCTCTGACGTCGTTGAAGGATTACAACGATAGGTGTCAGAGGAGTTCGGAGATGTACCTTCGAACCGGAGGTAGATTAATTTAAGAGAGCCGACGTGCTCAGCCAATTTAATTTGAGGACTTATGGCCATAATTGGGCTAAGTTCAGTTGAGAAAATTCAACGTTTTTATTTGTGGTTGGCCTGTTAGGCCTTGGCTTGGGCTTTGCCCTTTGTTTAATAATGCATAGCATTAGGCTTTTAATTAAATGCACAACATTTGTTTTGGTCTAACAGACCCCTGTTTGGGCTCTGCCCCCCTTTTAATAATGCACTGCAGAGCATTAGGCCTGTCAGCCATTTTTAATTTGGGCTCTGTCCCTTTATTTATAATGCAGAGCATTTGTTTTGGTCCATTGGGCCTCTTAATTGGGCTCTGCCCCCTTTTGAATAATGCAGAGTATTTGCTCTTCTGACAGTGTGCTGTCAGGCGCTTTGCGCCAATTATTAAGCGCAAGCGCATTGGGAGGTGACACGTGTCACATTCTGGTGAGCGCAAGCGCAACAGCGCAGTGCGCTGTGTCAATGCGTTGCGCTGCTGACACGTGGCGCTCTCTGGTGGCTTGTGCCAACTCAGGAGCGCAACAGTGCAGATCCGCAAGTGTAAGGCACTGTTTCAATAACTTGATCCAATTTTGGATTCAAGAAAAGAATCTTTAGGATTCCAGAACCAATGGTTCATAAAAAAGTGCAAGGCACTGTTATTAGTTAGTTTACTTTCTTATTGAAGATCATTGATCTTGTTCTTAGATCAATGATCTGATTTTAAGAGAATTTTCTCTTTTTTCTAAAGGCTTTTACCTTTTTTGTTCTTGAGGAATTCCTCAGAGTTCTCTTTTTTTTTTTTAGAAAAATGTTCCTCCTTTTGAATTGAGGCCTAGGGTCTTTTTTATAGTGCCCATAAATTAGTTAAATTTGTTAAAGAGATCTTTCTCTGAGTGATTTGGGGAATTTTCCCCACCGTTGGATCTTTGATCCAAGGGCTTCTGTTTTACAGAAGGCAGTCTTCTTGTTTTTAATAAGAACAGAAAGATCTTTTTAGAATTTTAATTCTGTTTGGCGCAAGCGCCCCAGCTCGTGACACGTGTCGCGCAGCGTACAGCACAGCGCAACTGCGCTTGCGCAACTGCGCTGATACGTGTCGCGCAGCGCACAGCGCAGCGCAACTGCGCTGCCACGTGGTGCGCAGCGCAAAGCGCAGGCCAGCTGAAGCGTTGCTTCTTTAATTAAAGTTTGAATTTTCAAAGTAGAGCTTTGCTCTGATTGGGGGAAGATGAAGCGTTGCGCTTCATCTTCCGCCTTGGAATTTGAACAGAACTTTGCTCTGATTGGGATAAACAAATGCCCCCCCACCGTTGCGCTTACGTGACGCTCCAAACGTGAGCGCGGCGGTGGCAGAATTCCAACCGTTGTGGCAACTTTTGGAAGTTGAAGAGGCATTTGATGCCTATAAATAAGACCTTTGGTCCCCCACAGATGCTTATCATCTTTAAGATTTTTATTTTCAAAAGACTCCAGAGCTTTGCTCTTATTTAAGAACTTTTAGAGCTTTGCTCTTGTTTCTTTTTAAGAACTTTCAGAGTTCAGAACCCAGCACCCCTTTTAGGTAAAATTTTAAATTTAATCAAATTAAGTTTACTTAACAGAGCCTTGCTCTCATAGATCTCTTGATCTAAGGAAAATCCTTTTGGGGTTTCACCAAATAGAGCTTTGCTCTCATGAATCTGTTTCAGGGTTTCTCAACCCATGAACTGAAACTTGCATTTTTTGGCAAAACATAGATCCCTTTGATCTAAAAGAACTCTTAAGAGTGTTTCATTGATCTTAGAGTTTGAAGATAACATTTTATTCCTCAGTGCATTATATCGTTTTGCTTAATCAGTCTTTCTTATAATTCTGTTGATCCTCTTTCACAGGAACAATGAACGCCCACATGTATGCTCTTAACGAGATCATCTCTTATGGGGACATCCGCCGACTTGGCCGCTCTCAAAATCGGGAGTTCACAAACGAGGAGTGTGCTGAAATAATGAGTCGCTTCGACGCGTATAATGGTCCACTGCTTCCCCGACGTTCCTCCCTCCTTAAGCTTATCGTTGGTGCCATCTGGGAAGCACTTCCCCTCTTCTGTTCCGGCGTGCCACTTAGGGCATTGGATGCTGCTGAGGACAAGGTGCACTCGGTGTACCTGTTGAACTTTATCTCGAAGAGACGGCGAGACAGTCTTATTGATCTCTTACACGAGGTCTTTCAACAGTCCGCCATACTCGCTGCTTATCGGAGGGTGGAAGACATCAGGGGAGACCCTGACGCTTATGCTCGTGAAAGAAAGCATACTAGGATGGTCCGCGAGGCCTGGAAAGTCATAGATAGAGTAGCTTTTGAGTTCCTCAATCCATGCCCTGGGTTCGAGGTTATTCCCTTGTAATTATATTTTTAGTTTATTGCTTCTATGATTGTAAGAACTTCTGGCGATATTAATGAAAATTTTTGTTTTTCCTAGCCTGTCTTATCTTTTGTTCTGAATCTTTTGCATGAATGAATGTGTCTCGAACGCTTGATCAAGGGTAAATCGGATGTTCTTTCTGTCACTCTTTTATTATCAGCATGCTGTCTTGATAAACTTAATTTCTCCAAGAGATAGCGATGGCTTAGGCCGCAGGTTCAGATCTGCCTCCTAAGACTTTTCAATTCTACAAGCCGTGAGGGCCTCATAGAGACTTTTCTCCCTACGGATCGAGAGGATCTCGTAGGTGTGTTTTCTCCTTAGGGATCATGAGGATTCCTAAGTGTGCTTTTCTCTTATAAGTCGTAAGGATTTCATAAGAGAAATTATTCCCTTGCGCGTCGTGAGGACCCGCAAGTGATGGGTGAAGTTGTCCTTATCCGCATTTCATGGAGTCAGGAGTTGCTTTGGACGCTTCCCACGGGTTCACCGACGTGTTCCACGAGGACCAGGCTCCGCTCTGGACGTTTTCCACGGGGTCAGGATTGACATAAGCCGCTTTCCACGTACCAGGAATTTTTGCTCTGGATGTTTCACACGGGGTCAGGATTGACATAAGCCACGTTCCACGTAGCCAGGAATTTTTTCTCTAGATGCTTCCTACGGGTTCACTGCTGTGTTCGGCGAGGACTAGGTTCCGCTCAGGATGCTTCACACGGGTTCATTGCCGTGCTCTGCGAGGAACAGGATCCGCTCTGGACGTTTTCCACGGGGTCAGGATTGACATGAGCCGCTTTCCACGTACCAGGAATCTTGCTCTGGATGTTTCATACGGGGTCAGGATGGACGTAAGCCGCGTTCCACGTAGCCAGGAATTTTGCTCTAGATGCTTCCCATGGGTTCACTGCCGTGTTCGGCGAGGACTAGGCTCCGCTCTGGATGCTTCGCACGGGTTCACCGTCGTGCTCTGCGAGGACCAGGATATGCTCTGGACGTTTTCCACGGGGTCAGGATTGACATAAGCCGCTTTCCACGTAGCCAGGAATTTTTGCTCTGGACGTTTCACACGGGGTCAGGATTGACATAAGCCGCGTTCCACGTAGCCAGGAATTTTTGCTCTAGATGCTTCCTACGGGTTCACTGCCATGTTCGGCGAGGACTAGGCTCCGCTCTGGATGCTTCGCACGGGTTCACCGTCGTGCTCTGCGAGGACCAGGATCCGCTCTGGACATTTTCCACGGGGTCAGGATTGACATAAGCCGTGTTCCACATAGCCAGGAATTTTTGCTCTAGATGCTTCCCACGGGTTCAATGCCGTGTTCGGCGAGGACTAGGTTCCGCTCTGGATGCTTCATACGGGTTTATCGCCGTGCTCTGCGAGGACTAGGTTCCGCTCTTGATGCTTCACACGGGTTCATTGCCGTGCTCTGCGAGGACCAGGATCCGCTCTGGACGTTTTCCACGGGGTCAGGATTGACATGAGCCGCTTTCCACGTACCAGGAATCTTGCTCTGGATGTTTCACACGGGGTCAGGATGGACGTAAGCCGCGTTCTATGTAGCCAGGAATTTTTGCTCTAGATGCTTCCCACGGGTTCAATGCCATGTTCGGCGAGGACTAGGTTCCGCTCTGGATGCTTCGCACGGGTTCACTGCCGTGCTCTGCGAGGACCAGGATCCGCTCTGGACGTTTTCTACGGGGTCAGGATTGACATGAGCCGCTTTCCACGTACCAGGAATCTTGCTCTGGATGTTTCACACGGGGTCAGGATGGACGTAAGCCGCGTTCCACGTAGCCAGGAATTTTGCTCTAGATGCTTCCCACGGGTTCACTACCGTGTTCGGCGAGGACTAGGCTCCGCTCTGGATGCTTCGCACGGGTTCACCGTCGTGCTCTGCGAGGACCAGGATCTGCTCTGGATATTTTCCACGGGGTCAGGATTGACATAAGCCGCTTTCCACGTAGCCAGGAATTTTTTGCTCTGGACGTTTCACACGGGGTCAGGATTGACATAAGCCGCGTTCCACGTAGCCAGGAATTTTTGCTCTAGATGCTTCCTACGGGTTCACTGCCGTATTCGGCGAGGACTAGGCTCCGCTCTGGATGCTTCGCACGGGTTCACCGTTGTGCTCTGCGAGGACCAGGATCCGCTCTGGACGTTTTCCACGGGGTCAGGATTGACATAAGCCGCGTTCCACGTAGCCAGGAATTTTTGCTCTAGATGCTTCCCACGGGTTCAATGCCGTGTTCGGCGAGGACTAGGTTCCGCTCTGGATGCTTCACACGGGTTCATCGCCGTGCTCTGCGAGGACTAGGTTCCGCTCTTGATGCTTCACACGGGTTCATTGCCGTGCTCTGCGAGGACCAGGATCCGCTCTGGACGTTTTCCACGGGGTCAGGATTGACATGAGCCGCTTTCCACGTACCAGGAATCTTGCTCTGGATGTTTCACACGGGGTCAGGATGGACGTAAGCCGCGTTCTATGTAGCCAGGAATTTTTGCTCTAGATGCTTCCCACGGGTTCAATGCCATGTTCGGCGAAGACTGGGTTCCGCTCTGGATGCTTCGCACGGGTTCACTGCCGTGCTCTGCGAGGACCAGGATCCGCTCTGGACGTTTTCCACGGGGCAGGATTAACATGAGCCGCTTTCCACGTACCAGGAATCTTGCTCTGGATGTTTCACACGGGGTCAGGATGGACGTAAGCCGTGTTCCATGTAGCCAGGAATTTTGCTCTAGATGCTTCCCACGGGTTCACTGCCGTGTTCGGCGAGGACTAGGCTCCGCTTTGGATGCTTCACACGGGTTCACCGTCGTGCTCTACGAGGACCAGGATCTGCACACGGGGTCAGGATTGACATAAGCCGCTTTCCACGGGGTCAGGATTGACATAAGCCGCTTTCCACGTAGCCAGGAATTTTTGCTCTGGACGTTTCACACGGGGTCAGGATTGACATAAGCCGCGTTCCACGTAGCCAGGAATTTTTGCTCTAGATGCTTCCTACGGGTTCACTGCCGTGTTCGGCGAGGACTAGGCTCCGCTCTGGATGCTTCGCACGGGTTCACCATCGTGCTCTGCGAGGACCAGGATCCGCTCTGGACGTTTTCCACGGGGTCAGGATTGACATAAGCCGCGTTCCACGTAGCCAGGAATTTTTGCTCTAGATGCTTCCCACGGGTTCAATGCCGTGTTCGGTGAGGACTAGGTTCCGCTCTGGATGCTTCACACGGGTTCATCGCCGTGCTCTGCGAGGACTAGGTTCCGCTCTGGATGCTTCACACGGGTTCATTGCCGTGCTCTGTGAGGACCAGGATCCGCTCTGGACGTTTTCCACAGGGTCAGGATTGACATGAGCCGCTTTCCACGTACCAGGAATCTTGCTCTGGATGTTTCACACGGGGTCAGGATGGACGTAAGCCGCGTTCCACGTAGCCAGGAATTTTTGCTCTAGATGCTTCCCACGGGTTCAATGCCATGTTCGGCGAGGACTAGGTTCCGCTCTGGATGCTTCGCACGGGTTCACTGCCGTGCTCTGCGTGGACCAGGATCCGCTCTGGACGTTTTCCACGGGGTCAGGATTGACATGAGCCGCTTTCCACATACCGGGAATCTTGCTCTGGATGTTTCACACGGAGTCAGGATGGACGTAAGCCGCGTTCCACGTAGCCAGGAATTTTTGTACTAGATGCTTCCCACGGGTTCAATGCCATGTTCGGCGAGGACTAGGTTCCGCTCTGGATGCTTCGCACGGGTTCACTGTCATGCTCTACGAGGACCAGGATCCGCTCTGGACGTTTTCCACGGGGTCAGGATTGACATGAGCCGCTTTCCACGTACCAGGAATCTTGCTATGGATGTTTCACACGGGGTCAGGATGGACGTAAGCCGCGTTCCACGTAGCCAGGAATTTTTGCTCTAGATGCTTCCCACGGGTTCAATGCCATGTTCGGCGAGGACTAGGTTCCGCTCTGGATGCTTCGCACGGGTTTACTGTCGTGCTCTGCGAGGACCAGGATCCGCTCTGGACGTTTTCCACGAGGTCAGGATTGACATAAGCCGCTTTCCACGTAGCCAGGAATTTTTTGCTCTGGACGTTTCACACGGGGTCAGGATTGACATAAGCCGCGTTCCACGTAGCCAGGAATTTTTGTTGATTGTATCCGTATTTCATGGAATGAGGGTTTGACTCTTGGTGATCTGTATATCGCCGAGCCATGAAACTGGGAGTTGCCGCTGGTCTGCTTCGCTTGAAGTTGTATCCGTTGTTACGAGATGAGTGTTGAGATAACCTCTAGGTCATTTGCGACCCGTCGAGATTTGGCTTCTTCTTATGATGAAACCTGGGAGAGGAGTATGATCCCTTCTTTGTTTACGCCCTTGGATTGTATACAGGGTTTGATGTAACATCACCTGTAGGGCATAAATTTCATTTTTCATTTTGTTCCTTTTTCCGCGATGCTCTATCATTTCAGCTTTTATATCGCGAAGGTCGCGATTGCCCTATCATTTCGGCTATTTTTCGCGGTGCCCAATCATCTCGGCTGTTTATTTTATTTTTACTTGCTGCTTTTTATTGCGAGTTGCCCCATCATTTCGGCTATTTTCATGCATACATTCTTACTTGCTGATTTTTATTGCAAGTTACCCCATCATTTCGGCTATTTTCATGCATACATTCTTACTTGCTGATTTTTATTGCAAGTTGCCCAATCATTTCGGCTATTTTGCATGCATACATTTTTACTTGCTGCTTTTTATTGCAGGTTGCCTTATCATTTCGGCTATTTCGTATACATGTGTGGCCTACTGGCTTTCCGCCGTAAACCTGGACTTAGACACCGATTTCGGCATCAGCACCGCTACAACTGGGATATTGCCAGGAGCGAATCATCATTTGCCTCCGTCGATGTCGAACAAAGGTGGCTTAGCAAACAGGATTAAGGCGCTGTCGACTAAGGCTTTTAACTTCATGAGCCGTAAGGGTCTCACAAAGGTATTTCTCCCTACAAGTCGTGAGGATCTTGTAGGCATATTTTCTCCTTAGGAATCGTGAGGATTCCTAAGTGCATGTTCCTCTGTAAGTCGTAAGGATCCTACAGGAGGGTTTTCTCCTTGTAAATCGAGAGGACTTACAAGGGTCGCTCACCATACGAACATATCCCCAGTCACGGATGAGACCTGGTTAGGGAAATGTTTATTCGCACCCGTGGATTGTATACAAGGGTCAGTATTGAACCACTTGTAGGGCATTATCGGAAGTTGTAGGGGTTACTTAAGCACAGGTTTAGGTCTCTGTAACTTAAGACTTTCAACTCTTATGAGCCGTGAGGGTCCCATAAGAGAGTTCTCCTTACGATTCGTGAGGATCTCGCAAGTGTATTTTCTCCTTAGGAATCGTGGGGATCCCTAAGTGTGTTGCTCCCTTGTGAGTCGTAAAGATCTCACGTGGGTGGTTTCTCCTTACAAGGTCGAGAGGACCCTATAAGTGTCTTTTAACGAGGTTGCGCCTTTTCAGGTTTTCACAAACACTCGCCGGTAGTCCTGCTGTTTTTACTCACGGAGCCCTTTCGGGTTTTCATCCGTGCCCATTTTGCTTATGGACATACCATTTTTTTTTGTTGTTTTTTTTTATGAGGTCACGCCCTTTCGGGTTTTCACGAACACTTGCCGGTAGTCCTGCTGTTTTTACTCACGGAGCCCTTTCGGGTTTTCATCCGTGCCTTTTTTGCTTATGGACATACCGTTTTTTTTTTTACGAGGTCGCGCCCTTTCGGGTTTTCACTAACACTCGCCGGTAGTCCTGCTGTTTTTACTCACGGAGCCCTTTCGGGTTTTCATCCGTGCCCTTTTTGCTTATGGACATACCGTTCTTATCATTTTTTTTTATCTCGTCAGCCTAAGGATGCTGCGGTAGTAGTTTAAAGACGTTTCGGTCGTTCATTAGTTTAAGGACGTTACGGTCCGCTGTTAGTTTAAGGACGTTTCGGTCCGCTGTCGCCGTATTCGAGGCGAATCTCTAGTTTACTGACTTTACGGTCTATGGGGCTTTCTCTATGACCGAGCATGATGCCCCCGATGTATCTATCTTTTTAGGAGCAAGAGGCTGTGGTGGGCTCACCTTACAGTCTTCAAACAGCGCGAGGTTTCCCTGCTGGTGTTGGTCTTCAACCCAGTTTTTGAAGGTGTAGCAGTTTTTGATCAGATGACCCAATACTTGGTGGTAAGGGCAGTAATTAGGATCGTTGACGTCATTCAGTTGTAGCTGATGTTTCAGTTCCGGTAAAGTGATAAGCCTGTTATGCACTGCCACTTCGAACAGCCTCCTTGTTTCACCCTGGGGAAATGAGTAAGGACGTTTCAACCTCTCTTCGAGGGACGGGCGTGGTCGCGGATTGTTTTGGCGAACAACCGGTCTAGGGCCACTCGATTGCTGCTGAATGTTGGCCTCGAGGGCTGTTTTTTCCTTTCTTTCATCTTTTGTGCTCGATCCTTTATTTGCGGGGCCGAGATTTTTTCCGAGCAGCGTGCGTTTGCACGGCTGAACGTTCTCGCAACTCCTCAATTCTTTCATTTTCAAAATAGATTCCTTAAGGAGAGAGTTGAGGGCAGCTTCTTCCTCAGAGTCGCTTCCAAAGGTGATAATTTGCGATCCCTTGGAGTCGGCTATATGACGGTCGTCGTCGGCTCTTTTGCGCTCATTTATCGCATTTTTTCGACGTCTACGAGCTTCACATTTTGTCCTGTCGAAGTGTTGCTTTTGAGCGACATACCCCTGCCACCAACAGTTAAAGGATTCGCAGTCTTCAGTAGGATGTATGATCTTCCGATGATATAAGCAGAAGTTAGGATGCATCTCTACTCTATCGAAAGTATTTTCTTCAGAGGGCGGTAGCTTCATTCTCGCTGATAGGGCTTTGGCGAACCTTTTCCTCATCTTGAATTTGTTTTTATCCGCAGTGGATGGCTTTTGATTCGACGGGAGTGTCTTGGCTCTTTCCAGTATGGCCATCTCACGCTCTTGATTGGCTTTTGCTTTCAGGCGAATTTCATTCAGGAAGATATCGATCAACTCGTCTGACGGTCATAGAATTTCCGGCTCAGGGTTCGCCCTTGGTTTCTCGGCGCAAGGAGCCTCTTCATCATCCGCCAATGAATGAGAGATCGTATGACAAGTCGCCACGTAGTCTTCGGATTCGTCTGATGGGTTTTTTCCATCGTTTTCGTCCTTGAAAAAAGAACAAGCTGCCCCCATCGTGTTCGTCCTCTTTGGAGTGTGCGGCTGGGGTGGATTTACCTTCCACTTTTCAGATAGTGTAAACTTGCCTTGTAGGTATTGATTTTCAATCCATCCCTTGAAGACGAAGCAATCCTCAATCGGATGGCTTGTCGTTTGATGATAAGGGCAATAATTGGGGTTATTCGCCTCGTTGGGTTGTGGCGGTTGCCTTGGATTCGGCAAATTGATAAGCCTATTGCGCACAGCCAGCTCGAACAGCTTCTTCGTCTTATCCTGTGGGAATGAGTAGGGGCGCCTCATTTTCTCAATATAGAACCGCCGTCTTTCTCCCGACTGATCTGCTAGCTTTGGGGTGCTGGGTTGC
Source organism: Agapanthus africanus (assembly GCA_030015575.1). Taxonomy (NCBI): domain Eukaryota; kingdom Viridiplantae; phylum Streptophyta; class Magnoliopsida; order Asparagales; family Amaryllidaceae; genus Agapanthus; species Agapanthus africanus. The sequence continues at coordinate 743,486,658 of CM057341.1, forward strand.
AGATGAGCATTCGCAACGAAGGTTGCCTTCCCTCTACCCTTGTCGTTCCGCGGTTCTGGCTTTGGGGGAGAAGGTCTGTGACCCATTTGATCCATCTGGGCCAGCTTGTCGATCAAAGCCTGGAATGTGGTCGGCTTAAAGAACATCATGAACTGTGAGATAGTGGCATGAGGGTCTAGGGTACCCACGAACATGCCCACCGCAGATGCTTCTTCGATGCGTTGTTCGCATTTTGACCATAAGTTTCGCCAACGTATAGCGTACTGGACCCACGTCTCGGCCGGCCTTACCCTGGCATTAATCAACGCTGTTATCGGGGCCCGTTCGCTGGCGCTCGCGAATCGCTGAGTGAATAGCAACTCTATTTCAGCGAACGTCTTGACAGAATCGTTCGGGAGTTCGGAATACCATTCGAACGTTGTTTCTGACAAGCTGCCGACGAATTGGCGAAGCATCAATTTGTCATCGCCTCCAGTATTGCCGCATAAGTCCTTGAATTGAGCGACATGCTGATGCGGATTCCCTATCCCTTTATATATGCGGAACTTAGGTATTGTATAGCCCGGCAGGTACTGTATCTGATCATACCAGCCCGGATATGGTCGTCCTGTTTGGACGATCTGACCGGCTGCCTCAGTCGCATGATGAACCTGGATCTGCTGAGCTATATATTCGTCCAGGTCAGCTTTGGAGATTGCCTCCTCCTTGGCCGTTGACAAAGCCAGTGGAGGATTTGACGTTTCTCCCCTGTTGTCTTCAAGGACAACCGGAGGATCTTCAGCAGGAGGGTTCTGCTGAATCATCATCCCTACCATATCTTGGAAGAGAAGCGCCATTTGTTTTATATTAGCCGCTTGCTCTGCAGCTTCTTTGTCCTTCTTTTCGAGGACTCTGCGTAGGTAATCAGCGTCAATTTCTTGTTCATGACGCTGCTCCGATGATGCCTCTGAGCTTTCTTTTGGCTCGGTAAGGGCGGCCATTGCAGTCATCATCTCTTGAAGCTTTTGCTGCTGCTCCTGGGCTTTGGTCACGGATCGGGGGAGTGGTCGGTGACCCGTCGAAGCACGGCTCTCCTCCTTTCCGGAAGCCATATAAATAATGTGCACCACCATGCCCCCAGACTTGGGGTGTTTATGTTCAGCGCTTTTACGGTTCGCCATGTTCACAGAGACTTTTTGCGGCCTCCTTTTCTTCTGAGTGATTGACGGTGAGGGAGCCGTTGCAGTGGGCACCCGGCCAGCTGTTGCTTTTTCCGGCTTGACAGAGTAGTCCATTTCCTGCCGAACCTTCATCTTTTTCTGTCGGCAGAGGTAGTCTTGATCAACAACCGAGTCTTGGACTTGACGCCAGACTTTGTAGATGTTAGAGGATAACCGTTGAGGGGGCAGCCCTAGCTTTTTCTCTGGAGCATTCTCCACAGGTGAAGGAGTTCGTTTCAACACCGCAGTAGGAGAGTTTCTGCGCACCGTGTTCAGCAATCCAAAGCTGTTCCTGGTTGGAACAGCAGCACCATCCCTACCATCGGAGCTGGAGGAGTTATCCCAGAGGGGGAATTGCCCCCAGCCTTCCTCACTCGGCGCCAGTGGCGACGTCGGGCGTGTCTTGCAGATGGAGCTGTTTCAGCTATAAGGGCGTCTTCGTCATGCCCCCTGCTCTGGGCAGAGGAAGCAGCTTCGAGGGTCTCTCCTGGAGCAAGAGCCGGAATGGCCACCCTCGTAAAGACCGACTTTTTGGAAGGAGATGCCTTTCCAATGATTTCGTCCGCTTGAGCCGGGATGGCTATCCGCTTTGGGATGACAGCTTCGGGTATCGCAGGTTTGTAGACGTTTTGGCCCTGTCTGTTGAGAACTGAGGTATTGAAGCTGGGTGACCCGTTGAGAGGGGTCGCGGCAGTGGCAAGCCGATCAGAGACCGACTTCTTTAGGGCTTCTTGCAACGTCATTGTGGTATTGAAGCTCAACGGTGGGAGCATGGTCCCGAAGAATAATCCAGTGGTGGCCTGAGTTACCTGTTCCACTGGCATCTTGAAAAGGGAGGCCGCTTGGGGCCCATAAGTCACTCCTCCAGCAAGGACCGAGCGAGAGTTGCAGTTGCAGGCAGTGCAGTTTGAAGCCATTGATCTTCTGTTTTCTGCACGGAGCAAGACACCAAATCTTAGTACTTCGAATCCACAGGCAACCACAGCAAACCGCGATTCGTTCGCGAACACGACACATGAAGTGTGGAGTAGAAAGAGGAAAAGGTCCCACCGGGCGTGCCAGAATCTGTTCCCCTCCGAAGGACAGCGCACAGGACCGCGAAGTTCTGACGCTGAGATTCAGCGCAGATGCTATTTGGTTTTATCCGTCCACCTCTCCGAAGATGCCAAGTTGATTTATGGCACCGTGTATCGGAGGTTTAGACAGATGCGGCCGATGTAGCAGACTTCGTCAGATTCCCCCTCGCTTGAAGGGTTTTTGATTGTGGGGATGCTCTTCCCTGCAGGCGCAAGCCCCTGCAGTTAATTACGCTACCGCATCGCGGTAACAACTTTCTCCTTCTCCAGAATTTCACTTCGTGTCGTGTATATTTGTTTTGTTTGTGGTTGCCCGTGGATTGTATACGGAGACTGAGTAATGCCGTCGCCCGTAGGACGTGGATTAGTCCAAATCCGTATTTACTTAGATTTGGGTTTGGTGTTTTTAGTTTAAGGATGCATTAGTCGCGTTGCGGCTAAGATCAACTTAAACGTTCGTCAAGGATACGTTAGTCCTGTTTTGGACTAAGATCAACTTGACGTGATGATCGATTTAATATCTGGCCATCGGGACTCGTCACCTCTCTAACGTCGTTGAAGGATTACAACGGCAGATGTCAGAGGAGTTCAGAGATGTACCCTGGAACCCAGGTTAATTTGGAGTTTTATAGTCCGTTTGAATGTTTGAGGATACGTTAGCCGTGTTTGGGGGCTAAGATCAACTTAAACGGGATCGTTTAGATCCGGCAAAAGAGCATTTGGAGGCTCTATTGTTCCAGTTTAGGGACATAGTGGTCCATAGGTAGTTTAGGGACGTTTCGGTCCGATATTAGTTTAAGGACGTTTCGGTCCAATATTAGTTTAAGGACGTTTCGGTCCAACATTCCCATTTGGGGACGAACATTAGTTTAAGGACGTTTCGGTCCGATATTAGTTTAAGGACGTTTCGGTCCAATATTAGTTTAAGGACGTTTCGGTCCAACATTGATGTGTGGTTATCGGGACTCGTCACCTCTCTGACGTCGTTGAAGGATTACAACGATAGGTGTCAGAGGAGTTCGGAGATGTACCCTCGAATCGGAGGTAGATTAATTTAAGAGAGCCGACGTGCTCAGTCAATTTAATTTAAGGACTTATGGCCATGATTGGGCTAAGTCCAGTTGAGAAAATTCAACGTTTTTATTTGTGGTTGGCCTGTTAGGCCTTGGCTTGGGCTTTGCCCTTTGTTTAATAATGCATAGCATTAGGCTTTTAATTAAATGCACAACATTTGTTTTGGTCTAACAGACCCCTGTTTGGGCTCTGCCCCCCTCCCCTTTTTAATAATGCACTGCAGAGCATTAGGCCTGTCAGCCCTTTTTAATTTGGGCTCTGTCCCTTTATTTATAATGCAGAGCATTTGTTTTGGTCCATTGGGCCTCTTAATTGGGCTCTGCCCCCTTTTGAATAATGCAGAGTATTTTCTCTTCTGACAGTGTGCTGTCAGGCGCTTTGCGCCAATTATTAAGCGCAAGCGCATTGGGAGGTGACACGTGTCACATTCTGGTGAGCGCAGTGCGCTGTGTCAATGCGTTGCGTTGTTGCGCTGCTGACACGTGGCGCTCTCTGGTGGCTTGCGCCAACTCAGGAGCGTAACAGTGCAGATCCGCAAGTGCAAGGCACTGTTTCAATAACTTGATCCAATTTTGGATTCAAGAAAAGAATCTTTAGGATTCCAGAACCAATGGTTCATAAAAAAGTGCAAGGCACTGTTATTAGTTAGTTTTCTTTATTATTGAAGATCATTGATCTTGTTCTTAGATCAATGATCTGATTTTAAGAGAATTTTCTCTTTTTTCTAAAGGCTTTTACCTTTTTTGTTCTTGAGGAATTCCTCAGAGTTCTCTTTTTTTTTTTTTTGGAAAAATGTTCCTCCTTTTGAATTGAGGCCTAGGGTCCTTTTTATAGTGCCAATAAATTAGTTAAATTTGTTAAAGAGATCTTTCTCTGAGTGATTTGGGGAATTTTCCCCACCATTGGCTGTTTTACAGAAGGCATTTTTCTTGTTTTTAACAAGAACAGAAAGATCTTTTTAGAATTTTAATTCTGTTTGGCGCAAGCGCCCCAGTGCGTGACACGTGTCGCGCTGCGCACAATGCAGCGCAACTGCGCTGACACGTGTCGCGCAGCGCACAGCGCAGCGCAACTGCGCTGACACGTGTCGCGCAGCGCACAGCGCAGCGCAACTGCGCTGACACGTGTCGCGCAGCGCAAAGCGCAGGCCAGCTGAAGCGTTGCTTCTTTAATTAAGGTTTGAATTTTCAAAGTAGAACTTTGCTCTGATTGGGGGAGCTTCATCTTCCGCCTTGGAATTTGAACAGAGCTTTGCTCTGATTGGGATAAACACCCCTCACCGTATATACATACCCGTATCCGTATTCCGAAAAATACGAATACCCAGAGACAAAATAATCCGATAATCTAATACTAGGATCCGGTTTAAACCAAAGCCCACTGGTATTATCTGTCTGAATCATGATACGTGCACAAGTACATATATATGATCGAACCCCTGCCGTAAAAACATACGGCCTCTATATCGTTTCGCCCGAAACAGGGAAACCCTCTGTGTGAGACTCTAAAGACTCGACAGTACGCTGGATGTGGGTTTAACCACAAGCATGTTAGCGGTACTAGCTGCACGAAACGACTACCCAGGTATATGTCGATAAGAAGGTCGATGAGAAAACTCATCCAAACTCCTACTGAGTCTCTTTGTGACAATCCCCGTACAGTCCGGTCTGTTCGTCTAAGATACTTGAATATTGGGCCTAGGGATCAGTAACTGTCAGACCCCTAATAGCGCAATAAGTTGTGCCAGAATAGAGTCCAAAACACCCTAAGAAACTACTGGAGTATCTACCAGTAAATCTAACTTTCCCTGACCAGGGACTTTATGTAATGGCTTTCCAAACACAACACGATATCAACCCCTAATACCCGGAGAGACGAATCCTATCTAACCGCTACTGCCTCCAAGTGCTTCAGGACTACACCTAACTACTACCTGTTTGCACGACTCTTTTGAGCCGTGGTAGGGTAGCAATCTAAGAACAGTGGGAACGCACTCGATACGAAGTGGCGATATCAAGTCAACGGACTATGATGTACTCATGTCACCTGGGAACTGCTACCTGACGATAGGTATAATACCAACCAATAGTTCCCCAAGGGTCATGTCCAGTGTAACTCATAACCTAATGAGCACCTGCATACTATCTCCAATATGACGTACTAATGGCTGTAGGACAGACCATCTCCCCTGCTGGGATGAGAAGCGTATACACTAGTCAACTCTAGATTATCGATGTCCTGTCTCGATAATCCTATGACTAGAGACCTGTATAAGGATGTGCTTATAGACTACCCAGCCCCCACTAGTGTGACTGCCATCACAACGCTGGTAGTCAAGTAAAGATCCTAAGGGCTTTATCAATATGTATTAGTGATACGTTAAAAAAAACATATATACATATTAAGATAGAATCAAACCAAGTAGTATATTACCATATTGAGCAAGACTGTTATTATATCCGTGTATATATCCCAAGTTTCCAAAATGTAATATACAAGCCAGTACTATACAATAATGGCCTCTAGAGCATATAACACTAACAATCTCCCACTTGCACTAAGTCCATATATTGGCATATCACAGACCTATCATCTCGAATAGCCTTTCGAACTGCGTCTGAGGGATGACCTTTGTGAGTGGATCAGCAGTATTGTTCTCTGTGTCTACTCTCCACACCTCGATCTCCTGGCGATCCACGATCTCCCTATCAGGTGATACCGTTTTAAGATATGTTTGGATTTCTGATGGTACTTGGGTTCCTTCGCTAAAGCTATAGCCCCGTTGTCACAATACAAAGGTATTGGATCAACAATGGACGGAACCATCTGAAGTTCTGTTACGAACTTCCTCATCCAGACAGCTTCTTTCGCAGCGTCACATGCAGTAATATACTCTACTTCAATCATTGAGTCAGCAATGGTGTTCTGCTTAGAGCTCTTCCAATATACCGCCCCTCCATTGAGGGTAAACACAAAACCCGACATGGATTTTGAGTTATCCTTGTCACTCTGAAAGCTGGAGTCAGCAAAGGCCTTGATCTGGAGGTCTTTTCCGCCATACACCAAGAACATCTCCTTAGTCTTTCTTAGGTACTTGAGAATGTTCTTTACTTTTATCCAGTGCTTCTCTCTAGGGTTAGACTGATGCCTTCTTACCACGCTTAGTGCGTAAGAAACATCTGGTCTGGTACACAACATTGCATATATTATAGATCCTACCGCAGAAGCGTAGAGTATAATAGATATGCGATCCCCTTCCAAATTAGTCTTAGGAGGTATCTCTTTGGAGAAGGTAATTCCCTGATAATCCGGTAGATTACCACACTTAGAATCTTCCATACTGAATCTTTTCAGTATGGTGTCGATGTACCTGGACTGTAAAAGTCTCAACATTCTTTTAGACCTATCATGATAGATCTTAATCCTCAGAATGTAAGAGGCATCACCCAAGTCTTTCATGAAGAACCTCTGTGACAAGAAGAGCTTGACTGATTGTAGCATAGGGATGGCATTCCCAATCAGGAGTATGTCGTCAACATATAGTACGAGGAAGACTACTGCTCCTTCTACAATCTTCCTATAAATACATGGTTCATCTACATTTTTGATAAAGTCAAATTCTTTGACTGTCTCATCAAAGCAGATGTTCCAACTCTGTAATACTTGCTTTAATTCATAAATGGATTTAAGCAAGTTGCACACTTTCCCACTGCTCACACTGTCTAAGAAACTCTCTGGCTGATCCATGTAAACACTTTCTTCTAAATATCTATTTAGAAAAGCTGTTTTCGCATCCATCTTCCAGATGTCATAATCATGGAAGGTAGAAATGGCAAGCAGGATCCGAATAGATTTAAACATAGCCACTGGAGAAAATGTTTCATCATAGTTCAATCCTGGTCTTTGACGAAAACCCTTTGCAACAAGTCTAGCTTTGTAGGTTTCCACTTATCCATCTACACCAATATTCTTTTTGAAGATCCATTTGCATCCAACTGATTTTACCCCAGGAGGAGAAACTTCCAAAGTCCATACTTTATTGGTGTACATGGATTCCATTTCAGATCTCATAGCATCCAGCCACTTCACCAAGTCTTTACTCATGATAGCCTACTGAAAATTAGTAGGCTCATCATCATAGATAATGCACTCCTCTCGATCCCCATCTACGAGAAACCCATAGTATCTCTCAGGCGGACGAGAAAGCCTACTAGATTTGCGGAGAGGCGTCGGTTTGTCAGGCTCTATTGAAACCTGAGATTCTACTAAGTTCTCGGCAGTAGTTTGGGGTTCTGGAATTTCTCCCAGTTCTACTGCGCTCCCACTAATTTCTTTTGCAAAAAATTCGCTCTCTAAAACAACTATATGGCGAACGACAAACGCCTTTTGTTCTTCAGTGTGGTAGACTAGATATCCCCTTGAATTCTTGGGGTATCCCACAAATTTGCACAAAACCAATCGTGCCTCGAGCTTGTCTGGATTTTGATTTTTGACAAAATCTAGACACCCCTATATCTTTAGATATTTAAGACATGATCCCTTCCCACTCCACATTTCATATGGAGTGGTAGGCACAAACTTAGTTGGAACTCTATTCAATAGGTATACTGCTGATTCTAGCGCAAAACCCCAGAAGGAAAGTGGTAACTTAGCACTACTCATCATTGAATGCACCATATCGAGTAGCGTGCGATTCCTTCTCTCTGATACGTCGTTATGGTAAGGTGTATATGGAGGAGTAAGATGAAGGAGAATTCCATTCTCTTTAAGCATTCAAAGAAACTGGTACTTAAGTATTCTCCACCTCGATCAGATCGCAATGTCTTGATACTTTTACCAGTTTGTTTCTCCACTTCATTTTTATACTCTTTAAATTTCTTAAAGGCCTCGGATTTATGCTTCATTAAGAACACATATCCATACCTTGAGAAATCATTAGTAAAAGTGATGAAGTAGGAGTAACCGTTTCGTGCATGTGTAGACATCGGACCACATATATCGCTGTGCATGAGTTCCACAAGCTCAGTGTCTCTTTCTCCGTGTCCCGTGAATGGAGATTTGATCATCTTTCCTTTGATACATGATTGACAGGTTGTATAAGATACATATTCAAACGGATCTAAGTATCCATCTTTATATAACTTAGTCAAGCTTGTTTCATTAATATGACCAAGTCTACAATACCATAAGAAGGCTTGGTTTGAATCTGAAGCCTTTCTTTTGAGTGTGTTTTGAATATTGAAAACTTGATGTTGATTGAGTACGTATATGCCGTTTTCCAGTGTGCCAGACCCAATCAATTCTTGATTTAGGAGAATGTTCATGAAATTCCTTTCAAGTGCAAAATTATATCCTTCATTAGATAATAAAAACACTGATATAATATTACACAGTATACTGGGTACACAAAAACAGCTATACAACACCAAAATGTGCCCACTAGTGAACCCCAGGTGATAATCGCCTACTGCAGCAGCATCAACGTTTGCTCCGTTGCTAACCATGAGGGTCATATCATATGTCTTAAGTGCTCTACGGTTTCTCAGAGCCTGCAAAGAATTACAGATGTGAGAACCGGAACTGGTATCTAGTACCCATGATATAGAGTTCACTGAAAAACAGTTTTCAATTACAAACACACCTGGAGCAGAAGTATCAGCTTGCTTCATGTCCTTGCCTTTGGCTTTGAAAGCCATGTAATCCTTCTTCTAATGCTCCTTCTTGTGATAGTAGTAGCACTCATTCTTGTCTACTGATACTCTTCCCGATGTGTTCGTTCCCTACACCTTTTTGATACCTCCTTTCGGCTTGGTGGTGATCATCTTCTTCTTCCCCTTAGCTTTCGCTTTGGATTTAGAAGAGGATGATTGAACAACAATAAGAACAGGTTTCTTCTCCCTTTTTAAGGAGCTCTATGCTACCCTCAACATGTTGAGGAGCTTTGGAAGACCAGTTTTCATATCGTGCATATTGAAGTTCAATACGAACTGAGAGAAGGTGTGGGGAAGGGACTGTAAAATCAAGTCAATGTATAACTTGTTTTTCAGCACGCATCTTAGGTTTGCAAGTTTCTTAATGAGACTGATCATCTTTAGGACGTGCTCTCATACAGGTGATCCTAGAGCTAACTTCATCTGGAATAATTTTCTAGAGGTCTCGTACCTAGCGATACGAGAGTGCTATCTATACAATTCCTTGCAAGGGAGAAAAATATATTTGATATCCATACTTTCATGCTACTTCTGGAGTTCATTATTCATGGACGCCATCACGATGCGCTTAGCTTTCTCGCAATCCAGATCCCATGTTTTGCGGACCTCTTTGTCCACAACTGAGCAATCTGGTCCTGAGACAGGGGGAGCAGTGCTTGTGATGACATATGCCACTTTGTCATAAGTAAGTGCAATGTTGACGTTCCTCAGCCAATCTTTATAGTTTAGCCCTGTCAGTGTATTTTTTTCAAGTAGTAGTTTAAGTCCTGTCATAGTTGCTTCCAGAGAGAGAAAAAAGAAACACTCAGCATATGTTACAAGGTTAGATTGGTTATTAGTTTATCTAAACAGGATGTCTCCCACTGTTTTCTCGAATTCTTCTTCAAACCCTAAAAGAAAAATTAGTCAGGATTAATCGCACGTCACAATACTTGCTTAACCTTTCGACCAGGCTAGTGTCGGTACTTCAAGAGAGGTTTTCCAATGCTTTCACGAAGTTACTTAATTAGATAACCTCTTTTCTCTGGAGTCATAGCCCTGTTAACACCATTCTAGGCACCTACTTGGTTTATAACATTGATTGTTAAGTGAAAAAATCTACCAAGAGTAATCCTACTCATCAGTGGGATCGGGATCCAACTATCATTGTGTGATGACCTAGATGGAAGCCACTCTAGTCACCACACTCCAGAAGGTAAGCTCAATCTGCAAGTTTCTTTTATATTTGAAACTCCCGATGTGATTTTTGCCCCAGGCTCTTATGACCTTGACAAAGGCCAACAAATCATAAGATACAAGTCAAGTTCTTCTCGTCGTTATCCTGATTAATTTAGACCCATCCGTACTCGCCCTTAACGAAAGCCAAAAAAGCTGTACGACTGACCTAAACTAATGCATCTATCTATGTAACAAACAAGTAACACATCGCTACCATTCAATATGCCTTGACGAAGGACAACAAACATAGCATAAATACGATGTGTTGTTCATTTGAAACGAAGGAGGGCTACAGATGGTTTTGGCGAAACCGTGAACGTAATGAACTTGATATAATCTAAAGAACTATAATAGCTTTTAAAGGAGTGGTTTAGACTCCGCATTTAAAAGTTGTTTTTTGAAAAAACCGAGTGGTTTTGAAATTGTCCCAACGATTCAGCTTTGGTTTGTTTTCTTGCATTAATCAATTAATGATGTCCCATCATTTAATCCTATCATTGCAGAAAGAAATAAAAATACAACGTACGCTTATGCCATCCGCATTCGCCACGGAGCTCCGTCATGCACTGTTAGCTTACTTAACTAACAGCAGAGCGGGGGCTAGACTAGCACGGGAACAAAACATAAGCAACGTCTACTACACACACACACACACACATACACACACACATTCATCTCACGCAATAATAGATATTCCAGATCAAAAATGAACATATTGGATATACTAGGAATTCCGCGTTTCGTTTAAACCTATAACGAAAGATGAATTCTACAGTCGTGATGAATAGCCAAAACCCATCCTAGATCCCTACGGTTGCGGCAAACTACCCACCAAATTCCCAAAGTGAAGCAACCTCCCTCGGTAAAATGAGTAGGCCACTCGGCACTTCAAGAACCCGGTAGTTTGTGCACCCCACCTTGGGTCTATCCTAGGAGCAAATATAGTAAATGAAATAATACAACGGTGGCTACAAGCTCAACCCGGATGTGCCCCGCAAAATAATTTTACATCAATATAAAATCTTTACATGAATGAAAGAAAAACACTCTTCTCATATCCCCCGGCTATTCATCGACAATCCAATATTCCATATACAAAAACCAACAACAACAGCAACACAGATATGTGCAACCACTACTGTTTACAATCGAAAACGGAGACGAAATCGGGATGGATCGTCTTGCCTGAATTTAGTGGTAGATGTTATTTGGTTTTATCCGTCCACCTCTCCGAAGATACCAAGTTGATTTATGGCACCGTATATCGGACGTTTGGACGAATGCGGCCGTTGTAGCAGATTTCATCAGATTCCCCTTCGTTTTTGAGGGGTTTTTGATATTGGGGACGCTCTTCCCTGCAGGCACAAGCCACTGCAGTTAATTACGTTACCGCATCGCGATAACCACTTTCTCCTGCTCTGGCAGTTCACTTTGTGTCATGTGTGTTTGTTTTATTTTTGGTTGCCCATGGATTGTATACGGAGACTAATTTATGTTGTCACCCGTAGAGCGTGGATTAGTCCAAATCCGTATATTCTTAGATTTGAGTTTGGTTTGATTTAAGGATCGTTAATCTAGTTTGAGATTAAGATCAACTTAAATGGGGCGAGCATTTGGGGCGAGCATTATCACCATTTTGGAGGCGAATGTTAGTTTAGGGACGTTCTGGTCCATTGTCGCCATTTTGGAGGCGAGATTTAGTTTGAGAACATTTCGGTCTGTTGTTAGTTTAAGAACATAACGGTCCATTATCGCCATTTTAGAAACGAGATTTAGTTTGAGAACATTTCGGTCTGTTGTTAGTTTAAGGACATTACGGTCCATTATCGCCAATTTGGAGGCGAGGTTTAGTTTGAGAACATTTTAGTCTGTTGCCAGTTTAAGAACGTTTCGGTCCATTGTCCATCTTGCTTGCACGTGTATTTGTTACGTGACGGGATGAACGGTGTTGATATGGAATACACCCAGTTTTGGGTGTGGTCAGATTTGGGGTGTGCACGTCAGTTTAGGAGTGCACTAAAGAGTTGTTGGTCATTAAGACCCGCTACCTCTCTGAAGACGTTGAAGAATTACAACGACATATATCAGAGGTGTAGAGAGATGTATCCTTGAACCAATTCCCACACTTGAGAGGAAGGTTTGATATGGACCTAAGAATCATTAGTCATTTTTTAGACTAACATCATCTTGGGAGATATGGGATGAATATCATTTTAGATATCATTTTTTGGGAGATCATTAGTCATGTTTGGGACTAAGATTGGTTTGGGAAGACATGAGTATAATGGGCTCAGTTGATTAGCCAATTTGGGCAGAAGTTGATTTCCCACGGTGCTAAGCACTGGTGCTTGTTCAGCTCTCACGTGTAGCCATGTGAGGTGCTAAATTAGTGTTAAACACTGAGCTTTGGAGGTGCTCACGTGCAAACATGTGAGGCGCATCAAAGTGGGAACTGTTCTATGGGTTTTATTCCCTTTTTGATATATAAAAGTGCTAAGCACTTGGTTCTTATGGCGCTTACGTGCGAACACGTGAGGCATCCTAAATGTGGGTGTTGTCTTTGGGTTTTTTTCCCCCTTTGATATATAAGTGCTAAGCACTTGATTGGGGATCGTGTGGAAAATACGTGACTGCCCTAGAAAGCACTTCTTGTTCTTCTTTCAAGCGCTCGCGTGGGAAACACATGAGGTCTTGTTACTCCAGTCTTTTCTTCCGGGTACTTGAGGATTTTGATCTCATACCAATGATGCTAGAACTTGGGGTTAGAGGATCTTAAGTCTCTTGTTTTGTAAGAATTAAATTCTTTTTATAGGGTTAAACCCTAATATTATCAGAGGAATTAAATTCCTATCTACTTTTGTAAAAACTAAATTCTTTGAACTCAGTTCTTTCCCCTTGGTTTTGAATCTGCATAACAGGATCTCGCCGATGAGAATTAAATTCTCAATTTGTGGGGAGATCTGCTTCTGCAGATCTCAAGCAGAGAAAGAACTAAGTTCTTCTATGAAGGGTTAAACCCTTAGAGAGGCAAAGAACGATCTTTGTGTTTTTCCTTTACCTAGCGTTTTCTTACGAACAAAAAGTCTTCACCAAGAGTTAAATTCTCTCTTTCTTTTTAGTTTTCTCTCTGTCTCCTCTCTTTTTCTGTCGTTTTCTTTTTCTTTGCTTGCTCCTATTTATAAGAGAGGGGAAAAGATCAATTTTGTTGAGTAAATCTCTGATTGAGAGATCAAAAATGATCTTGAGATCAATCGGTGAATTTTATTCACCATTGGATTTTTATCCGAAGGCTTTCAGTTCAACAGAGAGGTTTTCTTGTTTGTTCAACAAGATTAAGAAATATTTTTCCTAAGATAGAATTTTATTTACCAGATGGTCGGTTGGTGGTTTTACAATCACCGTTGGATCAATTGATCTAAGGGTCCTCTATTTAACAGAAAAGATCCTTCTGATTTTAAGAAAGATCAATGAAGTATTTCCACGTAGAATTTAATTCTATCGGATCAATATTCTCTGTTAGAGAAGGATCTTTTCATATTAGAAAGATTCAGGGAAATATTTCCTAAATAGAATTTAATTCTATCAGTTGTGAGAAGTTTTAAAGGGACTCACGTGTGGCACGTGATCCTCCCAATGAGGGTTCGATTTACTTTTAGCGCTCATATGCTTTTGCATATTAGCGCTCACGTGTTAACACGTGAGGCCTGTTTGGCTTGCTGGTTATTTTATTATAGCGTCCATATGCTTTGCATCTATGCGCTCACGTCTTTAACACATGTGGGGCTTTTAGCCCCTTAGTTATTTAAATGCAGCGCCAATATGCTTTTCATATATGCGCTTACGTGTTTAACATGTGTGGGGCTTTTAGCCCCTTAGTTATTTAAATACAGCGCCTATATACTTTGCATATAGGTGCTCACGTGTTTAATACGTGTGGGGCTTTTAGCTCCTTAGTTATTTAAATGCAGAGCCTATATGCTTTGTATATTGGCGCTCACGTGTTTAACGCGTGAGGCTCATTTAGCATATTCATTATTCAAATATAGCGCCTATATGCTTTTCATATAGGCGCTCACGTGTTTAACATATGAGACTTAAATAGTGGGGAGTTTCCCCTTTCTTTCTCTGCTTTTCCTGAGTCAAACTTCCTTTCCCAATGCCTTCTCTTGTCAGGTCTTAGAAATAGTTTCACTATGCATAACATTTTCTGTGCCGAAACTTAAATGCCTTCCTTTTCTCTTTCATATCCAGAGAGTCATTTTAACAGAGAAGAGTCATGGCTTGTAACCGTCCATATGCTCGTCGGCAACCATGGGAGGTGCCTATCGAGAAAATTGTTTCTCGTTTTGTTGCACGTTTAGTGAATCCCACTCTTACGGATGACCAATGTGATATGGTGCTGCACGAGCTCTTGACTCGTAGAGGATCTCCTCTCCCCAATGGCTCTATTTGGCTCCGGATGATCTTCTTATCCGTGCTCGATGACATTCCCCCTCATCCAGCGGAGATGACTCCGGCGATACTCGACACAGTAGAGGACAAGATCGAGTGCTTTCACGAGGCACTTTTGATTACCAAGCCTCCGATGGATCGCCCTGTCCAGTTGGTAAGCCAGATACGGGCTCAACGGGCCATCATGGTTGCTTTCGCCGATAAACACGGCACTGATCGATGGGGAACAACTCTTCGCGAAAATCGTCACTTCGACATAGTGGAGAATGCTAAGAGGGCTTTAGAAAACTTTATTCATAGTTTTGTAAACCCTTGTACTTTTGATCCCGTATTTGGTGATCTATTCCCTGTAGAATAAAATGTATATTTAAATGCTTTCTTTTTATCATTGGCCACAGGATGCTTCATTTCTAACACCTGTCCTTCCTCTGACTGTATCGTTTTAAGGACACGTGCAACCTTCATGTGCGCATGTGTACTTCGCCCATAGGGATTTTGCGAAGTGTAAACATCATTGTTGTGCTCGTGTCATGCACTAACCCTCCACACACTATGTGAATGAGTCTGCTTTCACACATATCTATAAAGGAAATTTAAACCGGTGCAAACAAATGCCCCCCACTACTTTACTCACGGAGGTATGCATATGAGTGAAGTAGTAGTAGAGTAATATATAGCATACGACCAGTTTCGGGCTGATGTATCGTACAGAACTTTTAGAATCTTGATCTGAGAAGATG
Source organism: Agapanthus africanus (assembly GCA_030015575.1). Taxonomy (NCBI): domain Eukaryota; kingdom Viridiplantae; phylum Streptophyta; class Magnoliopsida; order Asparagales; family Amaryllidaceae; genus Agapanthus; species Agapanthus africanus. The sequence continues at coordinate 743,502,128 of CM057341.1, forward strand.
GCGAGCAGACACAAGCGTCGTCATCCATCATTAACTCAAATCTCAACTCTTAAATCCTCAGGCTCCTAAGTTGCACTCTTATGTTTCTTGATGTCTTGATCTGGCGCGAAGTAGTTTATGTACTCATTTCGGAGTTTCTAGTTTATGTACTTATTTCGGAGTTTCTAGTTTATTTACTCATCCCGGAGTCTCTAGCTTATGGACTCATTTCGGAGTTTGTAGTTTATTCACTCATCCCAGAGTCTCTGATTTATGGACTCATTTTGGTGTTTGTTTAGTTTACCTCTCTTGGCTTTATAGGCAAACCTGTCCTAACGTATAGATAACCCCTGCTCTTTGTGACAGAGATCCGTTAGGTTTTGTGGTACTAGGGTTTTGTCCGTCGTACCGTCGCGTTGGCTGATGCATTTCCCGATATGCAATTTTTACGCTGCTGTTCGAGTAGCCCCGCAACTATCGTATTTCTGATCTTTTTGGGGGCTGGACAAGACGTCTTCAAGTAATCTTCTTAGGAAATTTGACCGTCGGAAGAGCAAGCTTTAGAAATTTTTCCATGTCGCTTTTTACTTGAGGTTAAGCTCAGTTTGGGAGCTCCGATGAGTCATAACCAGTTCGCGCTGGTGTAGGATGATCTCCGATAGTCTTTCGGGTTTTATTTGAGTTGCCGTCAAGACTCTGAAGATAGGAATTTTGCCTTTGCTTCTTTTGTGTGGCTGTTTTGGAGCCTTTGTTGACATTACGTCTGTTGTAACGAGACGAATGTCGATGTAGTCTCCAGGTTGTTTATGAACCATCAAGACTTGGAGCTAGGGACTTTTCCATGGCTCCGTTTTGTTTCGACCCTGGGGTCTTCTGTTGACGTCGCGTCTGCATCCAGCTGAACTGAGAAGGAACGCCGGGGTTGACATTGTGTCTGCTTGTAACGAGGTGAATGTTGAGGTTGTCTCTAGGTTGTTTGTGAACCGTCAAGACTTGGAGCTAGGGACTTTGCCATGGCTCTATTTTGTTCTGACCCCGGGGTCTTTTGTTGACGTCGCGTCTACATCCTGCTGGGCTGAGAAGGAACACCGGGGTTGACATTGCGCCTACTGTAACGAGGCGAATGTCGAGGTTGTCTCTAGGTTGTTTGTGAACCGTCAAGACTTGGAGCTAGGGAATTTTCCATGGCTCCGTTTAGTTTTGACCCTGGGGTCTTTTGTAGACGTTGTGTCTGTATCCTGCTGGACTGATAAGGAACGCCGAGGTTGACATTGTGTTTGCTGTAACGAGGAGAATGTCAAGGTTGTCTCTAGGTTGTTTGTGAACCGTCAATATTTGGGGGTAGGGACTTTGCCATGGCTCCGTTTTGTTTTGACCCTGGGGTCTTTTATTGACGTCGTGTCTGCATCCTGCTGGACTGAGAAAAAACGCCGGGGTTAACATTGCGTCTGCTGTAATGAGGCGAATGTCGAGGTATTCTCTAGTTTGTTTATGAACCATCAAGACTTGGAGATAGGGACTTTGCCATTGCTCCGTTTTGTTTTGACCCAGGGGTCATTTGTTGACGTCACGTCTGTATCCTGCTGGACTGAGAAGGAACGCCGGGGTTGACATTGCGTCTGCTGTAATGAGGCGAATGTCGAGGTTGTCCCTAAGTTATTTGTTAACCGTCAAGACTTGGAGCTAGGGACTTTTCCATGGCTCCGGTTTTTTTTGACCCTGGGGTCTTTTGTTGACGTCGCGTCTGCATCCTGCTGGACTGAGAAAGAACGCCGGGGTTGACACTGCGTCTGTTGTAATGAGGCGAATGTCGAGGTGGTCTCTAAGTTGTTTGTAAACCGTCGATACTTGGAGCTAGGGACTTTTCCATGGCTCCGTTTTATTTTGAACCTGGGGTCTTTTATTGACGCGCGTCTGCATCCTGCTGGACTGAGAAGGAACGCCGGGGTTGACATTGAGTCTGCTGGAACGAGGCAAATGTCGAGGTGGTCTCTAAGTTGTTTATGAACCATCAAGACTTAGAGCTAGGGACTTTGCCATGGCTCCGTTTTGTTTTGACCCTGGGGTTTTTTGTTGACGTCGCGTCTGCATCCTGCTGGACTGAGAAGGAACGCAAGGATTAACATTGCGTCTGCTGTAACGAGGCAAATATCGAGGTGGTCTCTAGGTTGTTTGTGAACCGTCAAGACTTGGCTCTTCCTTTGATGGAGCCTGATGGGAAAATGTGGTTCCCTTTTTATTTGTGCCCGTGGATTGTATACAAGGGGTCAATATGGACTCACCTGCAGGGCAAAAGTTTCATTTATTCATTTTTTATTTTTTTCCACGATGCTCAATCTTTTCAGCTTTTTATATCGCGAGAGTTGTGATTGCCTAATCATTTCGGTTTTTTATCGCAGTGCCTAATCATTTCGGATATATATATATATATACTCGCTGTTTTTTTATTATGAGTTGCCCAAACATTTCGGTTTTTTCATATGCAAATTTTTTTTGCTCGCTGATTTTTATTGCGAGTTGCCCTATCATTTCGGCTTTTCATATGCATATATTTTCTTCGCGAGTTGGGAACTTGGATCATGATACCAATTTCAGCATCAGCATCAGCATCGCTACGATTGGAATATTACCAGGAGCAAATCATCATTTGCCTTGAGAGGCCTTGGAATTTGATACCAATTTAGGTATCAGCATCGCTACGACTGGTGTGGGGTTACTAGGCACACTAAGGAGGCTCTACAAGGCATCGACCATGCCGGATTAAAAATTTATATGCCGAACAACCCTTAGCAAGATCGTTAACTAGAGATTAGGCGAAAAAGATATAGCAAGTAAACAACTTTACTTAAAGGAAAGGGACTACAACTTTTGTAGATCCGGTCCTCCATTTCCAAAGCTCCGTGACGACGTCCTTTCGCTGCGATCGTCAGCTCCCAGACTCTCGGACGGCTCCATGAGAAAGTTGCAACGGGATCGCTTGAAGTCTTCGATGCCGAAGATGATCTACGTCGAGGGAATACGGACTCAAGCTTCTACCTCACTAACCAAAGAATTAGTGAAGCAAACACCCTAAACTAAAGTGCTAGTCTAGTAGAGGATGGTGAGATAGGAAATGGGTACACTTTAGAATTTCATTTCTCACTTTGTATCTCTCTCTTTATCAAACCCTAGAATCAAAGTGAAGGAGGAAGAAGATGAGCTCAAAATGAGAATGGATAATCATCAAGAGAGAGAATCATCTAACCATGGTGAGTTAGTATCAAATACTAACTCATGTAGAGACTTTACCATTGTTAATTATAGTGGTTAGGTTAGTAAATATATTAAGTAAAACAAAACAAGTGGAATAAGTCAAAGCATCCATAAGCTTCATGAAGCTTCGTGTATGTTAGCTCATTATCCAATTGTTTTTGAATTACTTTAAATATAAAAACCTAAACCTATAATTAGTATGGTATAAGTCTTGTACACCCATGACATTTGTATCAACAACCATGATACAAATTTGTACACAAATGAATATATATCACATATAAATTAACTTGTGCACAAGTGAGAAAAACAAATGCTTAAAGTGAACCAATGTTAGTTAATGTAAATTAGTATATCATATATACAATTATACACTAAATTATTAAATCAATACTTGACTTAACAATCCGGTTATATCACATACAACCGACTAACATGCAATGTATCGACTTATCGAATCAACCCTTGATTCGATAACTTAGTTATATCGCATATAACCGATCGACACAAACATCGCGAGAATAGAATACGGTATCACATACACGCATTATTCTCGGTCCCGCACATATCACATATGCGCTCCTATCTCGTTTTTCCTGAGCCAGTACAACCTCTATGTAGGACTCTAAAGACTCGTCAATACGCCGGCAGTAGGTGATGATCATATCAAGCACCCACAAGCCGTCAGCGGTACTAGCTGGACATAACGGCTACCCGGGTATTGAGCGATCAGAAGATCAGCAAGCAAGCCCGCTCCAACTCCTGCAAAAAGCCTGACAGTGACACTACCGTACAGTCCGGTCTCCTCGTCTGATATGTCGCATATCAAGTCTAGGGGTGGTAAACGTCAGACCCCAATAACCGATAAGTCGTGCCGATATCAGGCGCATAACGGGTCGAGAAACTACAGGTAACACTTACCAGTAAATCTCTAAACCAGCCCTGGCCAGGGACTTCCCTGTTATGGCCAATCGAGCACAGCGCAACATCAACCCCCAATACCGGGAGAGACGAAACCCCTCCTATCGCTCATTGCCTTCATGTGACTCGGGACTGTACCCAAAAACCACCGTTTTGCACGCCCTCTTGGACGTGGTAAGGTGGAAATCAAAGAACAGTGGGAATCACACAAGACTCTATGACGATCTCGGGTCTACAGACTAACATGTACTAGTGTCACCAGAGAACTGCCATCTGACGTAAGGTATAATACCATCTGGGAGTTCTCGGTGAGTCCGTCCAGTGTACCCAGTCTCCACTGAGCACCCGTATATCATCTCTGATGTCAAACACCAATGGATATGGGATCATCCATCGCCCATCTGTATGGGTCGAGAAGGTATACGCTAGTCTACTCTGGTATATCGATGCCCCGTCTCGATATACCCACGACTAGGGACCTTGAAGGATGTACTTATGGACTACCATGTCCCCACTAGTATGATCCGCATCACAGTCCAGGTAGTCAAGTACACATCCTAAGGGCTTTACCAACATGTAACAGAGAGACAATCAGTATACACGTTAAGGTAAAGAATAACCAGATAACATATTATCATGTCGAGCAAGAAAGTCCTCCCTATATATGTCCAAGCATCCACTACAATATACAACACATGTATAGTAATGGCCTCTAGGGCATACATATAACTAACAACTGGGACATTGCCAGGAGCGAATCATCATTTACCCCCTTACCGATTTGAACAAAGATGGCTTAGTAGACAGGGTTAGGGTCCCGTCGACTAAGGTTTTTGACTTTATGAGTCGTAAGGGTCTCATAAAGGGTTTTCTCCCTACGAGTCGTGAAGATCTCATAGGTGTGTTTTCTCCTTAAGAATCGTGAGGATTCCTAAGTGGTATCTTCTTTTGAAAGTTGTAAGGATCTCCCAAGAGTGCTTTCTCCTTATAAATCGAGAGGACTTATAAGTGTCGTTCACCATGTGGGGAAATTTTTCGCCAGTGGTGGAACCTGGTAAGGGGAAATTTATTCTTGCCTGTGGATTGTATACAAGGGTCAATATGGACCGTCTGTAGGGCAACTCGGGAGATAAGATGGCTTAAGAACAGGTTTGGATCCCTGTAGCTTAAGGCTTTTGAACCCTATGAGCCGTGAGGGTCTCATAGGGGGAATTCTCCTTACGAGACGTGAGGATCTCACAAGTGTAATTTCTCCTTAGGAATCGTAAGGATTCCTAAGCGTGTCACTCCCTTGTGAGTCGTAAGGATCTCACGCAGGTATTTTCTCCTCATAAGGTCGAGAGGATCTTGTAAGTGTAGTTATTTTAATGAGATTGCATCCTTCCGGGTTTTCACAAGCTCGCCGGTAGTCTTGCTGTTTTTACTCACGGCGCCCTTTCAGTCCGTGCCCATTTTGCTTGTGGGCATACCATTTTTTTTAGACGGCTGGACTCTCGAGAGTAGTTTTGCCATTCATTGCTTGAGTGGCAATCTTCGCTACCAAGATTTTGTTTGCGATATGGCTCTCAAGAGATCGCATCGCTGTATCTGGGGTGATGTACTAGTTCAGAGACATTCTGGTCCAGTGTTGCCATTTTGAAGGCGACACGCTAGTTTAGAGATATCTCGGTCCACTATTAGTTTAGGGACATCTCGGTCCACTATTAGTTTAGGGACATCTCGGTCCATTGTCACCATTTTCGAGGTGAAGTTTTAGTTTAAGAACATTACAGTCCGTTGTTAGTTTAAGGACATCTCGGTCTACTGTCACCATTTTCGAGGTGAAGTTTTTTTTCGAATTCCACTTAGAGTATTAACTCAGGAAGATAGAGAGCGGACACGAGCGTTGTCATCTATTATTGACCTGAGTCGTGACTCGTCGAGCGTAGTATTTCTTGAGGAATTGGTCGTTTATTGGCCGGAAGGGTCTTTCGCCATGCATATTCATAAGCAAGTAGGCCCCACCTTGGTAGATCTTGTCTATGATATATGGGCCCTCATAGTTTGGCTCGAATTTCACCTGGTTGGCACAATTGGGGATCATTGGTCGTTTGACAACTAGCATGAGTTTGCCTTGGTGGAATGTTCTCGGCCTGGTTAGTATTTCGTATGACCGCGTCATCCTTGCTTTGTAAGCTTCCAGGTTTTGCTGCACTATGAAGCAAGTTTCATCGAGAGCATTGAGCTCCTCAAGCCGAAGATAGGCATTTTTTTCATCCGTCAGCTCGTATTGAACTGCTACTCGTAGAAAGGGTGGCTCTATTTTCAAGGGAAGTACCGCCTCCGTGCCGAATACCAACACGTACGGCGTTGTATTCGTGGCCGTTTTGAACGTTATTCGATACGCTCAGAGAGCTTCGTGTAGTCTATCGTGCCAGTCCTTTTTATTTCTGGACACCGTTTTCTTTATGATCTTCGTCAAGGTCTTGTTGAAAGCTTCAGCTAGACCGTTGGCTCGGGGATTATAGACTGAAAAGTATCTCCAGTCTATTTTATGTTTTTCTGCGAAGCGGATGATCTTATGGCTTCTGTAGGCTGGCCCATTAACCGAGATAATCTGTTGCGAAGTGCCGAACCGGTCGATGACATGTGTCCTGAAGATATGGAGGATGTTCTCTGTTTTCACTTCTCTTAGCGGTACTGCTTCTGCCCACTTAGAGAAGTAATTGGTTGTTGCCAATATGAATCGATGTCCTTTGGAAGACGCTGGTTTGATGGGGCCAATTATATCAGTTCCCCACATTTCGAATGGCCAACTAGCCACTGTTGGGTGTAGCGAATTTGGATGCTGGTAGATGAATTCCCCGTGAATTTGGCACGAGTGGCACTGCTTCGCATATTTTGGCAGTCCAGAATCATTGTGGGCCAATAGTAACCCATTCTTTTGATCTTCAGCTTCATCTTTGGCCCAGCATGATGAGAACCGCAGAGTCCGTCGTGAATTTCTTGGACGACTCTCTTTGTTTCTTCTATCCCCAGGCACCTTAGCCATAAATAGTCAAGCGATCTCTTATATAGAGTATCATTGACGAAGGCGAATAACATGGCTTGTTTCATGAGCTGATCTCTTGATGACGTATCTTTGGATGTTCGATGGGATTTGAAGTAGTCTATGAAGACTTCCCTCCAATTCTCGACCTTTCTTTTGTCTTTTATTTGGAGGACCGCTTGTTTGGTCGTCTTCTTTTCTTCAAATAACTCTGTTGAAATTTCTGCTGGTGCGAGAACCTGGCGGCTTTGCACAATGATCTTTACGTCATCGAGATTTTCATCAGCCAGTTCCTTAACCGGTTTAGCCAATGCATCTGCTTTGCTGTTTTCCGCACTCGGTATACTTTCCAAGATGTAGAAGGGGATTTGTGTCAGCAGTTGCTGCACTCTTTCGCCATATTTTATCAGCTCTGGTTTGCACGTCTGACAGTCACCATTTACTTGGTTAACGACCAGCTGGGAGTCTCCATATATGAGGAGGTTTTCAATTCCCATGTCGACGGCGATCTCGAGACCTGCTATCAAAGCTTCATATTCAGCCTCATTTTTTGTTCTTGGATCCGTTAAGGAAATGGCGAAACGCATTATCCCTCCTTAAGGAGTCACGAAGATATGGCCCACCCCAGCTTTGATTATGGGGGTGTTTTGCTTTCGCTTCTTTATGAAAGATGCTCCGTCGAAGTAAAGTTCCCATTGGGCATTATGTTCTCCCTTCTCTCCTTCAATTGTTTCGAACGCGTGTTCATCCGGCAACTCGCAATTTAAGGGAGAGTCAGCTGATATCAGATGCTCGGCGAGAAAGTCGACGATAGCCTGGTCTTTTACTGCTTTGAGGGGTCGATACGTTATCAAGAATTCCATCAAGAGAAAGGCCCATTTGGCAAGCCTTCCTATCAATATGGCTCTTGACATCAAATATTTGAGAGGATCCACCTTTGATATGAGATGGGCCTCATGTGCCAAGACATAATGTCTGAGCTTCGTTATCACGAAGATCAGCGCCAAGCAATACTTTTCGATAGGGGAGTAGTTGTTTTCTGCCCCCAGGAGAACTCGACTCAAATAGTAGAGAGATCTCTCCTTTCCCTGATCGTTCTCCTGTGCCCATAATGCGCCTTTAGAACCTTCAAGGGCCGTTGTGTATAGGATGAGGAGCTTTCCCTTGACCGGAGCGGTCAGTACCGGCGGATTCTGCAGGTATTGCTTGATTTCGTCTAGTGCATTTTGGAATTTACGATCCCAGATGAGCGGGGTCCCCTTTTTCATTAGATGACTGTAGGGACGACATTTATCGGAGAGGTTAGCTATTAACCGCCGGATATACGCGAGCTTTCCTTGGAGAGACCGCGATTGTTTGAGAATTCTTGGCGTGGGCATTTCCATGATCACCTTAATTTTCGATGGGTCTATTTCGATACCTCGGTGTCATATGATGAATCGTAGGAATTTTCCTGAGGAGACTCCAAACGTGCATTTTAGAGGATTCATCTTCAGATTGTATTTACGAAGACACTGGAACATTATGTTCAAATGTTCCCAGTGTTCCTCGTACGATTTTTTTTTCACCACAAGGTCGTCAATATAGCATTCGAAATGTATGAGGTCATCGAAGATTTTCGTCATGGACCTCTGGTAGGTAGCGCCGGCGTTCTTCAAACCGAAGGGCATCACCTTATAGCAGAATATACCTAGCGGAATCCAGAAGGCGGTGTGCTTTCGGTCTTCACGATGCATTTTATTTGATTATACCCCGAAGATCCATCCATAAAGGAAAAGACTTCATGAGTGGACGTATTATCTATCATCAGCTCGGTGACCGGTACTGGGAAGTCACCCTTCGGGAAACCTTTGTTGAGGTCCCGAAAGTCTACGCAGATGCGCACCATCCCATTTTTCTTCATCACTGGAATAATGTTGGCGATCCAGTCGGGATACTAAACTTCTTGGATGAAGCCGGAGTCAATTAGTTTCTTGACTTCGGCGTTGATACTCATCTCGAGTTCGAGCCGCATTCTTCTTGGCGTCTGCTTGACTGGCTTTATGTCCAGCGATATAGCCAGTTTATGTACTGCTATTTCTGGATCTAGTCCCGGCATCTTGGAATAGTTCCATGTGAAACAGTCTTTATATTGCATAAGTACATATTTTAAAGTAGCCACCTGCTTTTTAGATAACAGCTCACTGACGAACGTTGGCCTTAGATCGTTTATCGTTCCTAGGTCAATTTTTCTTAGATTGTCCGTCGTGGTGTGTATCCTATTTTCCAGCTCTTTTGACGCTGGTGGAAACTCTGAGATCACCTCATCCTCGTCCTCATTTGCGAAGCACTTAAAGAGGTCATCCATATTATCGTGCTCTCCCTCTTTTAAGAATGTTATCACGTGGCAAGTACGAGTTCGTTTCCGAGCTCGATGTTGATCTGGCCCTGCCCTTGCGAAAGGGGTTCTTTTTGGCTCATGCTTTCGCGGTTGGGCTACCCTCCAATTGTCAGATAGAGCGAACCTGCCCCATTGAAGGTGAAGCAGTCTTCAAGAGGATGTCCTATTGCTCGGTGGTAGGGGAATAGTTTTTCTCCTGCCGAACCTTCATTTTCTCTAGTCGTCGAGAGTGGTCTTTGTCGATTACAGAGTCTTTGACTTTCTGCCAAACCTTGTGAATTTGGGAGGAGAGCTGTTAATGAGACTGCTCCGATTTTGTCTGCCCATTAGCCTCTGCAGGCGGGAGAGATTTCTTCAGCACGCGGTTGGAGAGTTATTTCGCACCCTCCTAAGAAGATTAAAGTCGTTTCCGGTTGGAACAGCAACATCAACTTCCACCATTGGAGCTGGTGGAGTAAGTCCATAGGGAGAGTTGCCCACAGCTCTTCTCACTCGGTGTCGTTAGCGACGTCGAGCGTGTCTTGCAGACAAGACCGCCTCAGTTTCGGAAGCGGTTTCTTCATGCCCCCGTCTTTGATGAGTGGCATCTGGAATCTTGACCCTTGGAATTTGCCTCGGGCATTTGGATTTTATCGGGCATCTCTTTTTTTGTGAGAAGCCGCTTTATCTTTTAGAGGAACCGTTGCATCAGGAACCTTTTTGAAATGAGTCCTCTTGTATTTGAAGGGGGATTTTGTCATAATTTGGCTGACGTTTAGGGAAAGAGCCGCGGTTGATGATAGAGTCCTTCACTTGCTTCCACACCTTATATATAGATGAGAAAAGTTGTTTTAGGGAGCGAACTAGTTTCTTCTCTCATGGGATCTCGATGGGCTGCAGAGACTTCTCCAATATTGCGGTGGGAGAATTTTGCCTGACCCTTCGCAACAATTCGAAACTATTCCCGGTTGGAACAACAGCATTCACCACTGGGGTTGTAACAAGATCATACGAAGGACTGCCCCCAGCTTGTCTTATTAGGTGCCAATATCGATGTCGGAGATGTCTTACGACCGGAATTTGGTTAGCCTCAGGATTCTGCTGAGCCTGCCCTCTATTTTCTTTGAGAGCTTGAGTATTCTTCCCCCTGCGTCGACCTTGGCTTTTGGAAGGCACCCGTTGTTTGGAGACGGGTTCTGTCGGCCAAACAGAAGCTTAAGGAGCCAGCCTGTAGAAGACAGACTTCTTCTGGGATTCCTCTTTCAGTGTTAAGGCACCGAAGGTAGGAGGTGGGAGCATAGACCCAAAGAGGAGCCCCTTCATTTCTTGAAGAGCCGGATTGCAGAGATTTGAGACTGCAAGTGACCCATACTTAACTCCGCCAAATGTAACAGAGCTTGAGTTGCGGTGAATGGAAGCAAACGCCATTCTCTAAAAAGACGGAACGCCAGCTTCGGTATTTCATCACCCAAGTGCAACTATAAACATATACACCGCGATTATCTGATCGAGGGGAAAACATGACACACAAAGTGTGGAGTGGAAAAAGGAAAAGGTCCCACCGAGGGTGCCAGAATCTGTTTACCGCCGAAAACAGAGACGAAACCGGGATGGATCGTCTTTCCTGAATTTGCAGGCAGATACTATTTGGTTTTATCCGTCCACCTTTCCGAAAATACCAAGTTGATTTATGGCATCGTATATCGGAGGTTTAGATGGATGCTGTCGTTGTAGTAGACTTCGTCAGATTCCCCCTCATTTTTGAGGGGGTTTTTGATTGTGAGGACGCTCTTCCCTGCAGGCGCAAGCTCCTGCAGTTTATTACGTTACCGCATCGTGATAACCATTTTCTCCCGCTCCGGCAGTTTACTTCATGTCATGTGTGTTTGTTTTATTTTTGGTTACCCGTAAATTGTATACGGAGACTAATTTATGTTGTCGCCCGTAGGGCGTGGATTAGTCCAAATCCGTATATTCTTATATTTGAGTTTGGTTTGATTTAAGAATCGTTAATCTAGTTTGATATTAAGATCAACTTAAATAGGGCAAGCATTTGGGGCTCGATTATCACCATTTTGGAGGTGAATGTTAGTTTAGGGACATTCCGGTCTATTGTTTCCATTTTGGAGACGAGGTTTAGTTTGAGAACATTTCGGTCTGTTGTTAGTTTAAGAACATTACGGTCCCTTGTCGCCATTTTGGAGGCGAGGTTTAGTTTGAGGATATTTCGGTCTGTTGTTAGTTTAAGAACATTACGGTCCATTGTCGTCAATTTGGAGGCGAGGATTAGTTTGAGGACATTTCGGTCTGTTGCTAGTTTAAGGACGTTTCGGTCCATTGTCCATCTTGCGTGCACGTGTATTTGTTACATGATGGGATGAACAGTGTTGATATGGAACACACCCGGTTTGGGGTGTGGTCATATTTAGGGTGTGCACATCAGTTTGGGAGTGCACCAAAGAATTGATGGTCGTCGGGACCCGCCACCTCTCGGAAGACGTTGAAGAATTACAATGACATATATCAAAAGTGTGGAGAGATGTACCCTTGAACCAATTCCCACACTTGAGGGGAAAGTTTGTTGTGGACCTAAGAATTTTTAATCATTTTTAAGACTAACATCATCTTGGGAGATATGGAATGAATATCATTTTAGATATCATCTGTTGGGAGATCATTAGTCATGTTTGGGACTATGATTGGTTTGGAAAGACATGAGCACAGGAGGCTCGGTTGATTAGCTAATTTGGGCTGAAGTTGATTTCCCACAGTGCTAAGCACTGGTGCATGTTCAGCATGTTCAGCACTCACGTGAGGCAAGAAATCAGTGTTAAACACCGAGCTTTGGAGGCGCTCACGTGCGAACACGTGAGGCGCCTCAAAGTGGGAACTGTTCTTTGGGTTTTATTCCCTCTCTGATATATAAAAGTACTAAGTACTTCATTCTTGTGGCGCTCACGTGCGAACATGTAACAACTCCATTTTTAATGTACAAAGAATTGATTTAAATTCAAAATATACTTGGAGTATTTAATGTTGCTGATGTCTCTTTAAATATTTATTTCACACCATAATTATAAGAAGGAGCTTGTAGCTCATCGGTAATACCTTGCACTGCTGAACCAAGCCACCAGAGTTCAAATCCCATGCCCCACATTATTTTTAATATTGTTTTGTTTAAAATTCTTTAGAAGCCCAACAGTCAACACGTGTTAAATCCAAATTTTCCCACTACACATGAAAAGTTAGAAGCACCAGTAGCTACCCCCGGCGACCCCACACCTCCTGCACCCCCGACTCGGCCAGACGGCCGAGTCTCCAACTGCAAAGTTGCGCCCTTTGGTCTCCTCCACTCTCCTCCATACTTTAATTGTGCAGATCGTTTCCAGAGGGCTTTGAATACCTCTTTTACTCCAAATTTTAATGATTTTTCATATTTCTTTTTACATTTTTAATTAAAAACCCTACACCTATCCTAACCCTAGCCTAACCCTATAAATACACCCCTACCTCCTACCCCCTTATCCTAAAATTCTGAGCCCACTCTATCAAAATCTCAAGAAAACTTTGTACTTTGAAAAACGAGCGAAAGGCGAAGCTCTGACGAAATCGACGGCGAAATTCCGGTGATCGTACTAGGAACTCTCGACGACGAATCGACGCACCGGTGAACCCTCTACTTCCCTCTCCCTCTCTAGTGTTGTCCAAAACCGTAAGTCCCATTCTAACCTCTCTATCTCTTCCTCTAAAATACCTCTCTAGTGTTGTCCAAAACCGTAAGTCCCATTCTAACCTCTCTATCTCTTCCTCTAAAATACGAAATTACAAAATCCGACGGAATCGGAACAAAACCGATTTCCGATTCGGTTTTCTTATAAATTTCACTTCTTACCAATTCAATCATGCTTAAATATCTTATTGTTGACTATTAAACACTTAACAAATAATTTGAACAAGTTTCCTCACATAAAATGTTAGCCTTTTCAATTTATCGTATTTTTCACTTAAATACCACATTGTTCCAATTTCACATTTAACTCTATTAAACTTGTTATAACTATAAGTAGAGCACGAGGTAATGACCTACCTTCTCACACACTCCCATCTAAACATAGTACTATAATCTTGGAAATTTAGAATACGAGAAAACAAACATTTTCATTAAAATACCCTTTACTTAATAAAACTGTTGGTATTGATACATTTTCAAAAATACATAACTTTTGAAATAATAAAATATATCTAGACTCATTCAATTAAGGACTGTCACATTCATTAGGAAAAGTCGTGAACTTTCAGTCGTTAATCTAAACCTGACTTTGTGGTGTCTAAGCTAGACAAATGAGAAAGGTAACTTTAAAAGGCCCGTCTCACGGTGATTCGTGAGCGGAGCCCTCCTTTCTTCACTTGTACTTACCTGGCTACAATTGGCGGTGAAGAGGCGATTTGAAATTGTCACTAGAACATAAAATACGAGAAAACGACATCTTTACAAATAAATACCTTTTACTTAATAAAACTGTATCCTAAAGGATTAGTATTTATAAAATCTTTGCAAAGCGCCGCTACAACCCATTTTGGAGAACCCATTCGGGATAATACAGTTTTATCGTGCACCCTCGGGCTTATTAGTACGAGATTCGGACCTCCGCAAGGAGCATTCAGTCTCGAAAGACTTAAAATACGACATATTAAGAAAATGAGATTTTTTGGAATATAAAATATTTATTAAAATTATTTTTGTATAAATATATGTATATTTATCATTTAAATATCTATTTTATTATAATATAAATATTCCACATTTTTCTAACAAGAATAAATTTTACATTAAAATACTATGAACTTCAAATAAATTAATATTATAGATAAATACCTTTATTTATAAAAACTAGGATATTTTCACATGTAATGTCACAATATAAAATCCACCCTCATTACAACTCTAAAGACGAATAATAAATACTTGGGGTGTATCTTGAAAATTATATAAAAGTATTTTTACATAAAACCCCCTCAAGTTTTATAAATTACCCTAAGGACCCTAGTAAATATAAGACTTCGATTTACATCTCTACTGTCTGACTCGGGTTTGAGTCTGATCATAATCCGACTTGAATATGATTCAAGTACCATATAAATCTACAATATTACAATTCAACATGAACATACGAATCCATGAATCCAGTTATCAATCTATTCAACTTGACTGAACCAAACCATGGATATACTTTCCATTTAAATGAATCCAGTTTACATCCATTACATTCGTTACTGATATCATGGTTTCGGTCAGTCATCCAACTATACAACTTATACAATACAATATAACAATACAATCAAAATACTACGGGGTTTAAGGGGTAGATTGGTACGGAAGGTGTTAAAAGGGGCATGAGACAGTAAGATTAAGACACCTAACATGAATCCTGTTGCTGTTGTACCGTGGCATAACGGTTCCTTGTACTTTCAGTTTGCCCTGGTCTTTAGCATATAGAGACCCCTCTCGTACACACTGATATCCTTCTGTACCAAGCTACAAACAACAGCGTTAACACAATATTCTACAATATTATACAACTTTAAAAGATACATTCTTATTCTATCTTTTCTATTTCTCCCTTACCTTTGGGACTTACCGAGCGACCTGTTCGCTGACGGCATTCTATTTCTTTCTTCTTTGAATGTCGTCAGGTGATCTGGACACAGCAGAGATCGAGCCCACCAGTGAAGACTTGGATCAGTTCCTCGAAGACCCCGAGCTCTAGACATTGTACATTTCCATTCAGTACTTTTAATTTCCTGTTATGCCATTGTTTAGGCATCGTTTTTACTTCAGTTGTATTTCCTTATCATGCATTGTACAAAAGAATGTTAATAAATAAAGTTGCTGTTATTTTTTTATATCTCTTGTCTCTTGTGATTACTTTTATATTGCTTAGATGCGCTTAGCGTATTTACTTCACAGTAAATACGTAGCGGACCTCGTCGCGTCCCCTTCGCCGTACACCGAGAAGCGGGACGTGACAGGTTTTGTTGGTGGCCCATGCAGGTCAGAGCTGTATAGAACCATACTATGCAGTTCTGTTCTGCGTGAACAACTAAGCAATATAATACAAGAATCAGCAACTAAAACATTCTTTACAATTCATGTTCCTTGAATCTTACAATTTTATATTCATTGAATCTTATCATTTCAAATATTTTGAATCTGTCCTAACACAAATTTTTCTTCAAGATTATGGATTCCCCGAACAACACCAGCACCAATGTCAACAACACGCCTCCAGCCTTACCACTCACACATGCCGTCCCTGCTCCGATCAACGAGCAGACGGTTCTGCTTGAGGCAATCCGAAGCCTCCTAGAGGGACAGCAGCAGCAGACTGCTCTTTTGATGAACCGTCCCGAGGCAGACGCACCTGGGGTAAAACAATTTAGGGCTTTACACCCCAAACAATTCTCCGGAAAGGGAAGCCCACTTGAAGCTGAGGAATGGGCACAGAGCATAGAGAATGATCTGGCGGCAGCACAAGTGCCAGACATAGCTTGGGTTCGTGTGGCGAAACTGCAGCTCACGGACAATGCTCGCAACTGGTAGAAGGCGGAAGAAAGCCGTCATGAACAGCCTATCGAATGGAAGACTTTCCGCGATATGTTCGACGCTAAGTACTTCCCTGAGACTGCCAGGTTCGATATGGAACAGCAGTTCATCAATCTGCAACAAGGTTCGATGTGGACCAAGTCAGTAGATGAGTATGATGCTGAGTTCACCATGCTCAGTCGGTAAGATATGTCTCAATAATTTGAAATTTTTATCACACATTACACAGCTAACACAATATTTTTAACAAATTTGCGGCACACCTTATACCGACGGATGAGATCAGAGCCCGTCGCTTTCAACATGGTTTGGATTTGGAAATCCAGGATGCACTGGCCACAGGAGATTTTTCGACTCATGAATCGGCTCTGAAAGCTGCCCGCCGTTATGAGGCAGTGGTAAAGACGAGGGGAAGACCTCCATCTGCTGGATTTAAGCGTCCTGCCAACCAGATGGCAGGAGGAGCCTTGTCCAGGCCATCTTTTGTGCCAAGGCGACCCGGAGTACAGAACAACCGTCCGAGCTCAGCCTTTTGTACCTACTACAAGAGAACTGGACATATGATGAAAGACTGCCGGCGAGCTAACCATCTTTGCTTGATCTGCGACTCAGCTGCTCATGATATTGGGTCTTGTCCCCAAAAGCAAAACCCAGTTGCTACACCCTGGCCAGCAGTTACCTATCCGCTGCGACCAGCTCTTCAAACACCTGCTCTAAGACTTGCACTACCTGCACCACCCAAAGGACCACAAACTGCACCACCTCCTCGTCAGTTCCATCAAGCTCAAAGGAACGTTCCGAGGAATGCTCCTCAGGCAAGGAGGTATGTACCAAGGCGTCAGGCTTTCACAATGTCCGTGGAAGAAGCTGAGGCCACTGGTCAAGTCATCACTGGTAAACTTTTCTTCTCAAACTTTTCTTTCAGTCTTGTTTATCTACATACTTTACCTAAAACAAATCCCAAATACCTTAGGTACAATCTTAGTATCCTCAATCCCTGCACTAGCACTGTTTGATACTGGAGCATCTCACTGCTTTATGTCGCAACGGTTTGTTCGAACCCATGCGATTCCAGTCTCGCTGCTTGTATCCAGCTGGAATGTCAGTTCCGGAAATGGCGTTCTAAAGGCAACTATGGGATACAGCTTGTGTCCAGTCGTCATCTGCAGTATAGAGTTTTATGCTGACTTCAAAGTGCTGGACATACCGAACTTCGATGTGGTTCTAGGAATGGATTGGCTTGGAACTTTTTATGCTACCATTGACTGTCGTCAAAGGAGAGTAGTATTCGAGATTTCAGACCATCCGGTCTTCTATTTCAAAAGCGGAGACCATACACTGGAGCCAAGTACCTATAAAGCGAAGCCAAGAGAAGCAGTAGTTGCAGCAGCTCAAGCGGAGGAAGAATCAAGACCAAATGTGGTTCGAGAGTTCGACGATGTATTTCCTGACGATATATCAGGTTTGCCTCCCGATCGAGCTCTTGAATTCAGTATTGATTTAGTACCAGGAGCACAACCGGTGATCAAAGCACCCTGTCGTTTAAGTCCGGAAGGTTTGAAGGAAGTCCGAACACAGTTGGACGAATTACTGGCGAAAGGATGGATTCGTCCCAGCACTTCAACTTGGGGATCACCTGTACTATTTGTGAAGAAGAAGGAAGGTTCATACAGAATGTGCATCGATTACAGAGCCTTGAATGAAGTCCCTATAAAGAACAAGTATCCACTTCCGCGCATCGACGATTTATTCGATCAGCTAGGTGGATCTTGTGTTTTCTCTAAATTGGATCTTCGTTCAGGTTATCATCAGGTGAAGGTCAAGGAAACTGATATTCACAAAACAGCTTTCAGAACTCGCTATGGACATTACGAATTTATTGTGATGCCATTTGGAGTGAACAACGTACCCGCAATATTCATGAACCTAATGAATCAAGTTTTCCAGGAGTACTTAGACAGGTTTGTTGTCGTCTTCATCGACGACATCCTGGTGTATTCTAAGAATCGGAAAGAGCATGCAGCACATCTACGAATTTTCCTAGAAACTCTTCGACAACATCAGCTCTATGCCAAGTATAGCAAGTGCGAGTTTTGGCTAAAGCAAGTTGGTTTTCTTAGATATATCGTATCAGGAGAAGGAATCTCGGTGGATCCAGCAAAAGTCTCAGCAGTTAGCGAATGGCCTACACCAAAGTCAGCGAAGGACATTCAGAGTTTCTTAGGTTTAGCTGTATATTACAGAAGATTCATTGAAGGATTTTCGAAGATAGCAACACCCCTGACCAAGCTCGCACGTAAGGATGAAGAATTTGTATGGTCAGAAGCATGCGAACAAGCTTTCGTAGAACTCAAGTCAAGCCTGACATCAGCACCTATTCTCGTTATACCGGATTAATCTGGAGGATTCGAAGTGCATTGCGATGCATCCGGTAAGGGATTAGGATGTGTTCTATATCATCACGGTAAATTTGTGGCTTATGCTTCAAGACAGCTGAAGATTCATGAGCGCAATTATCCGACGCATGATTTGGAATTGGCAGCCGTCATCTTTGCTCTTAAGATTTGGCGCCATTATCTACTTGGTGAACGAGTGAACATCTACACAGATCATAAGAGCCTGAAGTACGTGTTTACTCAGAAGGAGTTGAATATGCGGCAGAGAAGATGGTTAGAACTTATGGCGGACTTTGACATCAACTTGCAATATCACCCAGGGAAGTTGAATGTGGTATCTGACGCACTTAGTCGCCAACCATCAGCAATGAATCTCACCGCTCAGTGGAAGCTTCAACAAGACTTGCATCAGATGGAGATTGAAGTAATCATGCCAGGTAATACTTCAAGTTTGATGAATTTACAAGTTCAATCAACCATTGTCAATCAGTTCAAAACAGCCCAAGCAAGTGATGCTAAGTTGCAAAAGATCAGAGAACAAGTGGAGAATGGACTCAGAACAGACTTCATCATCCATGAAGACGGATCTTTGAGATACGACAGCAGATTGCATGTACCAAAAGGTCCTATTCGGAAAGAGTTAATGAAAGAAGCTCACAGCTCTCCCTACTCAGTACATCGTGGAGGTACCAAAATGTACAAAGATCTATGTCAGAATTATTGGTGGCATGGAATGAAGCGTGAAGTAGCCAGAAGCGTCGCAAAATGCTTGGTGTGTCAGCAAGCAAAGGCTGAACATCACAGGACTGCTGGATTACTTCAACCGTCACCAATCCCAGAATGGAAGTGGAAGCACATCACGATGGATTTTGTGACTGCTCTTCCTCATAGCACAAAGGGTAACGATGCCGTATGGGTCATTGTGGATCGACTCATAAGTCGGCTCACTTCATCCCATTTCGAGTTGGCCAATCAACTGAGACACTAGCAAAGAAGTACATGGAGGTAATAATCTATTTAAAGATTTAAACTCTTCATAATGTACTATCTCTGATACTCATGAACTCATACAGGAAATTGTGAGACTTCATGGAGTGCCGGTCTGTATTGTCTCCGATCGTGACACCAGGTTTCGATTGCAATTTTGGCAAAGTCTGCAAGCAAGCTTGGGAACAAGTCTGAACTTCAGCACGGCTTATCATCCACAAATAGATGGTCAATTGGAACGAACTATTCAGATCTTGGAGGATATGCTCAGAGCATGTATGTTAGACTTCAAAGGATCGTGGGAAGATCACCTACATCTTGTGGAGTTTCGTACAACAACAGCTACCAAGCAAGTATAGGAATGGCACCTTTTGCAGCATTGTATGGAAGGAAGTGTCGATCGCCATTAAGTTGGGACGATATCGAAGATAGGGAACTTCTTAGACCAGAGATGATAATAACGACTGTTGATATGGTTCGTACTATCAGGGAAAGGTTGCGCATAGCCCAAGATCGACAGAAGCACTGGGCTGATGCAAAGAGACGACATTTGGAGTTCCAACCAGGAGATCACGTATTCTTGAAGATATCTCCGAACCGCGAAGTGATCCGATTTGGAAGACGGGGTAAGCTAAGTCCAAGATATATTGGACCGTTCGACATACTCGAACGAGTCGGTGAAGTGGCATACCGCTTAGCGCTTCCACCTTCATTGGAAGGAGTGCATAACGTGTTCCACATATCCCAACTCATAAGGTATGTGAGTGACCCCAGCCATGTTCTCGATCATTCCGAGCTCACTATACAGCCCGATTTGTCTTGTGAGCAACAGCCTGTGGAGATCCTGGACAGGAAAGTGAAGACATTTCAGAACAAGGAAGTTAACTTGGTCCGAGTGATGTGAAGAAAAGACACTCCAGGAGAGTCCACTTGGGAAAGAGAGGATGAAATGCGTACTAGATATCCACACCTCTTTGTAAACTAGTTCTCAAATAAAAGTTGTAAATTTCGAGGTCGAAATTTTGTAAGGAGGGTGGACTGTAACAACTCCATTTTTAATGTATAAAGAATTGATTTAAATTCAAAGTATACTTGGAGTATTTAATGTTGCTGATATCTCTTTAAATATTTATTTCACACCATAATTACAAGAAGGAGCTTGTAGCTCATTGGTAATACCTTGCACTGCTGAACCAAGCCACCAGAGTTCAAATCCTATGCCCCACATTATTTTTAATATTGTTTTATTTTAAATTCTTTAGAAGCCCAATAGTCAACACGTGTTAAATCCAAATTTTCCCACTACACATGAAAAGTTAGAAGCACCAGTAGCTACCCCCGGCGACCCTCCACCTCCTGCACCCCCGACTCAGCCGGACGGCCGAGTCTCCAACTGCAAAGTTGCGCCCCTTGGTCTCCTCCACTCTCCTGCATACTTTAATTGTGCAGATCGTTTCAAGAGGGCTTTGAATACCTCTTTTACTCTAAATTTTAATGATTTTTCATATTTCTTTTTACATTTTTACTTAAAAACCCTACACCTACCCTAACCCTAGCCTAACCCTATAAATGCACCCCTACCTCCAACCCTCTCATCCCAAAATTCTGAGCCCACTCTCTCAAAATCTTAAGAAAACTTTGTACTTTGAAAAACGAGCGAAAGGCGAAGCTCTGACGAAATCGACGGTGAAATTCCGGTGATCGTATTAGGAACTCTCGACGACGAATCGACGCACCGGTGAACCCTCTACTTCCCTATCCCTCTCTAGTGTTGTCCAAACCCGTAAGTCCCATTCTAACCTCTCTATCTCTTCCTCTAAAATATGAAATTACAAAACCCGACGGAATCGGAACAAAACCAATTTCCGATTCGGTTTTCTTATAAATTTCACTTCTCACTAATTCAATCATGCTTAAACATCTTATTGTTGACTATTAAACACTTAACAAATAATTTGAACAAGTTTCCTCATATGAAATGTTAGCCTTTTCAATTTATCGTATTTTTCACTTAAATACCACATTGTTCCAATTTCACATTTAACTCCATTAAACTTGCTATAACTATAAGTAGAGTACGAGATAATGACCTACCTCCTCACACACTCCCATCTAAATATAGTACTATAATCTTGGAAATTTAGAATACGAGAAAACAAACATTTTCATTAAAATACCCTTTACTTAATAAAACTGTTAGTATTGATACATTTTCATAAATACATATATTTTGAAATAATAAAATATATCTCATTCAATTAAGGACTGTCACATTCATTAGGAAAAGTCATGAACTTTCAGTCGTTTATCTAAACCTGAATTTGTGGTGTCTAAGCTAGACAAGTAAGAAAGGTAACTTTAAAAGGCCCGTCTCACAGTGATTCGTGAGCGGATCCCTCCTTTCTTCACTTGTACTTACCTGGCTATAATTGGCGGTGAAGAGACGATTTGAACTTGTCACTAGAACATAAAATACGAGAAAACGACATCTTTCCAAATAAATACCTTTTACTTAATAAAACCGTATTCTAAAGGATTAGTATTTATAAAATTTTTGCAAAGCGCAGCTACAACCCATTTTGGGGAACCCGTTCGGGATAGTACGGTTTTATCGTGCACCCTCGGATTTTGGAGTGCGAGATTCAGACCTCCGGAAGGAGCATTCTGTCTCGAAAGACTTAAAATACGGTATCTTAAGAAAATGAGATTTTTTAGAATATAAAATATTTATTAAAATTATTTTTGTATAAATATATGTATATTTATCATTTAAATATCTATTTTATTATAATATAAATATTCCACATTTTTCTAAAAATCATAAGAATACATTTTACATTAAAATACCATGAACTTCAAATAAATTAATATTATAGATAAATACCTTTATTTATAAAAACTAGGATATTTTCACTAGTAATGTTACAATATAAAATCCACCCTCATTACAACTCTAAAAACGAATAATAAATACTTAAGGTGTATCTTGAAAATTATATAAAAGTATTTTTATATAAAACCCCCTCAAGTTTTATAAATTATCCTAAGGACCCTAGTAAATATAAGACTTCGATTTACATCTCTGCTGTCTGACTCAGGTTTGAGTCTGAACATAATCCGACTTGAATATGATTCAAGTACCATATAAATCTACAATATTACAATTCAATATGAACATACGAATCCATGAATCCAGTTATCAATCTATTCAACTTGACTGAACCAAACCATGGATATACTTTCCATTTATATGAATCCATTTTACATCCATTACATTCGTTACTGATATCATGGTTTCGGTCAGTCATCCAACTATACAACTTATACAATACAATATAACAATACAATCAAAATACTACGGGGTTTAAGGGGTAGATTGGTACGGAAGGTGTTAAAAGGGGCATGAGACAGTAAGATTAAGACACCTAACATGAATCCTGTTGCTGTTGTACCGTGGCATAACGGTTCCTTGTACTTTCAGTTTGCCCTGGTCTCTAGCATATAGAGACCCCTCTCGTACACACTGGTATCCTTCTGTACCAAGCTACAAACAACAGCGTTAACACAATATTCTACAATATTATACAACTTTAAAAGATACATTCTTATTCTGTCTTTTCTATTTCTCCCTTAACTTTGGGACTTACCGAGCGACCTGTTCGCTGACGACATTCTATTTCTTTCTTCTTTGAATGTCGTCAGGTGATCTGGACACAGCAGAGATCGAGCCCACCAGTGAAGACTTGGATCAGTTCCTCGAAGACCCCGAGCTCTAGACATTGTACATTTCCATTCAGTACTTTTAATTTCCTGTTATGCCATTGTTTAGGCATCGTTTTTACTTCAGTTGTATTTCCTTATCATGCATTGTACAAAAGAATGTTAATAAATAAAGTTGCTGTTATTTTTTTATATCTCTTGCCTCTTGTGATTACTTTTATATTGCTTAGATACGCTTAGCGTATTTACTTCACAGTAAATACGTAGCGGACCTCGTCGCGTCCCCTTCGCTGTACACCGGAAAGCGGGGCGTGACAGAACACGTGAGGCATCCCAAATGTGGGTGCTGTCTTTGGGTTTTGTTCCCCTTTTGATATATAACTTCTAAGCATTTGATTTGGGAATCGCGTGGAAAACACGTGACTGCCCTAGGAAGCACTTCTTGTTCTTTTTTCAAGTGCTCGCGTGGGAAACACGTGAGGTCTTGTTACCTCGGTATTTTCTTCTGGGTACTTGATGATTTTGATCTCATGCCAATGATGCTAGAATTTAGGTTAAGAGGATCTTAATTCTCTTGTTTTATAAGAATTAAATTCTTTTTATAAGGTTAAACCCTAGTTTTATCAGAGGTATTAAATTCCTATCTACTTTTATAAGAATTAAATTCTTTGAACTCAGTTCTTTCCCCTTAGTTTTGAATCTGCATAACAGAATCTCCCGGATAAGAATTAAATTCTCAACTTGTGGGGAGATCTGGTTCTGCAGATCTCAACCATAGGAAGAACTAAGTTTTTCTATGAAGGGTTAAACCCTTAGAGAGGCAAAAAACGATCTTTGTGTTTTTCCTTTACCTAGCATTTTCTTACGAACAAAAAGTCTTCACCGAGAGTTAAATTTTCTTTTTCTTTTTAGGTTTTACTCTGTCTCCTCTCGTTTTCCATCGTTTTCTTTTTCTTTGCTTGCTCCTATTTATATGAGAGGGGGAAAAACAATTTTGTTGAGTAAATCTCTGATTGAGAGATCATAAATGATCTTGAGATCAATCGGTGAATTTTATTCACCATTAGATTTTTATTTGAAAGCTCTCTGTTCAACAGAGGGGTTTTCTTGTTTGTTCGACAAGATTAGGAAATATTTTTGCTAAGATAGAATTTTATTCTACCAGATGGTCGGTTGGTAGTTTTATAATCACCGTTGGATCATTGATCCAAGGGTCTCCTATTTAACAGAAAAGATCCTTCTGATTTTAAGAAAGATCAAGAAAGTATTTCCACGTAGAATTTAATTATATCGGATCAATATTCTCTGCTAGAGAAGGATCTTTCCATATTAGAATGATTCAGGAAAATATTTTCCAAATAGAATTTAATTCTATTTCATAGAATTTAATTCTATCAGTTGTGAGAAGTTTTAAAGGGACTCACGTATGGTACGTGATCCTCCCAATGAGGGTTCATTTTACTTTTAGCGCTCATATGCTTTTGCATATGAGCGCTCACGTGTTAACATGTGAGGTATGTTTGGCTCGCTGGTTATTAAATGCAGCGCCTATATGCTTTGCATATAGGCGCTCACGTGTTTAACACGTGTGGGACTTTTAGCCCCTCAGTTATTAAAATACTGCGCCTATATGCTTTGCATATAGAAGCTCACGTGTTTAACACGTGTGGATCTTTTAGCCCCTTAGTTATTTAAATACAGCACCTATATGCTTTGCATATAGACGCTCACGTGTTTAACACGTGAGGCTCATTTAGCCTATTCTTTGTTCAAATAAAGCGTCTATATACTTTTCATATAGGCGCTCACGTGTTTAACACGTGAGACTTAAATAGTGGGGAGTTTCCCTCTTTCTTTCTCTGCTTTTCCTGAGTCAAACTTCCTTTCCCAATTCCTTCTCTTGTCAGGTCTTGGAAATAGTTTCACCATGCATAACATTTTCTGTGCCGAGACTTAAATGAATTCTTTTATAATCTGAGGTAGCATTCATTTTCTCTTTCATTTCCATAGAGTCATTTTAACATAGAAGAGTCATGGCTCGTAACCGTCCACATGCTCATCGGCAGCCATGGGAGGTGCCTATCGAGGAAATTGTTCTTCGTTTTGTTGCATGTTTGGTAAATCCCACTCTTACGGATGACCAATGTGATATGGTGCCGCATGAGCTCTTAGATGATCTACTCTCCCTAACGGCTCCATTTGGCTCCGGATGATCTTCTTGTCCGTGCTTGATGACATTCCTCCTCATCCAGCGGAGATGACTCCGGCGATACTCGACACAGCAGAGGACAAGATCGAGTGCTTTCATGAAGCAGTTTTGATTACCAAGCCTCTGATGGATCATTCTGTCTAGTTTCTAAGCCAGATATGGGCTCAACGGGCTATCATGGCTACTTTCGCCGATGAACACGGCACCGATCGATAGGGAGAAACTCTTCGCGAAGATTGCCACTTCGAGATGGTGGAGAAGGCTGAGAAGGCTTTAGAAAACTTTATTCATGGTTTTGTAAACCTTTGTACTTTTGATCCCATGTTTGGTGATATATTCCCTGTAGAATAAAATGTCTATTTAAATGCTTTCTTTTTGTCATTGGCCACTGGATGCTTCATTTCTAACACCTGTCCTTCCTCTGACTGTATCATTTTAAGTACACATGCAACCTTCATGTGCGCATGTGTACTTCACCCATATGGATTTTGCTAAGTGTAAACACCATTTCTGTGCTCGTGTCATGCACTAACCCTCCACATGCGTATGTGAATGAGCCTACTTTCATACATATCTATATAGGAAATTTAAACCGGTGCAAACACCCACTAATCGACGTATAGCAATTAGCGGACGTTTCAAAACACATATATCAACTGAAAACTAGTAAACGGCGTTAAAACTGTGACCTCAAAATACTACGTATTGCCACAACAGAAAGATAACAGTATAAACAATCTTGGCAAAAACAACAACACCTGAAACCCAAAATCCAAGCAACTAGAACACAGAACAGAACTCGAAGCAAATCACCACTGTGGACTCGGACAAGACGGTTTTTTGAAGTGTTTGGCCGGCCATAATAAGGTGGATTTGTCTCGTTTTTGTTTGGTGTTCATCTCTCAACTAAAGGAGCACTCTGCAATTGTTTAAAAAAATTTAGAACCTCTAAAAATGTCGACAGAAACCTGGATCTTTTGTTTCGTGTTTCGGAATTATTTCGGTTTCGTTGTTCTATCTATCGTTAAAACTTTTAGTTAAGGTTTACTAGGCTCTGATAACACTGTAAGTCGATGTCGCGCACCCCGCGTGTTCGCGGGGAGGCGGAATTTTCAAAAAACGATTTTCGAACTTCACAACAACGACTTGAACTTCAGGATCAATACGGAACCTTAACTAACACATCAACTATGAGGTTCTAACTACTGTGAAAGAAGTTTATACCTCCGTGAACCAAGTCCTTCTTTCTTGTTGTCCTCCTCCTTTTCTTAAGCTCCTGGAAGAGTGTACGGATCGCGCTTGATCGTAGGCCTCCTCAAGTCAAAGACGATCCACTCGAGAGTATCTACTTTGAGCTCCTACCTTTTAATTGAGGTAACTAGGATACCTAATATACTAATCTAAGTAACCTAGATGATGTAGAAAGTGATTATGGATTAATTAGTCTCACTAACCTTAGGATTCTCAACTCATGAGATAAATTAGGGTTTGAGGAAGAAGAAGAGAGCTTGAAGGAGAGAGAGTGTTGAGGATAGAATGAAATGAATATGGCTCACTTTGATAACTATGAAGCATAACAATAATTCAACAAATATTTAAAATCAACCATGCCTCAATAGTCATCCATGACTCACCCCATGAGTCACCTAAGTAGCCATACTTCATTTAATATAATATAACACCTCATCCTCCATCTCATTAATCATTTAACTAAATGGCTAAATTCACAAATGAGGCGTCTTCTTCTAAAAGCATCCTTGCACAATTACAAGAATACCCCTCACCGTATATACATACATGTATTCGTATTCCGAAAAATACGAATACCCAAAGACAAAATAATCCGATAATCTAATATTAGGATCCGGCTCAAACCAAAGCCCACTAGTATTATCCGTCCGAATCATGATACGTGCACAAGTACACGTATATGATCGAACCCCTGCCGTAAAACCATACAGCCTCTACATCGTTTCGCCTAAAGTAGGGAAACCCTCTGTATGAGACTCTAAAGACTCAACAATATGCTGGCAGTGGGTTTAACCACAAGCACGTCAGCGGTACTAGCTGCACGTAACGACTACCCTGATATCTGTCGATAAGAAGGCCGATGAGCAAACTCATCCGAACTCCTACTGAGCCTCTCTGTGGAAATCTCCATACAGTCCAGTCTGTTCGTCTAAGATACTCGCATATCGGGTCTAGAGGGTCGATAACTGTCAGACCCCTAATAGCGCAATAAGTCATGCCGGAGTAGAGTCCAAAACATCCTGAGAAACTACTGGAGTACCTACCAGTAAATTTCACTTGCCCTGGCCAGGGACTTTGTATAATGGCTTTCCGAATATAGTGCGATATCAACCCTCAATACCGGGAGAGACGAATCCTATCTAACCACTACTGCCTCTAAGTGCTTCGGGACAGCACCCAATTACTACCTGTTTGCACGACTCTTTTGAGCCGTGGTAGGATAGCAATCTAAGAACAGTAGGAACACACTCGAGATGAAGTGGCGATGTTAAGTCAATGGACTATGCTGTACTCATGTCACCTGGGAACTGCTACTTGACGATAGGTACAATACCAACCAGCAGTTCCCCATGAGTCCTATCCAGTATAACTCATAACCTAATGAGCACCTGCATACTATCTCCAGTACAACGTACTAATGGCTGTGAGACAGACCATCTCCCCTGCTGGGATGAGAAGCGTATACACCAGTCTACTCTGGATTATCGATACCCTGTCTCGATAATCCTACGACTATGGACCTGTATAAGGATGTGCTTATAGAATACCCAGCTCCCACTAGTGTGACTGTCATCACAACGCTGGTAGTCAAGCAAAGATCCTAAGGGCTCTATCAATATGTATTAGTAATACGTTAAAAGAAATATATACACATATTAAGATAGAATCAAACCAAGTAGCATACTACCATATTGAGCAAGACTGTTATTATATCCGTGTATATATCCCAAACTTCCAAAATATAATATACAGGCGAGTACTATACAATAAAGGCCTCTATGGCATATAACACTAACAAACATGCACATCCAAATGTGCGAAGGAAGATATAGTTAAGGTGGTAACCAAATATTTTATGGAAAGGGGGATCATTACGAATGACTGGTGTAGAGAGACGATTAATTAAAAACACGTCAGTACTCATGGCCTCATCCCAGTAATAAGAAGGAATGGAGGCATGAGCAAGAAGAGCACGAGCTGTCTCTACAATTTAACGATGTTTGCGTTCCGCTATCCCGTTTTGTTCGGAAGTGTATGGGAAAGAAACATGATGGAAGATTCCTTCTGTAGTAAGATGACGATGAAGGGATTGATACACACCATCCCAATCAGAGTGAAACATGTATATTTTCTTACTGAAGTAGCGTTCAACATGTCATTGAAAATGACAAAAGATATCAAACAAATCAGACTTATTACACATTAGAAATAGCGAAGTAAATTTACCATAGCCATCAACAGAAGTAACATAATAGCGGAAATTAGAGTGAGATAGTATAGGAGCATGGTCCTAAATATCAGAATAAATTAAATATAATGGTGCCAAAGACAATGTTGATGACAATTCAAAGAAAGTTTATGGCTTTTCACCTTCACACAACTAGAACAGACTGGCTCTCTACTACTCCTAACAGTTGGTAAATGAAAACGATATAGAATTCTGACTACAGTTTTTAGTGCAGGATGACCTAACCGAGCGTGCCATGAGGAAGTGGAGGTACGTTCACCAACAAACATGGTGGGAGATGAGATATTTGGAAGAGACAATTGGTACAAACCATTATTGAGATGGCCTTAAAGTATAACTGTCCCCGATTTCGAATCCTTCACAAAAAAATCAAACGGATGAAACTCAAATATAATAGTATTATCTTTAGTAAATTGATGAACAGATAAGTGATTTTTCATTATTAAAGGAACATGAAGAACATTGTGCATTTGAAGCGATCGAGAAGACGATGGAATTGTTGTGTAACCATAATTAAGAATACACAAAACTATACCATTACCTACGCGTACTGAATCTGTACCTTTGTAAGGGGCTCACGAAGTTGATTGTAGTCTAGCGTAATATAATGAGTTGCCCCCGAGTCAGGATACCATTCAGAAGAAGCAGTGTTTGGACTGCTCGATGAATATGGTGGAGATGTATACGATAGCATGGCGTATATCACTACTACAAATAAGGGTTGCCCCTACGGATTTATCCGTAGGGGCAACCCACTGCCCCTACGGATATATGCGTAGGGGCGAAAAAATACCCCGTAGGTGCAAAGGCCGCAGGTGCAAGTTGAGGCCCTGAACTTGCCCCTACGGGCAAATTCTTACCCCTACGGATATATCTGTAGGTGTTGTTACCCCTACGGATTCCTCCGTAGGAGCAATCAAATCATATATGTATTTTTTTTGAATATATTGTATGTACCTACGGATACAACCGTAGGTCCTTGTTCTACCCCTACGGATATATCCGTAGGTAATATGCCGTAGGGGCAAAATATCAGGAAACCTGATATTTGGCCCCTACGGATAACTCCGTAGGGGATAGACAGTGGCCCCTACGGACATATCCGTAGGGGCACTCCCAACACCCTGCACTGAGATCAGGGGGGAAAATATCAGGTTTCCTGATAGTTTGCCCCTACGGATATGTCCGTAGGGGCAATATATATACCTACGGCTTAATCCGTAGGTACATATTGTCTGTATTTTTTTTTTAAAAATGGGCTGCTAGATTTTTTCCCGTCCTGTGCACAATACTATATACATCAATCAAATCATATATTGCAGTATTCATAATCACATCTCACGCATATATATAATATACAAAAGAAACCCAAAAACTGAATATGATATAAATACAAACCAATATCAATATCGTTTCAAAATGTAGTACAATATGATATAAATAAATACATGTTTCAAAAAATAAGAACCAAAAAGCTACCCTAGTTCGGTCCAGCTCCACCTCTGAATAACGTTAGAATAATACGCGCCTGCTCCTCGGTCAATACACTCTGCAATGCGTCGCGAGCGGGAGTCTGAGCGGCATGTGGAGCTGGCGATGTGGTCTGCGCAGCCGCCGTCGAGGTAGTCGCTTGCGGAGCCGCGGCTGCGGGAGTCTGAGTGGGCGGTGGAGCTACAGGAGCTGTCTGCGGAACCGCAGCCGATGTAGTGGCTTGCGGAGCCACAGCCGAAGGAGATGCATGTGGAGGCTCGGCCGATCTACCCTGTCGCCTCTGGACATAACGTGTGTAAGAAGCGTGTAAGAACTGTGTATTATTCGAATTCGTTTCATTATTAAGTTATTTCGAAACCCTGTTTGGATATCTAGTTTGGAAAAGCGTTGTTTATTTTAATTACATATGTATGTATGATTAATCAAACTTAAGTCTAAAACCAAATAAGCTCAAGCTACGTACTAATTATGGATATGTTGATATGTATATAATATGAAATGATATTTTACTATAAAGTAGTATACATACCAGCATCTCCTTCAACTCCTGAACGGTGGCCCTCAAGCTATCCAGTTCCTGATGGACATGCCGGTCACTGGAGACGGAGGAAGTAACCGCCGGGGTGGAGTCCAACCTCATATGGGCCCTGCTAGGGCCCAATCCCCGGCCTCTCTCCCAACCTCCGTGGTGCCCTCCGTGTGCGGCGTCCAGAACTAGGGTCAGCTGCCTCGGATCGTTCTGTCCGGTAAAATCGATCCCCGAGGCCTGGGCCTGCTCAACCACCCGCTCCTACACCCACATTAAGCAGTAAAGTATAAGTATAAAATTTAAACTTGAACCTTCCAAAACTAAAATTTCAAATTTGGGTAGAAAAAATATTAACACTTACGCAGTACTCCTGGGTAGCGACGTCGGGATATCGAAGCTCGCCCGTGGCGGGATCTGTCGAGGTGCCGTGGACGGCAAGATATGCGGACAGCACGCTCGGTGTACCACCTGACGCCACGGTCCGAGATGTCTGCAATATTAGAAAGTAAGTCTTAATATTAGAAATATTAGAGAATAACTCTTAATATTGCAGAATATTAGAGAATAACTCTTAATTTACCGATAACTCCATGGCTCGAGTAATGTTCCTCGAGCCACCTGTGTAAGTGGGGCGACCCCTCTTCGCCGACTTCCATTTCTCCGTATTCTGAGCGGCCTGTTTCTGCACAACGCATTAACATTTAGTTTTCTAATTAAGAAATACAAAGAAATAAATTATATCATAAATAATGAATTAAATTTAAAATACATACTTGTTTGCGTTCGGAGTCGAAATAAGCGCACAATAGAGGCCATGTCTCTACGTCGACTCTCGCAAACGCCGGAGTAGATAGGAGGGCCGCTCTCTCTGCCTCGGGGGTCGCTATCCACACGGAATAGCAGTCGGCCTTCAGCTCATTCCTGTTGTATCGGACCTTGGCCTGCATGTTCTTCATCAGGCCATTGTACAGAGCATGAAGGTCGAGCACCCTCCCCGGGTGATCAGGGTCGGCTACAGGTTGAAAATCGTAATCCAACTGAAAATACAAAAAAAAACATTGTTATTAGATTGCAAGTGTTAATAATAAATAT
Organism: Agapanthus africanus; assembly: GCA_030015575.1. NCBI lineage: Eukaryota > Viridiplantae > Streptophyta > Magnoliopsida > Asparagales > Amaryllidaceae > Agapanthus > Agapanthus africanus. Next base: position 743,534,194 of record CM057341.1, read on the forward strand.
ATTGGATAGATCAAATGAAAATATATATTAATACATACCCGAGCCTGATCAAAGAAGAGGACGAATGAGCGCTGGTGCTGCTCGCCCCACTCAACGTGAAGTGGATAGTTCTTCACGATCCGGCTCTCGTCCCCCAAATACCGGCCGAACCTCTCGGCATGAGGACCGGTATAGCGATAGTCAAGGGTAAAAAATAGGGGGAATGCTGCCTCCCCCCTAGCTCTATCAGGCCTTAGCCTATGGGACTGATTCGGGCCTCGAG